>CM061918.1:118600934-118785204 GCA_031002005.1 Vandiemenella viatica
CTGCAAATTAAGCTGCCACTTATTACACCATTTTGGAGTAACATCGAGATCACATTGGAGAGACCTGTCAGTAGTTGGTTGGAACCTTTTTGATTTCATTCTAGAAAAGTAGGACTAACCTGTAAGATTTCCCAATCAAAAGGTAAATTTTCCTTGTCTAATGATTTTAAGTTTATATTGGTCAGGAAAGGTTTAATTTCAGTTGCGTACTCTGTGAACACACTAACCAAAATAAAATCAGGATCGGTTTTCCCCCCATTTCATAATCTTCAGTAATGTACTAAATATTTTGTGCATTTCATTTAGCAGTCAATGTCAATATTTGATAAGGATTCCCGTACGTCTACCATCCCAGAGCCTGTGGGAATTGTCGTCTCTTTGAGAAATCTTTTCACTTCACGTGTGTAGCACATGGTTTTTTTTCCCCTTCTGCAATTGTCTGCTGTGGTGTATAACTTCTTTAATTATATATGTGGAGTGTCACAACATCTGTTAAAAAGTCACTTGTTATTTTTATTGACTGGTAGTTATCCTTTAGGTATATTCTAAAAGACAAATCTTAAAATTTTTCCAGGTCGTAAATCGTCATTTGTTTGGCTTTCAAGTTATGCTGTTGATTTTACAGATGCAAGTACAGCTACAGCTTTGACATATGAAGGTAATAGGCAAACCACAGTGTATCTGTCACATGGGAAGTGCTACACTCCCAGTTCTGAAGATAAGCTGAGTGATATTAATGGAATGGTGTAGATTTGTACATGAACCAAGCATCCGGGCTTTGTATTTTATGTATTGTATATAAATTACAAGGAAAGGGAAAATGACTCATCACTCACCAAAGTTGAAGGCAGCGACAAGAGAACACAAAAATACACAATATTTCGGTCTTAAACCTTATTCATGCTAAAGAGAATGAGTCATGTGACTCGGGAGGTGTGCACACGCCGTAGTTGTTTTTATATAACTGAGTGGATTATCGATATGGCGGTGGGACTGAGATGTTACATATAAATATGTATATTGCAGAAGGTGAGAGAAATAGTAATATACGAAAAGTATGGAATGTAGAGATGAAAACAAAAATTAGGGAAATAAATATAGATAGATAAATTTTGAAAAGAAAGAAAAAAATGTAATTAGTTAAATGACAATAATGTTAATACTGATAATAATGAGTGATGGATCAAAGAAATGAATTTTATCAATGGTTGAGGCCTGTTGGGTGTCTGGTATCTGGGATATTTTGGTAAGCAAGTTCCCATCTCCGAAGTTCTGAGGTGGCGGTGGTTTCCGGGAAAACTCTTGATTGCTCCCACGGTGAAACATTCATCGAAGCTGTTGGAATTGTGGTAGTTAGCATGTTCAGGTATTGGAAGATATAAATTGCGGGTGTGGACTTTTTGTCTGTGGCCATTCATTCTGGCCGAAAGTTGTTGTAATATAGATACGAGTCAACCTGTTGTGGTGGGTGCGTGCGTTAAAAGTGCTACTATACTGTATACTTGATTGCAACAGGCATATGTTCAGACCTGTGCACAGGTGTGCCAGTCAGTTATTTTAATTACAGTTCTATTTTCCATATTCAAATAAGGAGTTGTTGGCACAATATCCTAATTTACGACACAAAATTACGAACTGTAGAACAAACGCTCCGAGACATAATGTATGGAACAAAATGTAGTTTGTCTACAGACAAAAGACACTCATTTCTAAATACAAATAAACAAAAATATAGGAACCATTGCTTTCCACAGATAGCAGCAGAATGGCGCAAAGTATTAATAATTATCTGTATTAATGTATGTTTGGAAAGTATCGATCTGTTTTTCACCCATACTTTGAATTGCCTGTGTGTGTGTGTGTGTAGGAGAGATGATGATGTCCCTGCTGTGGTATTATCGACCGGAGCACACCGAACAAGGCAGCACGGTGGCCGATACAGAGGACGAGATATTCGCATCAAAGCACAAAGACATCAACAGTGTGGCCTGCATTGAAGACAAGTGCTACGTGCTCACATTTTCAGAGTACTGCAGGTGGGTACTCCTCAATAAGATTAAACATTCACGAAAAAAAACCCAGCTACAACCTTCTGATAGATGAAGAAATAGTTAATTATTATTATTTTCTGCGTCAGATCTTACAGGAAAAAATATAAAAACGTATGGTAAATTATTTTTAAATATAGTTACAAAAATTTGTAGCTACAGTGGACAGTTGATCATTATTAACTTGTCCCTTCCAATACTACTACTAATTGTACCAATATTCACCCAGGCTTCATTACCAATTAATTCCTTGTACTGCTCAGCTATTTCATCAACTGCCTCCCATCTCCATTTAAGCAAAATCTTACAAATTTATTTTTTTGTTGCTAGCCAACACACCTTCTTTGTCTTTGCACTCCACCAAAAGTTTCCTTCTGTAAAGGCATTTAATGGTTGCAACGAGCTTGTGACGTTTGCTGGTAAAAAGATTGTTTTAAACTGGCCATTCCCCCTTTCCAACAATTCTTCGGTGTGATGAGTTAAAAAAGTGATTAGGATATTCTGCAATTTGGATAGTTGGAATTCGTACAATTGGAGGTCTAACGTATCTCAGTCAAACCTTCAATCAGCCAGTGACAAAGCCATCGCATTGGCAGAAAAACTACCTTGTATCTGATCAGTGTGAAAAGAAGAATAGTGTTAGATGCACTGATAATATTTTAAAATAGAGATTGTATTTACCAGCTTAACATGGCCTGTAAAATGCACTTATAATTATTTATTTTATTAATTTATCAAAATTGCATAAAAGATATGGTATACATTATCGACAGAGGTTACCATTTTATGTCAGCGAGGCATGAGATGTGGGCACTGTACTACTGTATGTTCTTATTTTCAAGTGGATAGCTGTGAAATAATGCTGGCAGTCTATGTACAGATACTAGTATTTGAGTGCATTAAAGATATGAAAGCATAGAATAGCTTTGTATGAGCATTTAGGAGGCTGTTGTGACGCAGGTACCGCAAGGCAGCCCGCCGACAGGAGGAGGGTCTTCGTGAGCCACCGGTGGTCGTTCCTCCCCCAGAGGACAACCCGCGGCGCCGCTTCCAGCCCCCGGCGTCCGTCTCCCCCGAGCTGGTCTTCTATTGCCGCCGCGTCTACGACTTCCGCCAGAAGCGCGTCCTGAGTTCCCGCTCGCAGGGCGGCAGTCGCTACGGACGGCAGCTGGGACGCAACCGCTCACGGCTGCTCTAGCTTGCGGGTCAGTAGTAGCGGACGTGCGATGTGTGTTAAGATAGTATCTTTGCCCATCACAGTGCGTATTGTTATTTAAGCACCTAAAATCTATTCTGGGCCCTTATTTCCATTATTTCGCGTTATTAGATTGTCTGTGTTTTTAATTACAGATATAAATAATCAGCCCAGATCCAGTTTCAAATTTTAATTTGTTTTATTACTATTGAGACATCATATTTCAATATACAATTCGCATATAAACACAACACTCCACCGATTACAGTCGCAACTTCTTCCAAACACAATACTACCAAAACTGTTCATTCAAACTGTCCTTAGCCGACGTAAAACTCTGCCGATTGCATTATATTAGTTCTATCAAAAGTTCTAGAACACTACAGAGGTTTCTGACAGATATTTCTCGAACATTAACAATACTTAAACAATTGAAAACGTATTAAAAACATTAAGAATTAATACATAATAATTTACGATCATTACAAAATGCTTAGAAATGAAAACTAAATATACTAAAACACAAAATTATCCATATAAATCATTTTTAACTGTAGTAAATTGTCCTTTAAACATCGTGGCTCACCTTAAAATTGGAGTTACAAACATTTAAGCAATTCTCTTGCTGAGTTCGGTCCTTAAACATATTAAATGGAATTTATGTAATTTCTTTTGATCAGACAAAGTGCTTTTATACTCGGGTACAATATACAAATATACAATGTACAAATATACAAAAGCATTTTCAATCACACTCTAGCTTGCTACAAATGCTTCATAAAATACAGTTCCAGTTAAAGTTCATGTTTGAGGTCTGTTACAACATGCAAATATATATGTCGAAGGTTGGTTGGATCAATATTTTGTCCATGGTGGACTTGTGGAATCAGCGACTGTGATATCAAATTTGGTTGATAATTGAATACAGCGACCAGTCACAGTTTATGGTGTTGCTTTATTTTATTTTATCATTACCGGTTTCAAGCATACATTGCTCATCATCAGATGGTTTTAACAATACAGATCTGAATTGCAGGCATGTTTTTATGTCGTAGAATAACAAAAATATGATGATTGACGAAAGAATTTAAATCTGGAGTGATGATAGTAAAACTTGGTATATAACTTACATTAGGTGTCTGCTTATATCCGAGAACAAAGACTTGTATGGAACACAGTTGAGGAGGCACATTTTTGTGTAACACTATGCACTATCACCATTATATTGCACAAATATATGTGTAAATACAGTAGCAAGTGTGCAGCGTGTCTGTTCCACATATATTTGTGCAATATAATGGTGATAGTGCATAGTGTTACACAAAAATGTGCCTCCTCAACTGTGTTCCATACAAGTCTTTGTTCTCGGATATAAGCAGACACCTAATGTAAGTTACATACAAAGTTTTACTGTCACTCCAGATTTAAATTCTTTTGTTATTCTAGGACACAAAAACACGCCTGCAATTCGCATCTGTATTGTTAAAACCATCTGATGATGAGCAATGTATGCTTGAAACCGGTAATGGTAAATTAAAATAAAGCAACACAATAAACTGTGACTGGTCGCTGTATTCAATTATCAACCAAAGTTGGTTGGATCCTCCCGAAGGAGGCATACTAAGCCATTGTGGCAGAGGTAGGATGGCCAGTTCCTTTCCTCTGGGATCTACAGCTTAGCTTGGAATCTGAACCACAAAAGCTAAAAATTTAATACAGAATGATTAGATTTTAAATATATGTCAGATCAATTTGTATTGTTGTTATTACAACTATTCCTAATACTACTACAGTAGAGTCTCGCTAATCCGAACTAATTGGGACCGGGCCTTGTTCGGATTACCAATTTGTTCGGATTAGCCGGAGTTACAGTGACTAATTTCTACAATGAAGTATACCAAGCATATAAGTAGGTACAGCATGGTAACAATTGGGAACAACTGGGTGAACAATAGCTCACTCCCTCCCTTTATTGTTGAGATGTTTGAAGTGTTCGTGGTCAGTGCACTCTCAGACGGCTCGCGGACTGCTGAGTTAATCTTAGCAATCGATCGCTAACACACTTACAAAATTCGTGTACACTAGCGTGTTATCGCCATGAGTAAACGGAAACATACGACGTTAACGCTCAGAGAAAAATTGGATGCTTTGTAGTGATTGGACAGTGGTGAGAATGTATCTAAGCTGGCGACGGAACTAGGTGTTGGTAAGGCAACCATTTGTGATTGGAAGAAGAACCGAGTGAAGCTTGAACAGTGCTGCGCAACGTCTTCGGAAAAACACTCGAGATTCGGCGGACTCTGAAACAGTCCCAGTACGATAAAGTGGATGAAGCTCTTTCCTTTTGGTTTACACAGGAAAGAGAAAGGGGAACTCCTCTGAGTGGACCAATGGTTCAGGAAAAGGCTGTTTACCTAAACAAATTAATGAATGGTGATGAGTCTTTTAATGCGAGTACGGGTTGGTTGGACAGATTTAAAAAACGTCATGGGATTCGTCAGCTAACAATTACTGGAGAGAAGCTTTCTTCTGACCATGATGCAGCGGAGGAATACGTGCATGAATTTAATAAACTGATAAGAGAGGGAAATTATTCCCCCCAACAAATTTATAATGCTGACAAGACAGGCCTTAATTTTAGGGCATTGCCAACAAAAAGCATGGCATCTAAAGCAGAAGTCCAAGCTCCTGGCTTTAAAATGAGCAAAGATCGTGTGACTTTACTAGTGTGCAGCAACGCTGCTGGTAATCACAAGCTCCCTTTAATGATGATCGGCAAATCTGTTAGCCCCAGAGCTTTCATAAACTGCAACATGAAATCCCTACCTGTAATACTATCGCAACCAGAAAAAAGCATGGATGGATGGTAAGCTGTTCAAAGAATGGTTTCATGACCAGTTTGTTCCAACTGTCCGGCGGTTTTCCAAGGAAAATAATTTGCCTCCCCGTGCTATCCTTTTGATTGATAACGCACCATCTCACCCCAACACTGAGGAATTATGTGATGGAGAAATCGTGGCGAAGTTTTTGCCGCCGAATGCTACACCACTTCTACAGCCGATGGACCAGGGCGTACTACAAACATTAAAAATGATTTACAGAAAACAATTCTTAAGAATGCTGATCCAAGATGATAACATTCCTTTAGTTGAAAAAATAAAATAAAAAAATCTGAAGGATGTTGTTTATTGGGCTGCTGAGGCATGGCAGAAAATTTCAGAAAACACTTTGAGAAAATCTTGGAGAAAACTATGGACATCTCTTGAATTTCAGGACATACCAGCTGAAAATGAAGAGGAGATGTAACACATCTTAGAATTTCGCATAACGAAATTAGTTGCTGAGATAGCAGGTTCAGTTGAAGTATATGGGACCACCCTTTTAAAGACATTTTTATAGTTAATTTTTGATAGTATTTCCCAGTAATATGTCCTAAATAAGTATTTGTTTAATATAAGCAGTAAATTCAATAGTTAAATTCATTTATACAGCTGATCAGAAACTTAACCTCAGATTTGTATAGGTAGTGTTTGACTTTCATTTAGTTTCAATAAACCAAGATATTTCGTTAGTTTAAAAGATGTTTAGGTAGATATATAGCCAGTAGATAATTAGTTTTGTTATTAAAAGATCTTACTTAGAGTCTGAATATGTTTGAAAGTGATTTGCCGGTTTTGAATTTTATCACGTAATTTTTCCACTCTAAACACGAAGCATTTAGCTATCAGGAAAACAGTTAAGAAGTCAAGTGATAGAGATAAAGTATCGTAATTTCGGTTTAGATAACATATTAAAGTTTTAGAAAGATTTATGTAACCTAAAGATCGTTTTTGAATATAATTTGATATAGCCAGACATGTGATTTAGGTAAAAGTTCGATATTTCAGTCTTTTTTCGGGGATTCATGAAAAGAGATTATATTCAGAGTAAAGTTTATTTAAAATTAAAGACTTCTGTAAAAGGTTCATTTCAAAATATTAAAGCATTTTATAGTAATAAAATAAAATGGGTTTTGGCGCGAGTAAGCAATGATGCAATCGCTCGACATTCGCCGAGGGTGATATCTACAAAAATTCGTAATAAATCAGGGAATTAACTTAGAGATTCCAAATTTTTACAGTAATAGTTTTTCATTAGGGAAATTTGTTTAGAGGTATTTTCAAGTCGATATTCGAAATATTTCAAGACATTAAATTTTATTTTCGGGTTTTAGACCATTTTAAAAAATAGGTAAAATTCTTTATTTGAAATCAGGTAATAGATGAGCAATAGGAGAATAGGATTAAATTTGTTTCAGCTCGATAGAAGCAATATTTCGGAAGTTATGGCAATCACATCTTTACGACTCTTTTCTGGCTAAACTATTAAAGTAACAACATTTTTTTATAATAACTTAATTCAACGTTTGTAATAATATCTTGCTACTATCAAAATTTCAGAGAGCTAGGATTAATTTTACTGTCATGATCAAATTGGATTTCGCAACAGTTGTCAGAAACTGATCAGCTATCGTATCAAACCCCTGGGAAAGTCAAGACAAGGAAGTTCTCACGGTCCGATTCTATATATACCTCCCCCTTAGCCTAAGCGCGCCCATTCGTGAACGCACTCTTCTAGAAGCAGCAGTGAGACGGTGTAGACGCGTTATGTAGGGTGGTCAGCTCTGGGCTCGTGGCGCGGCAAACTTTTAGTTTGTTCAACATCAAGTAGAAATTTTGTCAGCTTAGGGAAGTCTTATTCTGAAGATTCATGTTATTGAGAAGTAATAGTAACGTGGGGTTTCGGTCGTGCTCGAGTGGTCAGTCGAATCTGTAAAATTAAATTTGGAAAAGTTGTCTGAATGCCTATGCAGTACTTTAACTTTGTAATGTTTTGAAGAATATACTCATCATATCAGAAGTGAACTTTTATCATTGAACTTGAACCTTTTCCTTAGTTTCTGGTTAAAACTATGGTGGCGACTGTGTGAAGAACTTAGTACTGCAATTCATTAGGTTTGCACGATCAAAGTTAAGATGCAAGCTTGTGCACCCACCCCAGTGCACATCTAAGTCTTACAGAGAGTTTCCTAAAAATGGTACAGACAATCCCTGGATGTGAAGAAGCCTGTGAAGCAGACGTAGATGAATGGATGGCAGCGGATGATTCAATACTGGAGCACCTTACTGACGTTGATTTAGTGGCTGCTGTGACTCAAGACCAGGTAGAAGTGGAATGTTACGACGAAAGTGACAATGAGACGGAATGTGACAAAGGAGAGTTGGTGTCACACACTGACGTGGCAGAAGCCTTTGATCTCGCGCTACGCTATAGGCTATGGAGCAACAGACCAGTGCTACACCAGCTGATTTAATGTTTATCAGACGATGGCGCAACTTTGCGTCATATAACAGAGTGTCTTCATTACGCCAAAAAACAATTACTGAGTTTCTGTGCTCTAAAAAGTAGGGATGAAATGTGTGTTTCTAAGCGTTGTAACTACTATCATAAGTTTGACAGTTTTTCTTTCAGTGTTACGCACTTTTTAAATTTAATCTTTTCTAGCTAATTTTTCTGTATAAATTAAAATTGTGTACATGTACAGTAGTTAACCACACAATTATATAGCGTATGAACTGTATTTTCAGGGTGTTTTAATTCTTTAACCATTTTCTATATTAAGACTATGTAATGCTTTGCCATGTTCGGATTAACCGGACGTTCGGATTACCGGGGTTCGGATTAGCGGGACTCTACTGTATTACCAAAAGCTGTTTTTAAGATTGCGTTGGTATTCCACTAACATTTATCCAATACAGTGATTCTCAACGTGTGGTCCATGAAGATGTTTCAGGTGATGTGCAGGAAGGATGATATAAATTTACATATTGCATTCGTACTGTGGAGGTGTATAAGTCATGTTAAACTATAAGCCCAACTTCTTAAAAGCCATTAATGTTTCAGTGATCTCACAAAAATCTGTCATTTCTAGAAAGCGGATAGGACAGCATTGCTACTAGAATAGTCTATTCATTTCCAATTAGCATAAAAAAGAGCACCGTTTGTCCAAGGATTAAGTAAAAGTCTGTTTTTGAACGTCTTGCAGGTGTGAGGGATGTGGTAGCGTTGGCAACATAAGAATGATTACGTAAACAACAATACAATTTGTCAGATCTAATGTCTTATTTTGTTTCGTACATTTAGATCAATGATATAGTGTACTATTTAGCCTATGGTAACATTATTATTTAAAGAGTCTGGTCAAGATTTCTTATTTAACTTCCAGTTTCATAAATGTGTTTGTGTAGAAATTCAAAACATACTTTTTAATTTGTTGCAGTACAAATCTGTATGTTAAAATCTGTCCCCGATGTTAAAAATATACACATGGGTAAAAAGTTGAAAGTTTGGAGAGAAAAAAAAAAAATGCTGGTCTAGGACATTAGGCCCGTTTACACGTACGCGCCAAACTGGCGGTTTGGAACGGCGCTCCGGACTGCCGCGCCGGAGCGTGAGGTTGGACCGTCGCTCCTGGAGCGTGCGACGAAAAATGCTCAACACTCCAGTCGCGCGCACCGGGACTGCGGGTTGGAGCGTACGCGCCAAAAATGACCGTTATCCCGTGGCGCGTGGACTTTCCGCCGGGTTGGAAAGTTTTGTAGACGGTCCAGCTTGCAACATTCGGTTTTCAGGTCGTTGTTGTTTTTGATAGTTGTGCTTGTGTTTATAAGTGTATTTAAAATATCCTCCAAAAGAAATGACATAAAATGAGCAATTTGAACTGCTTTACATTTTTTTGTTTTAGTACAGAAAGAATTAAATGAACAAAGTGTATATGGGCGGAAAGATGGCACGAAACTAGAGATCTATATGGACACACGGGAAAATAAATGACCCAGATGATTTAAAAAATTGCCTACGAAACGACAGTTCCATATATAACTACATTTTAATAATAATAATATTTCATTAAATTGCAATGGAGCGCACGCTCCTGAGGCAATTTCCCTACACACCCATCTTCCCCCTTTCCTGCACCCACCTACATTTGCCCTCTACAAATTTTAACTTTTAATTCTTTCAACGTTTTTGGTAAATTGCTCATCATTTCCCTTTGTAGCTTATTCCAATACCTGACACCCTTACCTAAAAAGGTGAAGTTATAGTTAGTATCTCCACAAATATCAAAACAAGACACAGTCATGAGGAAGAGCATAACTGCAGAGTAATGTTTGCCTCCTACTCTTTGTTTTTTGGCATCTGGGATATCCCTCCAAGATTTGAAATTGCTTGCATATATTTTTCTCAGTTCTTTTCGAATTGCCGCCGAGTTTCTTGAATCCTTTCAGTGACGAAATCTTTGTTTTCACTTTCACATACATTTACCCTGCTGAATTCTACTAACTAATCATATTTTTTTTTTTTTTTTTTTTTTTTTTTTTTTTTTTTTTTTTTTTTTTGTAGTCATTTGATTTAACCTTCCAGAAACATAGAAAATTCAAGTTCTATAAATCCTTCCAAATTATCTCTTGACCACATTTCTCAAGATTTAGATTTTTATCTGTTAAAGCAGGGTAAAGTTAAATAAAGTCGCCCAGAAATTAGAACCAACAACGAACTTGCACTGACGCATCAAGACTGCAGACCGACAATGCGCGTGTAATCACAATGCCCCGTTAGACCTGCGCGTCAGATGTGCGCATTCGGAGCGCGCGCCAGGCCTCTCTGACCACCGAGCATTCACACGTAAAGGATTGATGCGCGCGCCTGGAGCGTACGCTCCAAAACCGTCAGAAAAACCGTGCGTGTAAACGGGCCTATTGTCAGTAGTGCTCCAAAGGCACACTCCTCCAGAACAGAATGCAAAATGAGCTGCCCAGGACATTGGATGTTTACTTCCTGGACGTATCTTCAGAGGATATGCCCTCTTTAACATTTAGAGAATTTGCTGACAACTGACATTACTTTTTTTTTTAACCCTTTTGTTATTCAATCTTTTTAAAGGTCAGACTTCCAATTTCCTTCTTCTCATCACATGACTGGTAGTCTTCAGTTCAGGATTGGCTTCATTTCATTCACGAGTTGTAATTGTGTTCTCTTCTACTGCTTTCAGATTCCACCTGTTGCCTTGGCCAATTTCCACTCTATGAATTTTGTCTGCGAAAATTGTTAGGCTACATCAACTGCCTTACCTGGCAGGTGGTACAATTTTTTACATGTAGTATGTCAAATATTCTGCCATTGCAGCAAACATTGCTTGTGAGCTGTCAGAGCGACCATTACTTTGACGTGTACTGTCCGCGTCAAATTTGTACTATTACTTAGGGTCCACAGTATTCCAATTTCGAAGGAAGCTATTATGTGGTTCTTGATAGTAATATATTCTAGTCCCAGAGCAGGTACTTCATCCTTAATGTCTCGTCTACAAAATGTATGTTGTTCTACTAGCTTCGCTGTCATTTTGATCTTGTTGCCAATCATCCAAAAGTAGCTTCTGAACATCCGTCTCTGATGTTACTTAGCCATTAAAAATTTCTGCTTACTTTAACGTCCAGTGTGTTCATATCATTGAGCATGGTTAAGCACTTCAGTCAATCTGAGTAATATTATCTCTTTGGGAGACAGCTGACAGTTTTGAGTTTACTTTCTGTAAATGTTTTGCCCATACACTTGTCTGGATAATGAATTCTGTAGAGATTTAAATGAAATACATGTTATTGATTGTAATGGTAAAACATATTAAAACATGATACAAAGTGTAATATATTACACAAAGATTAACAGCTAACACTGTATGAGAGAAGTCTTTCCCGGCGTATCTTTGATATAAATTCTTCACGGGTTTGCTGCCGGATTACATTTTCTGCTGATGACGAGCTATCGGCGACTTGCACTGCCGCCATCATCAGGTCCATTGTATCTAAAGGAACAACAAGAACTGAACCGAATAGCGGAACAGAAGCGAGCCAGGATCGTTGTCGACGTCCGATTGGCTGACACCAATGACGTAACCATACCGTGATTGTGATTGGTCGGTTGCGAAACCAGGTGTAGATATACACCAGCGTTGTACTGACAGTTGGCTCCACAGCGTAAACCAAAGCCAAGTTTGTTATAAATGGAAGGAAGATGGAATACACACGTCAATGTTCGCATAAGTTTGTTTATATATAGTATGTCAAATATTCTTCCACTGCAGCAAACAGTTATTGTAGTCAGCCAATCAGAATATCGCTTGGCTCCCTACGGATTCTCGAGATTAAACATCATGATTAATAGTGGTAGAATAATGTGAACGGTGATACGATTTGAACAGTGACGTTATGCGAACATTGACGTGTGTAATCCATCTTCCTTCCATTTATAACAACCTTGGCTTTGTTTTACGCTGTGGGAGCCAACTGTCAGTACAACGCTGGTGTATATCTACACCTGGTTTCGCAACCGACCAATCACAATCATGGTATGGTTACATCATTGGAGTCAGCCAATCGCACGTTGACAACGATCCTGGCTCGCTTCTGTTCTGCTATTCGGTTCAGTTCTTGTTGTTCCTTTAGATACAACGGACCTGATGATGGTGGCAGTGCAAGTCGTCGAAAGCTTGTCGTCAGCAGAAAATGTAATCCGGCAGCAAACCCGTGAAGAATTTATAGTTAACACTGTCCCTAGATGGCACTGTTATAGCAACAGAGTGTATAGTGAAAACACCCTGATATAGCCGAGCGTCTTAATAATTAAAATATAGCCTTAAATTTTACCTTTTACTATAGTAGATTTGAAATTTTAACCTGGACTTTATTTATATTTCTTTAATGGTTCAGTTTTTTAGCTTTCTATAACTGCAACATTTATGGTCAGATTGTATGAAAACATGTCTGGCTTTCACTGGCCCACCAAGGAAGGCTGAGCAGTTTAACAAGTGGCGAACATGGACAAATTGGCCTTTCATTGTTATAGATCCTTTCAATTTGTATAATTATATTTACTATGGTAACAATGGAAAGAGAAAATTGCCATAAGGCAATATTTATATGGAAAGGACAGATAAAATACACCCAACACTCACCAAAGTTAAAGTGAGGAGGGCAGCAGCAACACAAAACAATCCACAAACACAGAAAATACAATATTTCGGGGTAAACCCTTTGTAGAGTTAAAAGAAGTAAGTGGCTTAGCTAGCGCAAGCCTTGCTTTCAACGCAGCTACTCGTTTGCTCTGAAATATTGTATTTTCTGTGTTTGTTTTGTGTTGCTGCTGCCCTCCTTCCTACAACTTTGGTGAGTGTTTGGAGTATTTTATCAATCCTTTCCATATAATTTTATTTATTATGTTTTATTAGTTGCATTTTTCTGTCATATTTAAACATTTGATAATATTTCTCTCTTGTCATTTGTAGTGTGTATGTGTGTTTCATGTGCTCGTACAAAGGTCCTTGGGTTGAAAAACGTTGATGTAGAGGAAATATTTAGCTTCAGTTTGGCAGAAAAAAAAATATTAAATAAGGTTTCGTTTAATTCACAAACAAATGAACATAGTTTCAAGGTAAATAATTTTTCTACAAAATTGGCCACAATGACCCATCTAATCTTCCTTTAAAATCATGTCTCGATAAAAACAAAACATATGAACGTATAAATGATGCAGACTGGTTTCATACTAACATAGCAAGCTTTTTCTTTTTTTTGGCAGCATGCCAGTGTTTCCTCATAATTACACATCTATACTAAAATTCAAGTTTTCATTCACAAACTGACCTTCATTATTCTATGAGGCAAAACACTGCTCCCACAGTTACAAATACCTCTGCTGTTGCCAGAGGGATGCCTCTAGTCTGACCTTTTAGTCCAGGATTTTAAGAGAGAGATTTGTAAGTGGATCATACTTTTTATAATCCATGTATACTTAAAAAACACGACATGCTCAAAACATGAAAAATTCTCTGCACCAACTTGTTGATTAGATGCCATGGAATTAGTATTTGTTTGTGGAAAGTATTTTGACTGTTGAAAGTAACAAATACAAAGGAAAAATTACAACTTTTTAATTTTATAAGAAGACATTTTTACTACTGCATTTATTTAATATTTAAATTGTGACTGAAGTTATATTCATGCCTATGACATCTTTTATATCATTGTTTCAGATGATTTTCAACATCCCAAGATTCTATTTCTTGCAAAGTTTCTCCCATTTGGCGTGTGCCAGAAGATGGTGTTTCATTGGATCAGCTTCTGGGTAATAATTGGTTGACAGAGCTCTGAGAAGACGTTCGCTTAGATGAATCGTATAGATTGAAGACTTGTGGAGTCTGCTGGCCCACTTCAGAGGACAGTTGAAGTTGTGAGCACGTCGTACGAAGGCTCGGCAGTTTTGTTCTGTTTGCAAGCAGCGCTTGCTAGAACTGAGATGTGTGGCTAGTGGAATAAACAAAAAATATTGAATGTGGAGATTGATATATCAATTATTTAAGTGCTGTGTTTTTGAGCACCAGTTAATAAACATTGGTTAGAAAAGGTTAAATTTTTTTTGCATAGAAGTATAAAAGTTGAGCATTTGACACTTTCGTTGTTTATACCAACATTTGGTGCGGATTGGCACATTTCTTTTATTTTTCTTTTGCACTTGTTAGAATACTGTTATAATAATTTCTGAAGTTATGTTTTGCAGTTGTATTTATTGTTCTGTTAGTGTATTTATACAGTGTTTCCCAGTCTGCATCAGTAATACTCTGTATTTTGGTATTAAGATGCTTTGTTGTTCAATAATTTAAAATATAATTTGTCATTTTCTTCTTGTGGACACCTTCCTGAATGTTTGTCTATAAATGAAGGTCTTTGTTATATGTATCTTCTGCTTATTTTGCAAGTATCATATTTGTAAACTACTATCTGAAGTAAATGCAGATCTAGATATTCTGAGTAATTTTCAAATAATTATTAGGTATATTAAACGTGATGAACTTTTAGCTCCCTCATTTGCTCATTTTTGTTAGATTGTGGAACATCAACTATTTGACATATACAGAACTTATGATTGTGCTAATAGTATTTAAATAATGCACCGGCATTAAATGATAACAATTTGAGACAATCTAAAGAAATCTTTCCTTTTGTTTTCTGATAAGAGAAGAAATTGATTCAGTTGAGCTATAACTGCAGACTGGGAGACAACTGACCATTCAGTGTGATCTGAAGAATATATATAGCTCCGTACTGAACAGTTTCCATGACAGTAGTCGGAAAACTGTAAGCGAGTGTGTGTTTTCCAAAATGTAGTGAGTACGTGTCTGATATTGTTTATTGCTGAATGTGTATCAAATGAAAATGCTTTTTATGGTAAGTATTTTTATAGCGAGCTTACTGTGTGGAGAATAAATGCAGTGGTTTTCTTTATTATTTTTTGAAAAACAAAATGGTAATATTAGCAGAATGCAGGAACAGTGTAATTTAAATGCTTAATATTTTGAACCAAAGATCTCTGCTATTGTTCCTCAGAATGCAGGAGAATTTTAATGTTATTCAGTTTTTTGATCATCTCAAACAGTGTGTTGAAAACTCAAATATTTATTTACTAGAGATCACAAAAGTTAAAACAGTGCATATTTCATTTTGAGTGTTAAGTTTAAAAACATCATTTCAGGGTAATGTATTTCAGAAACAATGACTAATAAGGTTCTTTTTTTTTTTTGCCTGGTTTTCTTTTGCTTTCAACGTATTTAAACAAAAGAGAATTTTCATAATTATAGCATCACTGAGGATTGCTTTGGGAAGGGAGGATTAAAAGTGAAAAAAGCAAGTAAGAAACTGAGCATTACAGACAAGTGATGCTCGCAATCCTAGAATTTGTACCATAACAATGTAAAGAGAGTAGATCACTATATTATTAATATAGAGTCAGAAGAGATATATATATCTATACATAATATATATATATTTAATTTAAAATGCAAAAAATATTTATAAAAAGATAACAAAAATGGTTTGTGTGGTTACGAAGTAGGGAACCTTTTTTTTTCCTTTAAAATTTTGAACTAAGTTGTTTTTCATTGTAAGTGCAGTAGATATTTCAAAATGTTGCTTTTGTCTTTTCTATTTTTGGACAATTGTTTTTCATTTGTTAACATCCAGCATATTTATCATTTCTCGATGACAATGTCTGTGAATAATTTGTCGGCCAGCTACGGCTGGTTTCTGTAATTGCTTCTGCTTAGTGTGTAGTTCAAGCTGAGGATTAAGTAAAACCTTTCTCTTTAAATGAATTGAGGTTATTCTGTGAAAATGTCTACCAGAAATTTGGGAATATTGTACATTTGTACTGGGAAGCCCGAATTGGCTTCTCTACAGTTGTTAGTTGCACTGCAAATAAACTGGTGATTAAAAATGTGGATTGTATTGTGTGAAGTATCACACTTTTTTTTAACTTGGTTTTGTGATATTGTAATAGAGTTCTGTAAGGTGTGTGAACTGTGCAAGTGGTAATGTTCAAAATTGTTTGGAAGTATCATACATTGACATTATTTTTAAGCAGGTACTTCAAAATATCAAAACTGAAGATTTGCTACAGAGTTCAGTAAAAATGTATGTATCTTTTTCAGCTAAGTGTTTTAATAATAATTTCTGTTCAAAGAGCGATTTCAATCAAAAGCATTAGGAAGTTTTTATTTTAAAAGTCTGATTATTTCTTTTTAAACAGAATACAGTCCCCTTAAATTTTTCGATTGAAAGCTGCTGAGGAGAAACATTGTAATTTTCAGTATAAATTGACCACAACTGTTTAAAGAAATGAATTGGCGAAGAATTGCTGTATATTCTATAGCATGCTTGATCTATTTTTATTTTTTTCTCTCACTTATCTAAACATTGCCATCTGCTGTTAAAATCCCTTTTACTGCACCAACTTGATGTATCACTAATTGGATATGTAATGATTGAGGTAAGGATTCAATTCTTTGGGGTTTCTGAAAAGTGTGGATACATTTCTAAACTTTACATCTAGGTCAGCCAGAAATAAAAGCAGTTATCCTTAACGAATGAGCGTTTTACTTGCAGACCAAGACTGACTTTGTGTTAGGTTGTTGTCCTATAGTTTTGTAAGTATTTTGACTTACATTCATGCCATCTTTAGCTTGTATCTTTAAACCACATTTCAGAGAACTTAATTTTAATTTCAGTTCATTAATCCAATTCAATCTCTAACAATTTAAGTTCAAACTAGAAGGTACATGCTGAGAAAACTGCAAGTTTTATTTGCAAGGAACCAAAATTAAAAAGTTTTGATTCTAACTACAACCAAACAATATTCCAGATGGAATACTTGTCCAGGTAATGAATTGTCACCAAGAAAGCATTTTTCCATCTTCCATTGTCAGGATCTTGGTGGTTTTTCCATTTCTATGCTCGGAAAACATGAACGATTACAAATATTGCTTGACAATAATAATGATAATAAAAAGGAAACTGATTTAAGGAAATGGTAATACTTTTCCTATTCGTATGTGTATTCACAAGATGGCAGGCAGTTTGTGACAACACAAACAAGATACACACTCACACTATTCTGCTGATCTCTCATTAGTGGGCAAGGATTAACATTGCGAGGTGGATCACAGACGCATGAGCTTCATTTCTTCGTTCACAACTAGAGGAGTTGAGTGAAATATTACATATTATATTTGCCTTGTTTGTCGGTGCACATTTACTGCCCCAACTTTATTTAGTGAGGGTTACTTTCCCAACCTTTGTTTGTTTTTGAGAGAATATGTTGCAAAGCTTTCACATGAGCTGTATTGATGAAATTGAAACCTTGCCTCAATTTGGAGATTCAGTGCAGTGATACATCACATGCTAACTGGATTGGCACGCTTCCTCAGTTTAGTGCAGCGACACTCCCTGAGAGAGTAGGTTCGTAGGCAACATTAGAGAGTTGGGTTATAATGCCTTCAGTAGGTGCCTTTGCATGTCATGAAAGGGGAAAAAAGAAACTGAGTAATTGTGTGAATTAATGAACTGTAATAGTGAACTACTGTCAGCACTGTGAACATTTTCAGTGTATGAGTAATGTACACAGAACCATAATAATTTTTACTGTCATAATTATATAAAAAATATTGCAATTATATTATCTGTTTTCATCTCTCGGAGAATAAATGTGTGATACGTCTCTCTACAGTTCACCTTATTTCTTCATTCCTATACCCAGAAAGTTACACCATAATTTATACATGTGTACAATTAGGATATGTATAGCATTGATACATGTAAAGTACAAGAACACACACGAAATATTTAAATTATCAGGCATGTAACCTTACCTCGGCAGTAGAGCACGGTAGATCCAATGGGCCAATAGGCCAATGAATGTGATCTTTGGCTGCTAAGCAAAGGAAATGTGAAAGAGGCCAGTTTAATTTAATTGTGATGCAGGACACGCTCAAGTGCCAATTTCTCTACACATCTAATTTCCTCCCTTTCCAGTACCTACATACTTTAGCCTGCTACAAATTTAAACTTTAAATTGTTCCCTCACTTCAATTCTCTTAGTAACCCATTCTAATCCCCTTACCTGTGAAAGAAAATCTTCCCACACCCTTGTGCCCAAATTGGTCTCTTTTTTTTTTTTTTTTTTTTTTTGCTTAACGTCTCTCTAACAGCGAGGTCTTTCGAGACGGAAAAGGATGGGGGGGGGGGGCAAGGAATGGGAAGGAATTCGGCCATGGCATTTTGCAGGAAGCATCCCAGCATTTGCCTGGAGTGGTTTGGGAAATCATGGAAAACCCAAATATGGATACCTGGACGGGCATTCGAACCGCTGCGAGGCAGAATGCGAGGCCAGAACACTAGCCGTTACATCACCATGCTCGGTCCCGAAATTGAGTGCCAGCTTGTAGTCGTGGTCATCTTTTCCCTTCCATGCATTACTTTTAATTCTTTTCACACCTCATCACTAATATATGTATTGTACACTCCCATGGCTCTCTTCACTCTCTTCCTGTCTTCCAATGGATCCCATACCAGATCATTACTGATTGTGAACTGTGGTAATTACCAGAGACAAATGTGGGTCCAGTACTACACCACCATATTCAAGCAATCATCTGACCAAAGTTTTGTAACCCAATTCCTTTACTTTTCTTGAACATTCCCTCATCACTCTCTCCAACAAGTGAAGGATTTTTAAACATTTTCGAATTAAAAAAATGGAGAAGAAAATAATTGGTGGTAATGAGTGGAAGAAAATTTACCCTTGAACTGCAAAACTATTAAATAATAAATACATAAAAACATATTACACTTGGGAAACATTAATATTTTTCCGAATTAAACACCTCTGATAAGCATTGTTTCATGTTAGAAATAGTTGGAATAAAATTAAAGATAGGAATTGGGGACATATAGGGATCACTGGGTAATTAAGTCGATGCCTGGTAGTTGATTGATGTCTAGTTTTGTACTTTAGACCAGTTCTGAGTTCAGAGAGGATGTTGTTAAGAGGACTCGAAATTGCCGGCATCATATTATGAGGTGGCATGAGCAGCTAATGCGTGGTCTGGATTCTGGGTTAATATCATTTGTCTGTGGCCAATCATTCTTATGGACAGTTGATTAATGGTCAAACATATAGCAAGCTGGACAGAAGTTGGCAGTTATCAGGTATATGATGGAAAAGTGTTCATTGGGGATGGGACTGGTGAAGGTGTCGGAAGCATGGTGCATGTTACACGTTTGCAACTATTGTGTGTGGAAAAGTCTTGTCTAGTGGAATGACGATAACTGTATTTGGGAACTAGGTTTTGACTGGGGAAAGGTGTCTACTGAAACATGTTCTGGGAGAGCCAGGGAATATTTTGTAGAGGGCAGATCTCATTTGAGTGAATCAAAATCCTCCTGTAGGGTCTGATCAATTAACATTGAGGTCTGGGAGGTGTTATGTGAAACGGAACTACACCACAGTTGGTTTTAGGGTGCTGAGCTATGCAGATGTTGCACACAATAGTTTATTATAAACTAAATCTGGTAGATAATTGTAGAATGTTAGAGTGAGATATTGGAGTGCTGTGTAAGGAACTATATGGCTGCCTAGCTTCCTACATATGTCTGACTAGTCAAATGTCAATTAGAGCAAATGAGCACAGAAAAACTATTCATACAGACCACCCACTAGATGCTACAACCATCTCATATGGCGCTGATAATTTTAATACCTGTGCTTTGCTGTCTGTGCTATCATATTTCTCCTAAACAGTAACAACTGCTCTGAACTTGGAAGGTTGGTAACTAGGCAGCTACTGGGTCTCATCTCAAGATAATACAGAGTGATCTCTCTCAAATGTTCCTACTTTCCCAAGTCCCCTATTATCTCTCTTTAATATGAACCACTCCCCTGACCTGCAGGGCCCTTTACAAGGCCTCTCTTCCGAGTCCGTTTCCTCCTAACTCGTTAGAATATCCATACAGTCACTCAATATTTTCACCCCAAAATTGAAAAGGCTGGGCAACCTATATTTATGGCATATGCTTCAACCACTGAACAGATTTCAATCTTGGTGGATCAAGAGCTCAAACTTGCACAAAACTTACCTTCCTTCTTGAAAGACACTCCATGATTGTCTGGCTTCTTGCCGATTCCTTCCCTGTATCCATTGATGTAGCCTCCCTCTTGTTAGATAACAACCATAGGGTTAGTTAATTTTAAAATTCCTAGTGTAAGTGATAGTAAAAAATACTATGGTGGGATGTTTAAGTTGGCAAACATGTAATGCCAAGAGTTATACAATGAATATCGCTGACTGCATTCATGTTTTGTTTATCGTGGACTGGTGGTTGTCATGAATGTTTTAGTAGTAGAGGTTTGACTTGAAAGTTGTTGAATTAAGATTTGTTAAGCTTGTGAGAAATTCAATACTGAATGGGAAATAAATAATCAATGTTGGAAAAATGAGAGAAGAATTATTTAGTGAGTATTGAATAAAATTTATCAAGATAATGGTTTGTACTAATCAGCAGCGAGGCGGCTATCGTTCGTAATTTTTGGTTTAAATCCAGAATTCATAATGGGCCATATTAAACAACAAAAGGAAGCATTAACCTCGCACTCTTTATCAGTGTTTCTCCACAAAGATAGCTCAAGTGGAATGCGGACAGAATATTATAAATTTTGATACAGTATTCCTACTGTATAAGGCTATAAGTGAGTTTAAGCCATATACCCAACTCTCTTAAAAGCCACAAATATTTCAATGACTAAGCAAAAACCTGGTATTTCCAAGATATGATATGACAACTCTGTTCCTACAATAATCTCTTAATTTCCAGTTGGTATCAAAAAGAGCACATCTTGTTTAAATATTAAATTAATGTCCATTTTCTGAGGGTCTTGTAGCAGGTATGAGAGACTTTGGCAAAGTAAGCAACTTGTTTCTTTCATTATATTTTTGCATGAAGGTCAGTGGTATGATCTAGCATCTAGCCTACACTAATATTATTATTCATTTGGTTACTAAATATTATGAGTCTGGTCGATATTTAATTAACTTTTAATAGTTCACTTCCAGTTTCATAACTACACCCTCAGGAATTCAAAACGTGCTTTTAGATTTATTATGCTATTATGGCACAATAAGACATGTCCCCACGTTAATCTATAGTTATATTATAAATGCAAAAGTAACTCTGTCTCTCTCCGTCTGACTGTTTATGTTTTCAGGGCTAAATGGCTAATTCAATCATGATGAAATCTGACAAGGAGATACAATTTGCCTTTAGGATGGACAAAGGAGACTATTTTCTGGACAGATAGTAGATATTGTCATGGAATTATGAAAAACTAACTGAACTGTGAAAGATAGACGCATAGCATGTATACGTCTCTGTATTGCTCACCCACGGTGGGCTGGTAGTGCAATGGATAAAGTGCTTGCTTCCCTGTGTGGTCTCTGGTTCAAATCACACTGAAAGGAAAAATTTTTAAGAATTATTTTGTAATGTATGAGCCAAGCTTGGAAGTTCTGTGGTAAGGATTCCATGTTAAAATATAGGTCCCATAAATTCAGGGGTTGAATGCGTGGCAAATCATAGGTGGCCGAAGAGTGCCATAAGCATATACTTTATTTACACTATACTGGTGTCTCAAGGCTTTCTCTCACAGGCTGTGTGTGTGTGTCACCCCGGCTTTCGCCTAGAGTGATTTGGGGAAAACATGGAAAACCCAAATCCAGGTGCCCGGACAGAGATTCAAACTGCTTTCCTCCTGAATGAGAGAACATAGTGTTAACCGCTCCCCCTCCATGTTCGGTCACCATTAATTCAATACCAGCCTAGCCATCTATGGCAGTGCATCTGTTCTGATGAAGAATCCCTCTCCAGGTACTCTTGAAAACTGCCACAATCCCTTATTTCCTGCTGTTACCTGTGAGCTGTAGAGTATGCATTACCAAAATGGCCTAATCCTACTTCCATGAATAAGGTTCTAAACCAAAATGTTGTTATAAATTTTTGTTTCTCGTGTGTTTGTATACTTGTACAGCCTTCAACTGTGGTGAGTGATGGGTTGTTTTCCCTATCCTCTGTTATTTATATTTCCTAAAAGCAGTTTCCTTTTTTCCTGAGTGACATATTGTGAACTGCTGGACTAATCTGCATAAAACAAAGTGCACCATAAGCAGGAGACATTGACATTTGAATAAAAGAGGCCTATATATTCATGTCATGATTTTTAAATCTAATACTCTTCTGATATGTATAGCAAGAATTAAGTATTCACCTAGCTAAAGAAACTGATAAATAAATCTTAATGTAGCTTAGAAGTTTGTAGATAGTGTTCTTTTCTAGTTTATTCAATCGGTAAAATATTGTCACGTTTACATACATTTTCAGAATTTGAGATACAAATGGAAAATCTGTGGAATATATATTCATTTTTTCCTGATGATTGGAGTTCACTTCCAAAATCTGAAATAATTTGAGTTTAAAATAATAATTAGATTGTAGACCAAATCAAAACTATTCTGAGTTTAGCCAATTTTACTACAGGTAACAGAAAAGAAATTTTGCCTTATACTTATTCATTCTCATCATAATTGTATATACAGACTAGAACATCCTTGCAGAACAGTACACAATCTAAGCACATACCCCAGACAGGTGAAAATATGGCATATCACTTATTGCCATGTAATATAAAACAGTAAATTCACCAATAAGCCCAGCATGCACATTCGAACAGTATGTTGAAAGGAAAAGATGATACCAAATAATATTATGAAGTTCTCAGGGAGGAGGCTTCTTCTTCCTCATTGTTGCTCTCTTCTTGACTGGAAGGGTTTCGTTTGCTCTACTCCCTACTTCAAAATTGATTGTGAGATTCTGGCGTTCTGCTTCGTAGTTTCCACAGTCCTGTTTGCTAGCAGTGGACTGCTGTGTACGTGGCCACCTGTCGCCCTGTGATCCTTGATCCCATTTAGTTTCTTTGTTACCTTCCTCACGTTCCAGAGGCTGCTTCCTGCCAAAAATCTTTTCACCCGTTATCTGCTGGCCACTAACCGGTCCGCAACTCTTCTCTTGTGTCTGATAACAACCATTGTCAGCCTCGGTACCGGTGTTTCTCGTGGACTGATTTGACGTTACTGAAACTCGCCGAACGTTTACTCTCTGCTCCAATTTGCCATTCTGAAGTTCCTCATTTCCGCATGTCTGGTCCTTTCCACCAGAATTTTGGCAGTCTGGCAGCGTGCAGTTTTCATTTTGTCTACCTATGCTGGAGGAGGAGATACTACTGTGGATCTTCTTGACAGCATTGAGGACTCCCAACCGGAACTCCACTTTCTGCTGTGCATTCAGCTGCTTTATAGCTGGAAGCAAAGACCTGAAGAATGCCTGGGAAATGTAAAAGGAGAGATATAAGTATGATAAACTATTAATTAACTCAGTTCAAAGATACATTATCCTACATGTGATCTAATTATTAGAGGGATCAATTTTAATTTGCATATAGTCTTAGGTTGTGACGGAACGTTATTTAGCATAACATTTTAGTATTGAAATCGTGTAAGTTTCACTGCAGCGAGACATCGAGTTAGCATGTCCTGTTTATTCGAATTTCTGCCGATTGACAGTTCAGGTTGCAAGCTACACGTGTGGTGCTGAGCATGCAAGCCAACACTTTTCCGACAAGCCAGAATACATTGATCACTCTCACTTTTTCACTGACGAGCAACAAGTTGACAACTAGGCCTCCGAGATAGATAGTCGCTGCACCAACCTTACCATTCTGTTAGTTGTGAACTGTAGGACTAAGTTTCATGCCTAGGATCAGTATCACGGGTTACGGAATACCCTTCTATCTTGTACATCATCAGTTGTAGATGGTTTATGCTTTAGTACAGATTAAGTGGGGTATACTGAAGAGATTGTTTCATTTTAAGTAACTGTCCGCTCCCTCTCCTAGATGCAAGCTTACCCTTGATGCTCATGCTTATTTAGCAGTACAAGAGAAGAGGAAGATAGGTCCAAAGAACAAGAACTCAAGAGCAGAAGATACATGAAGATAATCGGTACAAGTCACAGGGCATCATAGGGAAACCCCATAGAACCCACGTGTTGGCCATCCACATACAGAAACATAACACGACGCCCTCAACGGGGTTAACAACAAGGTAATTCTGGAACGTGGACTCAGGTGACAAAGATGGTCGTGAAAAGCTGTTGACAGATCAGCTTCCAAAAGGTGTTCTGGATGCGACCAGAGGAAAGGCAACAAAATTCATCCAGGTATATTGAAAACACATCATCTTATCTTAAGACCTGGATGGAGGAATACCAACAGTATTTTGCTATCATATGAAAGTACTCCTGGTATGTTAGTGTGTTGAAATTCTGGAGATGTATCACAGTAACTCAAGTTTTCACTATTACTGCCTTCTGGGTCTAGAACTGATGCTCACTTATCAGTCATAAACATTAAAAACATATGACCTTTTATAAGAAAGGAGAAAGAGTTCCAGAGAATGAAAATCGTGTAGGGAAATGTCTCTCTTCTGTTCCTGGTAGCCACTGTTCTATGTCTGGTTGTATAAATTAAATCGAAACACCATTTTTATATTCTAGAACTACCGGCTTCCGAAAGCTATGTAGCTAGAAACACAATCGACCAAGTGAAAAATTCGCTCTGTTTGAAAGACAGAAATGCGACACGTGAAATGATACCCTAAGTTAGACGCTGAATTTAGAACATGCAGTTTGTCCATGCTTTGTTTGTATTACATTATTAATTTATCGAAAATCAAAGATGCTGTTTAACATCGTCCTCCATTTGGTAGGTAGAATGTTAAGAGACTTGATGTATAGAATAAACAATGTGGAGGATATACCGAGAAATACTTGGCTTACCTTGTCATCGTCTGCTTCTTCTTCACCTCTTCGCCTTTCTTGTTTGACAAAGAAATCGACCAGAGTTTCAGTGATTCGCTTGCAGCCGCCATTTCCATGTCGTTCGCTCTTCTGTACTTCCGTTGAGCGTGCACGGTTCTTCCTCCGTCGTGCTCATTATTACTCTTACTTTCTTCTTTACACCCTCGTTTGTTTGACTCCTCGTCGCACTTACGTCTCTTGACTCCTACGTCATCGCAGGAGAAGTTTACAGTAGAGTCAGTTTCTGCAGATTCCCTGGTGCGCTTTTCTTTACACTTGCCGTCAAGCATCACCTGTGCAGTGGGATCGGCGCGCGGCTTCATTTCTGGTGGATTGTTCAAAGCTGAATTCGCAGAAGTCGAACCAGCGACTGGTGATGATGTATATCGCTGTAGACCTTGAGAAGCGTTACCTGTATGTCTTTTATCTACCTGCTGGCCAGGTTCACTTTTAATTACCTGCTGTTCACACCCATCGGTCGAAATTCCTGTACGAATTTTCCGAATCACTATGTCAGGATGAATATTAAAGTTTTTCAATAACCCATTTATAATTGGAGGACTAGTGTCTCTTCCGCCGCCACTAGTTACTACTGTTGACGAAGTGGTTGCATCTGCTTGCGATGCTTCCTTCTTCGAGTATTCCGGTCGTGTTGAGGCTAATTTCTTGTTCGGACGTTTTCTGTAAGGGTTGCGATTTCTTCCCTTCCGGTTCTTCTTCTTTACGTCGGTACGAACTGGGATATGGGAATTTCGATCGCCGGTATGGTCGGTAGTAAACAACTCGCCAGCTGTCCCGTTGGAAACCGAATCTGGTAACTTCGCCTGATTTTCCGGTTGGTTGCAGGTTAGCCCAACACCAAAGTTTACGCATGCGGCAGAGGCGACAGTGAGAGGTTCGCTTTCACTACAACATAAAGTATCCCGTTTTGGACGAGGGATTTCTGCTGGGAGCACTTCAGAAGAAGAGTCATCAGAGTGGGAGTCAATGACTATAACTTCAATCTGACCTTCCTCAGGCTTTGGACGGTCAGCAGATTCAGTTAGTTTCGGATGACTGACACTAGAAAATTTGTGTTCGCCCAAGGATTCGGTGTTCGATTGCAGAAGAGTTTTGTGACCGACTTGGGCAACGATATTCCTGGCAACGGGACTGTCACTAAGATAGTGATAACCATTATTTTCTGGTGTGCCTGGCATTTCGTTATCGCTGTTATCCGACTCGTTCGCCTTGCAGGGTATTTGAGAACTATGCTCCGGTGACTTTGCCAACGAGTTGGCAGCAGCAACGAAACCTGCGTTCTGTAAACTAGCAACGAATTTCTGTTGGTTGTTATTTTCTTGCCTTCCGAATGTCCTCGGTTTTGATGTGGCTGGTATAGACGAGGTTGTACAACCTGCAGTATCGGTAGTCGGCCCGGATGTTCGGTTAAGTGCGAGGTGTACGCTGCTTGGAGTGGTGCTGAAGTTCGGCGATGTTCCAAGTAAACCGGAAGCTGTTGCTTGAGTGCGGCTAGTCGACGGACTCGTCAAAGGCTTCCGACGAATGGGCACTGCCGGTGGAGGACCTGCGTTGCGGTAATTCTCTGATGTCATCTGGCTCGAGTTCGCCGTCTGCGGAAAGGAGACACATATCGTGCGCTGTATGGAAGGGAAACTTCCTGAACGCGCTTGAGAGGCAACTTTCGTCGAATATCGGGAGTTGAAGACTGGTCCAGCGGGCCGACTTGAAGGTCGTTTCTTTAGATTGTTAGAAACGCCAATCTTCGGCATAACAGGTGCGTTAGCTCCTGGTAACCTTACAAATGAATTATCAGTTGAACGAATCCGGGGTGCTAGAGGTAGGTTAGTCTGCGGTGCTGGCTGAATGAGTCTAGAACTACTGCTTTCGATAGACGAGCGGCAGTTCGAGATACTTCCAGACGCATTTATATCGGCCACTACTTTCAAACGGTAGTTAGCTTCACAGGTTTGCCTGGAAATGGGCACTGCTAATGGAGGTCTGGAACTTTTATTCGAATGTCCTCGTTCTTGGCCACCCATTGGCCTATCTTGACGGATTTTGGCTGTACCTCCAATTGCTGTGTCACCTCTACTACGCAAGGTCGAGCTTTCTGAAGGCCTGGTCTGAAATACCGATGACTTTGTTGTCCTTTTGACAGTGATATGTCTTGGTTTCAGAAACTGAGAATCAGAATTCGCTGCTGCCATGGCCACTTGTGCTTCCTCGACGGTGTCTCTTCGGAAAGTAAATGCACTCACTTTAGGACTTCAACCATTTTCATCTTTGCCGAACCTGTGGAGAAAAGTTAGCTAAATTAACAGATTACTCTTATTTTTAATGTTTGAGAGTAGCTAGTAGATTTCTAAACAAAAATATGATTACTACATACACACATATGATAATTAAAAAGTAACAATGCGGAAAGAAAGACTAGTCAAAACAGCGTAAATGGTAAATGAACCATATGAATGAAGGTATTAAGGAATAAAAGAATTGGGAGATAAAATAAATATATATATGCTAGCCGGCATCAGCAACTTGCAGCTTATTGTAACTTTCGTGTGCCATTATTTCTTAAGTATGTGGGCACCAAGTTTCAGACAAGTTTCCTTGTAGACTCCCCGCTTTTGTACCGTCACCAAAAAGGAACAAACAGGTATATTCCAAATAAAGATTTATGTATGTGGTATATATTAACGCGCGGGTGCTGCATGTTTCGACTATCGAGCAGTAACTTTAACAGATGTTGTGATTAGGTTGAAATGCAGCCTGGAACAAAACGTAAACTGACATTCCTTACCACAGCATCCAATTCACCTTTCCTTGTTCAGGAATATCAATGTTTGGTTTACCAAGTTTAATTAATTTGGCACCAATCATTTCCAGGAGTGCACATAATTCTCATCGGAAATATAGGCCTATATAAAAAAAATAGTGTATGGATAAATCAACCCCAGTTTTTTTGTACAAAAATATAAAACATCAGAACTTTCATATCCGTCCCCATAGAAATGCAGGATCTCTGCTAACATTGAATAAATAAGTTAAAAATACCCGTCATTGTGGCTGCGTGACTTAAGATGCCACCATATTTGAGCAGAGAGTTATGTTTCTATTTTCCTGTTTGATGACTGTACAATAGCGGGGGGATTCTACCATAACCGTGGCGCCGCAATTTGATGATGGATTCTGATGTAACTCGATGAGACAAATTTAAAGTAAACAATAATTTTATATATATATTATATTGCTTAGTTCGGGAGATAGCCTATCTCAAAATTGGCGTGGTTGGTTTGAAACACGGCCTGGACCAGAAGAAAAATTTCGCCATAGCCCAATCTGATGATGAATTCGTATGTAACTCGACAAGACAAATCGAAAATAAAGAATTATTTTTTGTTTGTTTTGATACCTCGCTTAGTTCTCGAGATATTGTACCTCAAAAGTGAGGAGGTTAGGGATAAGATCGGGTATGGATCAAGGGAAAAAAAAAAACACTTTTTTTTAACTGCTTTACGTTTCTCAACAGCGAGGGCTTTAGAGACGGGAAAGGATGGGTGCAAGGAATGGGAAGGAATTCGGCCATGGCCTTTTTAAGGAAGCATCCCGGCTTTTGCCTGGAGTGATTTGGGAAACCATGGAAAACCCAAATCTGGATGCCCGGACGGGGATTCGAACCGCCGTCCTCCCGAATGCGAGGCCAAAAAAAAAAAAATCACCAAAAACCACTATATCTAAATGGTGAAAATGCACAATGGGTGTTTTATTTTCATCCTAGTGGTTGTTGATAGGTTAAAATATGGCCTAGACCAGAAGAAACGTCTCTAAAATCACAGGGAACTATACCTATAACTGAATTTTGACATGCTATATGTCTAAAACTAAGGGAGATATCAACAAAAAAAAAAAATGTATTTTCGATTTTTTTTTCGTTGCGTTCTATAAGAATTCATCATAATATTGTGGCGCCACAGTAATGATAGAACTGCCAATAACGGGGAGTCTACAAACAATGGCACACGAAAGTTACCATAAGCTGCAAGTTGCAGCCATATTTTGGAATTCAATGGTATGGTAGCAAGTTGGAATATCTTTGCGTCAACGGTGGCGACGAATAATCGTGAATGATATAAATCAAAAATATAATTTGTGGATAGGCCTAAATTTGTGGTATAATATCTAATATCCTATATAAATTCTGTTTGTAATTGTTTATTTTTATCATTATAATTATTACTGTGTCTTTTTCAACTGAAGTAATAAATATCAAATAAAGTGATTTATTTTTCTAATTTCCTTCATTGTTTATCGATTCTACTGTCGTGTCATAAAAAATCAGATAAGAAAAGGGGGAAAATAAAATGCCACAGCGTCTAGAAGGGAGATGTGAAAGCATTTAAAAATTCCCTGCGTTCAGGTGACGTCACAGTGATTCTTCGAGCACTGGCGTATATTGTCTCTGGTGGAGACTGGCGTAAATTGTCTCTGGCGAAGAAGATTATTACATGGAATCCAAGTTTTCACGAATGCGGCGTCACTGTGGTCCAGGCTACATTTCAATCCAAGTACAACCCCCGCTTATAAAGTGCCGTTCAAAGCAGATTAAATCATTTGAACCTAACCAATTTGGCGAACCGCTAATTCTTTCCTACCCGCCCTAGGGATGCAGTATTTTTTGTCTAAAAAAAATGAAGTCTAAGAAAACTTACAATAAATAGAAACAGATAATAACACTATTTCTTACGTAATAACTTGTATACATCTACCAATATTCGAGCGACTTTATTTGTCGGCTTTGTTGTACACTTTTTCTCTAACGGTGTACAAAATTTTAGACCCAAAGGAAATCCTTGAGAGTTCACCCCAGAAGAAAAATTAAGTTGCCTTCAGTACGCCGAGTGAAGAACTGGCTCAGGAGCACTTTGGGAGAGGAAAGATTGACTGGATTATGCCTGATGAGTGTGCATCGAAATTTCTGAAAGATCACCGTGAGATATTGACAAAGTAATTGAAAATTTTTCTGAGAATTGGAGACGATTAATGTTTACATAAAAAACTATAACTGAGTTACGATCCTAATAAACTACATAGTAGGTCCTTAGTGGTTGAATTACTATATTAATCAATAACAAAAATAGTTTCGTCAATAGGTTTGAGTTTCATTTTGTAATAAATCGTCATGTTTCAGTCCCCCGCTCCACTTCCTCGAAACCAATATGAGTTCCCCCCCTCTAGTTCTGATCCTGGATACGCCCTTATCATAACTTTCCTCCCCCCCCCCCCCCGACGTTTTCCTAAATTTTAAGCTTTAATTCCGTTAAGTGCATTGCTCCTTATTTACAATTGGTAGGTCATCGTTTGACACTAAAAGTTACTTTTTTTTTGCCAAGTGTGTTTCGTTTTTGAGGTCGTTGTTGTTTAGGCCATCAGTTGCAATTTTACTTCCGAAATAAGAGACCACTTATGGAGCATAGAAATTAACGGAAATGAGGCTTCAATTTTGGAAGGATAGAAAGAATTAAACTATAGTTTTAGAAAGGAGGTACTGTGCCAGTATGCTGAAAATTCGGACTTATGGGCAGTTCTATCATTACCGTGGTGCCAAAATCTGATGATGAATTCTTGTAGAAATCGACGAAACAAATCGAAAATAAAGAATAAAAATTTTCGATATCTCGCTTGGTTTTCGAGATATAGCATGTTAAAAATCAGTCATAGGTATAGTTCATTCTGCTTTTGGTATTTTTTCTTCTAGTGCAGGCCGTATTTCAACCTAGCAACAATCACTAGGATGAAAATAAAATACCTATAGTGCATTTCCACCGTGTAAATATGGTGGTTTTAATGAAAAAATTCTGGTCCAGGCTAACATCCTCACTTTTGAGTTACAATATCTCGGGAACTAAGCGAGATATCAAAAAACTTTATTCTTTATTTTCCATTTCTCTCGTCGAGTTACATACGAATTAATCATAAAATTTGGCTATACCGAAATTTTTCTTCTGGTCCAGGCCGTATTTCAACCTAATTACGTCAATTTTGAGATACGATATCTCGAGAACTAAGCGAGATATCATAAACATTTATTCTTTACTTTCAATTTGTCTCGTCAAGTTCTATAAGAATCAATCATCAGATTGTGGCGCCACCGTATTGATAGAATCCCCGACTTATTACATATGAAAATAATTGGAACGCGTAGATAAAAAAGTTTACTGCAAAATCTTACAAAAAAATGGGAGTATACTGTGTGACCATTTAGGACGTACAAAATTCTTTAATTTGTTCATAGTGAGATAGATGGAAATACCTCACACATATTGGAAGAAAAAGAGGGGACTTCAGACATACGCCACTTATCAAAAAATGGTACTAATCTCTTGAACTTTGGATTGATTGTTTTAGTTTAATGCCTTCACGTTCTCCATCGACATTTTACAGAAAAGTCGCTACAAATTGAATAAATAAATAAAAAAATACCGAAATATGATCTTGTCGTGTGGCTATCAGACGTTGCGAAAATAATACAAATTTCTTGAAATGTTGGTTAAATCCTCCGTTGTATTCTTGACTGAGCCTGAGCTTCTGTTGTCTTATTCTGTATCAGCGAATACCAGTTGTCATTGTGGTCCAGGATGTGTTACAATTTAAACTCAATCTGCTCTAGTAATGCTATGTCAAAATAAAAACTTTACCACACTCTGAAATTAATTCGAAAAAAAAAAGACTTGCTTACGATTCTCTACACTCTACACTCTGCAACACGGTAAAGCATGAAAAGTGTTTTTTTTTTTTTTAAATATCTATCTTTCTAACAGAAGTAACATTGATACTAACCGCCTACTATTTGGCAGCCGCGAGAGCAAATATGATTAGTTCTTGCTAAACAGCGACGATGATATAAATGTTCCTCTTTTGCGTTTTAATGGCTGTCAAAATCATAATGAAAACGCCCATCACAAGTTAATCCATATCTTTGTATGCCACGAACTTTGATAACATCTCGATACAGAAAGCCCAGCTGTTTCGAAATTGAGCAGGAGAAATAAAGTCTGATGTTCTGCTTACTAGGTAGGATATCGTGTAACAATAAATTGCAAATAAGTTGCTTGCCAACTTTAGCGCCTGGGCACAGTGACATTAACAGAATTATCGATAGAAGCAGACCAGACAATACCTGTACTTGCCTGATTACTAAGACGGACGAATGGTCTCAGCGCTATACAGCAACAACGATCTTTCCAAAGACACTGATTAATCATAATACATTTGTATTTATTCATTGAGCTAAGAGAAGTGATTTGACTGAACTATGAAGCTGTCAGTGTTGTTTGTAAGAGCGGAACACGTACATTTATTTGAGCCACCAAAAGCTGTTGCGGAAATGCAAAATTATTCTTTACTAAACGTTTATATTATTAATAAATTACTTTTATTACCAAGTTACTCAAACTCTTGTACAATTGAATTATATCAAGTATTTACTAATTATATTAGTACATTACGAACATAATTTCCATGTCGCGTTTCAAAGCATTTATTTTCTAGCAGTACCAAACATTTATTAATTTTCAGAGAAAAAGATTTAAACAGTAAATGTGACTTATGAAGTAGATATTTCAAAACTTCTTGGATTTAATTGCGGAGCGCCCGTCCCAATGGCAATTTCGCTAAGCACACACATTTTTCCCTCTTCTTGTACCCCAAGGGCGTATCCAGGATCAGAGTTAGAGGAGGGCAAGATTTGAGCTGGGGGGGGGGGGGCAACTCATATTGATTTCGAGGAAGTGGGGTGGGGCACTGAAACATGACGATTTCTTACAAAATGAAACTCAAAGCTACTGAGGAAACTATTTTTATTATTGATTAATATAGTAATCCAACCACTTAATCTAAGGACCTACTGTGTAGTAAATTAAGTTCGTTACTCAGTTATACAGTTTATGTAAACATTAATCGTCTCGGATTCGTAGAAAATTTTTCAAAATCTTTGTTTGTCAATATCTCATGGTGTTCTTTCACGAAATTTCGACGAACATTCATCAGGCATAGTCCAGTCACTCTTTCCCCCTCACAAAGTGCTCCTGAGCCAGTTCTTCACTCGTAGAAGCGTACTGAAGGCAACTTAATCAGCAGCCCCCCCCCACTTGATACGCCCACTTTGTACCCGCCTACTTTTGTCGTCAAGGAATGTTAATTATAAATCCTCTCGGTGTTTTTGGTAATTTACTCCAACTCCGATCCCTTTCCTAAGAATTTTTTTTTTTTTTTTTTTTTTTTGCACACTTTTATGCCTGAAATCGAGTGCCGGCTTATGGTCATCTTTTCCCTTAGACCTATCTCTCTGAATTCTTTCAGCAATCTCTTTCCAGGCCTCACCACAAATATACGCCTTGTACACTCCCAGTACTCTCTTCACCTTCCTCCTCTCTTCCAATGAATCCCATTACATTTCCTTTACGCTATCAGTTACTGATTGTGTTCAGCAATAATTTCCAGAGTCAAATCTAGCAGCCCTTGTTTGCATGCCTCTCCAACTCCTGTATTCGATACCAAAAACGTGAGTCCTATACTACACCACCATATTCAAACAATGGTCTGACCAAAGTTTTCTAACCCAATTCCCTCACTTCTCAACCTAATCACTCCAGTTGCAATGCACTTTATTATCTGTTCTTTTAGCAGCAATTGTGTAGAGATGTAGGAGAAAATTTTATTTTTAACAGCAATGCAAACAGTATTCTATGCTACTTGTTAATACTTATAGCTATTGTGAATAGCTGGAAATGATTTGGTCGAGTATGTCGGTATAGAATGAAGATAAATGCCAAAAAGGACCAGTTATGTGTACATAGACATAAAAAAGGGAAATGTGTTGTGGAAGAGGAATTGCTGAAGTGATAACGTTTGAAAGAGTTTTATGGCTCATTGAGAGAATTATAACAGTAAGAAGATTTGAGGAGGAGAATGAGAGGAAATTAGGACTTGGCTTTTTGAAGAACAAAACTCCACATCTATTATATAGAGAAATGAAGTAAATGAATGAGGAAATCAAAAATAGCTTGGGTTCTTTTTTTAAAAAAATACTAGCTGGTACCCACGACTTCGTTCGTGATTGTAAAGAATTCATATTAGACAGCTATAGACATCTAACCACCATAGTGCACGATGGGAGACTCGATAATATTACCACACACAAATACCAGTCTTCAGCTCTATGTAATTCCGGCAGCAAAGTAAAATTTACGGATACCCACAAGTCTTTGGATGAAATACGAAAATATTCATAATCGACCAATTTCGAACACCATATCTCACACACTCCCACAGTTACCGAATTTCGGCCAACGTTGTGATCGATGGGAGACTCTGTGTTACTACCACACACAAACGCCAGTGATCTGCGATTGATAGTTTTCACTTAAAAGTGATACACCGTGACACATGCGTCTTTGGCAGAAATATGAAATTACCGCAGGTCGACCATTTTCATCACCCATATCTTCCACACCCCCATAGCTACAGACATCTAACAACCATAGTGCACGACAACAAACACGATTCTACTACCACACATAAACACCAATGCTCTATGCTATGTAGTCGTGGCAGAAAAGTGAAATCTGCGGAGACGCATGCCTTTCGTCGAAATACGAAAATATACTTGGTCGGCCACATTACAACCACCATATCTCCCACAGTAACCACAGTTTCTGAAATTCGGCCGCTGTTGTGATCGAAAGGTGACTTTGTGCTACTACTACACACAAACGCCAGTTATCTGTGATCTATAGTTTTCGCTGAAAAGTGATACACCATGACACTTTTGTCTTTGGCAGAAGTATGAAATTGCCACAGGTCGATCACTTTCAACCCCCATTTCTCCCACATCCCCATAGCTACCGACATCTAACAACCATAGTGCACTACATGAGATACTGATTCTACTACCAAACACAAACACCAATGCTCTATGCTATGTAGTTGTGGCAGAAAAGTGACATATGCCGGAGACAGTCGAAATACGAAAATATCCTTGGTCGGCCACTTACAACCACCATATCTACCACAGTAACCACAGTTTCTGAAATTCGGCCGCTGTTGTGATCGAAAGGTGACTCTGTGCTACTACTACACACAAACGCCAGTTATCTGTGATCTATAGTTTTCGCTGAAAAGTGATACACCATGACACTTTTGTCTTTGGCAGAAGTATGAAATTGCCACAGGTCGATCACTTTCAACCCCCATTTCTCCCACATCCCCATAGCTACCGACATCTAACAACCATAGTGCACTACATGAGATACTGATTCTACTACCAAACACAAACACCAATGCTCTATGCTATGTAGTTGTGGCAGAAAAGTGACATATGCGGAGACAGTCGAAATACGAAAATATCCTTGGTCGGCCACTTACAACCACCATATCTACCACAGTAACCACAGTTTCTGAAATTCGGCCGCTGTTGTGATCGAAAGGTGACTCTGTGCTACTACTACACACAAACGCCAGTTATCTGTGATCTATAGTTTTCGCTGAAAAGTGATACACCATGACACTTTTGTCTTTGGCAGAAGTATGAAATTGCCACAGGTCGATCACTTTCAACCCCCATATCTCCCACACCCCATAGCTACCGACATCTAACAACCATAGTGCACTACATGAGATACGATTCTACTACCAAACACAAACACCAATGCTCTATGCTATGTAGTTGTGGCATAAAAGTGACATATGCGGAGACAGTCGAAATACGAAAATATCCTTGGTCGGCCACTTAGCAACCACCATATCTACCACAGTACCACAGTTTCTGAAATTCGGCCGCTGTTGTGATCGAAAGGTGACTCTGTGCTACTACTACACACAAACGCCAGTTATCTGTGATCTATAGTTTTCGCTGAAAAGTGATACACCATGACACTTTTGTCTTTGGCAGAAGTATGAAATTGCCACAGGATCGACCACTTTCAACCCCCATTTCTCCCACACCCCCATAGCTACCGACATCTAACAACCATAGTGCACTACATGAGATACGATTCTACTACCAAACACAAACACCAATGCTCTATGCTATGTAGTTGTGGCAGAAAAGTGACATATGCGGAGACAGTCGAAATACGAAAATATCCTTGGTCGGCCACTTACAACCACCATATCTACCACAGTACCACAGTTTCTGAAATCGGCCGCTGTTGTGATCGAAAGGTGACTCTGTGCTACTACTACACACAAACGCCAGTTATCTGTGATCTATAGTTTTCGCTGAAAAGTGATACACCATGACACTTTTGTCTTTGGCAGAAGTATGAAATTGCCACAGGTCGACCACTTTCAACCCCCATTTCTCCCACACCCCCATAGCTACCGACATCTAACAACCATAGTGCACTACATGAGATACGATTCTACTACCAAACACAAACACCAATGCTCTATGCTATGTAGTTGTGGCAGAAAAGTGACATATGCGGAGGACAGTCGAAATACGAAAATATCCTTGGTCGGCCACTTACAACCACCATATCTACCACAGTACCACAGTTTCTGAAAATCGGCCGCTGTTGTGATCGAAAGGTGACTCTGTGCTACTACTACACACAAACGCCAGTTATCTGTGATCTATAGTTTTCGCTGAAAAGTGATACACCATGACACTTTTGTCTTTGGCAGAAGTATGAAATTGCCACAGGTCGACCACTTTCAACCCCCATATCTCCCACACCCCCATAGCTACCGACATCTAACAACCATAGTGCACGACAAGAAAGACGATTCTACTACAACACACAAACACTCAAAGGGCTATGTTATGTAGTTGTGGCAGGAAAGAGAAGTATACGGAGATACGAATTTTTGGTCGAAATATGAAAACGCCCTGCACTTACCAACTTTAATCATTATATCTCCCACATCCCCACAGCTATCGGCATTCGGCCAACGTTGTGCACGACAGGAAAGCTCCATGCTACTTCCACCCACAAACATCAGTGATCTGTGCTAGGTAGTGGTGGCTGAAAAGTGAATATAGGAAAAAAACACGTCTATTTTTATATATATACTAGCTGTTACCCGCGACTTCGTACGCGTGGACTTGGAGTTTCAATTCCAGAATTGGATATAGAAAACTGTTAGTAACGTAAGATTTGTCCCAAACAACACCGAGTCGACATAATATGATGGAAAGCCATCATTATATCATCCTATCATCTAATCTGTCTCATGAAGAGAATCAATTTACAACATATTTAAAAACAGAAAAGTAAGCGAAGGTGCGGGGATGTGTGTGTGTGTGTGTGTGTGGGGGGGGGGGGGGGTTAACTGATGGCAGCTTTATTTCAGCTTGGTTTTTTCTTCTTTATTCAACATGAGCATCTGAATCTTATAATCTAATAGCAGCACATTGTCTTCTAGACCTGCACCTTAGGCCAGGTTTACGTCCGTAAGGCATGTCAAAAAGGAAGACAAATTGGTGCCAGAAACTTTTATACAGACACAAATGAATAGTACAGTGCAGAGCAAATTGACTTCTATACTAAATAATAAGTTTTGTTTCTTATCGAAATTTATTAATAAATCAAACACTAACAGATTGCGTGACTGAGCAACCAACGTAACATTACAGACTAACACACGAATCTGTCTGTCTTTCATCATTCGATAAGTTCTTAAAATTTCGTGACTAAAACTGTTATTCATGCCGAAAAAAATGTCCTGTGTCCTTCCTACACTATTTCATTGTTAAATTCCATCAATATTGATATAGCCATTTAGTCGTCAAAACGTAACAAAAAGACAGAAACTTACTTCCACATTTATAATATAATAGCTGGTACCCACAACTTCGTTCGTGATTGTAAAGTATTCATATTGACAGCTGTAGACATCTAACCGCCATAATGCACGATGGGAAGACTCGATACTATTACCACACACAAATACCAGTCTTCTGCGCTATGTAGTTCCGGCAGCAAAGTAAAATTTACGGATACACACAAGTCTTTGGATGAAATACGAAAATATTCATGATCGACCAATTTCGAACACCATATCTCACACACTCCCACAGTTACCGAATTTCGGCCAACGTTGTGATCGATGGGTGACTCTGTGTTAGTACCACACAAAAACGCCGGTAATCTGTGATTGATAGTTTTCACTTAAAAGTGATACAACGTGACACATGCGTCTTTGGCAGAAATATGAAATTGCCGCAGGTCGACCATTTTATCCCCCATTTCTCCCACACCCCCATAGCTACCGACATCTAACAACCATAGTGCACTACATGAGATACGATTCTACTACGAAAAACAAACAGCAATGCTCTATGCTATGTAGTTGTGGCAGAAAAGTGACATATGCGGAGACAGTCGAAATACGAAAATATCCTTGGTCGGCCACTTACAATCACCATATCTACCACAGTTTCTGAAAATCGGCCGCTGTTGTGATCGAAAGGTGACGCTGTGCTACTACTACACACAAACGCCAGTTATCTGTGATCTATAGTTTTCGCTGAAAAGTAATACACCGTGACACTTTTGTCTTTGGCAGAAGTATGAAATTGCCACAGGTCGAACACTTTCAACCCCCATATCTCCCACACCCCCATAGCTACAGACATCTAACAACCATAGTGCACTACATGAGATACGATTCTACTACCAAACACAAACACCAATGTTCTATGCTATGTAGTTGTGGCAGAAAAGTGACATATGCGGAGACAGTAGAAATACGAAAATATCCTTGGTCGGCCACTTACAACCACCATATCTACCACATTACCACAGTTTCTGAAAATCGGCCGCTGTTGTGATCGAAAGGTGACTCTGTGCTACTACTACACACAAACACCTGTTATCTGTGATCTATAGTTTTCGCTGAAAAGTGATACACCATGACACTTTTGTCTTTGGCAGAAGTATGAAATTGCCACAGGTCGATCACTTTCAACCCCCATATATCCCACACCCCCATAGCTACCGACATCTAACAACCACAGTGCACTACACGAGATACGATTCTACTACCAAACACAAACATTAAGGCTCTATGCTATGTAGTTGTGGCAGAAAAGTGACATATGCGGAGACAGTCGAAATACGAAAATATCCTTGGTCGGCCACTTACAACCACCATATCTACCACAGTAACACAGTTTCTGAAATTCGGCCGCTGTTGTGATCGAAAGGTGACTCTGTGCTACTACTACACACAAACGCCAGTTATCTGTGATCTATAGTTTTCGCTGAAAAGTGATACACCATGACACTTTTGTCTTTGGCAGAAGTATGAAAATGCCACAGGTCGATCACTTTCAACCCCCATATCTCCCACACCCCCATAGCTACCGACATCTAACAACCATAGTGCACTACATGAGATACGATTCTACTACGAAACATAAACACCAATGCTCTATGCTATGTAGTTGTGGCAGAAAAGTGACATATGCGGAGACAGTCGAAATATGAAAATATCCTTGGTCGGCCACTTACAACCACCATATCTACCACAGTACCACAGTTTCTGAAAATCGGCCACTGTTGTGATCGAAAGGTGACTCTGTGCTACTACTACACACAAACACCATGTTATCTGTGATCTATAGTTTTCGCTGAAAAGTGATACACCATGACACTTTTGTCTTTGGCAGAAGTATGAAATTGCCACAGGTCGATCACTTTCAACCCCCATATCTCCCACACCCCCATAGCTACCGACATCTAACAACCATAGTGCACTACATGAGATACGATTCTACTACCAAACACAAACACCAATGCTCTATGCTATGTAGTTGTGGCAGAAAAGTGACATATGTGGAGACAGTCGAAATACGAAAATATCCTTGGTCGGCCACTTACAACCACCATATCTACCACAGTACCACAGTTTCTGAAAATCGGCCGCTGTTGTGATCGAAAGGTGACTCTGTGCTACTACTACACACAAACACCAGTTATCTGTGATCTATAGTTTTCGCTGAAAAGTGATACACCATGACACTTTTGTCTTTAGCAGAAGTATGAAATTGCCACAGGTCGACCACTTTCAACCCCCATATCTCCCACACCCCCATAGCTACCGACATCTAACAACCATAGTGCACGACAGGAAAGACGATTCTACTACCACACACAAATACCAAAGGTCTATGTTATGTAGTTGTGGCAGGAAAGAGAAGTATGCGGAGATACGAATTTTTGGTCGAAATATGAAAACGCCCTGCACTGACCAACTTTAATCATTATATCTCCCACATCCCCACAGCTATCGGCATTCGGCCAACGTTGTGCACGACAGGAAACTCCATGCTACTTCCACCAACAAACATCAGTGATCTGTGCAAGGTAGTGGTGGCTGAAAAGTGAAATATAGGAAAAAACACGTCTATTTTTATATATATATAAGATAAGATTATCAGTATCAAATACAGGAGTTAGGTGAACAAGTGCAATGAAGGCAGCTAAAATTGTTTGTGGAAACAAGTGCAGAAAAGTCAGTAACTAATATGATAAGGGAGCTAGACTGGCAGTCATTGGGACACGGAAGGGGGTGACGATAGTGTTGTTTTTCTATGAAGCCTAAGGCGCATATTGGGCGAAGAATTACAGGTAGCATCAGGAAAGAAAGAGGAGATAATGACCATGTTATAAAATTTTGGTCAGGCTATTGCTCGAATACAGTGGTGTGGTTCGATATTCAAATTTTGTTGGGAGGCTAGATTATTTTTTTTTTTTTTTTTTGCTGCGTGGAAATTGTCTGTAACTCATATGATAAAAGGGCTGGATTGGCAGTCATTGGAAGACAGGAGGAGAATGACAAGAGTGCTGGGAGTGTAAGAGGCGAATGCTGGTGATGAGGTGTGGAAAGATATTGGTTGAGAAATTAGAAGCAGTGAAGGGAAAGAAACTTTTTTTTTGTTGGTAAAGGATTGGAATAAATTACCAAGAGAAGAAGTGACAACTAATTTACCAAAAAACACTAAGCGAATTTAAATTCTGTAATGGATACAAGTAGATAGATGGTGGAATTTACACTCAAAGGATAAAAGATAATAATAAGAAATGGATAAATAGATGACTAGTGAAAATTGCAACCAGACCATGCACTCCATCGCAATTAAATATATTTTGAATTCTGTTTCAATTGTAACAGAGTGGGAAGGATTTCATTGAAGGTAACTGTAAGAACAATACATGGGAGGTGAGTAACAATACACGTCAGACAGTGAAAGGGTGTAAAGTAAAAATGGGTATTGAACCAAGGTGGGAGTGTAGGGAAATTGTCATTGGAGAATAAGCTGTTGCTTTAAGTATGAAGAGCTGATAACACTCTAACCTGGCATTTGGGTGGATTCAGCTATCGATATTTTCATTTTACCAAAATCAACAGGCAAATAACGATATGGCTATTTCAAAATGCCACAGTAATATTCCTTCCTGTTCCTCGCCCCTTATTCTCCTGTCACTAATAACCTTGATATAAATGAGGTATAATGCAGTAAGAAAAATAAAAGTCCTGAAGAGTTTAAAATAGTTTCCCATAAATGTTAAGTTGTGCACTGCATAGCCATCTATACCTTTAAACGGATTTCTGAACTATGTTGACGAGTTTTCTCACTCGACATTTTTATGAATTTGAAAATTTTGCTAAAGTAACACAAGCTTTTCATAAACATTCTTTATACTCTCGTGCTATCGTTTGACCATATTCTGTTAAAGAGTTTGGGGTTTTTAGTTGTGTTTGAAAAAAACTATGTGGGAAATTTGCTCCTGGTCAGACTGGGGAGAGAATCGTATTGCCAAAATATTTCATCCACAAAATGGATTCAAGACCGGATATGCTGAGACCTCACCATTAAAATTTTGCAGAACACTGGTTCACTATAGAAATTATATTCTTAGTTAAAAGTTCACACCAAAACAACTCCAGATCAAGATAATGAGATTCTGAATTGCTAGCTTTGTCAAAGCTGCAAAAATGTTTATCGTTATTCCACAACCCTCAAAGTTTTATATCCAGCAATCAGTTTGCAGACTAGTGAAACTGGTGGCACATAATCCCTATAGGGCTGATATATCCTCAGGTGTTCTATATTTCTATGCAAAATAAACATGAATTTCACAAACACACTTACAAGACAATGCTCATTCAAACATGAGTAGGGAAAGTATACCTGTCATTTACTAATGATTGAGAAAGATGTGATGTAACAAAACAAAAACTAAACAAACAAAAGTACACAGTATTTCACCAACTTCTTAATTACGCAAAACACTGACAAAACATATATGCTACAATGCTATCATCATAACAGAAACATATACCATAAAGAGAATAATGCACAAATATTTTTTCAAGCAGGGGATATACTACCGTCTTTGAAATAATTATAAATTATCTGAATTGCTTTATTAAATTGTTAATATCAAACAATAATGTATTAACCATCTATAAAACAACAATTTTTTATGGTATTATTTGTTAGTAAAAAGCAAAACAGTACTAATGCCTTCTTTCTGGCACTTTTTTTTTTACTGAAGCAACCGTATTTGTAACATTTTCTGCAAAGTACACAGCATATGCGGGAGCAGAATCATAACCAGGCAACAGCAAATCAAGCCCCCACAGATAGGGTTATATGCTCTGACTTAAATAGATATCTTGTATGTGCCACATCAAAAATTAATAGTCAGCATATTTCCAAATTATGCAAGCAGACCCTCACATTGCAACTTGCTCTACTAATATAATCATCTAATTTCAATAAACTATATTATATTATATTAGGATGCAACACAGTCTGAATTATGTGCACTTCCAATGAATAAAATATTAATAAAAGCCAAATTCACCTCAAAGTAAAAAATCTATGTTGTGAGCAAAATAAGGAAGAGTGAAGTGTTTCTATAAATCGCTGTTTACATACTGACCATGATTGAAATTGATGGAAAAATACCATTTTTGAAATGGACCTAGTAATAACGATTAAAATTTCTGATGACCAGTCATGTATTTATTTTCAAGTGAACCGAATTGGAAGAAAAATATATATATACATTTACCCCCCTCCCCAAGGGTAACTGGTAGCTCAGTGAATAAGAAATGTACCTACACAATTCAAATTCACCGAGCTTGATTCAAATCCTGCTGTAAATATTTTTTTTTATATAGGCTTTGGTTTGTTATGCTGGGATGTTACGTTTTTCGGATTCCATGTTAAACTTTAGGTCTTGGAGGAAAGGAACTGGCGATCCTACCTCTGACATAATGGCTCAGTACACCAAACAACCTTCGGGTTGTGTTTTTATCTTTTTCAAGTAAAGAAAAATATCTTAGTTAACTACCTGCTCATCTCTCAACATCTTCACTGCACACTTCACGATAGTATACTTCCTCCTTTTTATATGTACAAAAACGTTCCACAGTAAAAGTTTTACATACAAAATTTTGTGTTGCATCAGTGAAAATGTGAAAATCTTAAGTATTATTCCGTTTAAGTATTAGAGCAGGCGTTCCCAACCTGAGGGTTGCGAAAACATGTTAGAGGGTGGGGTGCGAGGTAATTTATCACCTGTGTGAATGATAGATACGCCATCGTAAGTACTATGTCTCCTACACTACCTTTTAGAATTGTAAAACCTTTAATGCAAATATAGAGTGGTCTGGTAGCTCTGTGGTTAATGCGCTTGCTTACCAAACATTTGCTGCTCCAGTCCCGGATTTGAATCCCGGCAGGTGCAGGAATTTTGAGAGTTGTATTTGATCAAATGAGCTAGGCTAGGAGGTTCCGTGGTTCGTATTCCACGTTAAATTGTAGGAAACGAACTGGCCATCCTACCTCTGACACAATGGCTTAGTATTAGGAATCAACCACCATTCAGGTTGTGGACTAAGTTAAGTTAATGTAAATATCATATTTAATAAGTTTCCTCTGACATATTGTTAGCACATATGTTTTGACTGAAATGGGGGGGGGGGGGCTGGTACAAAAACATGGAGAGTCCCTATGTTAGAGGCCTGTGATATACAATAGAGATACACATTAGTGCCCATTGGATATTGAACACTAAAAAGAAAATTGATTTAAAAAAAACAAATGCGTGTAAAGTAGCTAAAATTTATTTGGCTGACGACAAAAGGTCTGCAAGTGCTTTTTGTGTTAACCTGCAATATTACAGCAACTAAAAGATGTGTAATGGTTCATCTCTGTGCTAGAACAAACAACATTGGCACAAAACCAGTCTTCCTTTTTATATACAAAAAAGAAACACACATGCACATACATATATTGCCTAAATCATTTTAAAGATGAATCTAAATATTAACAGATTACAAATGTGTAAACTTAAGTATTACACCACGCCAGTAATTTTACCAATCCATTTAATCAGTAAACAAGATGCTAAAATGGGTGATTTAATGCAGTAGCTGAGTGGACAGGGGTGAAGTGACTGATTAAAAGTGACAGCTTTGACATGAAGACAGGCAATGGGATAGAACTAAGAGAGTACAAAATTTGTAGCTGTGTCTAACATTCAAGTATGCTCAAATATTTGATTAGTGAGCAACTAGAATTAACTATGACCTGCTCCCCAGCACTGCGTTAATTCAATACCATACGTGCTGAGCTACAGCATTTTTAAAAACCCTATACAGAAACCATCCTGCAGTTATTTTGGGAAACCAGTCAAAACAGGTATCAAACGCAGGTCCTTCTGAATGCCACACCCAGACATTAAGAACCCACCAGCCAGGTTTGATACTGTATGTTACTACACATTTTCTTAACTGTATAAATTTCTAGGTTTTTAAAGACAGCAAATAAAACTGCCAAAAGCGGATATGAGAAATCACGTTTAAGAAGAAGTCGCTAAGAACTGATGAGTGAGTGTACATAAATGCATACAATACACAGATTTTTAAAAGCTCGTGTTAAGAACATAAACTGCTACACTTTTACCTAGACCATGTTAAGTAAACAGCCATGGATTTATTTCTATTTTTATGCAAAAGGTGTACAAAATTTTAAAGAAGTCGCGTCAAAAATACCGAGATAGAAGAATACATTATAAGAATAAAGTAACTATAATAAAAGTAGAGAATAATGAGATACACACATCAGTTAAAAAGGGTGTGAGACTGGGTTATAGTCTGTCCTCGTTAATATTCAACCTGTATGTTGAAGAAGCAATAGAAGTGAAAAAAAGATTTGAATGTGACAAAAGTGTTCAAGGAGAAAAAAATCAGTATGCTAAGAATTGCTGATGACATTGTCTTGTTAGCAAAACAGGTTGAGAATGTTGAGAAGTTACTGAATATCATGAACTACTTTTTTTTTTTAACTGCTTAACGTCTCTTAACAGCGAGGTCTTTAGAGACAGGAAAGGATGGGAGGCAAGGAATGGCCATGGCCTTTTGAAGGAAGCATCCCAGCATTTGCCTGAAGTGATTTGGGAAACCATGAAAAACCCAAATCTGGATGCCCAGACGGGGATTCGAACCGCAGCCGTCCCAAATGCAAGGCTAGAACGCTAACCATTACACCACCACGCTCGGTAATATCATGAACAAAATACTGAAGGAAGATTTTGGACTAAATATAAACCAAAGCAAGACAAAAGTGATGAAATAATAATAGATTAAATATATAAATAGGGTTGGATGCGATAGGAGAAGTTAGTGAATTTTGCTGCTTAGGAAGTAAAATTACAACCAATGGCGGAAACAGGAATGATGTTAAAAGCATAACAGCACTAGCGAAAAGAGCCTTCATGCAAAAAGAAATCTTTTGGTTTCAAATATTGAACCAGGACTCGAAAAGAACTTCTATGTGTGGAGCACAGCACTTTATGGCATGGGCTTTAGGAATACCATTAAGTAGGAAAATTGAAGTATTTGAAATATAGTGCTATAGAAGGATGCTGAAAATTAAGTGGATGGATAAAGTAGGTAACGAAAGAGTTTTGGAAATGATGGGTGAGGAAAAAAGTTTGTGGAAGAGTCTTACAGAAAGAAGAGACAGGCTGGTAGGTCATATTTTGAGACATGCAAGGTTGGTTAACTTGTTAGTGGAGGGAACAGTGGAAAACAGGAACTACAAAGACCGATTTGAATATATAAAGCAGATAATTGAAGACGTGGGCCGTAAACATTATGTTGAGATGAAAAGTTTAGTGCAAGATAGGAAGGGGTGGAAGAGTGCTTCAACCAGTCAAGAGACTGACAACATAAAGGGGGGGGGGGAAATCCCATCAAAACTGTATAAAGATTTAATTAAAAACTTTATAAGAATATTGAAATCTAATTTTGAGTTTTTATTTGTAGGATTAGATAAAAAATGTCATGTCCTTGAGAAAATAAATACTAGTTGCAATCACTCTACAATTTCTAGCTACGGATGACACTTACAAGAGAATAACGTATTTATTCAGAGTAACAGATTCATCCACTTATCATTATGTACCACAGGTGTGCACAGCATTGATAAGAATTAAAAGAGTATTCAAATGTAAGCAATTGTTTCATATTTTTCAGTTATTAAATAAATCATTTTTGACAAGTTGTTGTATAAATCTGAATGAATTGAATAAGTATTGAATGATCAAGTGAATCCTAACGTCTTGAGAAATTTCTAACTATACTTCTCTTGTTTTTATATCCAAAAAGCTCCCTTTTTTTAACTAAATCATTCTTTATTATTTATCTTAGGCTCAGTTTCTTCTCGTTTTCAGTATTTATTTTTGAGTGGCACTAAAGAATCCATCAGTTCTTCAGTGTTCAAATTCAGTCATCTGAAGATAACTGAAATGTTTAAAAGTACGATTTAAAAAAAAAAAAAAAAATCCCTAGGTACCAACAAGTGAACAAAACAAAAAGATTGCAAACCTTGTTGACCACACTTGCTTACTACTTTTATTTTCTTTAGCCTATTCTTGGTGTACGTTCAAAGAGTTTCAAATCTTTTGTGTACATTGTCACTGGATAATTTTGTTGTGATCTTTATAAACTAAAATTTAATGTGCCCTGTTTGAACAATTACTTGTTTCAACATTTGGTAAATTTAGTTATTTAAATGATTTAATTTTTTTTAAAATAAGAAGATGAATTTAACAAAACAAGCACAGTGTGCATACTATTCAAAACATGTTATACCATCCTGAGCTAACACAAACAATAGTTGCTATGTATTTTCCCACAAAGAGCAATATCACTGCAAATGTGGTTGCCCCAGCAACATTGTGAACAAATAGCTAGACACTTGGCTGCATTGTGAGGCTCTTAGAAGAAATACTTGCCAGCAACACATTGCTGTAAAAATAATGATCATTTTCAGGCACGGTAACACATCTGCATTAAAACCAGAGGAATATGGAGAAAAACTAACATACTATTTGTGTTTCAGATTAGTGGAATAGAGAGATTAAAAGAACCTTACCCTTTCCAATAGCAATAAAATATTTTTCATTTACCCTTTCGTTAACTGGTTCTAATTTTTCATTCTTAAGATTCAACTTGTACTTCGTTCCCTATTTTTACTTTGCCACTATTCCTATCATTCAATTTTTTCCCCGTCAAATCACATACGATAACAGTTTTCACCTTCTGCAATATCTTTCCCTTCTAGTTTCCTCCATTTGCAGAATGCCATCTTCTTCCAACAATCTTTCCCTAGGCTGAAATACCTACGCTATTGCTACCACATTTCATAAACTATAGTTACTGTAATTTTCTGTTTGCCTTTATTATCTCTCTCCTAGTTTCTCCAAATATTCTCATTTTTGCAGAGTCAAGCTTCCTTGCAGTTATTTGGGCCTCACTGCTGCCCTGAAAACTTCTCCACATTTGAATTCTCTCACACATTTTCTTCAAAGCACCTATATATTTCTTGGACAACTAATCTTTAGTGGTTTACCTTTGAGGGGCCTCTCACTAGCCATTCCATCACTGTACCTCTGCTTCTACTGGCTATAATTATGTAGTCAGCAAAAACCATTGTCTGGGGATCCAAAAATCCAATTCTTTTGCCACATTATTACAATAGTAATCCTTGATATAAACCACATATTGTTAATCTTTCAAAATAAGATAATAGCATACCAATAATTATCAATCATCATACTGAACACGGCATAAAAACAACAAATCATGATCACAGTACTGCTTTTTAGATAACAAATAAGCAGAAAATACAGACCATAACTTACAATAGAAAAAAAAGGATCCAAATATTTTTGCCAGCAAAAGAAAGAAAAAAAGTAGGATGATGGTGGAATAATTTTTGGTTGTCTGAATGTAGGCAGATTCTCCTTTGGTCAGTACGTTCTTTGCTTTTACTTCCAAGCTGGTTTAGCTGCCGATAACTTCAGTGTGCCCAAGACAACATATTGATACTTGTTTTAGAGATTCACAGCAACAAAGGGCACAAATTTTGACAGAAGTCTCAAAACTCTGGATGTGATACTGTTATACTTCTGTGAAATTTCAGCTTTGTGTACATATATGTTCTGCATAATTCTGATTTGGCACTGACAACAGTTTCAACACAGGTATTACAATAGCTCTTCTCATTTTTTCAACATTCCAGCTGCAAATTTTTGGCCAAAATAATAATAATAAAAAAATCAAGGCATGGTCTTTTTAAGCAACCATCTTGGCATTCACCTGGAGCGATTCCAGGAAACTGAAAGGTCAGACTAGAGATAGAACCTATGTCCTCCCAATTACAAGACCTGAATAAAAAATGCACCCACAGCAGAAATAACAAAGTATGACCTGTTAACTGGGTCGAGGACAAGGCAACAGACTTTGATTTCCTTGTAATTATTAATATTGCTGCACTATGTTCTAACATCAAAAGATGAGTTCTTTTTTGCGAATGGTTTTATGCTTCATCAATGTCATTAAAGGTGGGGAAAGATTAGAAGCAATGAATGGGAAGGAATTTGGCTGTGACCTTTTGAAGAAACCATCCTGGCATTCACCTGGAGTGATTTGGGGGAAACCCAAATGTGGATGGCTAGACAGGGATTCAAACTAATGTCCTCTCAGATGCAAGGCCAGAGTATTACTGCTCACCCACCATGCTAGGTAAGATGGGAGCATTCCTTTAAAAGTTTCAGATGTAATTCTGGAATTAATGGGTGAATTCATACTATTGTATTTTATAAATCTAATTCCTCATCCATATTGGGGATGACATAAAATAGGGGATTGCTTACACGGGAAAGTTGTTGCACCTGTAGCTCACCGTGACAGTTGTACGGCAACTCAGAAAATGACTAAATGGGGTGTTAAAAAAGACCCAGAAGTGGATGAAGTATTTGATTTAAAAGAGGAAACAGGTTTCAGAAATACAACTAAGAACATTTCCAAATAATTTACTTTAATTATGCTGAAGTGCAAGCTCTGGTGACAATTTCCCTAGACATCTATTCAACTCTCTCTTACTATTGTTATTTATTTTTATGATCTTAAATCCTCCAATTGTAAGAGGTGAGACACGAACTGTCACGTCAAGCTTTAAGCCATCAACAGGACGGTTATAAAAAAGATTGAAATGCTTGCTGCCAAGAAAAGTTGTATAGTTCTGTACAAAAATGAGTCGAGTGCAATCTAATGTATATTATCATTATTATTGCAGCTATATCAATCCTTATTTCAGGATGTAGCCTTTTAAGTCTAATGAGCTATATATATTAGAATTTAATTATACATAGTTTTGTTGTAGTTCTTTCCAGGCTGATCGATCTTGAGCCACCCTCTTCCAGTTCACGCCTGTAACTCGACGTATATCCTTATCCCAGCGATCCGGGGGTCTTCCTCTTGCTCTTTTCAGTTCCTTGGTATCCAATCCAGTACTGCCGTAGTTCATCTTTCATCTCTTTTGCGAGCAATATGACTGGCCCATTGCCATTTTTGGGTCATTACTCCTTTTAAGATGTCTGTCACTTTAGTTATTGAACGAATGTGGACAGCCTTTTTCCTGTCTCTTTTTTCCATACTTCGCTGGGCAGTTTTTGCTTCGTGTGACTATTTAGAGTCCAAGTCTGGCAGGCATGTGAGAGGACCGTTAATACACATTGATCAAATACCTGTTTTTTAATATGTACTGGCATGTTAGATTTAAAAACTATGGAATTTCTTCAGTATGCTCTCCAGCCCAGCTTAATGCGTCTGTAGATCTCAGGATTTGAGTCGCCATTCATACTGATCAGTGAGCCAAGATAGATTTACTGATCTACGGACTCAATATCAGCATCTTTCGTGTCTGCCTTGTCATTATCTTTTTCTGCCCAATTGTTTTGCATGATTATGATTTTGATTTTTGACACGTTTATTTTAAGGCCCACTTCGCTGCAAGCTGCCTCTAGTTTATTCATCAGTTCTTTGAGCTCTTCCAGACTGTTTGAGAGTAAAACTATTTCATCAGCGAATCTCAAGTTGTTGAGACTTCTTCCATTTATTCTCAAACAACTGATTTGCCATTGGATTTTTGACATTGCCAACTCCAGGACTGATGTGAATAGCTTGGGGGATATAGAGTCTCCTTGCTTTACCCCTCTTTCTGCTGGGAACTCTTTGGTGGCTTCAGCGATGTTGACAAAGCCAGTGGAAGTGGTGTAGATGTTGTGCAGTAAGTCGATATAGCCTGGATTCACTGTTCTAGTATGTATATACGGCTACAAAATAAATGAGTTTTCAAAAGAACTTTGATGTGATAAATACTGTGCAAAAAGGTTAAGAATCTGGTGATGTAAAAGAGGAAAAGGGAGTATATTATTTCCTATAACTAAAAAGGAGTATAATGAATAAAAATATAATGAAATAGACATTGTCTCAAATCAAATAGAGGATGTAAAATCTACTCTACCTGCTAGACGAAACCACAAGAGATGGAAGGTAAAAGTAAATTATAGTGTTTGTAAGTGACACTCGGTTTTGAGTATTAAGAGAAGTAAAGCTGATCATTGAATGGTCTTCTAACATAAGACAATCATTAGACAAAACAAGGGGAAAAAATTTGTTTTCTTTTGTTTCGCCAACTTTTTACAGTAGGCAACCATTATAAACTGCAAAAGAAGAAGGAATTGGCTGTAGATGTAGAGTGCCTACTAAGACAACGATGAAAGTATGCTGTCATTTAGCATTCAAAATGTGGTGATAAATGTAGGTTTAGGGTTAGAGTCGAAGAACCAAGGAAAAAGTAAGAAGGCATAAAAAATGATGATTATGTTTAGAAAGGAAAATAGGATGATGATCAGAAAATGAGCAATAATGCCGGGGATGAAAGAAATAAAAAGTACAGTGCACAATCGTCAAATATAAAACATGCATAACAGTTGAAAGAATGATGAAATAAAAAAGTGGAAAAAATTGAGAAGTTAAAACAAAGAGGGATACTTGAAATATCAAAATGAGGTATGGACTGCAAGGAGAGGGGAGGAGGGAAGACTGCAGATAGTCAAAGAATTAACATGGGAACTGTGTGAAGATGGAAAGAAAAAAACGGCAGTGTGGCTGAACACGTTAAGTTACTGCCACACCGGACTGGGAAGGTATAATGGGACCAGGACTGCAGTTAGACCACTTCTCAACCTTTAACTCAAAGCCCAGTAAATGTCAAAAATAATGCTGCGGACCACTAACTTATATCAGTGTATTTTTTTTTTTTTTGCCTATTTGTGTTTTATTAACATCTGAGCCTTATTTTAGTGTACCACTAGAACATTATAAATCTAAAATCATGTTTTAGTGTGTTACTACAAAACGTTATAAAACTGGAAGTGAAATATTAACCAAATGTTTAATTCAAGGTCTGTCTCATCCTTCATATTTCCCCGCTGGTGTTATTTTGTGTCATCCGGTTGGTGACATCCTTTGTAGTAGTCCCCAATTGACTGAAGAAAATGCTCCCAATGCCCTTTCCACTTTTGGAAGCAATTCTGGAACTCATTTTATGGTACTGCCTTTAGAGCAATCGTAATATTTATTTCGAGTGTTTCTTTGCTGGCAAATCAGTGTTCTTTGATCGTCATTTTTAATCTTGGGAACAGCCAAAAGCTGCAGGGAGCTACGTCAGGACTGTACATAGGCTGACGGAGCTGTACGACTGTGTTTTGTCAAATATTGCTGCACGACATTCGATACATGCGCTGGGAAGACTGTCATCTTGTTTCTGGATCATAACCATAAACCCACAATTCATCACCAGTTATAATATTTTTAAGCAGATTTTCTTCACTATTGACCATTTCCAAATTGTCCAGAGTGATTTCGAGGTGAAGATTTATCTGCTTCACCGTTAGCAATTTCAGAATGAATTTCGCACACACACAAACCATTTACAAATTTTCAGTAAAAATCTTCCAAACACTAGTATTCAAAGATCACACTCAAGTCATCGCACAGTCAATCAATGATCTTCATTTATCGCAAGAATTCAATATTATCTGGTGTTTTTATCATCAAAGGCCACCCAGAGCATGGGTTACTATCAACAGATGTGGGGCCATCTTTGAACCACTTATACCACTCTTTTATTCATGGTTCGCTCATACACTTGCCCCCAAATGACGTCTTCATCATTTCGATGGTCTCTTCACAACTCTTGTCGAGTTGAAAGCAAAATTTAATGCAAATTCGCCTGATCCAATCTTTGCGTCATTTTTTTATAATTGCAAAATGCGACGAGCATACAAAACACTTTGTAAACAAAAACACGTGAACTAAGGCGTCCCGGTTACAACTGTGTCATCTAGGGAGTTCATGAAGCTTTATGTCGACATTTGTACCTGGCATATGGTGCTAAAATTGTTAGGAGTGAAGATATGAAGAAAGGTCGGATACTTTTGAGACAGACCTCATATTTAGTAACCAAACAAATATTAATGTTACTATAGGCTGGTTGCTATACTATACCATCTATCTATACGCACAAAATAAAAGACACTAGACGTCACCACTATTAAGTTACCAACCCTACTACATTCTGCAGTCCCTTGAATCTACTTGAAGACCTCCCTGAAAATGATCAATTATTTTATCCTTAGATGAATGGCATTTTTTTTTTATACCAACTGGAAATGAATAAACTATTGTAGGAACATGCTGTCTTATCCTCAACCTGGACATGCCAGTTTTTTGCCTGCTCACTGAAATATCCGCGGCCTTTAAATTTGGGCTTATGTGGTATCTGCTTATAACCTTATCCAATACGAATACGTTATCTAAATTTATAAAGTTCTGCCTGTGTTCTGAATAATTTTTGTGGACCACAGGTTCTAGAATCGATCTAGATGAATGCTAGGATAGACTCCAATCTCTGCCTCATAAAATACACATTTCACAAACAAAAATACACTTGCCACACAGAACACAGTTACACATTTCACAGACAGATGGCAAACAGTTCTAACATTTTTGGAAGAAAGTTATTACTGTGGTACTCTTCAAGAAGGGTGATTAAAAATGTCAACTACTGTGTCATTGCCTTATGTGCCATTGTAGAAAGATGGTGCATGGGTAGATAATGGAGGAAAGGATAAGAAAACAGTGGAAAGTTGACAAGAGGAATATGGAGTCAGACACAGAAGTGTAACAGTGGATTTAGAGTATAAAATGTTCTCGGCCATCCCACTAGTGGATCGCATCAATTTGATGCAACGTTTTGAAGTCAGTCTCAGATATCATCTTTTGGCGAAGTGTCGGGTTTCCAGAGGCCGACTTGTCGATCATCAGAGGATTTAGTGTCTACTGCAAGGTGCTTGTAAGAGAAGCACTATGGGCATGGCATAGTACAGTCATGGCATTTTAGGACATCTTGAACGCATGTTTGGGAAATACAGAGTGAAAGGAGTGTCAAAGGGATAAGGAGAATGTATGAGACTTGAAGTTAAAGGGATTTTTGAAGAGAATATTATGATTCAGATTACCAGAATGGACTAAAGAGCTTTTTCTGCACTACTGTTCATTACTGGAGAGGATGAGATACAACAAGAGGTGACTAGATGGATCAGAGAACAAAATATGAACTGTTTCTTGAAGACATGAGGAAAGAGACAGAAGTGCAAGAACAACTGCATACATGGTAGGAAGTAATGGCAAATCTCTGTATAAAATTAGAGAGAAAAGAAATCACAATTTGTAGAAAGCTAGAATGAATGCTGATGTTCTTTGTAAAGGGGATAAATTAAATATTCTACGTAGTGTTAATAAGAAAACCAAAAGAAATGAATGATTTAGAACAGGAATTTTTCAGGTGTCAGAGGAACAGGTAAATCCCATACTTGTGAACAAGAATTATATACAGGTTTTATTATGTACCCATATAAAGCAATGGATTTAGATTTAGCCAAAGTCATTTGGTAAAATAATTAAGAAAGCCAGCAACATTGAGTGTTTTAAGTGCATATGAAAATTTAAGGTTACATCTTGAGCAGGTATCCAAAAAAATACCAGAATTATTTTTTCAAATATTTTACAATACAACCTTATCCCTTTCAAAATACTCTCTAACTAATACATCTGTCCCACCGGTGCTTCCACTGTTCGAAACATTTTCTGCAGGCATCTTTAGAAATGGCCGACAGCTCCTCCCTCATTTTTTCTCTCGACCTCTTCAATGTTGTCAAATCGGTGTCCTTTCATGCCCCTTTGTGGAAATGAGAAAAAGTCGCACGGAGCTAGGTCAGGCGAGCAAGGTGCATGGGGCAGCGAAATCATGCCTTTTTTTAAGCCAAAAACAGCTGTGTGTGTGTTGTGTTTTGTTGTGGTGGAAGAACCAGTCTCCTGTCTGGCACAAATCAAGTTTTTTTTTGACGAGCACTGTTGTGTAATCTTCTTAAAACTTTCAAATAAAAGATTTGATTGACATTCTGATATGGGGTAACAAACTCTGCATGAACTATGCCCTTGGCATCAAAAAAGCAAATGAGCGTTGTTTTGACGTTTGACTAGACAACATTATTTTGGACGTGGTGACAATGACGTCTTCTACTGGCTTTACCGTTGCTTTGTTTCTGGATCGTAACCATAGCACCACTACTTCACCACCAGTAATGATATTTGACAGAAAATCTGGACCAATTTCAAGCTGTTGTTTAAAAGCATAACATGTTTGGACTTGACATTCTTTTTTATTGTCAGTCAAAGCCCGAGGAACGAACTTGGCAGCAACCTTTATCATTCGCAAATCTTCGGTTAAAAATCGCTGAACCGAGCTCCAAGATAACCCAATAATCTCCGACACTTGATCACCTGTCTGTCGACAGTCTGAGAGCACAGGCTCTCGAATTTTTCAACATTTTTGCCAGAACGAGGTTTGTCACCAATCGACATGTTGCCATTTTTAAACTGAGCAAACCACTCGTACATTTGAGTTTTTCCCACAGCGTCATCTTTGTAAGCTGTTTTAAACATTAAAACATTTTCAGCACCATTTTTACTGAGTAGAAAACAAAATTTCCCAGCTGCACATTGTTAACTTAAATTTGCCATCATCAAAACCGAAATAATAACAAAACAGTGCTGGCAAAAACAATCACTACAGATTAACAGAACAAGCCAGCGCGACAACACAAGTGGCACTGAACTGACAATGAGTTGTACTATAAATTCCTAGTGGCAGAAACGCGTACCACACAAGCTCCGCCCACGGTAATGCTATTCTGGAAATTTTTGGGAACCCCTCATACATTCAAACCAATCGAGTTAGTCAAAATTTGTTAAAAACACAGATATGATAATTACTTTAAAGAGATGGCAGTTGTTAACACAGGAATATAGTAAAATAAAACTTTAAGCAGTAAGCATAAGTACAAAATAATTTAATGCAATGTGAAATCAGATATACGGAAGGAACTGTACACTTAAAACACAGAAAATATTGTTAGTAAAATTACAAATTACATGCACCGGTTCGATTAAGTCTTTTTGTATCTGTGATAAACCGGTAATAGTTTTTCCAACAAGACGAGAATGCAAACTGTAACAACAAAGTATGTGCCTTATCAGTTACAATGTTCAATAAAGAAAAAGAACACATACTAACAAACACAAAAAACTGGTTTATAAATTACACAACGTGTGATGAAGGAGCATGTAGTCTCGTCCAGTGCAGCTAAGCACTGGTGATACAAGCTTACGATAAACGAAGGTTAGTTTCACTGAGCACAGATCACACGTCACTTCTCACAGCTATAGTCATCATCATCAGTCAGTACCCTGTCCAGGAAGTCAGTCGACTCCATCCCGCCCATCGGCGGGTCCCCCACGGCTCCGAACATGCAGCGAATTTCCTGGGGCGACTTGCCTTTGATCAAGTTCGCCACGTACTTGCATGACACGTCATATAACCCTTTGATGTCCAGGTAGTACGCAGCCTGCAACATAAAAACAATGTCGATAACAATAAATCATTTTACCCTGCATATTTAAACTATAACCAGTTGTATTGCTTGAGAGGTTTATTTTTTGTTGTCCTTGTTTGGATTAAGTATAGAAATTTTTGTTTTTTCCTTCTGATAATTTTCTTTTCCTCCGGTTTACCCATGTAAAAGAAAACTGTCCTGGCCTATCATATGGAATTATACTGACATTTACTGGATACAATGGAAACTAAAATGATAGAAAGTGAGATTATGTTTAGAACACTTATTTTTCCAAACACAATATCTGACCCAAATCACATTAACTGAAAATTTGACTTTGTTTCATCTTCTTATTTATCAATGTTAATTAGAATGTTTTTCATTAATTACATAATTCAGTTAAGTTCAAATCAGAACAATTTTTTCACAGTTAAAATCTAAAGACAGATATTAAATTTAAGGAGTAGTAGATCTAAATGCTTCATGGAAAAAATTCTGCAGTGATAAGTTTTCTTTTAAAAAATTGTGATAAATGAAATTATTACAACTTTTATAAGGACAGCATTTTTAAATTATTAATTTTAATTGGGATGGAGTACACACTCCGGTGGAAATTTCATCCAGGTCACCCTACAGCTGTTTTGATCCTATTATATACCAAAACGTCATCAGCAAACAATCTAAATTCTGACCATGTCAACACAATTATTCAATAGAATGATGAACAGTAAAGGTCCCAACACACTACCCTGTGGCACTCCATCTCTTTTGATAATGTATTTCCAACTCTAACACTGTGCTTTCTGACTTTCGAGTGTTCCTCTAACTAGAAAGTAACTTTTTCATACAATCCAATAGTTTTCAATTTATTTACGACCATTTTATAGCTCACTCTGTCAAATATTTTACAATGATCTACACTATCAACTTGACCTCCCTTCCTCAAATTCATCTGAAATAACTTTCATATAGCCTATCACTTGAGATTTACATGAATATGCTTGTACTTTACGAATAAAACATTGGAAACCATTCAAAACTGAAATATAGATGAAACGACCAGCAACTGAACATACATAATCCTGAATGTTGGACCCAAATGTTATTAATTCAACCACCTGATATGATACAAGAAAGTGAAACAAAAACACAAATCTACGCTAATATGGAATACTCCTCAAATAAAGTTAGGACATTTTTTAGCCTTCCAAAGTGCAGTAACTTAATACAAGTCAAGGACTGGAATGATCTAAAAAGATCCTCAAACCAATAGCACACACAGTAGGCCCAATGACACTGCATAGTACCATAGTTACCAAGCATTTGAAAATGGTGTCAAACTATATTGGACCAAACCTAGGCCAGGTAAAAATGCCTCGTACAAGGGACACCTCTGACCTTGAATGCTCAGTTTTTTTTATCTGCTTAACGTCTCTCTAACAGCGAGGTCTTTAGAGACGGGAAAGGATGGGGGGCAAGGAATGGGAAGGAATTCGGCCATGGCCTTTTGAAGGAAGCATCCCGGCATTTGCCTGGAGTGATTTGGGAAACCATGGAAAACCCAAATCTGGATGCCCGGATGGGGATTTGCGAGGCCAGAATGCTAGCCGTTACACCACCATGCTTGGTTTGAACGCTCAGAACTGCATGAAAACATGAGTAGAATAACAAGTGATAATAAACAAAAAAGTGGTGTGTGACATTTCCAAGCAAAACCTTGCATTCTACCTCAAGTAACATTTTAATGAGAGAAACAAAGTAACAAGATATCAATACCACGAGAGAACAATGTGCACATTACAAATCACTTTCGCATTCACGTAGTCCAATATCAAAAGCCACACAAATTACATTTTCAAATGATGATGATGGTATGTCAATGTCATAACGTGGCTTTTGTCAAGCACATTGCAACATGGGTTTATACGTAAGTGGAGCAAATTGATTGTAAATCACTGAGTGAAGTTTCATGATGAAATAACGATCATGTATCTTCACTTTTGGTTTGACACACTGCAGTCTTACAAAATCAGTATGTTACTTGAGGAAGAATGTAACGTTTTGAATGAAAATTACACACGCCACTATTTTGTTTATGATCGCTTGCTGTTCTAAGCATGTTTTCGTATGGTTCTGAGTGTTTGAGGTCAAGGTGTCACTTGTCAGCAAACCAGATCAATGATGAGATGGATCTGTGACACCATTATTTTTAAAGTGTCAATATTCTACAAATTTATACTCTTCTGACATGGCACATTTATAAGTACATCTGCATCCAATAGACTGATAGCTTTTGGCATATCAATATATAATCACAGCATAAAACTATGTCATTATTTTGGTTGCATGGAAGAAAAAGAATAACCTCTAGAACAATAATATTTAAGGATAGAAAGAGAAGCTATAATTTAATGCAGATGAATATGAGATAACGGCAAAACGCGCACAATATATCGCGACAAGGGACTAAAATTTTTTGATAAGAACCGGAGGAGTTCACATGGACCTAATACTGCAGGCACATAAGGGTCCACCTAACTACATTAATATGTTTTTAAATTAAAGCCTTACAGATTTCAAGGTTGCTCAATTTATGCAAGTGTTTCAATTTCAGTGTACTTCACTTGGCTCCGTATTTATAAAACAAGCAGCAAATCATATTTATTGCATACAACTGGCAATATGATGTTTAAAAAATGTTATTCTCAAGTCACAAACATCAAATACCCAGTTAAAACATTGCACAAATAAACACTTTAAATATATTTCGTCAAGTACTTCGTAACCTCAAGTGCATTCGATGTTGCTCGAAACAGATCACCTTCGTTGCAGGTTGAGTGGCAATCGAGCATATGGTTCATTGTTTGGTCCTCACTACATTCACAGTTAATATTGGTTTCATCAGTATAATCCCATTTCACTAGGTTTACCTTGGACTTGCCCACTCCTATTCGCAATCGATTTAATGACCTCCAGATGTTCCAGTCCTCTGCGTGCCCAGGTGGCAAGCGCTCTGCAACTGTAGGAGATTGAGATGTTAGGCACCTTCATTTTCCACAACTAAACACCTTTCAGGTGACAATTAATTCCCACAATGTTCTCAGGAAGCTTTTTCTGGATTTGAGTTGGTCTGGTGGTGCATGGCCAAGCAGTGGATGAGGACTTTCCCGTTCTACTTTTGTCCTCTCCTTGATCACAGCCACTTTTCTCCAGATACTAGTTGGTAATTCGTGAAATCTGATAAAGCCTGTCAACTGGTGTAGGCTTCAGGCAGCCTGTCATTAGCCTACAGGTGTTATTGAGGGCCACATCCACCTGTTTGGTGTGACTTGATGAATACCAGACTAGACACACGTATTCTGCAACAGAGTAAGGAAGGGACATTGCTGATGTACGTTTAGTTTTGAGTTGACTATCCCACTGTGATCCAACTAGTTTCGCAGTAAGTCGTTTCTTGTAGAGATCTTCATTTTGCAGCTCATGCAGTGCTTCGTATATGTGAGGGTTCTGTCGAGTGTCACTCCCAGATATTTTGGGGCGTTACATGTCTGCAGTTCGATACCTGACCACATTACTTTCAACTTACGCCGAGGTTTCCTTTTATTTAGATGAAAGGCACACACTTCAGTTTTTGAAGGGTTAGGTCTAAAGTGATTTTCCCTATAATAGATTGATACGCATTCAAGGGCAGAAGACAGATCTCTTTCTATTGGTTCGAGCTTTGTGTTCTTTGTGGCTATGGCAAGGTCATCAGCGTACAAGAAGCTCCTGGTAACTGGATGTAATGGCTGAATGTTTGTATAAATGTTAAAAAGGACTGGGGCCAATACACTACCTTGAGGCAGACCATTGTTTTGTACCCTCCATCGGCTGTTCTGCCCTTGAAAGTCGACGAAGATTAGAGATGAGCATGGTTAATCCGGTGGTCCTAGTCAAGGAGTAGTTGTCGGTTAATAGTATCGTATGGTGCTGACAGGTCCACAAAGACCATGCCCGTGGCCTTAAGGGTCTCAAATCCATCCTCTATAAACTGTGTTACACTCATCAATTGTCCAGTACAACTTTTACCAGAATGAAAGCCAGCTTGCTGTGGTATGTTTTGGATCAATCACAGGCTGGATATGATTCATAATTAATTGTTCAAACCTTTTGTAAAAGTGACACAAAAGTGTTACCGATCTAAAATCTTTGGGACTGTTTCCTTCTTTTCCCGTTCCAGCAGGGCAAACCACTCTGGTCCTCTACACCTTCAGAACTTGACATGTGCTCATGTATTTGTTAAAAAGCTGTAGAACCCATTCTTTGGTTTAACATTGGAAGTTCTTAATCCAGGCCTGCCGACTTTCTTGTTTTGAACTCGCAAATAACCTTTTCACGTTTGACATACTGAAGGGCACAGTAAGGTTGTTAATCTCTTCCAGACTGTGCATTTTTCTTTGTATTTTACATGATCTACTTTTGTGAATTACCGTCTCGTTCATAGGTGATGTGCACTGAATCATGCAGCTAGATCCGAGGTGAGACCCGGGATATATGATAAGCGACAGCCACGGTGGATGGAGCTTTTGAAGCATTTTTTCACAGTTTCAGTTAATGTGTCATATGATTCCGGTGTTGATTCAGTAGTAGACACAGTAGCAAACATCATTTCTGTGAACATGAACCAATCAGCTCTCTTGAAGTTATACCTCCTGAAGAGAAACTCTCTTGGATCTCCCTGTCGTAAACACTTCACACATTATTGGTCTGTGCTGTGTGTTTGGTATTGGGCTATAGACAGACATCACACTTTGCTGGCTGATGTTGTTACTGGTGAATATATCCCTACCTCCATCTCCCACTGTTGAAAGATGCTGGTAGTTTGGGATCATGTACAGTAGTAAGTTGGTTTACATCTACCCATTCTTCTTCTGCAACGCTGTTCTTGCTGTCAAAGTCATAGCCCCAAGCAGTACAATTGGAACTGAAATGACCAATAACAATCTGTAGGTGTTGATTTCGGAAATTGAAAGGCTGCTTGACAGTGAATTTGCTGCTGGATGGTTTACATAAAGATGAGATTGTACAATTTCTGAGCTCAATGGTGAGGACTTCGATGTAAATCTCTTCTGTGAAGGCCGTGAACAACAGGTTAGACGAAGATGGCACTTCCATATTTATGGTGAGATCTCTCAACCACTTGGAGCATTACATTTACTTTGGATCGGCACATTTCACTACTTCTATGTGTCTCCTGTACACATAAAATGTGGCATTTGTGTTGATGGCGTAGATCTTGTAACAATTCCACTTTAGCTGATGACCTGCCTTCAATGTTAATAGAGACCATCTTTAAATGTGGCCCTGATTAGGGCTCAATCGTTGATGTTTCTGATGTGAAAGGTTCCGCCAGCATTATACTGTTCCACAGGGATCACCCGATTGCTTCTGTTAATGTTTTCAAATAGCATATTATGACGTTAGAAAACACAGAGATTACAAACCAGGATGATGTCAAACAGTGTGTTCTGGTCGACATCTAGGAAGTCATTATCCCAGGCACATATTTCAAGATTTGCAAGGGGGTCGACAGGAGCATCGTCTTTGTGGTGGGACACCCACTGCATCACCTTCTTCAGGATACAAGAGTTCACGCCGGGCAACGGAAGAGCTACGTGATCACCATATCCTGGACACACATAAAAGCATATTTACATACAACAACTCATTTCATAACGTAGTGGACTCAAAATAAATTTTCCGCAGGTGCAAAAGGTCCACATCAAAACAAGACTTGCCAATTATTGCCTATGGCAGATTTTTCTTACATTTATATTACAACATTTTAGCACATAGGACATTTTAATCATCACTACAGAATGTATTACAACAATCATTAAAACTAACAAATCAGACACAGGTTCTGGGATTCTAAGAACAAGCTGCAGCGCTGTTTTTTGTATTTCAACTATTGTGGGAATACTTAGTTTTTTGTGTGTGGCGTGGGAAGAGTTTTTGTTGTGGCTGTACTACACATTATTTATGGAAGAACTGGCCTCTAAGCCTGTCAAAAATGATGGGTGAAAGGAATGTTCCTTCAATTCATTTCTTAGCTGTTGTCTAAATAGATAGAATTGTTGGGTGTACTGGAGATCGCGATTCCGGTACAATAACATTGTGTCTGTGCGGAGGAATTCGATCTGAGATTTTCGATATATATTGGATGTCGATACATATTGTGGGTATTTATAGGCGGTCAGTGTTTGGTCGGATTGCAGATGTGTTTATGTTATGATGGAGTGTTGTGTCGTGACTTGTGTTGGGTGGTAGAATTGTGAATCGATGGTATTGGTGTTGAAGATTTTGCAAATGGGTTTCCGTTATGTGATTGAAGAGACATTGTTTGTGTATTTAGGATGAATGTAGTGAAAGTGTATGTATGTAGTTGGTTCTTTATAGTTATTGGTGTGTTTTCGGTCTTGTGTTTGTGGGAACTTTTAGTGGTGGATTGTGGGGTATTTTATGTTGGTGAGTGTTTTGATATAAGTGTCGGTGGTTAATGAGACATTGTGGGTTATGTGTTGTAGTTGCTTTTTTGTTTTTTAATTAGTAAGGTTAGTTGGCTACTGATACGGTAAGTGTTCATGTGTTTGTAAAAGTTAATACGTTTTTTGTTTAGTGAATTGGTAATTTTTTCTCGTTCGTTTCTTGCGACAACGTTTTCGCGAATTTTTAATTTTTCTGGCGGAAGAAAGTTTGGTATTATTGGACATCTTAATTGTTCTAGGATTTGGCATTATTATTTTATAATGGTCTAACGGAAGATTTATTTAGTAATTATTTACGAAGTAGATTTATCTGTTTTGTATTGGTGTACGTTTTATTCGTGCATAATTTTGCAGTCGGAAAAAATGGTTTAGGGTTTATTATAAAGTAATTATTCTTTGATGATAATTCGTGTGTAGAAGTATTACAAGTATGTTATTTAATGTTGATGTACCGGAATCGCGTTTCCAATGGAACGGATGGTTGAAAGTGCTTAGGATATCATGATTTTGGTGTAAAATTTTATTAGATTGCATGGGTTCTAATTTAGTTTTCAAGTGATGTTTGATTTCTAGATTGTGGTATCGTGTTATACAGTTGGGCGGGTGGGGGTTTATTGGAGATGACGATACCATTTTTTGGTTTTTACCCTTTATATGGGTTAATATATTGACAGTTTTTGTTCCCCGCCCAGATAACCCCCTAGTTCCCGTGCTGTCCCGTTAGTTACATTTGTTGCTGCGTTGGATGGTGTTTACGTCATAGGCGCCATGTTGTAACGTCATTGTTTTGCACGGCGGAAAGTAGTTCTACCGGTATCGCGTTCTCCAGTAATCCCGAATTGTTTTTATATAATATTTATAACTTAATTTTGTCATTTGTACATATTTTGGATGTAGTTTACACAGCGATATAGATGGAATTTCTACTGAATTATTGATGTCAGAATTAGGGAAGCAAAGAAATTAAAAATAAATTAGAAATCCCAAAACTTTATGTTATAATGCGTGATATCGGTTTTATCCCTGGTCCAGATCTCATTCAGCACGATAAATATGGAACTACCTCCATTCGTATAGTAACAACTTCAGTAACTCTGAGCTTATGAAAGAAGCTTAAATTATCTATAAAACTAAATTCATTGTGAATTATTCTGTAAGAGATTGTGTGAGTTGTCATTGCTCCTATTTGCATTTCAACTTAACTAATATTGCTGTTCAAAATTCAAAGTTTCTATTACCAGTGTATGAACAGATCTAAATTTGACCCACTGGAAATATTTGCATTTGTCTGATATAGTGACTTCAGAAATTAAAGCAACTAACAATTAATATATTAATTTAAATGCAGTAGGCCTACATACTTTTATTTCAGTGTTTCAGCAAATCATTTCTTCAAATGAGCTCTTTAATTGCGGAAAAGTAGCTATAAATTTAATTAATAATGCTGAAATATGAGAGGCTGCACAACTGCGAAATGCTATAAGCACTGCAAAAATAACAAAAATTATTGGTACAGGGATCATATCAACCTAAACAGTTTTGTTTCATCATAGAGTTCTTGGTTAGGTTGAAATACGGCCTGGACTAAGAGAAAAAATTTAAAAAATTCTTGTTTTGCGGACTATCACATAATTGGCATATTTGTTTACAATGCAAGCAACCAATTATCTCTGGTTGCTCATTTCTATGTAAGATGATGGACATCACAGAATTATAACTCTGATAAATACTGTCTTATTTGTCAATTTTGTGCGACTTTTCACAACAGAGAAGAGTTGAAAAGGCAAGAAAATATTACAACAAAGGATTAAATCAACATTTTAAGAGACTGTCAACGAATTTTGCAACGCTGGCGGCATCTAACGGCTAACAGCATTTTTAATTAAATTCCTGACAAGTTTTCCGTGAAGAGGACATATTGAGGACGCAAATGAACCAAATTTCGACAGGTTAGTATCAACTTCGCGTCGGTTCCGAAAATGGTGCAGTCCCCACATTTTCTATCGGGAAGCAGAGAGAAATGTGGCCTCCCCGAACTAATATGTTAAGTGGTGGAGATAATATAACCCCTCTAAGAGCAAAAAGTGTAGTTTTGTGGTGTGTTGAGTGAAGAGTGATGTTTATTGTTTCCTGTTAGAAATAATCAGGTAATTTAACATACAAGTAGATATTACTGTATTTCAGTTGGTGGACCCGGGTACTGTATTCTATCAATGGAGTAAGAAGGAGGGGGGGGGGGAGGGAAGGAATATATATTTCAGCATATTTCTTATTGCCATTAGCATAGTGACTACACCTTTATCCATCCATCAACCTGGTAACCAATTTAATTAAACTAATAGGTACACTGGATTTCTCATTTGAACACCTGCAAAGTAATTTAAAAAATTCCAGTCATATATAAAAACCAGACTTTAGGAAAACTGAAAAGTGTTCATAGCTGTATAATGAATAGCCCTTGAGTAGCCCCTGAAACGAGAAAATAATATATTTTCAAATATCTATTGTGAAATAAGCTGCACACTAAAATCTTCATTTGAACTGATCAGACCGGCCACTTAATTTAATAACATAAAAATCAGTATTAATTTTTAGTTCAATTAAGTTTAAATGCCTAAACACAAGTAATTATTGCTAACTTACCAAGATCATTCACCATCTTTTTGATGACACCTGAACATTTCGTAACATTAGGATCCAAGGGAAAAATCTGACCATCGCAACTCTTGAGCTTTATGTTGACAGTCTGTAAAATTGGAAGTATACTGGTTACACAATAATTACAAACAGAAAATTACAATGTCACAAACTGCTAGTTTTATTTAATGTAAAATGAATAATTTATGTGATTCAACACGATAGTCATATGGTTAAACACACACCTCGTTTTCCTTCATGACTTTACAACAAGTGCAACGATTTCCTACGTTAACAAAACTAAAACAATTAAAAACAACTTTCACAAACACGTGTAGCCAAACCCGCCCCAGTTCATCGATTTCAGAGACAATCATGCATAAACAAAACACTTGTCAACTTAAACTCTGTGGACAGCTATCAATCTGTTGAACAACGTTGGTTTTGCTGTTATATTATTTTTACCATTACCATTATTAATTCATATAGAACTTATGCTGCGGTAGCATTTACTTTTAAATACCTGCTTACGAGTTGGGCGATGTTTTGTTTAAAATCTATATTGTTTATACTAACTTCGTTTCAGACTGGAATAGAAAATTTGAGAATTGGGCTTTACAAGTTCACATGTGATTGTATATAAATTGTTAGCCAGTTTTATAAAAGCAACAAACATTAAGATTTAGGCAAATAAGTCCTTTTTATAATGTGTTAATTCCTGTATATAAATAATCATTTAATGTGTATACATTTTTTTTTTTGCTGTCGTCAGTCTTTAAACTGGTTTGATGCAAATGATTTAAATTTTTTACGATGCTCTCGTTTAGTGATGATGAAATTCGATTACTATTTATGCAAGTAAATGGACTTCAACAGCGAACAAATGTGCTTTGAATAATGGAATCCGTTTAGATAAAATCACATGTAATTAAATGTATTCTTGAAGTCCCAGTTTTCATAGTTGAATATATGATTGATTCACCATTAAGTCTAGCTGTAGGCAATACAGTTAACACAAGATAATTTCTAATTCTACAATACCTATTGCTTACAATTATTGTGACCTGACGTTTTAATTCGTAATATTGATTTTTAGCTCTTAGTAGAACATTTAATTCTCAATGTGAAAATAGCGTATCCCATTTATTGCTGCCTTTTCACTTCCCCAATAAATGTTATTCCTTTTTTAATTATTTATTGAATTAATAAGAATTCTGTTCATACACTCACACAGGCTTCTTGTACGCCGCTGTCTGGTAATTATGAAGTTTTTGCTTCTAAGTCTCCAACCCTCCTTTCCGGTACCGGATTAAGAAAAATTTTCTACAGTAGGATTGAAATTTCTAAATGTCACTATCAATATTCCGGACAAGAAATAAAGTTTACTGTACAATGACTAATTTATATTTTATGAACAGAAATAAACATAGGTTTCTTTTGTAAGTACTCTTAATTTGTATGTATCACCTGTTTTTCGTTTACTGGTAGCACTCATGTTTCAATTATATATTAGCCTTTGTGATTGGTTAATATCAGTTAATTTATTTTTACATCATCTCTTACATGTAGTGAAAGAACTAACAAATCGTATACCGATTTTAAGCGCGGTGTAGGTAGCGTATGATGTCATCGTCTCCGAAATGTTGCCTTCACTGCCATGGGCGGATCCAAGATTTGGGGAGGTGGGGGGATTGAGTTGGGCAACGGATTAGTAGAGCTAAACAAAAAAGTCTCCAAAATTACAATATCCGAGGTGGACCTAGATACTTTTTGGGGGGAGGGGGGCTTGAGCCCATAGCTTTCCCCCCCCCCTTTTGGATCCGTCCTGTTCACTGCTGAAGTTGACACACTTTCTGGTGTGACATTGTTAAGATGAAAGAAAATCCTTTCTGTCTGGCAGGGATTCCCAAATAAAAAAACAAAAGGTTAATTATGAATATAAGGTGGGGGAAGAATTGCTTGCTGAAGATTTGAAATGTAAATATATTGGCATTACATTTGATAACAAGCTTAACTGGGCAGGATACATTGGACAGGTGGTAGGAAAAGGTTTCAAAATCCTACACTTGTTGGAGAGAGTGATTAGAGGATGCACGAGAGAAGTAAAGGAATTGGGTTACAAAACTTTGGTCAGACCATTACTCGAATATGGTAGTGTAGTATGGGACCCACATTTTGAGTATCAAATATAGGAGTTTGAGAAGGTACAAAGAAGGGCTGCTAGATTTGTTCTTGGAAACTATCGCAGAATGCAATCAGTGACGGATATGATAAAGGAGCTGGAATGGGATTCATTGCAAGACAGGAGGAGGATGAGGAGGGTAATGGGAGTGTACAGGGCATATACTGGCGATGAGGCATGGAAAGATACTGCAGAAGGTATGAAAAGTAGTTAATGGAAAGGAAAAGATGACCATGACCATAAGCTGGCACTCGATTTCAGGCACAAGGGTGTGGGAAGATTTTCTTTTTTTAGGTCAGGGTGTCAGGGATTGGAATGAGTTACCAAGGGGAATGATGAATAACCTACCGAAAACGTTAAAAGAATTTAAAGTTAAAATTTGTAGAGGGCAAATGTAGGTGAGTGAAGGATAGCAGGATGTTGGGTGCGTAGGGAAATTGACACCGGAGCGTGTGCTCCATTGCAATTAAATTAAATTAAATCTACATCTCTTATCACGTCAAATAGTGTTTAAGATCTAATTAATTTTCGCAAGAAAATCAAGAACCTCAGACTTTAATTCCTTTTTCTGATAAAAATAATGTGGTTGAGCCCACATTATTCCATCATTCTCAAACAAAGGCTTGGCCAGTGTTTTGTAAATTCTGAACTGCCTTTGTACATTTCCTCGTCACCAACTTAAATAGGCGGAGTAGTCTGAAACCACTTCGACCTGGCAGCCGTGTTTATTTTAAGATAAATGTGAAGATATTTACCTTTTATGTCTGTGGCAATAAATTGCTCATCTACCATAAGATAACATAAAACCTTGATTTGTTTTCTTAGAAAGCTGGCCTTTTTCGCATTTATCTTCATTCCTTGCTGACCGGTCCAACTAGATGTCCAGATTCCTGACAATATAAGCAGGAGGAGTGATGATGTATCGAGGGTAAATTACTGTTACTGATGTGCGACAGTGGGCTCCATTAGTAAGTGGCGTGATATTTCAGAAGGCTTACAAGCTGGGAATTTTCCTCTTGTACTTAGAAGATTAGGTAATGAGATGCCAACATCTCAATTTTTCAGTTAGTTGCAATGTCTGGAAGCACCAGCAAAGTGTCAGTTTGAAGTATACCTCTGAACTGATAACTCGTCATTTGTGACAAGCCGGTCGTGGAAGATATACCATTTGTTCGGTACTTTCTTTGCCTGTACTCGCAAGATGCGTCTCCCCTGAAGTGAGCCCATTAAAAAGTAGTGTCTTAATCACAGTACACCATTACGGAGACGAGATGATGCTACCACGTGACGCTGCGATGGTCAGCAAGGAACGTTGGCTTGCAATCACCATCAGTTTTATTGTTTCTCAGGTAAGGGTCATTATCTTAACCGTTGATACTGATTATTCTAAGGAGAAGTGGACTTTCATTCAAACATCTATGAAAGTACTCCATCAGTCTGCCATTTCAGTTCTTTCTTTAACCAGAATTTTATGGCCTATTGAGGTCGAGGCCATTAAAGCTGGTAATGGTTTGGGAGCAAAAGACGGGAACGGATCTTGGTCACTGCCTTATAAAGAAAAATACCGAGGCTGTAAAGAATTCTGGAAGTCATGGAGGGACAGAATCTGAATGGGTGAACTGGAGATCAAATCCTAGTCCTACAAAATACTAAGCCTGAATGTTAACCGCTCACTTGTCATCCAGGGTGAGATTTCAGTAGTAAAAGTTGTAATGAGATTCTTAGAGATATTGCCTAACTACAGCAAACCATACTCTCAGCTATTTTCTCCTGATGCCTACAAGTTATTTCATATAGAGTTGCTATGTATGGTAAGTTATTGTAACATCTTCTTCTTCACCATTTTTTCTAAACATTTTGGAGTCGGCTGCCTTGGATGAGGTTTATTCATCGTTGACATGTTTAATTTGGAGCTATGGTTTTATGTCTGCGTGCCCTCGTTGACACCAAGCACTTACTAAGTACTAATGGGGAAAGTAAAGCGATGCCATCTGTCTGTGAACCGCGTAACTATGTTCAGCGTGTAATAAGTGTAATTCTTGTTTGTGAAGTGTGTAAATTATGAGGCGGAGATTGGAGACCGCCTTAATGACTGCGGAAAACCGCCTAAAAATTGTATCCAGGATGGCCGGTGTGTGAGGGTTGTGGGTTCGTACCTCAACGATCCAGTGTGCGGCGTCTGAGCCACATTGGCGGGTCATGGTAAGTTATTGTAACTGTTCCTTGTTTTTTATTTTATACATGTTTTGTTCCAATAAAGTTTAACGACGTGAATCGAGGTTTCACAAACTTTGTCGTACATAGTGCAGGATTGCTCACTGTGTGCCTTTCCTGGTTGTCTGGAAAACTTAAATTTTGTCACGCCGAAGGCCTGGTGGGAGCGCCTCGATATCATGTTGTAGTAGTTGGGAATCGTCAATAAACTACGTGGCTTGGTCTAGGGGGGGGGGGGAGAGGTTCAGAGACAGGCCACTAGCTTTCCATTCATATTATTTTTCGCAGTTAAAATGAGGTACAGAATACACAACAGCATGTTAATATTTATTTCCTTCATTTAATTATCTCCGTATGTAATTTACAAATGTTTGACTAGAGTAAAAAGGGTATAAAATGTCTTCTGGAATCAAAAGGGGATAAAAGCTACGTGGGGAGGGGGGGGGATTGAGTCAAAAGCCACATCGGGCTACGTGCGGGGTGGGGGGGTTCACAGGAGTCCAAAATGGAGCTACGTGGTTTATGGACGCTCCCTTGTAACTGGCGATCCTTTCGTAGTGGTCGGCTGCGGGCATTGTCCGCTGAACTATGTGTGCTTATTTTGAAACAAGGTTGTTCAATAATTACAGTAAAATTGTTGTTGAGTGTTGTAAATGTCATATAGCATCATACGCAAATAATAGTAGTAATAGCAAACACATTATTTAAGAATCACGTTCAAAGACTAAAAGACTATACAACCAGAAGCTTCCAAGAAATATAAGTAGCTAACAGATTAATTGTATCTGTTAGTGAAACAAGGATTCAGAAACCGAAGCAACACACGTACAATACATATAATCTGACAAAGAGAAAAATTAGCAGCAATTGTAGAGTTTGGTTTAAGATATAATTCTAAAATAAATTAAACCGAAGATGAATGGAATACAATGAAGAGAGAAAAAAAATCTTAGGTGGTAAAGGAATATGAACATCACAGGTTTAGGATGGAAGCTGCCGCAAAACCTGAATCAAAGAAAATTTTTGGCGTCGCTGGAGCAGAGAACAAAATATTGAGAAAACAATTTGAAATAAATATAAACCAAAACAAGACGAGACAGAAGGAATTAAATGTATCAGAAATAACGGCAACAATGTCAGATTAAATATAAAAATAGGCTGTAACAGGAGAGAGTCAGTGAATTGTGTTACTTACGAAGGAAAATTACAGCTGTTGAGCAAAGAAGCGGTGATTTTGAAATCAAAATGGTACTAGCGAAAACAGCCTTCTTGAAAAAGGGAAATCTTTTAGCTTCAAATATATATCTAGAACTCTGGAAGAATGATTAAAATTGCTTGTATGGATCACAACACTTTATGGTAGTGAACCTTGGGCTTTACGAATATAAGAAAGAAGAAAAATTATGGTTTTGAAATGTCGAGATTGCGGAAATTAGTTGGGCAGATAAAGTACGAAATGAATGTGTTTTGTAAGTGATGAGTGACGAAAAAAGTTTGTGGCAGAGTCTCTCTAAAATAGGAGACAGCATACTAGATCAAATTTTGACAGGAGGATTAGTTAAGTTTATAGTAATAGGAAGAGTTGAAGGGAAAAAAAAAAACTGTGGAAGAAAGTAGACGTTATAAGCAACAGATAATCAATGTTAATACTGAAGACAGGAAAAAAAGTATGAGTAATTTAATTTAATTGCAATGGAGCACAGGCTCCGGTGGCAATTTCCCTACACACCCATCTTCCCCCTATCCTGCACCCACCTACATTTGCCGTCTACAAATTTTATCTTTAAATTCCTTCAAAGTTTTCGGTAAATTATTCATCATTTCTCTTGGTAACTCATTCCAATCCCTGACACCCTTACCTAAAAAAGAAAATCTTCCCACACCCTTGTGCCTGAAATCGAGTGCCAGCTTGTGGTCATGGCCATCTTTTCCCTTCCATGCACTACTTTTCATACCTATTGCAATATCTTTCCATGCCTCATCACCAGTATATGCCCTGTACACTCCCATGACCCTCCTCATCCTCCTCCTGTCTTGCAATGAATCCCATTCCAGCTCCTTTATCATATCCGTCACTGATTGCATTCTGCGATAATTTCCAGAAACAAATCTAGCAGCCCTTCTTTGCACCTTCTCCAACTCCTGTATTTGATACGTAAAATGAGGGTCCCATACTACACTACCATATTCGAGCAATGGTCTGACCAAAGTTTTGTAACCCAATTCCTTGACTTCTCTCGTGCATCCCCTCATCACTCTCTCCAACAAGTGTAGAACTTTGAAACCTTTTCCTACCACCTGTCTTATGTGTCCTGCCCATTTAAGTTTGTTATCAATAGTAATTCCAAGATATTTGCATTTCAAGTCTTCAGCAAGCAATTCTTTCCCCACCTTATATTCATAATTAACCTTTTGTTTTTTATTTGTGTATCTAATAAGCTGACTCTTCTTTGCATTTATCTTCATTCCATGTTTACCAACCCAATTAGATATCCTGTCCAGATCACCCTGCAACTGTTTACAATCCTCTATCGTTTTGATTCTTTTATACAGCATTATGTCATCTGCAAACAATCTAATTTCAGATAGTAAACAATCAACACAATTATTCATTACAATAAAGAATAGCAATGGTCCCAATACGCTACCCTGTGGCACACCCATTTTTACTTTCACTTCTTTTGATACTACATTTCCTACCCTAACTTTCTGTTTTCTACCTTTCAAAAATTCTTCTACCCAGCAAATCACTGTCTTATCCACTCCAATGGTTTTTACCTTATTTACTACCATTTTATGGCTTACTCTGTCGAACGCCTTAGACAGATCTAGTGCTACACTATCAATTTGGCCTCCCTTGTCCATTTCATGTGAAATATCTTGCATAGTCTATATCCCACCAACTGAGATTCGCAATAGTATCCTTGCCTGAACCCATGATGCCTAATTGAAAACCACTTACGATCCTCACATATATTTCTGATGTAGTTGCATATCAATCTTTCCATTAATTTACCTACCACTGATGTCAAACTGATTGGCATGTAATTCTCAACTCTATTTCCCACCCCTTCTTTATGTACCGGTACTACTATTGCACTTTTCCAGTCCTGTGGTAAGCAGCAAGTGTCTAGACTCAATTTAAATAATATTTCAAGATAAGGTACAATGTCACATCCGGCTATCTTTAAGATATCTGTAGTAATATTATCTTCACCAGCCCCTTTATGTTTTTTCAGCTTTCTTATTTCCTTCATGATTTCCTCAGGATGGATATCAAATTTTTTACTATCGTCATTTCTAATTGTGTTGTTAAGCTCGTTCTCCGAATTAGACCCTCCTGTTTCTGATTCATTGTCCCTAATGCTTTCACTGAACTAGTTACTTAAAATCTCTGCCTTTTTCAAATCGTCAGTAACTTCTTCTCCATCCTTATCTATAAGCGTCTCTACATCCTCCCTTCCCCTCAGTTTCCTGATATAACCATAGAAATTTCTAGATGCATCAGTCAATGGTCCCCCTGCACTGACAATACTCTTCATAAACCCATCTTTAGCCATTTCCTTTGCTGTTATTAAGTCCTTGTTTAGTTGTTTTAAATATTCCCTACTACCCTGCTGTCTCTTAACTCTGTTATGTTCTTTTCTTACCAACCTCTTTAACCTCCTCACTTCCCTATTATAGTACATAGGTTCTCTACTTCTCTTTATTTTTTGCTTTGGAATAAACTTTTCTTCCCCCTTTATTATTATCTCCTTGAACTCTTCCCACCTTGAATCTACTGTACCTGAGCCTTCCTTCCATTTGCTGAATTGTTCTCTGAAATATCTCCTCAAATTTGAAACCTGTGCCTTTTTATAATTGTACCTATTTCCCCCTTCAATTTTGGTTGCTGGTTTACTGAATCCTCTAATATCCATCAGAACTGCTTCATGATCACTTATTCCTTCAGTTACTTGATACCTCAAAAGGTTTTCATCGGGCTTAATTAGAAATATATCCAAAATATTTTGTCCCCTAGTGTTTTGCTCAACCACTTGTGTAAATCCTCCTTCCCTTATTAAGATATTTGCAAATCTTTGTTCCCTTGTGTTATTTATCTTATTCCCTTCCCAGTTTACACCTGGTAAATTTAAATCCCCGCCGATGATGATCATTCTACTCTCACCTCTGAAATCTGAGTATGAATTTAATTTTTCCCCAAGAGCCTCATCCTCTTCTGTCATTCTTCCACTGCGGTAAACAGCCAACACTCTGATTTTTTCTTTTTTATTACCCCAGAAATCTACCCCAAGTAACTCATGGTCTTGATCTATGAACGCCAGTGAACTGTGGTAGTTTTTGCTAACTAGTATGAAGACTCCTCCACCAATTGCTCCTCTATCTCTGCGGTACACTCTGTAACCATCAGGAAAAACCTCACTGTCTAGTACTTCTTCTTTTAACCAACTCTCTACCCCAATTATTACTTGTGGTTCGTGCATCTCTATTAAGTTTGCAAATTCGATTACTTTGTTCATTATACTTCTACAGTTTACCATTAACACCCTTACTACTGGCTTTACATTTTCAGAATTTATCTCCTCTTTCCCACTTTTACCGCAGTCAGTTATTGTTTCAGCCATTTCATCTATTTCTTTAATATCTGTGACTTTCCCCATCGCGAATTCGAGTATTCAATGTTTCCAGAGATATGAATACGACGGGTTCCTATGCTACTAGAATTTAATAAATCCGTTACAGCCATATAATTTTACTAAAATTATTTCTTCCAAATTTATAAATCGCGAAGAATGATAGCCTTAAATTTCGGTGTTTATCATGTAGATGGCAGTAGCGGCTCGTAAGTCCGTGCGATCTGTGTACTAGTACATACATTCGCTAACAGGTGGCAACGAGTCTCATATTTCTACCGATTCTGATACTCTGGGAACACAATTTTTAAAAAATTACAGATAACCGGACTCAAGTTTTTTATTTGTTTCTTTATTCAGCTTGTGTCTTTTCAGTTTATTTTGATATCTTGAGCCGACACAGAAAAAAATTGCATGTAATCATAACGAAATAACTTAATAATGTTGTTGTTGGTCATGTTCCGCAGTTGTTGCATAAATGCTTTTGATTTAAACACCGTCTCTTTACAGCTGTTTTTATTAATATTCTCTCTCCAGATGCGTTTCGTCTTTTTAGAGTGGAGAATCATCAATGTTCTATCACAATTTTCCCATTGATGATACTCCACTCCAAAATTGCGAAACGGGTCTGGTGAAAGAATGTTAATAAAAAAAACGTTGTAAAAAGACTATGTTTAATTAAGAAACAAACATTACGAAAGATAAAAAATAAAAACTCACCAATATTAAAACTACTGTATCATGGACTATTGTTGTCATTACTTACTGCTAATTGTGCAAATGCAATCTGTTTCCAGGATTACTTTGAAGTTCACAAATGCTTACTTTAATTTCTCTCATTACAACTTCTTTTTTAGCATATTTCTCGGTAATTTATTCCCATCCTTGACTCTCTTTCATAGTAAATAAAATTTTCCTATTTCCTTAAGATAGAAATCTAGTACTAGTTTGAGATACTGATCATATATTTCCTTCTGCATACTGCTCCATGCATGTCTCAATTTTAGAGTATACCTTGTTCTCTTCATCCACGTTCTTCCTTCAAATGAAAGACGGAATCCTTATGAAATCAATTACTGCTCTTTCGTCGCAGCTTCAAGGCATCTGAACCCTTTCATTGGGAAATTTGTAATTGCTTACTATTTTTTTTAACACCAAAAACTCTAGTAACGTTAAATTTGAAAAATTATGGGGATGAAAATAATTGTGGGTGGTTTAGTGAGGACTAAATATTTTTTTTTTTTTTTGGTTGTTGTTGATATCTTGGTTATACCTTGGGTACAAAATGAGAATTTCGACCCAAAAATGTTTAGACCTTATTGTATTCCACAATATGTGCGAGTTTTTATTGAACCCCATAAAAAAAATAATTTTTTCTCTTCATTTTCTAAAATACAAATTCTAAAATTACTTTCTGATTTTCAGCAATATGCAGCCTCTAAATGATCGCAATGAAAATCAATACATATGGGAATATTTTTGGAGAAAATTCACAAAACTTTCAAAGACCCATTTAATGTGATCAATTCAATTTTTTTGTTTGATTTATATATACAATTTTTTTAAAAAAACAAAACATTTACTCAAAATGAACATGATTAAAATCACTTGTTATCGATCTTTTTTTTATTGAAATTAACCAGAAATATGTATAACCTTCTTCTTTGACAACGCATCACAAACAATTTGCGCAACACATATTTCTGGTTTGTGTCACGTAAAGGTTTCAAATTTCTGTACCACTTCAATTTTTTGTTGTTGTTGATTTGGCAGCTGAACTAAATATCTGCCTGTATACTAATCCGTACTTTTCTTTTTATCTCATCGTCTCATAATGACGCTCTGTAGTTAACATTGTGCAAACGGAGGAAAAAATTACACATATTGAGTCTAACTTAGGCGAAAAAATACTATTCGAACACAATAAAGCACAGAGGTTAAATTGTTCGCGCACAATCAGTTTTACTTACTTTCTTTTCTTGCAGTCAGTAATAGCCTATAATGATTTAGGACAGTAATAAAAGGGGATGGTAAATAATAACAAAATATTTTTTTCTATGAAGTTCACTATAGTTGATGTAGTTTGAATCTGTATAGTGAGATTAATAATGTACGATAAGTTATATATATATCTCATCTCCGTCAGCGAGAGAATCACTCAACAGTTTACATATTATCAAAATATGGCACGAATTGTGTAATTAAACCAGGAATAAAATCAATTGGGAAATAATTTTAAAAAAAAAAATCAATAATTTATGACTGTAAAGATGCTTAGTTAGTTGGTTAGTGTGAAGATGATGGAATTTTTTGTTAGATGTTATTTAATTCATATTTCAAATTTTCTCCACCCTTTGATCATATTTTTCATGTATTTTTCTCTTTTGTTATTACCTTTCTTGCATCACTCAGTCGGTGGCAGTTTTGTTGCTACACTAATCCTTTCTATCTGGTTTAAAGACTCAGTATCTGATACGTATTGATCGAATTTAGCCTCATATTTAAAATATTCCGCACACAATGTTCATTATTTTTTATGTATTTTTTCCTCTTATGTTATAAGTATTTATCGGCTGCAGTTAAGTATAATTAATCTTATATAAATACAAAAATAGACTTGTGTGTCCCTATATTTAACTTTCAGCCACAACTACAAAGAGCAGACCACTGGTGATTGTGTGTGGTAGTAGCCTCGATTCTCCCATCGTGCACTATGGTGCTTGCATGTCGGTAGCTATGGGAGAGTGGGATGAAAGTGGTTAACCTGAGGCACTTTCATATTTTGACCAAACATGTGTGTGTTCCTATATTTCACTTTTTATTTACAACTACATAGCGCAGACCGCTGGTGTTTTTGTGCGGAAGTAACATGGATTCATACATCATGCAAAACGTTGGACGAATTGCGGTAGCTGTAAGGATGTCGGAGATGTTGAGAATGGTCGATTAGGGACATTTTAAAATTTTAACCAAAGAAATGTTTGTTCCTATTTTTATTTTTTGCTGCCACAACTATATAAAGCACTGGTATTTGTGTGTGATATTAATATCGATTCTCCCATCGTGCGCTATGGTGGTTGAAAGTGGTCGATCAGGGATATTGCTGTTTCTACCAAAGACGTGCGTGTCCCTATATTTTACCTTTCAGCCAGAACTACCAAGCGCAGATCACTGGCGTTTGTTTGGCTGGAATCTTCATCGTGTACTGTGGTAATTGCATGTCGTTAGATGTTGGGGGAAAGAATGCGGTAGATATAGTGGTTGAAAGTGGTCGACCTGGTATCAAAATAGACATTTGTGTCCCTGTATTTCATTCTGCATCCAAAGTTCCTGGCGCAGTCCACTGTTTGTTTGTGTGTGGAAGTAGCTTCGAGTCTCCCATCGTGCACTATGGTGGTTAGATGTCGGTAGCTGTGGCGGTGTGGGAAATATGAGGGTTGGAAGTTATCGACCGAGGCCATTTTCATATTTCGACCAAGGACATGCGTGTCCGTATATTTTACTTTGCAGACCACTTGCGTTTATGTGTGATTAGCTTCGATTCTCCCATCGTGCAGTAAGGTGTTTGCATGTCGGTAGCTATCAATCAAAATTCTTTACAAGTACGAACGAAGTCGGGACATCAGCTAGTTTAATATAATTGCGATGGAGCGAACGTTTCGTTAGCAATTTCCCCTCACATACATTTTTCCTGTTTCTGTTTCCTGTATCTGGTTACCTTTGCAGCCTACAAATTTCTACTTTAAATTCTTTCAGCGTTCTGCTTCACTAATTGAAAGCTAGTGTATAGTGTCACAAGTCGCATAAAAATCGACTGATGAGTCGGAGAAACTAAGTAAATAATATGTTTCGGTAGCAATGTAAACATATTCAAGTATTCACTGTAGAGACCTGTCACTTTCAGAAAATTTCATGAACATTGAAAAAAACGTGTTTTTTTGTTTGTTAATGTTTGATAAGAGTTTGTGCTTCGTCCTGAGATTAGGTAACTGATGATAAACAGATTTTAAAGCAAACTATAATCTTTCAAACGTAAAAATCCACTAAGTAATTCTGACTATGCAACGTTGTAGTTAAAAATTTAATGTGCAGAGCAGATTTCAATATACTTCCCCCCCGCCCCGTGTAATGAAACATACCTCGGCTTTTTCGTCAGACACCCAAGCATTTAATTTTTGAAAACACCATTTAAATATATTAAGTAATTTTTCATGACGTCGGAACAAACAAATAGACAAACACAAAATATAGAAATTTAAAAAAATATATATATAAATATTTAGGTTTCACGAACTTGCAAATAGATAATCGTAATTTATCTTTAGAAAAATATTTTCTATTTGCAGATACAGCAACGTCATAGGTTTATAAAAGTGTAGGAAATATATGCGTTTGGTCGCGTTCGAACGTTGGTTTGTCTTCAGCCGGCGATTACCGCCACTACCGGCAGGTAGGCGAAACTATCTCCGTTCTCAAGAATGGGAATATGCTGTCAGATACACCAATACTACCGTACGTTTATTTCTGCAAAGCAATACCATCCAAATAATTCATTATTGATTTCATTAGATGCCATTCACTGTAAACAAAGTTTTTACTGTTGAAGATCAGTGGTGCAGGAGTTCTTTGGTGGATGTGTTCTATACTGTCAATTTGTAGAGAGAATAATGAGTTTTATTGGAGCTACTATAGTAGTGTACTTCGACAAAAACTGTGTCACACCCTAAATAAAGTAATTAATCGTTTGTAGGTCATTATCGTCCCATATAAATATTAAACAAGTTGTTTCATAGTTTTTGGTAAATAACAACAGATAATTGTCATATATTTAGAAATAACACGGTAACTAATTTTTAGTTTGGGTTTTAAAAATATTTATCAGTTTTACTGACTATGTTTTAGAAGCAGTTAGTAATAATTGTTACTCATATAAACTTCTGTGATAACTGAATGAGTTAGATTGAGTAAATTGCTTTATATTTATTTATTAGTTGAAATATTAGGCATATAAATAATGTGGTTGATATCTTAAGACTTGGAAACAAGAGATAGCATTAGAAATCTTTTATTGTATATCATGTAAATCATTCTGAATGTGGGACTACTAAAAGTGTTTTTTCTGAAGGTTTTATATTAGACCCATTGTTATACTTTATTTATATCAACAACTTACCAGCATTTCAAAAGATGACAAAATAAGAAAATAGCACGACAAAGAAAATTCTTATTTACTTTTACGAATAGATAGAATGAAATATTGTCAAATTAGTTGATGGTTTATGGTACACATTTTATCAATAAATCTTAGGAAAAACAATTTTGGCAGCAGGTCTAGTGCGCACAAAGATAGAATCTATCTAGAACTAGAAATAGTTAAATTTCTGGGTGTGAAAACTATTCACGAGAAACGTCAATTTTAACATTCTACTAAAATGCCTGACTACAGCCATGTATATATTCAATAAATGAAGTATTAGGTTACCTTCGTGTTAGAAAATTAGTTTCCTTTGCGTGTTTCCTTTCCATAAAATCAAACTTTTTTTTTTTTGGTGGCATGAACCCACATGAACCTATGGTAATAAGTACATGTAGGATTAAGCCTGGAATATCGTATACAAATACAAACATAAGTTCAGCAATGTTGACAGCTGTGTGTAATAGAATTTTCCTGTGTTTAAGTATAACATCAAAAGATATAATGTAACATCAGCAATGAACACAGTTATTCGTAAGAAAGGTACAAGAAGGCGTTAAATTTTGCTCTGTATTGATTTTCAGAAATCTGAAAGTAATATTAAATGGCTCCTTGGAACTGTGTAAGATTCAAAGAAAATTAATGCATATTTACTTCACAACTCATTTTGCTTCAAAACACGTGATTTTTATTGCTCAAATACTGTAGGGGGTTTAGACAGCTGACTGACTATTTTTTCAATCAATGTTGTATATTTGTACCAATTAACATAATACATTTAGGCGCCACTCAACTTTCTGCGGAGACAAAACCGGGTTCAAGGAAATGTGATTAATGAATACGTTTATACTGCAAAATCAGCAGTTTTGAGTCTGGTTGAGTGAGTTTCTAGCTCATAATGTTGGTCCTGACTTTTAAAAATCGTTGATTTAGAACCGGTTTCATGGTTTTTAATTAATACTAACTCAATATTTTGTTATTCTGAAGTTATGGATACTCTGTGTTTTTTTTTAGGCGTATCAGTTAAACGTTATTAGGTCTGAAATTGCATTTTTGCCTAATTCCCTTGTACTTATCCTCTTTCCCGAGTCAGTTGCGACTGTACGGAATATCTGAAAAGTTTAAAAAACAAAACAAAACTGAAAGCTTGACTCGGGATCATTGTTGTATGGCTGTTAACAATACTAACGGTGTTTTTATTGGTGTTATAAACAAAATGTGGAAGCATTTTTAATAATAAATTTAGTTACAGTGATTTAATAAAACACCATCTGTCTCTTAATTATGATTTACACATGGTACCTTTTTTTTAAAAGATATTTGCTATAATTTTTTGATCAGATCCTGTGTAACATTTAAGGCTTCAAAACCTCTTCAAATTATTCACTCGCTCTATATTCACCATAGCGAATATTCGATATTCTAATGCTAAAAAATTTACAAATTGTCTCAAGAGATTTTTATTCGCTTATTGAGTATGACGGTTAGAAGATACGGTAAATTTCAATGTTCAGTGGTTTTGTGATAGCAACATTTACTGTAATAGGGGCGAGATAACTTTTCAGATCTGTGGAAAATCAATGTAAAAATGTAAAAATCAACACAAAAATATCTTATTTAATAGTAAAAACGGAAAAGCATTATTTTGGTGAAGCATAATTCCCTCCACCATAATCTCTTACGACTCCTTGGATGGCACATTTAATTATTTGATTTAAGTATGTCATGGAAAAATTTATTTCTAATTAATTATTATCATTTGTTTCGAGCGATGATAGAAGGCTAAGGAAATTTGTTCACTGGTTTTAAAATATAAGAGAAATCATGTTGTTGAAATTCTAAAAAAATAAAGTCTTTCTCGATCTGGATAATTCTGAAATAAAATATAAATAGATTAAATATAGAGTTCAATAATTCTTGTGATATACATAATATTTGACCAATATATATATAATAAGGAAAACGTGGTGAGTAATTAAAATATATATTATTGTAACTTTTTGTCAAGTAATTAATAGTTATTTTGCAATAAAACATTTATTTCTGCATTCCATTTACATATGTTGGTACATTAAACATAGTATATCACTAAGTGTTGCTCGTTAGAGTCAAATAGTATCTTTGGCTGAGGAGGCGCTTTAGTTTCAAGCTGCTCCAAGCTTCTGTGAACAGCATCATAGTGCCTATAAAATATTATCCACTACAACACTGCAAAGCTTGGAGACCAGTAGGAATCTGAACATCGGCGTCTGACAATGTTGAATGTTCGGCTTAAATAGTCAGCGGTACTTAAGTATGGAGCTTTGTAACAACCCACTGTCAAGAAGGGACTATAACTTCTCATTTTGTTTTAATAAAAACTATGAGACTTCCTTGAAACAACAAAATTAACTAGATAATAAAAATGAAGGGTTCTGCGATATGAAATACTAGACTAATATACTGCAGTATCAAACAGAACGTAAGCGATAGATCAGGTCTTCAGCACATCACTTAAAAATGATAATAATAATAATGTATATTGAGCTGTAGCTTTGCTCGCATTTTTTTTTAGGGTTGACGTTCCTTGACGGAAAAATCTGAAAGAAATTAAATCACCGTTGGGAGTAATTTGTAGATTAAATAATATTTACGCCGATTACATCGGTGTAAATCTATTATAATCCATTTCTAATTTTCTCCAGTGGAGAGTTTCTCCGTTGAATTATAACCTTGTACAACCCTTCCCTCTCCAACAATTTTTCTGCCGTGGCAGCGCAATAGAATTGATTAGTTCCTCGCTCCGCCGCTTGGAGCAGCACCGCCGCGCGCTCCTCTTTGTTTCTGCGAGGCTACTCTACAGAGCCAACTTCTAGCTATAGTTACTTAGCACCAATCACTACGCAGTATGAGCGCCTAGATGGCTACCGCACCATGTAGCCAACGGATTTATAAAGGCGTCCGATTCGAGGAACTTCTGAATCTCCAAAATCACACCACAATATATGCTGCAGAAGTTCTAATATTTCTGGTTCAAAGATCACTACTCGAACAGCAACATACGACACATTCGGACTAATGCGAATGTCCGTAACCTTGTTCATCTTGTACCAGAATAACTGTAAGTCTGTATTAGTTCACTGTTTTAAACCAAATAGAAAAAAAAGCACAGATTAACAGTATTCTTTGTGGAGAGAAGAATTATCAACATACTGATTTCAACGAATTAAGTTTACCGTCTACGAATGTAACATTATTTCTGTGATTAGAGACGGAGAATAATTGATTTGTGTAGTGTTCATATTCTGGTCACATTTTGATCAGATTTGAAGACATTAATGAGCCTTATTCTATGTATTTCGAAAGCTGTAATAAAGTCTTGATGTAAATATTTATTGCATGTTTCTTGCTACTTGCTACGTGTTTCTTGCTTGTAAATATGTCGCTGCGACAAAAAGAATTTTATAATTACAAATACATAATCGAACGAATGGTTAACAGAAAATGCTTAATTGTAAAAAAAAAAAATATATATATATAAATAAATAAATAAATAATAATAAAATAAATAAATAAAAAATATTTCTGAATCTTATTGTCAAATGATTTTAATTTTTGATCTATAAAAAAATTGTGACAGTCTCATTATTATGAGTTTGATAGTCCATGGCTGTTTCAAACGAAAATTATTTTATTTTGAACTGCTTCTTTGAATATACCAAATGAGAAAAATCTACATATTGTAAGGTACATTATTAAAAATTAAGTCCATTTTGTAAATATATCTGTGCAAAACTAGAGTCATAGAGTGCATTATTAACTTTGGAAACTTTAGTTCATAGGTTCAAAGAAATCTAGTGGCATGGTGGTTTGATGAAATAGTATGAATGGATACACATGATACTAATAGAAGTTAAAAGATGAGATGGTCCTTTTGACAAAGGAGGCTTTACCAGAACGAGGCTTAAAATGAAACTGACTCTCTCATCGTAGTTGGTCAATTTCGCAAAATACTGTAAATAAAATGTATGTAACCAGAGTGAAGAGAAAAGAAGCATGTATGATCTGTGAATATTGTGCACCGATAGAAGAATTGCGTGTTGTGAAACACGCAGAAGATAAATATTAATTGTGTGATAATAGTGTTGCAAGACTGAAAATAAATTGCACGTTTAAAAATTCAAAGAAGACTGAATAAATTATTTGAGAAGTATTTAAATAAATAATTAACAATATTGACATTTTGAAATATTAAAACGCTGAACGTCAACCAGATATTGGAAACCATAAAGAAACAATTCAAACAAATTGTTAATGTAAGTGTGTTTCTTATTATATGTTTGTACTGTGAGATTGAAGGCTTTCACGGCGTATCGATGAAATGTAGTCTTCATGGGTTTTCCGCCGTATGCTGTTGAAATGCGACAACGAGCTTTCGGCGGCTGACTCTGCCGCCATCTTCAGGTTGGATGTTGTGCAGGGAGAACCAGCGCTGCGCTGCTCGTGGTCGCATTTCAACAACATACGGCGGAAAACCCGTGGAGACTACATATGTTTGTACTGTTTATGAACATCGATTATACGATGAATACTGAAAGTGGGGGAGGCAATAGGGTTAAGCATTTGAATATTAATAAATGTATAAAAATATAAAGTAAAATAAAAGTATAAAATTAAGAAATACGAAAAACGAACAGATACGAAAGTTAACCGTAGTGTATGTCAAAATTTCATCACTTTAAAAACTCAGAATTCAATTGAGTCCAAAACTGATTGCGTTCATGTTGTATAGGACAACTGTACACGTTATACGGGTTCTAAAAATCTTCAAGTAATTAACATTAAACTGAAAGATAGAAAATCTTTAATTACGCTATTATCGTTATTAACTTTATTGTTAATTATTTTTTGAAATGCAAATTTCTAAACCCAGGGGTGGCTTTAATTCTGTCAGTAACTAAACATAACGTTTTGTTTGACTATATAGTTGTCAACGAATTGTAACCTGCATCTTCAGCACAGATTCTTACTTCTATGGTAGTTTTAGTCCATTAACGAGACTCTCTACAACGTCACAGAAAAAATATAACTCAATTGTACCTCTTGTTTAAAGAAGCAGCTAAATCGACAGTAAACATCTTGTCGTAGACCGTCATTTCGTGGTGCTCCAAAGTTTTGGTGTAGTTCCAACGTCAGACACTTTGAATACCTGTCGTCAGTGATAAATTGGAGCTATGGTAAAAAAAAATGTTTTTCGGCAATCTTGAGTGTAATAAATTGGATTTAAAGTCTGAACGCATACATCGAAAGGAACACAGTGACTAATCGATACCAATATCGTCGACATTTATTGTGGAGTTCGATTAACAACGTTACAGAATCTCGGGTGTTCGAGATGCAACGAGTACAATGCGATGGATATGAACTATCAGTCATTGAAAGTGCCACAGTGACCAGGTGTTATAGTATCGATAAGTAGAATTGACCGTCGTGAAGTTTTTGATCTTCTATGAAGTCGGTAAAGACTTGTGGGCTGATCAACATCGGAACTGTAGATGTCTCAGTTATCATAAGAGCTATAAGTTTTGCTTTATCGATTAAAAGTACAACATCGATCAAACGATCACAAAGGTTCGCAGAGTCTGAGTAGCAACGAATACAATGCGATGAACCTGAAGTATCGATCGTATCTATCGATAATATCACAGCGACCATACTATACCGTATTGACGAGTATAATCGATCAAGTAGGATGATTATTCATCTTGGAGACTATTAAGACAATGGAATTTCGGTCCTTTAACCGATTAGCTCGAAACCATTCATGGCTCACTAATCATGAGTCATTGCAATTTCGATTGTACAGTATCGATTACATATATGATAAGTGCCACGATGGCGAGTGATATATCGAAGAGCAGAATCGATTATAACGAATATTTCCCTGGAACGTTTTGATCATCTCTGGATTCGTATAAGACTGTATAGTTCCTTTCCTAGCACTGATCTATGCAGAGACAGTGCCGTGGTGTGTTGTTTGGGATGGAGACGTCTACCAAGGCCTCCAGACGGGGCCATCATCTGCTTCCACAGCAACACCCACCGCCTCCGCTGCCCCAGCAACCGAACAGTCGACGGGTTGGTCATCTTCGTCGGCGTCTTCACCGGCAACAGACCTGAAATGAATAAACGTTGTCTTTAAACAATGCCGCTACATTAATTTGTAACCCTTCCGCTTGCAGGATTCTAAAGTGGAAAATCTTATTATTAAATATGTTTAAGCCACATATGGGCCGTGGTGGCACAATGACCTTCTTATCCAATTGCTTTGCTCTTTCATCAATACTCTTTTACTGTTAAGCTCAAACAATTCTTCTTCACAGAACTCGTTAATTCCTTCATTTTAATATCAAACAATTTTTTTCCTGCATTACTATGCAGATATGTGAAAGAAATTGTCTAAGGAATTAGCCCATTAGTTTAAATTCTGAGTATGTACTGAGTAATTGTTAATATCAGTTCGAAAAAAAGATATAGTGTGTCCCATAGTCCTGATGGAATCAAATTGAACATAACTAATACAACATAATCTACTATACTTTCTTCTCTGGCCCTGAATTTTTTTATTACGCAGATCTTGATAAACTTTTTCACTCATGAAACTGGCGCTTTTCTTTCATGCCGATTCAATATGTCCGATGCCTTATTTCTGCATCAGGTTTTTTTCCCAATAGGATGCCATCCGTCTGTTCTTCGTTTGGATCGAAATATTCTCACACTTTTTTCCGAACCGTTGGTGTTGTGTCAGATGGAATCTGAGCTGTTACATTGAAAAAGTTTTGTATGGTTATACTGATACAGTGAAGATGCGCTGTATCAAAGGTAAGAGATAAAATGTACTGTAGTTGCCAGTTATATATGAAATACGTCTTGTTAAAGTTATTGTAAAGTAAAAATCTCCAAATCCAATTTTGAATATTTTGTATCCTCCAGTTCTTTTTTGTGTTCGAAGAGAATGAAAGCCAATGATCCAAATATGATTTAGTAGAAGACTTTTCCAGCAACACAACACGCATGAATCGATTTTCCAACGATCGGCTTTGTTAAAAGTCCAGTTTTCACAGTCATTGATCAGCCAAATTTTTCTGACAGTACCAGATAACGATTAGTATTTGTATGGTTGAAACTGTTTGGTAAATGATTGGAACATGATCTGGGTACCTTGCAGTTGCTTCCAGTGTTTCCGGAGATCGTGGTATCCCCGGCGAGCCAGCTGGAGGCGGCACTGGTGTGCCGGAGGTGGCGGGGGCGGCAGAGCTGCCGGGCGTCACTGACGGCGGAGGCGGCGAGGTGGGTGAGGCTTCCCAGACGGCGGCGGACGGGGGCCGCGGCGCGAACAGCGGGCGGCGGTGGGGGCGGCAGGTGGTGGCCGAGGGCGGCGTGCATGTGGCTGGCCGCCGCCGCTGCCGCCGCCAGCTGGACGTAGTGTGAGGGCAGCAGGAACACCAGCTGACCGTCAGGCAGCCTCGACGGGATTACCTGCTGCTGGGGAGTGGACAACAAGTGCACGTCAGCCGGGAAACGGTGTCACGGAAACGCGCCGTTCACTTACTGCTAAATCGCTGCGAGATGGCGGTCAACAGAAAATGGTGTCAGGTGTGGGGTGAAAAAGCTGAACGTGGGAGATCCCCACTTTCGAATTACCACAGTAAGCTAAATCATCTAAATTGATATGTGGGGCACAATTCACAGCGGCAATATATTATAGCCAGGCAAACACTGATATCTTGGTTATTGAATCGAGGTGTCGACGCAGATTGTCTTTGGTAAGGTAAAAAATGGAGACAAGTATCTTTGGCGATGAGTGGATTGTTGTGAAGTTTGTCACTTTTTGACGCAATTTTTTTTTTAAAATGTTGTTTTTAATAATAAGTATGAGAATATAACTAGTGGTAAATGTACTTATCCCTCTATCATTCTATAATTACAAAAGTATCTTTGTATGTAGTAATTGTGAAGTGGAACCTTAATCTGTGTAAAAGATAATAAATGAAGTTGCTGCAAGAGATAGGCTATTTATTAGCTAAATAAAACGGGTAGTGAACGGAAAGTAAAGTAAAATAAGTAAGTAAGAAGTGTTTATTCACGTATCCAGTCAATATTAATTGTGGAATTGTATTGCTTAAAAGGACATTTTCTCTTATTAATTTGTTTTAGTTACAGATGAGAGGTACAGGGCGTATACTGGCGATGAGGCATGGAAAGATATTGCAGTAGGTATGAAAAGTAGTGCATGGAAGGGAAAAGATGACCATGACCACAAGCTGGCACTCGATTTCAGGCACAAGGGTGTGGGAAGATTTTCTTTTTTAGGTAAGGGTGTCAGGAATTGGAATGAGTTACCAAGGGGAATGATGAACAACTTACAGAAAATGTTAAAAGAATTTAAAGTTAAAATTTGAAGAGGACAAATATAGTTGGGTGCAGGATAGGGGGAAGTTGGGTGTGTAGGGAAATTGCGACCGGAGCGTGTGCTCCATTGCAATTAAATTAAATTACAGAGAAAATAAGTGAGGAAACAGCTGAAATATAAGCATGGGGGAGAATTATTGATGGAATCTTAGTAATGGTGCTAGAAAAATCGAGAGTTTCGATTTGCAGTGCTTTCCGCCTCTTTCGTGGCTGGATGTTTCTACCGTGAATAGGAGCTATAGTTTAATCAAAATCACAGCATAATTCACGAGAACAAAGCGACAACTTGCCAGAGGAGAACGTAAGTTTAAGGAATCAAAGGACTCGAACCGAAATCAGGATTTCTATTAAAATTAATGTTCTGTTGACCATCGCCGAAGCAATTATCACCACTAGAACAGTTTCCAACCATCATTTAACATAACAGATGTAGTGATAAAGTCAAAGAGTGGTTCTTTATTAGATACAACTGTTAAAAATCACCGGACGCGGTTATAGCTGCAACAGCAGCATAGGGAGCAGTGTTTGACAGAAATTTTCGATTCCATCGAAACAGAAAAATAGGTATTCCCGGATATAGTTTATAAAACATAAATATTCTTTTTTTAAAAAAAATAGAAAGAAAGTGTGGAGACCTTATGAAGATTAGTTTTTCATATATGTAGCTTAAAATCATTGACTTCCTAGCCCGGAATCAAAGTGGGAAGATGCGAGGATCTAGTCTAGTATCTTTTGGGTCATATAGCCCAGCTATTGGAAGAATAGAGACAGATTGGACTCATGGAAAATCTGCGACGTAATGGAATAGTCATAAATCGGGTGAAAACATAATTTGTACGTATAAACTGCTAGTGATGGTTAATCGTCGAATTGTAATCATACATTGGCATGAAATGTGGGAAATTAATTATGCACTTGAAGATTGCATCGAAATGTTTAATGGTATCACTAGCTCCTTGGATGAGGCAGGAAAGGAGAATGTGCACCTACAGTACTTGTGGCCAAGATATGAGACGAAATGGAAATAACAAGATACTTTCATGATGAGGTGAGGAGAAGGGAGACAGACTCTTTAATCAATACGTTAACCAGACTTTGAGATTTAGTTAGAAATAACAGTGGAACATTAACACTACGCTGGCGAAGTAGATTTGATGAAGCATATGAAATAGGCAATGTGAATATGGTCAGTGGAGAGTGAGATGAGAAAAAATGTGAATGTTAATACAAGATTTAGGGTAGAAATACCAGGGAGTTATGAAGTAATGAAAAAGGATGGGGGCACAGTATTATGTAGAATTACAGTATAATTGATACTTCAATTAGTTCGTTTGAAGTCTCTTAATTCTTAGCATACAAAAGCAAACAATTATTTCAAAATCGTTCCTTAGTTACCAAAAATAATTATAAGACAGAAATATAGTCATTTCTTTCTATATCGTAGATTATTTTTAAATCCTTTCATCCCAAGGATATCTGGGGTCACCCTTTGCTCAAACTTATTCAACAGGGCAAGCAATGGCTCAAAAGCTACATACTAATCAGCTGAAATAAGTAGCATAACTTGCTGTAAATGGCTGAGAATAAAGATTGCTTATTAAACGCATGAAGTGTAAATACTTTGGCATAACATTTGATAATAAAAGTCAATTGGAAACAATACATTGGACAGAAGGTAGGAAAATGTTCGACATACTTCATTTATTGGGGTAACGGGGGGATGTACAGTACAAGTAAAGATGTGGGTTATATAACTAGTTTGTTCATTGCTTGAACATGATTGTGTAGTGCGGACTAACATTTTGGGTGGCGAATGAGGGCAGTTAGATTTCTTTGTGAAAATTTACGCAGAACAAAATCAGCAACAATCGTGATATAGGAGAGTGCGCTAGTGGTGTTTATAGCATAGTTCCAGCATAGTTTGTGGCAAGTTTTTCATGTATGATCCATAAGTGATACATATTGCACCAGTTAACCACCGAACACGAGAATCCTGTCACTTCAGAGTCAGATAATGGAATCAGTTTTCGTTATACCTGGCAGATTTCCAAGTTTTTCATCTACACCACTTTTACTGATGACTCTAAATTTACTTTGTCATCACTCATCAGCCTTTTAATTCCCGGAGGATGGAAGAGAAGTGGAACGAGGAGTCAGGAAGTCGATTGGAATGGTGATATCCATCAGCCGACAGAGGCGGAAGCGAGACGTGGTGGTGTGTGGTGCGTTGGATTCACCTGGACGACGGAGAGCAGCGGATTGGCTGCGGCTGCTGCGGCCGCCGCGACGGCGTCCAGGGGCGTCGCTGGAGGCTCCGGACTCTGCTGGAGTCGCGCCGCCAGCAGCGCAGACCCCGGAGAACACTTGCCGCTGCCACTGTGCAGAAACAGCAAGTCACCTCACAAACAACACTCACTATCATACAACACCAGCGGATGGTCCAAGAAACTGCCGGCCTACAGTGGTGTTATCCTTGGGTAAGATCTAGAGTAGATCCACGATGAAGAGGCGTAAAGATATAAGAAAAACTTACTTGTCACCCCAAACATTTATAGTGCACTTTTAGTTTACATCCTTCTTACAGATAGAAGCGGTCTTCTTTTAAGATTTGCTCATTGAAGTCTATGAAAAATAAAATTATGTGATCGCTGCAGTTTTCCAAGAACAGTGAAGCAATAGAGTTCACTATATTTATTGTACTTTATTTTAGATCATGTGAGGCAGGAAAGGACTTGGGGAAAGGAATTGGAAGGAATTTGGTCATAGTCTTGAAGCATTCCGGCATTCACCTTACTTACTTACTTACTTACTTCCTCTTCCTGGATAAGCCAAAAGCCTATTCAGACCTCATTCTTCCGACCATCTCTTCCTAGGTCTTCCAGTGTCCCTTCTGCCTGTGGGATGCTACTCCAGGGCAAGCTTAGGAAATCTGTCATTTCCCATCTGTAGAACGTGGTTCTTCCAGTTATCCATTTTTGTGTAATTCTGTCATTCAGCTGGGAGATATTCAGTTGTTCCCTCATTTCTCCTCCTAGCATTTAGGGAATATCCTTTTACTGACCTTAAAAACTTCATTGCAGATGATTGAATTTTGTTTTTGTATTGTGTTTTATTTACCCATGTTTCACTGCCATATAGCAGAGTCGGTACTGCCATTGTTTTATAAAACTTGAGTTGAGTCTCCTCTCGTGCTTTACCTTTCAGTGTTCGTCGAATTGTTCCACACATATACTGAAATCGGCGAAGTTTCTTCTTCGCCTCATTATCCTCATTAAAAGATAATTCACATCCGAGATAAGTAAAGCTGGAGGCTTGTTCTATTGGCTGATTATCTACCACTATTTTAACTCTGATAGGGTATTTCCCCTGCCATGCCATAACTTTCGTTTTTGCACGAGATAATTGCAGATTCTAATCTTTGCTGATAATGTTTAGTTTGTGAATTGGTTTTTTAAGCCCATCTTCATTTTCCTGGACGATAGATAATTGGTAATCTTCAAACAACAGAGAGTGGTATTCACCTCTTGTATGATTTCAGGATACCATGGCCAGTAGAGGATTTGAACCCGCCTCCTGAATGTGAGGTTCACAGATCTCAATAGCTCAGTCCCACACGACAGTTTAGGAACAACAATTTCGTTAATTTTGGCTTTGCAACTCGTCAAAGATGAGGTCTTTAGAGGTAGAATTTTGGGGAAGGAACGGGAACGAATTGAGGCATGAAACGAAATCTTCGCGGGTTTTCTGCCGGATGATATCTTTATTAAGCATAATATCTTTAATATACAACGTTTCGGCAGCTTAGCTTCGTTATCACAGCTTACCTGACAAAGGCAGCGGAGGTTGTTGCCGAAACGTTGTATATTAAAGATATTATGTTTAATAAAGATATCATTCGGCAGAAAACTCGCGAAGATTTCGTTTAATTTATACGCCGGAAAATGAATTCTCAAATTGAGGCTTTTTTTAATGATGGAATCGTCGAGATAACCTGGAGTGATTTTCGAGGAAACATTCAAAACAGAAATCTGGATGGCCGGAAACAGAGATCTAATTCGTGTCATTCGCATTGCTGTGCCGAAGCGAGACGCACGAGATAAGCATGTGCGTGTGGTGTAATGCGAGTTCACGCATAGCTTGGAATCGCCGATGTAGATGCAAGTGAAAATTCAAATACAAACTGAACCTGATAGATGCAAGACTGTTTTTTATTCTGTTACTTGTAGCGGTATATTATGATCGTCAGCAACAAGTTAGCTTTCAAAACAGAAACAATGATATTGTTTTGGTAATCATAACTTAGCTATTTAGTCTCTCCACCTAATATTAGTGACTCCTTCGCTTTGGACAAAGTGTAGATTCATTGTGTTTATTAAGGTGGCTCTTTGGGGCATTTTGCGTCGGCATGTTGTTTAGTTTGGAAAATAAGTCCGTCTGAGAGAACAGCGGGCAGCAGAGAGGGGGCCAGTAGCAGGCACAAGTGGCGCCACCGCAACCGCCTCCCGGTAGGGGTAAATTCTCCTCCATTTACCTGTCACCGAGGTTCACAATAAATAGCGGCTCTCGGGCATATAGAAAACAGTTACACGGCAGCCGGTGCTGAACACTTGTGAAGCAGCATACGACGAAATGACAATTGTACTTGATTTATGTTGGAATTGTGTTTGTGAAATTGAATTAATTTGATGACATCACTACACTGTATGAAGATGAGTCAAGCTGACGGTTGAAATTTTGTGTTTCTACAACATCAGACCTTTGAACAGGGGAATGATGAACGAACCTGTGTGCCCGCTGTCCCCTGTTGTTGTTCTCGTCACCCCTGCTGGAGCCTCCAGAGGCTGCTGCCGTCACGGTCGCCGTGGCCGCGGCTCCAGCCGACGACGAGGTGGCGGACGAAGTGGAGGATGCAGCCGAGCTGCTGTCGGGCTTGGAGCTCTCCTCCTGTCGCATGGCGAGTCCCAGGTCGAGGTCTAGCTCTGCCACACAGCCCTCCAGGTGTCGCAGGAGCCGCTGCTTGAGAGAGGCGTGGGGCTCTGGAGGTGCCAGCACCACCTCGGGAGACTCCAGGAACCTGCCCACCTGCAACATCGGACCTCTGCGTTATACCGTCAGAAAGAGAATCCGGGATGGTGCGGGTTCCAATCCACGACCAACCATCTACATTTCGGTTGTCCATGGTCTCCCAAAAACACCCCAGGAGATTACAAGGATAGTTCCTTCAAAAAGCTATGCCTCTACCCATTCCTTGATCTAGATACGAGACTTATTTAGAAGAAAAATGCTGTAAATTTGCAACCAAATCTTCTCGGGTGACCAGCGGGATGGTGTTGCAAAAACACGACGGTGCGACAGCTGGGTCTGCTGTCTTCATCAGGTATCTTGTAGCTGTGCAAGCTGACTGTCACCACCTCGACTGGCTTGGCCACCGATCGAACCTCCTTTATACCTTCAGTTGGGAGGCCCGCTCGCTCTGATTGGTCGAGAGCGCTTGCTAATACGTGGTCCACTGCGGCCACCGGCTGGCGGCATTTGCGCCTTCCCGCCCGGATGTGCTGTCGGTCCGAGATGCTGGTGGGCCCGATCTGATTGGCCGCAAGCGCTGGCTTAATCCGCGGTCCGCTGCGACGCCCGACTGGTGTCATTTGCGACAGCTACAAGATACCTGATGAAGACAGCAGAGCCAGCTGTCGAAACGTCGTATTTATACAACACTATCCGGCTGGACGCCCGAGAACATTTTGTTGCATCGATACGCCGGGTAAGCCTACACTCACGTACTGTAAATTTGTTTCAATATTCTACGTATTCGTCTAGTTTTCTAAATAATTTCAATTTTTGTTCAAACAGTTGTCATACCATTTATAAAGGAGTTGGAGTGGGATTAATCGACCGTGTGTGGTGGTGTAACGGTTAGCGTTCTGGCCTCGCATTAGGGAGGACGGCGGTTCGAATCCCCGTCCGGGCATCCAGATTTGGATTTTCCATGGTTTCCCCAAATAACTCCAGGCGAGTGCCGTGATGCTTCCTTCAAAAGGCCATGGCCGAATTCCTTCCCATTCCTTGCCCATCCTTTCCCGTCTCTAAAGACCTCGCTGTTAAGAGGCGTTAAGCAGTTTTAAAAAAAAAAAAAAAAAAAAAAATGGATTCATTGAAGAATAGAAGGAGGGTGAAGAGAATCGTGAGAGTGTACAAAGCCTATATTGGTGATGAAGCATGGAAAGATATTGGTGTAAAAATTATGAGAGTTGCTTGGAAGGGTAAGGTTGACACTGACCACTAGCTGGCACTTGATTTCAGGCATAAGGCTGTGGGAAAATTTTCTTTCGTAGGAATGGGTGTGAAGGACTGGAATAAATTGCCAAGAGAAGAATGAATAACTTACCGGAAACACTGAAAGAAATTAAAGTAAAAATTAGTAGAGGGCAAAAGTATGTTGGAAGGGGAAAGGGAGGAGGTGTAGGGAGATTGCCACCGAAGCGGGCGATCCATCGCAATTTTATCGATTATTATTATTATTATAATCTGAAACATGTTTGAATTCCGATGTTAAACAAATCTGCAATCTGTAAAATAGCCGATTCATGACTGCAGTTGGCACCTGATCGTTATAGAAGAACGGTTAACCAACAAGGAACTCTTTTAAGTACCGATACAGGTGAGAAGGGCTGAGTCCTGATGGTATCGTGTTAAAAATGATAAAGCACAACCCAGTCGGTTTGTTTTCTGATTTTGGAAAGCAGTCTTCGCACACACGGACAATTTTCGATAATTCAGTTTTTGTGGAAAATCAATTGATAACTGTGAAATCGTGAATTGTCTGTCCTCTCGAATTTTATTGTCACGAAACAAATCTTCAGAAATCAGGGAAGGTCAGCCTGGGCATGACTCATCATGCACCAACCCTCCCGTCTTAGAACATTCTCACCCACTTTTCAACTTCACTCCTCGCATTATTAGCGTACACTTCATAAATCTAACGGTAAATTTCAGCTGTGTCAAGTTTCTTGCACTCCATAATCCAATCATCCCACAGGCGGCGGGCGAATTAATTTTCTAAAACATTATAAAATTCTACAGCTCAGCACACTGACAATGACTACAAATGGCGTCTAAACGAGCGCAAAGCATGCTGGGAGCAGACGCGCTTGCGCACTGGGGCAATCGCGTATCATTCTCAATCTCTTTCACAAACGGACTTTATTTAAAAATATAACCTTCCTATTTACATAACCAGGGGCGTAGCTACTATGGGGCTAGGCGGTGCAGTGCACCGGGGCCCCTACGCTCAGGGGGCCCCAAAGCATACCTCTGGGGGCCCCAAAGATCACTTCGGGGGTGCCCCAAACGCAGTTCAGAGGGTCCAGGACCTTCACGTAAGGGCCCTCACTAAGGGCTCTCACTGCTAAGGGGGCCCCCCAACCATTGCTCAGCGGGCCCTTAAGCACAACTCAAGGTCCCCCATCCTCAGATCAGGGGGCCCCCTAACAGCAACACAGAGCAAAAAAGGTCGCACATCTGGCCTGAGGGCCCAAAATAAATTTTTTGTACCGGGGCCCTTGTTGGCCTAGCTACGCCACTGTACATAACCCGTTTATTTAGGAAAAAAGTAAAGTTAAAACTAATTGTTTCATTACTAATTTTGACTCGTAGGTTTGAAGATTTCAACTTAGGGTACGGCTACACTGCAACCGACTTCGCCCGATTTTTGAATACGGCCGATATCGGCGAACCAAACAAAAGCATGCAACAATATGGATTCCGACTACACTGCGACCTATCTACTCGGCCGAACTCCGTCGGACTCTGTCGACTTCTTCCACCGACAAAACGATTTTGTTTTATTCAGCCTAAAGCGCTTTGCTCTCGTCATTTATGCATTCGTATTTAGCTATATCGCCGCATGAAATGAAAGAGTAGAAATGCATTTTCACCTACAAACGCGTTTTTTTGATATTTCAGTAAATTACATAAATTATCTGCTAAAATGTATTTATATCACATCTCATAAATTTTCGATTTAAGTAGACAGCAGACCCAGAGTATATTGATTTATTAACACAGATAAAATTTCAAAAATGCATAGTTATTAAAAATTAAACATACCCATTGTTCCATACAAAATTCAACTTTTCCTGCTGTTACTAAAGTTCAGATTTTGTTCCAATTTTAAATCAAATGAACTGTATCCCTGCGGAAATGTTCTTTGACGAAATACATATGTGTTAGATTTCGGAACAAAGATTGCTATGGAACAAGTGGACCTGCATTAAATAAAATACCTCAGTACCAAAACAAGCTTTTCTTCTGGAGAAATATATTTCCTGAAATTCGAATATTTTTCTACAGCAGGTCGGATTCATTCCAAAATACATATATATATAAAATGTCTCCGGTTTAATTCTAAAGTATTCAGAAAATTTAATAGTTGTTCCAATAGTTTCATAGTATATATATATATATATATATATATATATATATATATATATATATATACTCTGCAATTCACAAAATTGTGGGTGGCAGAGGGTGAACAATGTATGAAATTCTATCACAGCCCCTCCCGTTTACCCATTCACTTCTTCCATGACCAAACATGGTATTAATTCTCAATAACATCAGTTTCATCCATCTTGCAACGCGATCTGTTGAGAACTGAATAACAATCGGCCGAAGTCGTACCCTAACGATAAGGCCGACTAACATATTACTGACTGTCGGGAGTAGTCAGTGTCATATTCACAAACAATGCTGTATCGATGTTGTTCGACCAATCGATGACCTTAGCAAACAAAGTAATCAATAGCTATGCTGGACGGTCTGATTAGATGAGACAACAATGTCTCCACTTAAGCAATTTTTAAAAAGCAAAGATATCATTAAATTAAGATGATACCACCAGTGAATCGGACAAAGGAGCATAAACAAATGGTAAGACTTTTCCGTTGTAATTTTTGTTTTTAAGTATGAGACGGTACTAATTGCTGCTAGTACATCATGAGTACAAGGTGTTATTTCAGTTTTCGATTTTTTTTTACATATGGCTTCACGCCGCGTCGACGTCGAGGTCTTTAGAGGCGGGATAGGACTGGGACAAAGAACGGGAAGGAATTCGGCCATGGCCTTTTGAAGGAAGCATGCCGGAATTTGCCTGGAGTGATTTGGGTAAACCATGGATGCCCTGACGGGGATTCGAACCACCATGATAGTTAAATTACTGTTGTTTTATTTCTTCTGAGTTCGGTTTCCTTCGACTTACCTCCCTGGCGCACTCCTGGAATCCAGCGCGAAACTTGGACAACACAGAGCTGGACCCGAGTGCCTTCTGTCGCTGGAGGTGTCTGACCGTAAGCTCCAGAATGTCCGCCTTCTCCAGCTTGGAGTGTTTGGTGTTCTGCTGCAACACAGATACGAGACAAAATCAGCCAACACGTCGAGGAAACTGCACTCTGCTTCTCGCAGTAATAATCAAATCATTCCCTAACAACGGCTGCAAAGTGCTTACTATTGATTTCTATTGGAGCTTCAACTCCCCTAACGAAGAGGTATTGTGAGCTACTATATTTTTTCCCCTGTTGTACTCGAAATAACAACTCACGTAAAATTATACAGTCAACAATTAGTAGTAAATCCACAATTTCAAAAAAAAAAAAAAAAAAAAAAAAAAAAGGTTATTTTTTCGACTTGAAAAAAAAAAAAAACCATACAAAAATATATATTTTTTTATAGAAGTACTTAATATGAAATTTGTAAGGTCGTTATAGTTTAATATGACTGTTTTAGAGGTTTTTTTTCGATTTGCAACACAAGTCCTGCCATAGGGATATGCAGCCTACCAAAAGTTAGTCGTTTCGTCGTGTAATCGAAAATGTACATTGTAAGGGGGAACAAAACTGCTATCCCGGGGCTAGTATAGAGCTTAGATACCTTAGCTGAATGTTACCTTGTAGAAAGTTCTGTTAAATTTGATTAGATAATTTTAAATGACCATGTGTCTGCCAGGAATATTTAACTGTAAAGCTTATCGGCCGCCACTAAGTTTATTTGAACCAAAAGTATAGAAAAGGGTTACTGTTCAAGGTTAAAACATTTGAAAGTCCACTTGTTGAAAAATTTAAAGTTTATTCAAAAGCACATCTAGAGAAACAGCATTTACAGTCAAATAGGCTATCGGATCAAACGTTTCCAAAAGATTGTACAAGGTGTGATCAAATGAAAAGGTACGAAATGACACGGTGGGTTCAAATGCAGACTTTATTCAAAATATACACCATAGGCCTGAGCACAACGATCCCACTGATGAACAAGCCGCAGGATTCCTTGTTCCCAGAATTCCTGTGGCCGTGACGAGACCCAGTCCTTCACAGCGTCCTCGAGTACGTCGTCCGAGTTGAAGCGCTTCCCTTTCAGGTGTTTCTTCAGTGGACCAAACACATGGAAATCGCAGGGCGACATGTCCGGACTGTAGGACGGATGGTCCAACGTCTCCCACTTGAACTTGGCCAGTTCCATGTGTGTGACTCTGGAGACGTGTGGACGCGCGTTATCATGGAGCAGAACCACACCCTCCGTGAGCAGCCCCGGTCTTTTGTTCTCGATGGACCTGCGTAGGCGTCGGAGTGCCTCACAGTACACATCCCCCACCTGTACGCCATCCTGTCCTCATACGGACTGTCACATCATTTGGACGCCACTTTTGATAAGAGCCTCTGCTCTCTACTGCGCATGCGGGCGCCCGCGCATGCTCCGATCCCAGTAAGAGACTCTAATCGCATCCCGAGAGGTCTCGCTACGTTCTCCCATGTCGGAATATGCAAGTATTTAACTGTTACGTTTTTACGTCGTTTCGTACCTTTTTATTTGATCACCCCTTGTAAATTATGAAAAGAGAAAATATCACCGACCGAGCCCCATTGAAAATTTTACAAGTTCATAGCCACTACTCCTTTCTGTTACTGACGATAAAAAACTCAATATGGCCGAGACAGATCCATGATGCAAGTCGGCTACTACCTAGTTTTCTCCGACACACGCACCATACCGAGCGCAGCTCAATTTCGCACCACGTTCCCAGGATACAGAAAACCCCCTCTCCTGTGCCACCACCTATATACCCTCATCCGCATGCTTGATGTATACCGACGCTTTCCAAAAATAATCTAAAAAGGTGTAATTATAGAATGTGTTCTAACTTTACTCGTGTGTAGCCTGGCCTTCAAGGATTATGAAAAGTATTTAGTGAAAATTCTCAAATGATAAGCTTGTTTGTAAATGAATTTAGTTTTCAGGCGCATTGACAAAAAGTTTCCACAAGTTAATTAGTGATTCCCTGAGATGTGTGTTAATTCTGGCAATTTTTGGGCGACCCTGCAGAATTTCAAATTATCGTGATAAAATTGGTATCATTATGTCCTACTTTAATTACTGATTAAAATGGTGTAAATATTATCATTATCGGTGGTCTAATGGCAAAGTTATGAGTCTAACAAGATCGGGTTTGAAAACTGTTTAGCAAACACTTGGTTTCTGGTTATAATTATTCAAGTGTTGCTTATATCGAAAAAGTGAAGTTATGGGAATTTTCTTTGAATTTAATTACGTGTTTTAACAGTTGTTTTACTTACGGAAATGGCTTGGTTTAATCGCAAATAATTCTTAAATGAAACCACGTTGTGATAGATGACGAAATAACTTAAAAATGTATATAAAATCTGTTCTACCACATAAAATGTTCTGAAATTTTAATATGTTATACTGGATTTTTAGTTCTTTTAGAAAATCTACTTTTTAGTCCGAGAAATTACTGAAAACGCATGATAAAATATGTTAGAAGTGAAAGTGTTCTCCACGAGGTGTTTAAAATTTTATTTAACCTATTTACACGGCCTGTAACTATGGAATTTTAGTGAATTTATCTTTCTTTTGAAATTATTATTATTTTGAAATTACTTTACTGCGATCAAAAATGTTAAGAATTAGTGAAATTATCACGTAACCAAAATCTATTGTTTACAAGTTGGATAATAATGGATTACCCTATTCCAGGTTAGTTTAAAGGTTCTTTACTATTTTTTTTTATTTTTTTTATTTTGGTGTCGTCAGTCTTTAGACTGGTTTGATGCAATCCTCCATCCCTTCCTATCCTGTGCTAACCTTTTCGTTTATACATACCCCTTACAGCCCACGTCCTCAATTATCTGCTTCATATATTCTAATCTCTGTCTACCTCTACAGTTCTTACCTTCGACTGTTCCCTCCACTAACAAATTAACCAATCCAGCATGTCTCAAAATATGACCTAAAAGCCTGTCTCTTCTTCCTGTAAGCTTCTTCCAAAAACGTAAAAAATGTTTATTTAGCACTTGTATTATATGTTAAGCGACTTTACTGTTTTTAAAATGATCTATTTATTGAATTGTCTTGTGGTATCAGCTTCTGCATGAAACGTTTCTCACTTCCTGTACTTGCAATGAAAATTATATGTTTACTGGAAAGCTTACTCCCTCCCTTATGCTCTAAGCTAAGAAAACTAGAATTTATCAAAATTCTAAGGTGCTTACAACATGTAGTGCATACACATAAGGTCTTCACTACTACTAATACCTCGGGTGATCTTTCGAATAAACAGCTTCTTTACTTGTCAGGGTCGCTAGCTTGGAATAATCCCTTTGTTCTTGGAAAAAGGGTTGGCTGATAAAAGAATTCTTATAAGGTAGAAATCAAAACGTTAGAGTAGTAAATACAGAGGCAGAAGTGAAAATGGGAAGGCCACAGGATGCATCGTATTGGGACCATTGCTATTCGTTATTCTAATGAATGATTGTGTTGATGGTTTACTATCAGAAGTTAGATTCTTTGCATAATGACATCATGCTACATAATAGGACCAAATAGCAGAGGACTGCGAACAGCTGCAGGGTGATCTGGACAGGATATCTATCTGGATTGGTAAACATGGGATGAAAATAAATACAAAGAAGAGTCAGCTTATCAGGTACACAGATAAAAAATAAAGATTGATTATGATTGTACGGTGGGGGAAGAATTGCTTGTTGAAGATTTTAAATGTAAAATACCTTGAAATTACATTTGATGTAAACTCAACATGGACACATTGGAGATACGGTATAAAATTCTTCCCTTATTAGAGAGAGATGTGAGGGGAAGTACCATAGAAGAGAGGGAATTTGGTTACAGAACTTGAATATGGTAGTGTAGTATGGGACCCACAGTTTTGTATCAAATACTGGAGTTTGAGAGGGTACAAAGAAGGGATGCTAGATTTGTCTCTGGAAATTACAGCACAACACAATCTGTAACTGATATGATAAAGGAGCCGGAATGGGATTCATTGCAAGACAGGAGGATGATGAAGCGAGTAGTGTGAATATACAAGGCTTATATTTGTGATGATGAGTGGAAAGATATTGGTGGAAGAATTAAGAGAGTTGCATGGAAGAGAAAAGATCACCATTACCACAAGCTGGATCTCATTTCAGGCACAAGGGTGTGGGAAAATTTTCTTTCGTAGTTAAGGAAGTCAGGGATCGGAATAAATTACCAAGAAAAATGATTAATAATTTTCCAAGAGGAAAAAAATGGCTGTGTTTGGAAATTAACACCGGATCGTGCGCTCCATTGCAATTAAATGAAATTAAACTTTCCTGAAACGAAAAATTTCTGAAGTTTGCAATGTTTTATCTATCCACAACTATATACCAGGAGGTCAGCAACTCAATTGATTCAAACTCTTCACCGAAGATTCAATGGTTCTAAAGCAGGAGCGACATCATGCAACATAGTGCAACATAAAAAGTTGGGATTTCTTTTAATAAGTTATGTTGCTTTATGTTGGCGAAGTTGCTTTATGTTGCATAAATCTATTTTTAGCGGTAAAGATCAAAAGATAATATCCAACATGGTGACACATTTATCATCATATTCCTGGGAGTTGAGAATTGTAAGTTGAAAAATATACTCGTGAGCATACTGTTTAAGTGAAACACAGGGAATCGTCTAAATTTAATCCACGATTATAGAGAGTATCCACGTCTGTGGAATCCAAAAAATAGAACTTATAAATACCGGGACACTAAAAAATGATGCTTGGATTTACGTAGCTGTGATGTGCCCATATCAGTTCTTACTTTCGACTATTTCCTATACTAACAAATCAACCAATCCCGCATGTGTTAAAATATGACCCACCATTATGTCTCTTCTTTCAGTTATACTCTACCACAAAATTCTTTCTTCACCCACTATTTTCAGAACTTGTTCATTTCATCTGTCCACTTAATTTTCAGAATCCTTCTATAGCACCACATTTCAAAAGCTTCAATTTTTCTTCTTTCTGGTATTCCATGCTTCGCAGCCATAAAGTGATGTGCTCCACACGTAGAGTTTTAAGAAGTTTTTTTAGTAGTCCTAGATCAATTTTCGAAACTAAAAGATTTCTATTTTTCCAAGAAGGCTCTTTTCACTAGTGCTGTTCTGCTTTTAACATTGTTTCTGCTTCGGCCATCAGTTGTAATTTCGCTTCCTAAGTTGCGAAATACACTTACTTCTCCTATTTCATCCGAATTTATTTTTATATTTGATATACTATTATTGCTGTCATTTCTGCTGCATTTCATCATTAAGCTAGACATGCGAAAAAAATTTCCGAAGCAGCCATCATTTCCAAGTTATCCTAATAAGTCATCTTTCCTTAATGTCATAACATTTTCTTTCCGCCATATTATATATATATATATATATATAACCCTTGCATTGACGCTTTCGTTCGCGAAATCTGAATCGAGTAGGCTTATTGTAAATTCCGTGGCAGCCAACAACAAGTGTCTTATTCCATATTGTACGTATTCAACTGAATGGAAATTTGTGTTTACACTGCAACAGTGTATATAGAACGTTGCTTTCGCTTCAACAGAGACACAACTAGTGCCACCATGCAACATTGTTGCACGAGTGAGGATAGTTTGTTCAATACGACCTAATGCAACAAAAATGCTTTGCAACTTGTAGCATCATTAGTTGCAACAAAAGCTGTCGAATGTTGCCCCAGGGTGGGCATATGTTTAGGATGGATGTAGACTATTTACGGTACGATGTCTACCGACACGAAATCACGCGACAGTAACTTCCACACACGCACCGTTTGCCTCACTTAAAGTTCTCGCAGTTTGGACTGCTACCAAGGAACCGCTGACAACACGGTATGCGTGATGGCTGGACTATGCTCACGCTAGCGGATGCCATCGTGACAAAGCGTGGAGCGTATCGTATATTATTATTAAGTCGCCGATGTTATATTTTATTAACTCCTTTTTCGTTTTATAAGTAATACGGATTGATATATCGTCAGGAGTACAGAATCATTTTTAAGTTCTTATGGCGAATAATAATAATAATAATCTTTCTTATTATTCACTTGACGTTTATTTCGCCTTATTTCATTTACAAACAAACCGAAGAATTACCAAGGTCCTTAGCTGACAGTAACTTTTATTTCAACACATCGCCAAAACGCGAACTAACTTTGTCTAGTCGCTCACTAGAAAAAATATCTCTTGTTTTTTTTTTTTTTCTGCTCACTATAAAAACAGATTTTTCCTAAGAGTAATTATTCTCTGAATAGTCTGTTATACTATGACCGCCCGCCCCCCCCCCCCCAAGTTTACCATATATTTATTAAAAAATATTATGGTAAACTTTTTCACTGAGGACCTTTGTACTCTTCGCTTTGTTACTGTTACAGTGTATATATAATTTTTACTACTATTACTATTGCTATTACTCCGCGATTCACTAAAAGTGTTTGGCGGAGGGTGCATTGCACCTATCCGGAAAGGTAATGGTTTGGAAGGGATATACGGGATATGGCAGGAGGCGCCCAAAGGGCTATTGTGAGGAACCATCCCAGCATTCGCCTGGAGCGATCTTGGGAAACCATGGAAAACCCAGATCAGGATGGCCAACAATGTAAGTAACAATGGTCTGAAAAGGAAAACATGAGACACTTTTCTGTCCTATCACGGTCGCCATATCGTATATTATTTTTATGTCGCCGATGTTATATTTTATTAACTCCTTTTTCGTTTTGTAAGTAATACGGATTGATATATCGTCAGGAGTACAGAATCATTTTTAAGTTCTTGTGGCGAATAATAATAATAATAATAATCTTTCTTATTATTCACTTGACGTTTATTTCGCCTTATTTCATTTACAAACAAAACCGAAGAATTACCAAGGTCCTTAGCTGACAGTAACTTTTATTTCAACACATCGCCAAAACGCGAACTAACTTTGTCTAGTCGCTCACTAGAAAAAATATCTCTTGTTTTTTTTTTTTTTTCTGCTCACTATAAAAACAGATTTTTCCTAAGAGTAATTATTCTCTGAATAGTCTGTTATACTATAGACCGCCCGCCCCCCCCCCCCCAAGTTTACCATATATTTATTAAAAAATATTATGGTAAACTTTTTCACTGAGGACCTTTGTACTCTTCGCTTTGTTACTGTTACAGTGTATATATAATTTTTACTACTATTACTATTGCTATTACTCCGCGATTCACTAAAAGTGTTTGGCGGAGGGTGCATTGCACCTATCCGGAAAGGTAATGGTTTGGAAGGGATATACGGGATATGGCAGGAGGCGCCCAAAGGGCTATTGTGAGGAACCATCCCAGCATTCGCCTGGAGCGATCTTGGGAAACCATGGAAAACCCAGATCAGGATGGCCAACAATGTAAGTAACAATGGTCTGAAAAGGAAAACATGAGACACTTTTCTGTCCTATCACGGTCGCCATATCGTATATTATTTTTATGTCGCCGATGTTATATTTTATTAACTCCTTTTTCGTTTTGTAAGTAATACGGATTGATATATCGTCAGGAGTACAGAATCATTTTTTAAGTTCTTGTGGCGAATAATAATAATAATAATAATCTTTATTATTCACTTGACGTTTATTTCGCCTTATTTCATTTACAAACAAAACCGAAGAATTACCAAGGTCCTTAGCTGACAGTAACTTTTATTTCAACACATCGCCAAAACGCGAACTAACTTTGTCTAGTCGCTCACTAGAAAAAATATCTCTTGTTTTTTTTTCTGTCCACTATAAAAACAGATTTTTCCTAAGAGTAATTATTCTCTGAATAGTCTGTTATACTATAGCCTCCCCCCCCCCCCCCTTTACCATATATTTATTTAAAATAATATTATGGTAAACTTTTTCACTGAGGACCTTTGTATTCTTCGCTTTGTTACTGTTACAGTGTATATATAATTTTTACTACTATTACTATTACTATTCCTCCGCGATTCACTAAAAGTGTTTGGCGGAGGGTGCATTGCACCTATCCGGAAAGGTAATGGTTTGGAAGGGACATACGGGATATGGCAGGAGGCGCCCAAAGGGCTATTGTGAGGAACCATCCCAGCATTCGCCTGGAGCGATCTTGGGAAACCATGGAAAACCCAGATCAGGATGGCCAACAATGTAAGTAACAATGGTCTAAAAGGGAAAACATGAGACACTTTTCTGTCCTGTCACGGTCGCCATATCGTATATTATTTTTAAGTCGCCGATGTATATTTTATTAACTCCTTTTTCGTTTTGTAAGTAATACGGATTGATATATCGTCAGGAGTACAGAATCATTTTTAAGTTCTTGTGGCGAATAATAATAATAGTATAGTCTTTCTTATTATTCACTTGACTTATATTTCGCATTATTTCATTTCTAAACAAAACCGAAGAATTACTCAGGTCCTTAGCTGACAGTAACTTTTATTTCAACACTTCGCTAAATGTGAACTAACTTTGTCTAGTCGCTCACCAGAAAAAACATATCTTTTTTTTTTCTGATCTCTATAACAACCGATTTTTCCTAAGAGTAATTATTCTCTGAATTGTCTTTTATACTATAGACCCCCATCCCCCAAGTTTACCATATATTTAATAAAAAAATAGTATGGTAAACTTTTTCACTGAGGACCTTTGTATTCTTCGCTTTGTTACTGTTACATTGCATATATAATTTTTACTACTATTACTATTACTATTACTCCGCGATTCACTAAAAGTGTTTGGTGGAGGGTGCATTGCACCTATCCGGAAAGGTAATGGTTTGGAAGGGATATACGGGATACGGCAGGAGGCGCCCATGGGCTATTGTGAGGAACCATCCCAGCATTCACCTGGATCGATCTTGGGAAACCATGGACACCCCGATCAGGATGGCCAACAATGTAAGTAACAATGGTCTAAAAAGGAAAACATGAGACATTTTTCTGTCTTGTCTCGGTCGCCATATCGTATATTATTATTAAGTCGCCGATGTTATATTTTATTAACTCCTTTTTGTTTTATAAGTAAAACGGATTGATATATCGTCAGGAGTACAGAATCATTTTTAAGTTCTTGTGGCGAATAATAATAATAATAATAATCTTTCTTATTATTCACTTGACGTTTATTTCGAATTATTTAATTTACAAACAAACCGAATAATTACTCAGGTCCTTAGCTGATAGTAACTTTTATTTCAATACATCGCCAAAATGCGAACCAACCTTGCCTAGTCGCTCGCCAGAAATAACATCTCTTGTTTTTATTTCTGGTCTCTACAACAACCGATTTTTCCTAAGAGTAATTATTCTCTGAATAGTTTGTTATACTATAAGCTCTACGCTCGTTTTTTTGCTTATGGCTTTACGCCTCGTCGACGTCGAGGTTATTAGAGGCCACATACATTTGCCATCTACAAATTTCTACTTTTTATTCTTTCAACGTTTTTTGTAAATTATTCATCAATTCTCTTGGTTAACTTATTCGAATCCCTGACCCCGTTACCTAAAAAGTTAATCTGTCTACTGTCCCGGAAATAGAGTGCCATCTTGTGGTCATAGTCATCTTTTCCCTTCCATGCATTACTTTTAATTCTTTCACCAATAAACTACAGATATGCCGATTTGACATCACGACGGTGTTGAGTGGCTGTGACGTCTGTTTTACGGTTAAAGATGGGGAAAGAATTACTTGTTGAAGACTTGAAATGTAAATATCTTAGCATTAAAGTTGATAACAAGCTCGAATGGGCAGGACTCAAACCTAAAATTAAATGGAATCGGATTTTATGAAGCATTTATAGTGAACTAGAGCTTGGTTGAATATGGTCTGGTATGTTTGTTTTGCAATTTACTGTAAATCAATGTTTATAGATTATTTAGAGGCCATTTAATATGTTTAAGAACAGAATTGTGCAAGATAATTGCTTAAATATTGGTAATTCCATGTATTAATGTAAGTTACTATGTCTAAAGATCAATTTGTTACAGGTTAAAATGATTTCCGTGAATAAATTTGTGTTTAAGTATCTTTAATTTCCATTTCTGACCAGTTTGTAATGATGGTAAGTGATTATGTATTAATTCTGACTGTTTTTAATATGTTTCAATTGTTTAAGTATTGTTAATGGTTGACAATTATCTGGCGGAGGCTTTTGAAGTGTTCTAGAAATTTCGATGTAGCTTATATAAAGCAAACATCCGAGACAAAGAAAAAGTTAGTTTTTTGGCAAAGCTTTCACCGACTAAATTTTACGACGACCAAGAACTATTGTCTGTGGAAGAAGTGTTGTATACAATCGCTGGATTGAATGTATTCATGTAAACAGTATCGTTGACGTCGTGTTTTATGAAAATAAAAGCAAATGGTAAACTGAACTATATCTTGGACTGATTATTTATCATATTAATTAAACCACGAACAATCTTATATCAGGTTGTAGGAAATGGATTCAAAATTCTGCCCCTATAGCAGAGAATCATTATTGGATGTACCAGAGAAGTAAAGGAATTGGGTTACAAAAGTTTGGTTAGAATATTGCTCGAATATGGTAGTGTAGTATGGGACCCACATTTTGAGTATGTTAGATTTGTTTTTGGAATTTACCGCAGAACGAAACAGTAACAAATATGGTAAAAGAGCTGGAATGGGATACGTTGGAAGACAGGAGGAGGGTGAACAGGGTCATGGGAATGTTAAAGGCGCATATGGTGCTGAGGCATCGAAAGATATTGGTGTGAGAATTAAAAGTAATGTATGGAAGGGAAAAGATGATCATGACCACAAGCTGGCACTCGATTTCAGGCAAAAGGGTGTGGGAAAATTTTTGTTCGTAGGTAAGGAGATCGGGGGTTGGAATAAATTACCGAGACAAATTCTGAATTATTTACCAAAATTGCTAAAAGAATTTAAAGTTAATTTAGTAGAAGACGAAAGTAGGTGCGAAAAATAAAGGGGGAAAATGGTTGTGTAGGGAAATTGACACCGGAGGAAGGGCTCCGTCGTATTTAAATTAAATGTAATTAAACTAATTGAGTGAGAGCGTTTGTGAAACGCGCGAGCTCCACGCGGTTCCATCACTCAGTGGCAGCAACCACTTGACAATGGTGGCAGAGCTATGATCGCTGAAACGTCATGTTTCGCAAACGAACTGGCTCGACTAGATACCAGAGAGTATGTTGTTTAGTAGTAGTCCAGAGACATACCTCCAGCCTGGCGGAGTCCAGGATGAGGGTTTTGAGCGCCGCGAGGCTCTGGTTGATACGGGCTCGGCGTCGCTTCTCCATCAGCGGCTTGTTCGCCTGCAACATCAACATCAAACATCACACAACAACAATCCAAAAATACCATACAGCTATACATCCTCAATGAAATAACAATCGTCTATTCACGCGTGCGGTTAAATTTTGATAGATTGTTTCCAAAGGAAGCCACTAATTCAGGTATCAATTCAATTCCAACAAAACAGCAGCTTGGTCATCGTGTCTATAAAGCGGTAACTTCCCGCTCCCGGTGTACAAATGAAGGTTACCTATTTTTTGTTTTTATAATGTTTCAGTACAGTATGTTTTAAATTGAAAACCATAAAGAAAAGTATGTATTTTATTTATATAAATGTATTAATTATTAGTTGCTTTTGTTTATTAACATTCATTCGATGTAGATATTTCTTTACCTTCTCTGTCCACTCTCCGTGGCTGCTACAGGAAGCAAAGAATTTAAGTATATTTTTTTAGTGATTCTGTATTTTTTTTCCTTTAGATTAAAATTGGAAACGCGTTTCGTTTAAACTTATATATTAATTATCAAGATGATTGGGGAAATGAACGAGGTAAAGCCAAAATATGAACAACATTAGATTATTACAAAATTTATGTTAAGAACGTTATAACTATTCTATTTCTTTTTAAGCAGACTAGACGACCCGTGCGAATAAAATGGGATGAATAGTGAAGTTTATGATGTCACCAAAGCCGAGTCATTACTCTTTATACTCCTACTTCATTTATCGATTTTGGTTAGAAATCCAGGGAAATAAATGGCTCAAAAAAACGTATTTTAGAAATATTGACATTTTTTGCCCTTTAAGGGTCGAATTACTAAAAATTCCTTTCTAAGAATATAATGTTACTACGGCGGAAACCTTAGTCTTTAATATGATATCTGCTTTATCTATATCGGTTAGATATCAAGGGAGATAAATCGCTCGTGACACAAAAATGCGTTGTAGAAACATTTATACTTTTTCTCTATAAGGGTTTGAATTCCAAAAACTTCTTTCTTAAAATATGATGTCACCAAAGCTGAGACATTATTCCTCATAATCTTACTTGATTTATCGATTTTGGATGGATATCCAAAGAGATAAGTTGCTCGAGACACAAAAAACGCATTTTTGAAAAATTGCCCTTTAAGGGTCGAATTACGAAAAATTCCTTTCTTAAAATATAATGTTACCACGGCGGAGACCTTATTCTTTAATATGATACCTCTTTTATCTATATCGGTTAGATATTAAGGGAGATAAATCGCTCGTGACACAAAAACGCATTGCAAAAATATTTATACTTTTGCCCTTTACGGGTGGAATTCTAAAAAATTTCTGTCTTAATGTATGAGGTCACTAAAGCGGAGATCTTAATCTTTAAAATGATACTTCATTAAACGATTTCAGATAGGTATCCAGGGAGATGAATGACTCGTAACACAAAAAACAGCATTTTAGAAATATTGACATTTTCGCCCTTTAAGGGTCGAATTCCGAAAACTTCATTTCTTAACACATGATGTGACTAAAGTGAAGACCATATGCTTTAAAATGACACCTCATTCATTGATTTCGGTTAAGTATGAAGGAAGATACAGGCTTGTGACAAAAAAAAAAAAAAAAATACCTTGTAGAAATAATATATATGATGGAAAGAAATGAATTGCGATCAACCCGGCATTTGTGACGTGTTTAGAAGCTAGTATTATAATAAAAGTAATAAATCATTAAAGGCATCTACAAAATAATAGTTCCGCACTCCGTTCTTACAACTCCTTACTAATTCATTTCCACCCTACTTGATAATTGACGGTCGCTGAATCTTAATCACTAAATTGCGCTGAATTATGATATTTCATATTGAATTCTTGGAAATAAACACCGAAACACATGAAACAGATAACTGTTATACACGGGAGCAACCCAGCATTATTCTCTAAATTAAAAAATCAACTGTAATTTCGTTAAAGAGAGTCTTAGCTCAAAACGTATTGCTTTGTACAGAGGCTAAATTGTTGATTATTTTAGCGTTAACGAACTTGTGTTGCAATCCCATGTTTAATTTATTTAAGTTCGGTGATTAGTTACAGAAGAATTATTAAATATATTTTTGATCAGAATATTCTACGTCACAAACACACCAGTTTAGCTGCAAAAATTTCCATAAAACTGTCCGTATTTCGGATGTTAAGCATGATGCATCAACCACGCATTAGATTAAGTACATGACTGCATCACAGACTTTCTTTTATTTCACTTGTTCAACATTACTAAACGACATTGCAATTAAGCTTAGCTTTAGGTCGACATTGTAGAAAAAAAATCTAGATTGATTAAATTGAAATACCACAAACTGGATGCCAATTTTTCCCCGAAGAGATTTCCTTAATACATGTAAGAAGAAAGAGTACTTCGTTTAAGTTTTTTTTGGTTGTTAACATTAACAAATGAGAACATGGGATAGAATGTATCAAAAGGTAATTATGAAAAACAAGAGACAAAATTAAATGGTAATAAAGAAATTTCTCATTGAAAACAGAAAGATCAATATCTAGGACTAAATTGTGTAGTGCTACTATATTGTTTATAACTTAATCTACTAGTAACTTTCTAAGATCTAATAAACGTTGGTCATTCAGCATTTCTATAAATAATTTCAGATGTAATTCAACAACCCCTAACAAAAGGGTGATCGTAAACGAAAAAAATAATAATATTTTTAATTATGTGTTAATTTAATTATTATAATAAATAAATTCTCTCAATCAACATAAACTTCTTATAAATATAAATAATTACATTCAATTAAAGTAATTTCACTTCTGAAGTACGAATACCACGTAATATCGCATAAATTATTGAATCATAATTATAATAATTTTAAAAGAAAATTATCAATATTTTCATCGAGTAATTATCGAGTCACAGATATTATATCTGTAGTATGCAAACATCTTTGAGTCACAGACATATCTTTGGTCTGCATTATTAGACGTTACTGTGACATAACGTCAATATAATTGCGCAGGCCTCGGCGGTCGTCGTAGTATTATCTTGGTTCTCTGGGTGGAGCCGCGACGATTTGTTGAAACCTAACGTTTCGGTCATAGTGCTGTAGCCTTCATCAGAGGACGCGGCTCCACCCGGAGAACCAAGATAACGTCAATATAGTTACATCGTTGTAAAACATATGTGGGCGCTTTACACTTAACTTGCGACGGCCATTTAGCTTTAAGAGGTAGTGGTTATATTTCTTCTTATCTTTTCTGTGCATATACATGTTCAAACTAAAATCCTGATAGACTTAATACGAAACAAGCAACATTTGTTAATGTTATTGAAATGTGTTTTTATTTTACTATATACGCTTTTTGTTCATGAGATAAGAACAGCAGGATAAGTAGGCTTCATCCAAAGATTCTAATTACAACACACTATCTTTGTTAAACCAAAAATACTTAATGCTAAATGGATATTTCATTTGCATCACTTAAAAAGAAAACATTTAGCCTTTATATTTATTTATTAATGTGGTGTGGAGAGAAATTCTGGTTCATTATTTTATAATAATCAGTGGCTACTATTGTAGAAGCAAAGATGTGATGCATATCGGTAATGAGAAAAGGATTGTTACGCTGTTTGTTGCATAATATCTCTGACCACGCGATGACGTCAAGACATCTGTTTCAACCAAAATATAACCAATTTCCGATACAATTTTTCAAGTCATTAGTACTCGTAATGAAGTTTTATTTAAATAATAACAGTAAATTTATTTAGAAATTAAGGTGTCAAATATAGCTACATTTAATTCAATAGTTACACACACTGAAAATATAGGATTTTATTCTAGTAAAATTTTATCAATAAATATTGAGTACACAATTGATGCGAAGTACCAGTATCATTATTTTATTTCATTACATTATTCAAGAAGAATTAGCGTAACTACTTTGTTAAATTCACTGGTGACACGAAAAAAAAGTTATATTACGAATATAAAACTTGACGCTCAATATTGTGATATTGGTCACCATTACTTGTAAGGTAATTGTTGCGTAATATCTCTGATCATGCGATGAAGTCACTACATCTATCATTAGTAAACGCAATGAAGTTCCATTTTAATGTTAGAAGCAAGTTAGTTTATTTCAAATTTAAGATGTTAAATATATAATTATTTTATAACAGTATATACAAAAAAAAGTTGTCACATCTTTTAAAGCACCATATATGTATACGAAAAAAGTATCAATGTGCGGTACGGTGTAATATGAAACTTTTTTGTTTTTAAAAGAATTTGCGAGTGTTCAAAAAATTCCTTGGTTTCCAGCATACGATATTAAATGTCATTTTATTCAAGCGGTGTATTAAACAGCGGTTCACCTCGATAAAAAAAAGTGTGTCGCGAATATATTGGCACGTGCGGAGCGTACGGACATATCGCTTTAAGCCGTGTGGCTGAGAGAAACCCACTAGCCGAAGCCAGTAAATCGTTTCCCAGGCTCTGAACTTGCGTGTGCCCCTGTGTCGCGCGGACACGACTTGCGGGCGGGCGTGTGGCGGGCCGGCGGCGCGCGCCACCTCAATTACTGGGCGGCCTGCAGGCCTGCCAACCCCACCCCGGCCCTTTTGTGCGCCGAGCGGCCGCGCGCCCGGCACGGAGCGGGTGGCAGGCCTGCAGAGCCGGCCGGGCAGCCCGCCAGCCGCCGGGTTTCAATCACACACACACACACACACACAACGCGCGGCCGCAACGGCAGCGCTTTGACGTCGGCCAGAGCCAGCGGCGAGGCGAGGCGAGGACGCGTTTCTTTAACGAGCACGCAAAAAGAAGAGCGAATAAAAAAAAAGAGAGACGCAGCTACTCGGCTTTTTCACGAAATTAAGTATAAACCGTGGCAATTCGGAGTGGACTGCTCCGTCACGGCATTGTCACACGTTAGTCAGAGATATCGAGTGCTGATTTTTACGCATCGGTTACGACCGGTCAAAGAGGATAAACAATCATATCAGATTACATTGCAATCGAATATCTCTGCCATATTAAAAAATCCTTTTTCCCTCTTTTTCTGTCATATGTAACAAATATCAGTTATAATTTGTCACAATACAATTTTAATGGCATTAATAATAATTTTTGAGCTCAATTTTTTTCAGTTTTACTGTACTTGCTATTTCGAAAATAAGAAACAGTAATATCTCTGGAAGCACACATCTTCTTTTTTTACTTTCTTTAAAATACGAACTTTGTTTATTCAACACGTTACTTTAAAGACGGTAAACAACGTTGTAGAAAAATTTAATACTCAATATCTCTCAATTTTTGACTGAAAATCTATTTTTTGTATTACTGTATTACTATTCAGATTTCTGTTGTAGTAGGAGGCATTATAATTTTGTTGTATTAAATCATATTCGTAAATAATGTGTTCTTATAAGTCTCTTAAGCTGAAATCCATTTTCAACAAATTCTGTTTATTGATTTACAGAGAAGCGTAAATATTCTTATACAATTTAACAATCTTTCTTCTCCCAAATACTTAATAATTCTAAACACTTAACAATCCACACAGCTGATATTTTTCTGAAATGCAATACGATGAACAGAATTAATGCTAATTTTTGCACTTATTATGATTAATCAGAAGCAAATTTCACATCAGTTCCTTCTCCCAGTGCTTATTACTGAGTAACTAACGGCTCACTATCATGTAATATATTAAGGAATAGAATTGTAATTTATAATTCCCCTTTCAAATAACTTGAGTGTGTAGAACATAGTTTTACTTTTTTTCAGTCTTCAGTCTCTCTTCCTATCATCTAAACATACACATTACAACCTACGTCTTCAATTATCAGTTTCATATAATGTAATTATTGCCTACATCTTTAGTTTTTTCCTTTCGTCTGTTCCTTAACAAATACTGCATGACATTATATGTGTCTGTCTTTTCTGTGTGATTCTTTCAAAATCCTCTTTCCTTGCTCATCTTTTCCAAATCACGTTAATTTCATACTCTAACTATCTACTCTACTTTCAACATCCCTCTAAAGAACACGTTTCTAATTCTTCAATTTCCCTTAGTGCTGTCCTCCATACACGTAGTTATTTCTTGACCTAGGTCATTATTTTTAACTAAAAAGGCCTTTTGCTATTTTGCTTTTAACATCGTTTCTGCTTTGGTCTTCAGTTTTGCAGGATTTAAAGAAATATTTTTGAGTGAAAAATAGTTTTTATTCAGCTCCGCTTTTGACTTCTTTTTCCACGAAAGAAACGTTGCAGTTATATGTTTCTATATTACACTATTGTTTTGATTTACTGTTGCACTGCTCCTACCAAGTATTAATTAGATGCAATCTAATCCACTTCAATGTTAACAACAAATTATAACACGAAATTATAAAACTCTACGTTTGTTGAAATCAAAACCAACATAAACGAATATTACTTTGATAGTTTTTGAATACTTTTAAAATAAAACAGTATCATAGATTTACACTGTTGCCAATTTTTGAGGAATTTTATAAAATATCTAAAAATATAATAGGTACTATACTATATAAAGTTTTATATTTAATTACTTAATTTATTAAATTTTCTATTTAATTTATATTCTATTTACTTTTAATTAAATTAATTTTTTGGTTGTTGCATGATTCTTCGTTTATTACCATTTCCAAAACATTACGCAATAGTTTCTTTTCCGTCTGTTCTGTGAAATAAATGTTAAGACATGTGAAGTTATTATTTTTTTGTGGAACTAAGCCATTGTCATGAAGGTTATTGGGTGAATGATTACCTTTTGGCTTGGGGTTTAATATCTATGATTCTTCTTATTCTCAATAATATGTACCTGTAATTCTGGATACTTTCATTAGATGGTTTATCAAATATCGCTACAAGAGCTGGAGGTCAATAAATGCTATTAAAAGTGTCACCAAACCACAAACTGCCATGCTTAAATAAGTGTTGTAGGAACATGGTTAGTTCATAAAAATCAAATAGTTTAGGACGAATCGTACAAACATCATAATATACTAAATAACTGTTCAAATATCACTAATACATTTAACTGTAATTGAAACTACTTAAAAACCAGTAGAAACTGGATTTTTCTGCCGCTTTACTCAGAACTGAATTACAATTTTTTGTGCATTAGAAAAATAATATGAAACGAATAACATAAATATTAATATTTCCCTGCATTATGACGTAACATTAATATATATATTCGTAGTTGAAGTACAAGTGTGCAAACTTATATGTCACTATAAAGTAAAATAGTGAATGGTACTAATTAATATTCATGGATATAGAATCAGACTTCTATGATCTGAAAAAAAAGTGTTGCTGAAAGTAGAATTGAATCACTTCAAACAAAAGGCATTGTTATCCATCGCAGCATAAATATGATGTTGAACAGAAGACGACAATGTAGGTAAAGGACGATAAAAAAAAGGCCGAGTCTCGCACAATTAAGATTCCGTAGACTAATGACTTTAATATGTATATTGTAGATGGAAGTTTAGAAGATAGTAGTTTGGTGTAAAAATCAATGCTTGACACGTTTTAAGAATAGAGAGCGTACTTCGCTCCATGGATAAGTGTAATTGTTCGGTGGTAATTATATTTTTATAGACGCAAAGTATTCAATAAACACTCAATTAAGAACACTTTTAGATAAAATAGTAGTAATAAATGATAAAATAACCAAAAAATAAAAACCTTGAAAAATAGAAAGTACATTAAACGTAGTTCTTTTAGTATATGCCGTGTACAAGATATGATCGATATTGGGGAGGAATTGTAAATTTCAGTGTAATATTGTTTTTGAGGGAAAAAATGGGCACAAATAATCTAACATCGACGATTTTGATGATCGCTGAAAAATATGTTTTAGTTCTCTACTTAAAATACCTCACATGTCTGGGTAGAATTGTTTTTTTTTTCGATACAGTTATTTATATAAAAGATACTAAAAATATATTTTTCAAAATTATAATTAAAATATTCGATTTCAGTTCAGCCAAATACTTACGATGACAAAATTTGAAAAATAAATAATTCCGTACATTCTCTTCTGTTCTGAAAAAAAGTCTTGTTTCGGAAGAATCCAAAGCGATGAACGGAATGGTGACTCAGGATTAGGAAGATTGGATGAGGATGCACTAATCGCTGGTTTGAATCCCGATCTTAATTCCAGGTTTTACAGATCTTTAACACGTTCTGGAAGGTTTCTAAAGTTTTAAAACATATTGGTTGTTGAGGGCTGTTACCAATGCAGTTTTTAATGGTAAGTTTTGTTCAGAATACATCTAAATCAGTTTGTTCAGTGATTTTGAAATTTACTGTCTCCATAACGTAGGATTGGTGTTAAAATCGTAGTAAACATGTAGGGAAGAAAATCTCGTTTAAGTAAAAGAGTTGAAGTACTGTGTTCATAACGTTATAATCCAAATTAGCAAATCTTTTATTTACAACACCTACAGTTCAGAACCGCCATTGTCCGTGTGCGTCCTTGATCGATTGAATGTTGGATAAGTGATTTTTATACTTTAGAACTTGTAGTTTTTGGTGAAGAAGATCGAATATAAATTTCTTTTAAACGGTTAAAACTAAACTTTATTAGTACTGTTGCAGATTTTAAGAAAAGTAGAATCTTATTAAAATCAAAGTATGAGTTAAAATCTTCCAACTCATCATTTCGTAGAAACATTTTGGACACATTGTAATGACTTTGGTGATTTAAGAGTTTATTTTTGTTCGATACCAAGGTGGCAGCCGCAAATAGTTAAGAACCATCGATTTTGTGGAAAGAACCTATTTAACGAACATTCATCAGCAAGCAACAGGATATTCAAACCTCCACGCAAGCGACAATATTAAAATTCCCTGTGTTAGAAAAAACAGCTTGTTCCGTTCCGCCATATTGCGTATTTCGTTAGAAGGCATTCTCAATTTCGAACGTAGGAGGTTGCAATTGAGGATTACATGGGAACTTGGCAAGATGAATTGCGGTTTCCAGTTGCCTTCCACAATGGCTGTTTTAGATATGAACATCAAAAGTCGATATGCGACACCAAACCCTGTAATTTTCTAACCATATGACTGAAAAATAAAAAAATTTCATGATGATATCCAGTCAACAAGGAGTTGAACGAAAATTATTTTGGATAAAATACTCTCTGATCAGAGTTTTTTTCTTAAATTTTACATGTTATTCTAAAACGAAAACTTAATTTTGCGGTCCATAAAAATTAAAATTACGTCTTCGCAATAACTTTTATTTATTTAAGTCAGCGGTCGTTTAGCTTGGTGGTTAATGTGTTCACCTTCAAACTTCAGCGTCACTGGTTCAGATCCCGGTGGGGGGCATCCATAAATTACGTGAGGTGTTTTTCCAGACCCCCCCCCCCCTCTGGTGAGACTTCGTGAGATCTGGTCCGACCCCCCTTCCCCCCTCTGGTGAGGACTGGTCCGTGAAACCCCCCCTAGAAATCGGCCTCGCAACTTTTTGAGACTTTTTTTTTGGTCTCATCCTTCCAAAACCGTTTACACCCCCACTTTTCGACGAAATACCCCTCTAAAATCGACTTTCGCGTCATTTGTAGAAGCTTTTTTTTCCCCCCAAAACCTCACGTGAGTCTTACCTTGGTGAGATTTGCCGGACCCCTCCCATTTCACCCCACAAGAATTTCTATGGGAACTTAAATTGAAAGTAACTTCTCACAATGCTCTGCTTTGTTCATGAAAAACTACGCTAGGAGAATCGGTAGTTCTAATAATATTCAAACTTCTTTGGTGCAGCCACGATAGAGGCGGTATGCGCGGCAATGTGAAACAGTGACAGCTAGTCGTGAGGGTATATAAATTTCCTTCATTTATTTATTTTGCCATCGATTTCGTTTGCTTGGACAGCTGATATGCGAACAAATTTCTTAAATAATTTGGATAAGGGCGCAAATTTCAATGCTTCAACGAACCACAAAATACGCAATTAAGACAATAATTCCCTTTGTACAGTTACCATCTTTCATGCTATCAGTTCTCTTGTTTAATTATGTGCCTATAATTCTGAATCTTTAATAGGTTCATGAATTTTACTGCAGTTCGCATCGTCAATTTAATTGTGTCGCATATTATTTGTTTATAACCGCAATAACTGATCAAAATTTAAAAAAAGTACAATCAATTTCTATTTTAATATGTAATTTTCTGTTTTCCATATTATTAGTGCCACAAACTGTCAATGATGGCGTAACGGTATTTTTTTTTTTTTATTTTAAATTTTAAGACGTAGCGGAGAAACGTAAAACAAATTTTTCAATTTCAGTTTCCCAATCTTTCAATAGAATTAAATGTCTATAACAAAATTACTGCTCCACGTAATTGCCGCTCTACTGTCTTCATAAAACATTCAGCAATATATATATATATATATATACAGGGTGGGGCATTTAATATGTTTTCTGGAAATATTTCGGAAAGAAAGCATTTTAACAAACAATAACCTATATAAAAAATAATCGTACAGTAGGGGGCTACAATTATGTGATATTGGTTTTTTCACAGGTGGCGCTGTTGTCGTTACAACAAGGTCAATTTAATTCTTTTAAATGGGAACCCCTATTGTTTTTGAAGATTCCGATTCGTCATGAAAAAATAAAAATAGTTTGCTTAACTCACTTTTCTGTTAGCCTCACAGATGGCGCTGTAATCGCGAAAAATGAATATTCGCGTTTTTTGTGTATATTTTAATTATTGTTTAAATAATTACATGTAATTTTCATTCTGTAAACATGGAAGGTAATTTTAAAGGATAATGACGAAATTGATTTTTTAAGTGCTTTTTCTTACTTATTTGCAGCCATGTCTACAGCAGGTGCTCAAAAAGGTGACCATTTACTTCCAGACATTTTCTGACCCTTTGCAGAAATGATGCCTGAACAGCTCGAAGTGTGTCAGAAAATTTCTGGAAGTAAATGGTCACAATTTTTTGAGCACCTGCTGTAGACATGGCTGCAAATAAGTAAGAAAAAGCATTAAAAAAAATCAATTTCGTCATTATCCTTTAAAATTACCTTCCATGTTTACAGAATGAAAATTACATGTAATTATTTAAACAATAATTAAAATTATACACAAAAAACGCGAATATTCATTTTTCGCGATTACAGCGCCATCTGTGAGGCTAACAGAAAAGTGAGTTAAGCAAACTATTTTTAATTTTTCATGACGAATCGGAATCTTCAAAAAACAATAGGGGTTCCCATTTAAAAGAATTAAGTTGACCTTGTTGTAACGACAACAGCGCCACCTCTGAAAAAACCAATATCACATAATTGTAGCCCCCTACTGTACGATTATTTTTTATATAGGTTATTGTTTGTTAAAATGCTTTCTTTCCGAAATATTTCCAGAAAACATATTAAATGCCCCACCCTGTATATGTGTGTGTGTGTGTGCGTAAAAAAACATTTGCTTGTCAAGTGCATCCATTTTCGCACTTTTTACGACAAAATTTTTTGCGGTGTATAACTTGGTAATATATGTATATATATGTTTTTTAATCAATGGCCAGTTTGAGCTACAGGCGAAATTTATGAAAATACCTTGCATGCCATGATTTAGAACGTAAAATCATTACGTGTTGGTTCAATTCTGCATATTATCTTGTGTTAATTTATGCATCATTTAATTAATATTGTGGTGATGGTCATGCATATGTGACCTATTAATTGTAAGTTGGTTTATGGCTGTTTGGCTTATCATCACCCTGCAAATACAATAAAATATAAATAGAAACGCGGTGCTGCTGTAAACGAAGGTTCTGTGTCAAGTTTAAAAGCAGCTTATACTCTTTGTTCCTCTCCTTCATCAGCCATGTTACCTATTCGTATGTCAAAATTGGTACATTAATGGTCCCAATACTCTACCCTGTGGCACTCCACTATTAATATTACACTTCTCATCTTTTTGCTTTCTTCAATTATTCTCTTCCAAGTACAGTAACTATCCTATGTCTTTCCTGCCATTCTTACTAGGTTTTTTTTTTATTTTTTTATTTTTTTTAAATTTTTTTTTTAGGCTACTAGGCTCTAAATTCAAGCTGTAATATACAATTGAGCCCGTGACGTGTAATCATATTATATAACATTATGTCATCAACAAACAATGTAACTTCAGACTTAAACTCATCAACTCAATCATTCATAGAACAACGGTCCCAATACTCACCATGTTGCATTGCTCTATTAACTTTTCCCTCTTTGCTTTCTTCAGTTTTTCTCCTCCAAATGATTTGGCTGTATCTACTATTTTTTTTTCTTGTTTTTACATTTTTTTTTTTTTGTGCTGTCATCAATCTCTCAACTAGTTTGTTGCAATCAACCATCTCTTCCTATCTTGCGCTAAACTCTTCAATTCAATATACACCTTACAACCAAGTCCTCAATTATGTGCATCATATATTATATATAATCTCTGTCTTCCTCTACAGTTCTGTTCCCTCCGCTAAAATTTACCAATCTTGCATGTCTTAAAATGTAACCTACCCACCTGTCTCTTCTTCTTTCCTCACCGATCATTTCGAAAATACTTTCGTTTCGTACTTTATCGATCTACTTAATTTTCAGTATCCTTCTATAGCACGAAGGGCTTCTATTTTCAGTAGACTATAATTTCAAGCTACAGTACACTGCTATAGTGTATCGGATGCGTATTAATCGTCGCGAACACACGAAAAGAGTTTTTAGGGGTAATGATAAATTGGTTGGTGGCTTCGCGTGGTGCAGTACTCGTGATGAAAAAGTAAGCAGCGGTGGCGTCCCCCTGGTGTGCGAATTATTCGCCTCCGCCTGCTCCGCCCTTCCTTTTGTCCGTCGTTCTGCACGCCCGGTCGACAGCTCCGCTTTAAGGCGCCCCCGAGCGACGCCGAGCGTCGGTTCTCTCGCCGACGCCACCGCCGAAAATTAGTCGCCGGCCCCCTCCCCGCCAAAGCCACGGAACGGTAGCGGGGGAGGCGGCTCGCCCAGGTACGCGAACAAAGGGTTGGAACCGCCCCCGTGCGAGAAGACGGTACTCGTGCTAGGGTCGTACACAATTACTCGACCTGACAGCGTAATGGAGTGGCGTGCAAGGGTCGCCACTTCGACACTATGACACGGCAGACAGAAAGCAACGCCTTCGGTACCGAACTAAATGCGGCAACAGATATTACTGCGAAACTGAGGTTACAAATACTATTTAATAACAATTCTATTTAGCTAAACAACGATGAAGAAATGAACTGTAGGAAAGAAAAGAATGGATTTCGTTTTGCTCGACATATAAGGAATATGCATGAAATTCAAATTTACATCAGATAGTATTTTTATTTTGAAATTTTTTTAGTGTAGAATTACCACTATAACGTTTTTTTTCCTGTTTATTCGATTTTTATTTACTGATTTTAATTAATCAAAAGTGATACAAATACAAGGGAAATGTAACTTCGCAAAACGCAACGCTGTTGGTTGAATCGAATCGTGACGACCAAGTACCCCATATTATTGTGAACAAAGGCGTAGTAGCTGGGAGTTCTAATAGCTTTGCGATTGTATTGAAGTTTATATTAACATATCAGCATAACTGGTGAGATATTGTATTCTTGCTACTATACACGCACCAAATAATGACTGAAAGCGGTTTTCTGAAATAATCTTCCAAAAATTGATGCTTTCATGATGACAAGATATGCATCAAATCCGAATTTTACGGATAATCTCAGAGGAGTGAAAGCTCCAAGGTAATTAAGTGATAGAAATTTGAATTATTAATTTTTTACCTTTTCAGTAAGTCAGATTGATAAGACAATTAGCATTAGCTATAATTTACAGTGTTAATTTCTACGAAAGATTTAAATCGTTTTTGGGTTTTACACCTCGCAGAAAATGGCAGCACCATCATAAATGCTGACAGTACGAGAAAAATCGAAATTGAAGAATAAACTTTTTCATAATCTTGCATAGTTCTCAAGATATCAACTGTCAAAAATTGGTTACACGTGTTATTTCCTTTACATTTGGTGACACTTTTCTCCCAGTCTAGGTCTCGTTTCAACCTAACCACAACCGCTAGTAACAAAACAAATCACACCTTGTGCATGTCCAGTGTGTAGTTCCCTGTGGCTTTCATTAAATTTTTTTTTGTCCAGACCGCATATTTCATTGGTTTCATATTATTGTTGTTAAACAATTGCAGTCAAATGACATGCCGTAACACTCCGTTGAACCGTCATTTTTAACTAGCTTAAAAGTTAGTAACATAATACGGTAGCAGAAAAGTGTTTCACTAAATGTCTGTTTGAACTTTAAAAGTTCGTACTTGCTTTGGATTAATTTTCAGTAAGAAATGATTTGAAAAAATATACTAATGAAACTTTTGTAATTAACTAAGATATGATTAGAGTTTGAACAGGTAACGAATTTTTATGTTACATTTCCTAAAATACATAAATACAGAAATTCTAAGTACTTAAGTAAAAATGATCTTCACAACAATATAAACAACTAGTTGCAGATATTTTATCTCTTCTCATAGCCGTACACCACTTCGCATCTCGCGGGACAAGTAAATACACTTTATAAGGTGCATTTTGTATAGTGTTTTTGCACATATATACAAAACAGTACTTATAACACGGTTTACGACCTCCTTCCATATCGAAATTAGTTAGAAACAAAAAACTTTTGAGATGAAACACTCCACTCTATACAGTACGTCAATGTAGTCGTGTACTTATACGTCACAGTGCAGCGCGCCAGAATAGCAGCGTTTAAATCGACGGAACTGGATTTCAGCTTAAAAATATTTATTTTGATGCTAAATCTTGATATTTACATCAATGTTATATTTTTATATGGTTATGTACGAATGTAAATAATTGATTAAAAAAATACATGCATATACCCTATTAATAATTAGTTGGTTTTGTTCATTTATTTTCGTCCGATGTAGATATTTTCTTATATTCTCTATCCAGAGATAGCGCTATTAACAGTAACTTACGAAAGATCTGCAACATTACATCATATCATTTAATAACAATTGTATTTAGTTAAGCAACTGCGACTAAATGAACTGCCACATAATTGAAAAAGTATGTATTGAGTTTAAATAATCTTATTAGTTAAGTGGGTGTGCAGACTTCCGCGGTCGTTGTTGATGTTACCTTGGTTGTCCGGGTTGAACCGCGTCAATTTATGAAAACCTAACGTTTCGGCCATCATTTTGCGGCCTTCTTCAGGGGACTGTCATGGCTGGAACGGTTAGAGCGCTCTTCAGGAGCTATATAAAGGCGGCAGCGATTCCAGCCATGACAGTCCTCTGAAGAAGGACGCAAAATGATGGCCGAAACGTCATTCTGGACAACCAAGATAACATAACTTATTAATTTTTAGTTTCTGTTTATTTATATTCAGTCGATGTAGATGTTTTCTTATCTATCTGTGAAGAAATAGTGCTGATTAGGTAAGTTTAGAAATTTCTGTAAAATTATACAGGGCGTTCGCCGGAAAACGCTACCCTCCCAGTCTGTTGCCGTCGGCAACTTGCTCGGGCAGTGGTGCCAGCAACTCCCGCCACACGGCGCCGTGAATCACCGCACTGTAGCTAGTTTGTGACTTCAGTCTCTTATTAATCAGTGTTGTGAATAAACGTTTCTTTGCGGTTTGGCTTGTTTGGGGCTTCATACTCTTACTAATCTGTACCGTGTTTGAGTGTGAGTAAAATTATGGTACGTTACAGTTTGCAACAAAGAATATTTCTCTACAATACATATGTGAAGAAGAAGTCGTTTAAAAAGTGTCGCAGTAAATTTCGTCGCGAATTTCCTGGCGCTTTACTGCCAGCTAAATCAACAATTCTGCGTCTGGTTAAAAAAGTAAGAGAAACGGGTTCATTTTTTAACAAAAAGAGACTGTCGGTCAACCGTATTCTCACAGAGGAGAAAATTGACGATATCGCTTTGCGACTAGAACAGTCACCCAAAAAATCATTAAGTCAGTTAGGGCAGCGTGTGTCTCGAAATATGTTCAGAAGATGTGAAATGTGCATTACACAAGAGGGTCAACACTTCCAGCATCTTTTATAAGGTAAGCTAATGAATTACGTCACATTTAAATGCTTAGCACATACAAGTTTATGAAGCGTAATTTTTATGAAATAGTCCGCGGCCGACGGTCGAACAATGCCGGAAGCTGACCGCTCGCTCGCCGGGAGCAGTTTCTTCCTTGTAGCGCTAACAGTGGGTTGCGTTTCCCGGCGAACGCCCTGTATTATTTAACATCAATTATATTTAATCAAGCAACGGCAAAGAAATGAATTGATCAAGTATTGCCTTCGACTACGTCATTCTTGACTGGCTTAGAAGCTAGTTGAATATAATAAAATGCTACTTTGGTCATCGTTTCAGTAACGCTTATGATACTTGCCCGGTCTCCGTTGCCTAATTTACAAAATTGAAGTTGTGAGCGTTATTTAATAACAATTCTATTTAGCTAAGCAAACGAAAAGAAACGAATTGGCAGAACACTGAAAGAAAGGATTATATTTCGTTTAATTCGACATTTTAATTATTAGTTGCTTTTTGTTTGTCTATATTCGTTCGATGTAGAAGATTTCTTATGATGTTCACAGATAGCGCTGTTAAGAAATATCCTCAACATTATATCACTTTTAAGGTTGTAATATTCTCTTTTGGTGGCTCTACCTTTTAGACACCCTGTATGGCGCCAGCAATTGAAACTTTTCTATCTTTCTCTATCAATATATCAATATTAAGCCTCGCACATGACATGTCTCAGGGGTTACAAGAATATGAAAGATGGGTAGCAAAAGACATGAATTTATTCTACAAATTGAAAGACATCCAATTTTACATGTGAATTGTTTTTGCTGATGGCTAGCTCAGTTAGCTTTCTCAAACAAGTCTCTGGCTACTCAGGGGTATTTTCCGGGCTCTTGATATGTTGCAACCATGTCGCATTGTTTGAATCACTTTACCGTGTGCACTGCTGGCGACGTGATGCGCACCTCAGACGCTCAGAGGATGGCGGTAGACCGACCACACGTCCACTCAGTTCCACACACAGTCCACCAGTGTCTTGTCTCCACTCCACCTCCGAGCAGCATTCCATGCAACAGGATACAAGAATATCCGAGTGGCGGGTCACTATTGTCTGTAGGTTGGCTGTCCCTGCTGTTATTGTCAACAGCGCAGCGGGTGGTTTAACGAACGGGCTCGCGGCTTCCGCTCGCCGAAAAATAGCCCTCCCTCGATAGGTGCACACAGCCTCGCTTTTGGAACACGACTTATTACAAGGTAATGGGCGATATTCAACAACAATTGTATTTACTCAAGCAACTGCAAAGAAATTAATTGACAAAACATTCAATTCATCTTTTTTTTGTAGGGTTTACAAGGTACTGTTGTTATAAATAGATAAAGGCTGTACCGAGGATTAATAATAATATTGTGTTAAAGGAATTGTATCATGCAGCAAGGAATGATGTGGATCGTGATCCATCCCAGGCACCAAGATATCAGCAACAACTACCGAAGAATAAGATAAGTCGAGATGTAAGACTGTGGTTGAATGAATTAAGAATAGAAAATAATTTACGAAAGAATTTTAAGCGATGAACTCCAATGTTAATTGTGATGTTATGTAAGAAATGTAATAAAAGATGTAAAGTACGGAGGATGTATAACTGGCAAATAAACGAGGGTTTAACAGTCAATCACGTAGTGAATGTTAGCAATCGAAACCAGAAAAGCTGTAAGGGGACGTCGAGTAATTACGTGAGCTAAAATAGGAAGGGGGGAGGGTGGTTGGGCAAAATATCACCAAATCTCATTTTAAAGCAAGCGGGAGAGAGGTAGCAATAAAATTCTCACGTCAACTTTTTATATGAGTTTTACAGAAAAATTTTAACGAATAGAAGACATCAGTACTAACGCTTAGGTATTTAGCGGCATGAAGCAAAATATATAAACATATATATATTTAGTAATTTAATTGTTAAAAATTAAAATTATAAGGGGGAAATGGGGGTCCCACAATATCTTACCAAATCTCACCAATAGGGATGGTGCGGGGTCCAAATTTAAGAAAAATGCTTCACGTAATTAATGGACGTCCGCTAATACGTAAATAAATTTATCTCTGGAAAGTATTCAACAATATAAGGCAAGCCATCATTCCAAGTAGTAATGCATAAAAAAAGTCAAATGCTGAAGAGGTAAAACAATTACTCGGCGAAGACAACACTCTGAAGAGTTCGAATTAATAGTATTTTTTAGAATAATGAGTGACACCATGGACGTAGAAACGTACTCAAATTAAATAAAAATAAAATTAATGTTTAAATTTAGAGTTACTGTTGCCATATAAGATAACAGTACTGCCACAGTGAATTAATAAAGTTTTTGATTAATTTATTGATATCCAGGAACACTGTATACTTTCTTCAGTGAATTAATTAATACCAACATATATTGTCTATTGATTAGCTTGATTAATAATATCAACACTGAAGGGTACTGCTACGGTCGCCATTTCATGTTACTTACTTTTTTTTGTTTATGATTTTATATTTGGTGAATAATATTATGTGCCCTCTTCAATAAACTAATCAGGACCAGTATATAAATATAATTGGCACTCTAATTAATTATTCGACGATTGTAGAATTTCAGATAGCCGTTGATGAGTTTATAGATGATTCCAAGCACTGTATACTCGCTTAGTGCCTAAAATGAACCAATTTTTTACAGACAGGTTACAAAGAGTGAGAAAGGAACAAATGGGTCAGAAATTATGTATCCACCGAGTGAAAGTTCCGTTTTGTAAACAGTTCTTGGGCGATGTCAGTTCTCTTTGTTCCTAGACAATCACAACTGCAAATTGTTCAGCCGTTAGTTGTGGTTTCTCTTTCACTAAATTACCAAACACTCCGTTCGATGTGCGGCGACAAAATCATTAATGTTGTCAGCATCAATAAAATGACGAAAGAGGTGCCTCATTTCCTTAATTTTATGTTCAACATCAGATAAACAAGCGAACTCTATTCTTAATTATTGAAATTTAACGCAGAAGTTGCTAACAGTATCAACATCGATCTATGAAAGTTTATTGACTGAAAAAATCTTTTCTATTTCAGCTCAGCCGATGGGAACTCTGGGGTACGGTACTGAATAAATTATCATAGAAAAATGGTATAACAATTCGAGAGCGTTTGTAAAATTGGTATATATATATATATACTTTTCATCAATTACTCTAGCAGGATTTATATGATTTGCCTGTAAACTGCTGTCAGAATTTAAAATTGTATCAATCATCGATATCCATACAAAAAAGTCAACGACAATATTTACAGAACCCAAAGATTAAAAGGAATAACAGTTGTTGTGAAAAACCTAAATTATCTAATGAAATAAAAATAAAATTAAATTTGCTATGTCACAAATCACTAATGGTAGTACTGAGAAAATATGCATTTTATTTTAACGTTTGATGGTGTGTTAGTCTTTAATGTAGTGTGAGAACCCTGACTTGCATTAAAAATCTTTGGTATATTCGAAGTAGTGTGTAATCTCTGAAAGAATCTTTGGTACCTACCCTGTGATGTCAACGTATAATCTTAAGAAATACCGCAAATTTTAATTAATATCCCTATCAAAGTAGGTTTTGCGTTATGCGTGAACAAAGAGACAAGTAACCGCTACATATTTATATACAGTATGTAGAGATATTCCTTTATATCGATATTTTAGCTCTGTCTCTTTTAAAGTTTTATATGCTGAATTCCATCTAAGGTTATTAAAAGATTTTCTACTTTTGTGATCTTCAAGCAGCATCATTGTTTTTCCTTACTCGTCCTTCTAATAATGCTGGTTATCCTTTGTTTTATATTAATATTTTTTAAAAAATTCATTATAGTTTGAATTGTAACGGCGGTGGGTGATATGATTGTTTCTCATTCGTCTAAAGTAAAAGCTTCGACGACAACGAATGAACGGTAAAACTTATGCATCTGTGCTATATACTGATCGTGTGCACCGTGCTCTGTAGTGCATACTCTGTGGCTCGGCGGTATCGTGTGCACGGGGCCTCGCGCCGATAGCGTGCAGAGTCTCTGTGGCGCGTGCCGCGCTGGCGAGGTCACACGCCCGCTCCCCACTCCACCGCCCACACCAGCAGCGGCAGCAGCCAGGCCGGCCGCCGAGCGCGCCCGAGCTCACCCGAGCGCAGCCGAGCCGCCGCCCGCTATTTACGCTACAGGGCGCCCCGCAAGTTGCGTGCCAGACGGCGGACAACTGACTGATTGCGGGCTTACCGCGGCACGACGGCTGCGGGGGTGCCAACGTCAGACTCATTAATCTGTCCCGACAGGTTCCCCAACTACGGACAGCAAATACTGCCTGCATAAATTAATACATCTCTAAAAATCACTCGAAACGTATTCTCATGCCTGTTTTTCGCCTGTAGTAAACATAATTTTATGTAATTATTGTTAATTACGATGAATCTCATACCCCGGTATAAATTTTCTTGCATATTTTATTTTAAAATTCTTCATAGTCTGAGAAACACTATTCATCAACTCCTTAGGAATTTTTTTTCCAATTTCTCACTCTACTACCAACAAATGAAAACTTTCCTACTATCCTATTACTTTCCTTTACTATTATAGTCCTCTCTTCCCTTCGACATGCTGTTTCTAAATCTTCCACCAATATTTATCGAGGCCTCATCGACAGTATATATGTCTTGTATATAGGCCTACCTACACTTCTCTTCATTCGCCTTCTATAACGAAATGATTCACAACCCAATTCCTTTTATCGTTTTAGTTACGTATTTTACTTATTCATTATATTTTTATACAATGGTCCGTTGTCTTCATAGGTGAAATTCAAAGAAAAAGCACTACTTTATACGTTTCTTTCAGGTTTTATTAAATATTTTTAAATTTTTAATGTTTAAATTTCTTTATAGGTTAGAAGACGGTTTATTTTGATCGTTTACTCTATCACTGGTTTATTACCAAAATAAACCAATAGTTGAAAAACACGATAAAATAATATTCGTTAATTATTTGTCTAATTTTCTTAAATATTTTACTTTTAAATTTAGGTTATAAGTTATGTTTATAGTGTCCGGAATGTGAAAATATGGACTTACAATAGGTTTTGAAATTTATTTTTCTAATCGTTTACGCCATTACTGTTTTATTATAGAAATTAAAAAATAAATGATACTACTGAACAACAAAAAGTGTGATATATTCCTTCAGCATTTCTTCAGTTTTGGTCAGAAACTTTTACAGATGAAATTTAAAGCTTAGTAGTATTTTTAAATGTCATTTATCTTTTACTCTATGGCATATGAATTTATTATTAAAAAGTAAATAACCAAATAACAATGCAGAAACATATTGCGTAGCTTTTTTTATATGTTTATGACTACGTACTTCAAGCATTGGCGTCTTTTATATACCAGATTTTAATAAAAATAAAAAATAAAACTTTCTCATTGATTTCGGCATTTTATTCAACATAAAAGTAAAGGTATTTTATTTTTATTTTTAGGTAATTACCCTATCAATTCAAGACTATGACACGTATAGAAAAAAAACCGATGATAATGTTTTTACAAAACCCAATAATGTATCTGTGAAGTTATTAAAATGATAGATCAAGCATTAATTTTCTTTGCTTACATGAATATGTAGCGTAAACCCTAATTGTAAAATGTAATGACTGATTTAATAGTCAGATGTTTCACCTACTATGATAATTATGTACTACATAATTTTCAACTGAGAAAGTTATGATTCGAGTATTCATCAATTCTTAAATAAATGCCTGTTGTATAACATATGATACAGGAGGTAGAAAGAAAATAAAAATAAAATCATTCTTTTTTCTTTAAGAAGACACCGAAAACGAAATAGATCTGAACTGAAATTTTATGTATTTATTGAGACTAATTATTCTGCTCTAAGTAGCGAGTATATTAATACAGAGAGGAAGACTTTGTAGATTGAAACTTCTATAATTGATTCAATTCGTACCAGTATGAAAGAATTATTTATTACGGTTAAATAACCTGTTTAAATTTTTAACTCGAGTTTGAAGTAAAGTTAATTAATAATAACCGGTTATTATGGCGTTATTACATTTTTTTCCTGGTAGTAGCTACTTTTTACAACGGTTTACATCTTTCACGATACATCGTGGCTGTTGAAAATTTCGTGAATAAGGGGCAAGAAATATCAAACTACCTCCAAATTACGTGCTTACGACAAAATTGTTTAATCTGTTATCTCGACCGTTTGTTTTTGTATATTTCTGGACAAATACTACGAAATTAATTTGGAATAAATGTAAGGAAGTTAAAGTATATACCTTAAGACACATATATATCTTAAGATACTCCGCAAATTTGAGTACCAGGAAGGTTTTACTTTAAAAGTAAGTAAAAATTAGTGAGAAGCAAGTGTTTAGTTTTCTGTATAGTGATCTATCGGAGTCCTTAAATACAATTTAGAATGAGCCGTCACTGTTCGTTGCGCAATACTAATTTTTGGCATTTGTTCAAATTTTCGGAATTGAAACGGCCGAATGTAGGAGTTATATTTTTTAATTTATTTAATATAATTGTGATGGAGTGGAAGCCCCTTTGGCAATTTCTCTACAACACATTTTATTTTTTCAATTTCTTGTATCCGTCTACTTTTTCGCTCTACGAATGTTAATTTTAAATTATTTTTGCGTTTAATCATTTCCCGTGGTAATTCATTCGAAGCCTGATCCCCTTACCTACAAAAGAGAATATTGCCACACCCATATGTCCGAAATCGAATGCTAGTTATGGTTATGTTCCCCTTCCAAGCACCACTCTTAATTCTTACACCAACATCTTTCCACCTCTGATGACGAATGTGAACCCTGTACCCGGGGAACAAGTGGACATTGTCTTTCCAAGGGACCAAGCGACAAACAATGGTAAGCAGAAAGGGCAGCTTAAGAGTTTCTGTAGCTAAGAGGACACAGGTAACGTATGCATTAAGATGTTGAATCTGCAGCCGTTCACATTCTTCTACCGTTTTTATTCTACTGAGCTACTTTTTTTCGCATATGCGAGGGGTTACATTGATGAAACGTATAAATTAAGATTTTGACTCTGCAGCCATTCACATTCTTCTACCGTTTTTATTCTACTGAGCTACTTTTTTTTGCATATGCGAGGAGTTACATTGATGAATGGTTATTTTCATGACATACTGTACTACGTATGATTGTGAAGATAAAATACTTAAAATTTCTGAAACTTTATTTCTTAAGTTTTCTTGTCGATATGATAAAACAGGTTAGTGTAATAATGTTATTTATAGCGTCTCACAATTGCTTGAAACACTTTTCTTATCCATTAAACATATTTAAACAAAGTAGATATCATAGGTATATGCCATTGAACCCTATCGGATCACGCCAAGTCTTGAATTTCGGTTTGTAATTAAGAATTTGTCCAATGTTTCCAGTGGGTAGTTAGAACCAGGGATGGCAGGCAATCTGTTTGCAGTTCATGTAAATTATGTTTTCTATCATACGCGTATTTTTGTTTGTGAAATGTGTAGTTTATGAGGCGGAGATTGGGTACCGTCTCCAATCAGAACGGTATAAATAAAAATACGCCAAGATCGATTAAACAGTGAAAATTCGCGAAATCTGGACGCTGTTCTCGGAAATGGGAATTTGGTGCGATTTCGGGTGACCAGGAACAGGTGTACTGCAGATGTCAGATTGAGCTAACCAATGGAATAATACGGGGTTTGTTGGACAATTTAAAATATTTTATACTAGTGTAAGGGCTTGACCGTTTTTTGCGTATCGTCACGGGTCTAGAATAGTTCCAGTTTCTAGGATGAAAGATTATAACAGGTTGACCTGTGTTTCAGGGTGAATAAAATCTCTGATCTTGAAGAACTCAGAAGCATTAATAGAGGTAGGTATTAAACACGAACAGGAACTTTTTTGGATTAGTAATCAGATCTTCGGATAAATGCCTGGCTTGGAATTCTTTAAACGCATCACGCATTGCCTTACGCACTTCCGTTCGCAACTGGACTAATTTAGCACGACTAGATGAGTTCCCCGATTTCTTCACCGCGGCATGTAAACGCCTTTGCATCGATAGATTTTATTTAGTGTCTGTTTACTACTAGTTTCTCTACTGATGAAGCAGTCCTTGATCTGTCACTATCGCAAACCAAAGTCCGATTTATCTATTTGCTACAAAATAGGCTTTTTAAGGCTCTGGAACCAAAATGGTAAGAAAGAGAATCATAATTTCATCGAATCTATCCACGTGTTACAGTTCACCGTATCTGCTAACTCTGCACCGATCATGAAGAAATTGCAATGGAAAACAAGTTCTGTTAACAGCAAAACAGAGCCGTAGACAAATAGAAATAAAAATAATAATAATAATTAGTAGTGTATCTCTCAACCCCCACAATTTTAGAGCAACGCGTAGAAAAAAGGTCATGCAAAAAGATTTAATGGTCCTAGCTACTTCCTCTAGCTGTATTTTAAATCTACGAAATGCTATAACAAATACATAACCAAGGCTATGTAGTCAACCAACAATATTAACTGAATCCAAGGAGTGTTTATTTCCGTTGTAGTTTGATCTTTGGAGCATATCTTCTCGGGTGAAGAATGGGGTGTTTATTTTTAATGTATTGTGATCTGGTGGATATCTATTCAAGTTAAGGAAAAAGTGATTATCTTTGATGTAATATAATATGTGGAACCTATCTGTTCCTCCAGCTCTCTGAAATGTTCCATTTACGTTTTCCTTGTATTTTAAACGTACCAAATGCCAGAAAACTGAAGAAATAGATTGCAAAAGGTACGTAGGCAACAGCAATATTAACGGAATACATCAGTGTAATGTTTATCTTTGACAGATTATGATCTTTGGATAGTATCTTTTCAGATTAAGGAAGCAATGGTTATCTTTGATGTAGAATCATCTGGTGGGTATCTATTCAAGTTAAGGAAAGAGTGTTTATCTTTGATGTACTGTGATCTGAGGTTCCTATCTTTTCCTCCAGCTCTCCGAAAGCTCTAATTTACGTTTTACGTGTATTTTAACCGTACGTAATGCCGTGAAACGGAAAACATAACTGAGCATTGCTCCTCAGGCAACGACAACATTAACAAAATGCAAAGAGTGGTATGTTTATTTTTGGTGTAGTGTGATCTTTGGAGTGTATCTGTACAGCTTAATAAAGAAATGTTTATCTTTTATTTAATGTAATCTGTGTGTCTCATCTGTTCAGGTTACAAACAGATTATCACTTATTGCTCCGCCCACCATTCTTTGACGTTTTCATAAGACAAACAGCAGTTTTTATGTTAGATCCTAGGCTTTCAGTCCGTGGAAACCCCACTCACATCGGCTCCCAGTTTTTTCTTGATATCTCGACACAGAAGTTCTTAGTCAATGGCCGCTTACAGAGTTATATATTTGTGTAGCGGCTAGGATATTAGTGGAGAGTAAAATCTGGCTTCGAGTCGGTGAGTGTCATATTGGATCGTCGTGTTGCTGGAAATATGCAGGCCGCTTGCAGGGCTGCCAAACGCCGCATATTGCGCTGCATAGCTGCCAGCGATATTATGCACTCCAAGAGCGCAGAGAATTTGATGTTACGAATTAATTGTAGGCACACAAAAATGGTTACTGTGCAAAATTCTAGCGGCATATTTTATGAAAGTAATTGGGCAATGGAAAGCTATAGGAGCATCGCGCCGCACTTGCCAAAAAGCGCCTGAAATGTTATCGACTTCGAAAGTAGATCGCAGTGTTAGAATTGACGCAGATTTTTGATCAACGGCGAAATGAGATTTTGTAATTTTATTTAGCACTAGTTTTTTCTTAGACCAAGTCAATTCGAGAACTAGTGAAACTAAGTAGACGTAGAAAAAACTGTCTACTGTCAGATACTCTTGCGCAGATGGTATAGTGTACGAAATCTCTTGAATTGACTTCTCTAAAAAAAATGTATGGAAATCTGTTTAAAAAAATTCAGTTATAAGAACTTTTCGATTAGTGTGTAGCTGTATATGTATATATAAAATAAAGTAAAATAATAATAAAATAAAAAATTGGTTGGAAAAATATTAGCGGTTATTAGAAAAATACTCAGAATATATATATATATATATATATATATTTAATGATAAAGACAACAACAACATTTGCATGACGTATTTATTATCGGATTAGCTATCTACTTGCAATATTGTTCGCGTGGGCCGAGATATGTGAACGGATATGGGTGCAGTATATGTTTGGATTTCAGCAGCAGTGACTATGTTGAAATGCATCCTGAACCAGAATTATTTGCTAAAAATCTGCTGAAGTATCGCATTTCACAAACGTAAAGAAAAAAATCGCAATTTTGTGAAGTAACGGCACCGAGCTGTCTGCGAACCGTGTGAATAATTCGCTAACCTCTTTTGTATTGTTCTCTTTGGCAAATGTATAAACGCGAAATGAAAATTTCCGACCATCTCAGCTGAACTTGGATAATTTGTCTGCGAGCTGCTGTCAGAATTTGCCTACAATTGGAGAAGAAAAAAAGATTAACTGCAATATTTACAGAAACCGAAGATCAAAAATGGAAAGTCTGTTATAATGAAACATTAAAATTTAATCTGATGAATTTCCGTAAAAATAATCTTATATCTTCAAGTTAGCAATTCTTATGTATATATATTAGCGGAGTTCCCGGCGTTGCGCGGTATAGTTGGCGTAGATTTAACCGTACCCTATTTTTATTCCCTCAAAACATTTGTACAAAGTTTCATAAAATACGCGCCAACTTTTTCGGAATTAAAGCAAACTTACATTCACCCGCCCCCTACCAAGAAACTGGTGGGCTGAAGTTTATTTGCACGTATTCGTCCGAAAATATTCGATAATTTAGTTAAGAAATTTCATTACTAAATTACCATAGATTATGTTAAAAACTCACATTTGATTCAATTGCGAAGTGAATGGATATACCTGTGGCTCGAAACGCCAGATCCTTTAACTCTGCAGATAAAATATAAAAAGTGAATCGGGAATAATATTATCGTAAACAGAAGACTAATGCTGAAGGCCAGAGATATTGTCCAGAGATCGTGCTTAAAGAAAAGCTCTGTTGTTTTTACGGCTATGTATGTCGTTTAAAAATTGATATCCCGAATTAAAGGAAAGAATACTTCAAGCTATGGGTTTTAAAATATATTGAATATATCTAATTAAAAGAAAGAATATTTAAAGTTTTGTTTAGTGTGCAAAATAGTTATTACTATAAGTTATCTTATTGCTTTAATTAAAGGCTATGGTCAGAGACATTGTGTTGTGTGTTTAATGCGGAGTATGCGGCATCTAGTATTCCTCCTGTGGAATTTCTCACCATCCGTTCAGAATTTCATTTAATGCTCCTACATTATTTAACGTTGAAACGTAAGACATGCCAGACAAGTGAATTAAGATTCTAAGCTTTAAAACGGTGAAAACTGCATCGATATCTGCCCCGTAGTTTCAGAGTTTTTATACGACCAATATGTCCCGTTTTCGTTTTATAGATATAGATATATATATTGGATCTCGGAAACGACTATAACGATTTGGATGAAACTTCATATTTAGGTAACGTTTTGCTTTTGAAGTTTACCTAAATAGGTTTCTTTCCTGCAAAAACGCTAATTTAAAAAAAAACGAACAATTTTTTAGTTTGGTATCTCGTATACGGTTCTAACTTCATCTAGAATGCCTACTAATAGTTAGGTTCTCTTTGGATTCAACAAGGAACTCACATATTAAAACGAACAATTCATGTATACTAAGTGACCCATGTGAATATTTCGCACAATATAATGATCAGTCACCGAATTGTTATATAACAATGAGGGAATAAGTAAATGCAATTATTTATTAATGAAAGGTATTCTATTTTGAAGAGTAGTAATAAATATCAATTTCACTGTAAAAAGTCGTTAACATGAAATAGTACATATTTAATTGTGAAACATTTCAAAAGTAAATGTTTAAAACATATCTGCTTTGTCAGATGACATTTTTTAAATCTTCTGCACTTACACAGACTCTCTGCAAACAATATCAGCAGTTGTAACGTGATCATCGTTGATTTTATGATCGTATGTGTATCTAACACAAAAATAAACATTAAAGAATCTACAAACTCGTGAAAATGCCACATACGTGTATCCATACGAAAAAACAGGGTCTGATAAATACAATACTGCCTTTTGAAGCGTCTGACCTTGTGCTTTATTAAGGTTCAAATTGTTTTCTTATTATTTAGAAAGGCAGGGTTGGATCAGAAGATGTGAGGATAATGCGAGAGAAGACCATAGTCTTATCGGAGTGAATGAATTTAGCACTGATGATGTACTCATCTAAGAGAATTACAAATAATCCTGCACCATTAATTAATCTCTGATTATCATTAATATTTCTATTTAACATAATAATAACATTTTTGTTTAAAAGCAATTTATGAGGTGGTAAACCAGACGATTTCGGAAATTGCTCTAGCGATTTGGATGAAATTTCATATGTAGATAATCATTTGCTCTTAAGGTTTGTAATATGATTTTACAAAAAAAAAGTCAGTCTTGGATTCAGGTACCAATAAGCCTACTGATCTTAGCTAAGCTTCTTTTTGCAGGGAATTGTGAACTTAAAAATGCCTATGAAGCCTTCAAAAAAACCTTTAACTTTAATCAAATTTTTCCCAACATCTTGCATATTGAACAGAAATCGAAAGATGCCGAGTGAAGATCGGTCACTCAGGTACTATTTGTTATACCGCAACAGATAGCAGCATTGAAAAAAATTACATTATGTTTTTTTTTTATTACTATTATTTAAGCTTATTGAAGGGTACATACGTCTGCCATACTAAGGAAAAAATCTTTGACCTATCACTATATTTATTTTTCGTTCATGTAACGGTTGGCACCGTTTGTTTTAACCATTGAAAAACTGCTTTTTAACAGTTTATTATTTTCAATCAGAAAATTACGTCTCCGAGTACTTCCTAGGGCATTGTGTACACAAGAAATGTTTATTTCCGCGATGGGGAAATGAATAAATACTTGTTTTCTTTTTCCTTAGATGTTTGTGCCACGTCGACGTCGAGGTTATTAGAGGCTGGAGTGGATTTGACGCAATAAATGGGAAGGAAGTCTGCGATGGCCTTTTGAACTGATTTCGGGGAAATATTAAATACCGAAATCTGGATGGCTGGATTTGAACCCGTATCCTGCGGAATGAGAGGCTCGAACATTAGCGCTCACCTAATAGACGAAATATTGTTGTTTATAACACAGGCAGCAGTGACGATTACAGAAATAACAGCATCAAGAAAATCGAGTGGCTATGGTTTCGTCGGATGTAATAATGGGCATAAAGCATTTCCACGCTCTCCTATTATTAAATGCCAACGTTTCGACCACCTGTTTGGGCCTTCTTCTGGATCAGAACTGAACTGAGTTGTATTTTACATGCTCTACTAATCGCAACTAACGGTCGGTGTTCTTGAAGGTCCGCACGGTCCGACCAATCAGGAGAGCGGAGATCACTTAGTTAGGTGTTTAGGTTGGGGGGTCACCGCGTCAGTTGTTTTCTTAGAACGCGTTACCACCTGTGTAGCATGGAAACGAATGGCATTTCTCTACGTCCCCAAAGACACACGTCAGCCAACCAAAGGTTTGGTGAATAATAAACTGCGATGTTTGAGCCATCGTTCGACAAATGAATCAAGAAAAAATCGTTCCCTGCTATGATTTTACAAATGGAAGCCCATAATTCATCAGCTGTAAAATACGAGAATCCGAAGATTTCTTGCTGCTGAAGAGCAGGAAACTGGTCGAATAACACCCTTACTATTTACTTTCATCGCATTGGGCTTTAAAATTTCGCTTTGTTATGTTGGCAGACGTAGCTGTAAGAGTTATACGTTAGCAAGTGATTTCTTCTACAGTAATTTCTGTACAAAAAAGCAAGTCTTCTCTCGACTGGGTCTGTATCTTCGGCACGAAATGTTCTATCCCTTTCGACTAGTTCTGACTAGAAGTTTGTCGGTGTATGACGGGGCAGTCTCAAGTTCTAGAGGATTTTCAGTTAAGGACCACAATAGTAAATGTCGATTGTTGCACTTATTCTCAGATTAGTTTCAATTTAGGGACTGTGAACTATCAATTGACAATTTTTCCAATCGGATAACACATCCGGTAAGGTTGATGATCGAATGTCAACTGGGCTCATGAAATCGGTTTGTGGCATACTTTGGTAGTCAGGAGGAAAGGAAGTCGGGTTTTATTTATGGTACCGGATACATTGTCATGTAGGATATCCAAGAATACCTACACCTTCCGTATGTAACTGGTAATAGTTGCGGAATCTACATATATAAAGATGAATGTACGGTATGTATGTTTGTTTGTTTGTTCTTCATACAATCCACAGCTTTCATCCGATCTCGATGAAACTTTGCACATTTATCCTTTGAAACTAGGATAAAAATACTGTCTACAATTGGTTTAAAATTATATATGTATAAATAATACATGTTGCCTATAATTTCGAAAAATTACTAAACGGTAATAGACAGACGCGTTGGATGCCTAGGTCTCTGTACTGTCTTTCTATATAACGGTCTGGTAGCTCAGTGGTTAAAGCGCTTGCTTACTGATGTTTGCATCTTGGTCTCCGGTTCAAATCTCCGTCTAGACAAATTGTTTTTGATCGTAAGAGTCACGCCTGGACCGTCGGTTATTCGGATTGAATGTTCAACTGTAGATATTAAATTTAGGGTTGCAATGCGAGGCAAATCGTAGGTAGTCTTGCAATGCTGTAGGTGTACACTTTTTTACTTTATAATGATCCCTCAGGGGTGTTTCGCAGTCAGTGTGTGTGTGATCTGCAGTAATAATACAATAAATGCAGAAGTAAGTCTCTGTCTTTTTGTTACGTTTTGACGACTAAATGCCTACACCGATATTGACGGATTTTGACAAGAAAATCTGTAGGGAGGGCACATGACATTTTGTTCGGTATGATTAACAGTTGCAGTCACGAAATTTTAACAACTTATCGAATGGTGACAGAGAGACGGATGTGTTTGTTAGTCTGTAATGTTACGTCGGTTGCTCAAGCTGTACTCCTCGCGCATTATGTGAGTGTATAATTTGATAGTAAATTTAGTTTAGAGAAAAAACGTATTATTTAGAATAGATGTCGATTTTCTCTGTCCTATTACTTAGTGTCTGCTTAAATGTTTCTGGCACCAGTTTATTTTACCTTCTCTTTTGACATGCCTTGCGGGCGTAAACTGGCCTAAGTTGTAGCTGTAGCAGAGCACGAACAGCTAAAGTTATTAGAACCCAAGAATCGGATGCTCATGCTGAAGAAAGAAGACCAAGCTGAAATAAAGCTGCTCTTACTCAACACCCCCCAACCCCACATCCCCTCACCTTCGTTTGTTTTTCTGTTTTTAAATATGTTGGAAATTGATTCTCTTCAAGAGACAGGTTCCACGGTAGAATGATATAGTGATAGCTTTCCTGTCATATTATGCCAAGTCGGTATTGTTTGGGACCAATTCTTCGTTACCAATAACTTTCTAAATTCAATTCTGGCAAAGAAATTCTTAATCCACGCGTACGAAGTCGCGGGTATCAACTAGTATGTTCTAAACTCTTTCCTTGTTTGTCAACGGTCGGTGTTCGTCACAATACCACTGCCTTAACTAATATCATAGACATATTCACGTTAGAACATAGAATCTTTGGCAAAAACCATTATGAAAGTCTGAAAATAAGGCCGTAGATGCTCTATACAGAGTGGTTTTAAAGTTCTGCCTTAACTCGCTCAGTGCTCAAACTAAGGACCTTAACTTCCGAACCCTGATCATGACGTACAGAAGTCTCGCTGAGTACTCTTCAATACCCCCAGATAGTTTCCCCTTATTACGGACTAGTAACAGCATGGGTCATTTGTCTCCGATAAACCACAGTCGGAGGTATCAGAAAAATTTTTGCTTATAACTTTCGACTCGGTCTTTTCCGGTCCAGGATCTCTTACCTCATATCGATACCTTTAACCTTCCCCGTCATCATTGAAAGTTTGTAACATCATCACGGAATCACCCTGTCGAATTCGGCTCTCGTGAGAGTTGTTTCCTGCTGCAGGACAAAGGGAACCAGGGTTCCCGTGATTGCCGGGTAGTGCGGCTAGGCGGCAGCTGGCGGATTCCGGAGGGAAGACGGAGATAGCAGGCGATGCGATGGGTCGATAGTGGACAGCAGCGGCGCGCCGCAAACGAGCCGACAATCGATACTGGCCGCGTTACGACCTCTCGAAATCAAATAACCGCGACGGACGACCGGCTCCTCGGGCCTCGCAGCCGGGACCGACGCAAGAAGCTGGCAGGCAAATATAAAAAACGAAGTTCCCTCGCTATGAATCACCCAGGGAATTATCTACAGGCTGGCAACATCGGGAATATAAAAAATTGATGTGGTACGGACGATAGTGGTGATTTAAAATGTTACGAAACGTATTACAAAAAACAAAAAAAAAAACGAGACTAACAAAATATAAAGAGAATTCACAAAAATGTACACACTTTGACGATAAATTTGGCCGCCGCTGAAAAATTCTATTGCCAGTAATGCGTTACTGTTTCTTAGGATGACATTGATGTAGGATTATGCAAGATAAGAGTGATAGAATTTTACAGCGGCGGCCAAATTTATTGTCAAAGTGTGTACATATATTTTGAATGATAATGAATACAATGTTTACTATCAACTCTAACACATGTTTAATTTTATGAAGAAGGATAAAAGAAAATGAATATATTTTTGACATGGTTATAAATATTCAAAAAGACTTCGGGATCAGGAAAGTTTAAAGGTTTCGTACAACGATGTTTTTTTAATGGAAGGAAATTAAACCTTTGGTTAATAAATAAATAATCGGGTTATTGCAACTGAAATAGGATGCAAATGTTCGTGACAATACTTTCTAGGTGAATCCTATGACTATTACATTGACTATATTCTAAGATGTTCTTTGGATCGCGCATCAGACTATTTTACATTGTAATGTTGCTATTTTGTTCATTAATTTATATTTTTTTACTTACATGAAACTGGTTTGTTGACGTGTGGTATTTTATTCGGTATATTATGTGATATGGTTCCGAATGTGTGCGTCAAACTTTGCAAGTTTGATAAATTAATTTTGATTTTTAACACTTCAAGTGAAGGACATTAATATGCGATGTTTGCTAATTACGATATTTCAGGTAGTTTCAGTTATCAAAAATACTTTATTGATTTTAAGATTAATACTTGATATAAGATTAGAAGTTGAAGGGCGGCTCAAGAAAAATAAACCTACTTTTATGGCGTTTGTTGATTTAGAAAAAGTTTTTCATGATGTTAGGTGGGACAAGATGTTTAAAATTTTAAAGAACTCAGGTCTTAATACCGAGATAGAAGAATGCTTTATAATCTGTATATGAATCAGGTGGCTATAATAAAAGACATGCATCAGTTAGAAAGGGTGTGACATTTAACTTGTATGTAGAATAAACAATAAAGGAAGTGAAAGAAACATTTGAATGTGGCATAAGTGTTCAAGGAGAAAAAATCAGTCTGCTACGATTTATCTTGTTAGCAGAACAGGTTGAGGACATTGAGAAGTTACTGAATGGCATGAACATAATACTGAAGGAAGATTTTGGACTGAATATAAATCAGAGCAAGACAAAAGTGATGAAATGTAGCAGAAATGATACCAATACTAGTAGATTAAATATAAAAGGTAGGATCAGATCCGACAGAAGAAGTTAGTGAATTCTGCTACTTAGAAAGTAAAATTAGAACCGTTGGCGGAATAAGGAATGATATTGAAATCTGTAAAACTAGCAAAAACAGCCTTCATGAAAAATAAAAATGTTTTAGTTTCAAAAATTGATCTAGAAATTAGAAACAAGGTTTTAAAACTCTATCTGTGCAGCACAGCACTTTACGGTAGCGAAACATGGACTTTCGGAAAACCAGAAAGAAGGAAAATTGAGCATTTGAAATGTGGTGCTGTAAAAGAATGCTGAAAATTAAGTGGACAGACAAAGTAAGAAATGAAAGAGTTTTGGAAATGACTGATGAGAAAAGAAGTTTGTGGAAGAAGCTTACAGAAAGAAGAGACAGGCTGGTAGGTCATATTTTGAGACATGCAGGATTGGTTGATTTTTTAGTGGCGGGAACAGTCGAAGGTAAGAACTGTAGAGGAAGACAGAGATTAGAATATATGAAGCAGATAATTGAGGACGTGGGTTGTAAGGGGTATGTAGAAATGAAGAGGTTAACAAAAGATAGGAAGGGATGGAGGATTGCATCAAACAAGTCGAAAGACTAATGACAGCAAATATATATATAGGGTCTATATATATATTTGTGTGTGTGTGTGTGTGTATAAATAAATAAATAGAAAATAAAAATAAATAAATAAATAATAATCAGGAGACTGTTGGCAGACAGATGATATGTGTTCGATTTGAATATATTGACTACCATACGAACATTAATTTTCATTTACGAGTGCGATTAAATATTTTTTCCACCAACCTATCTGGGTTGCAATGGAAGGAGAGATAAGATTAGAGAAATGAGGTGTCGTACTGTTCCTTACATGAATTCTTTCTTGCCTCGATCCATTATGAATTGGAATGCACAACGCTAGTTTTGGTGCAAAGTACTCTCTGCCATCTACCATTTTGAACATTTCAAAGTACGGATGTAGATTTAGATGTTTCCACTTAAAAGTGTTACCATTTGATTGCAAGAAGCATTAAGAAATTTTTTATAATAACATACTGTTTGGCTTTCTGGAAAGCGTAGGGGCGCCTTTGTAAGATTCTAGAACTGTCGCTATTGGTAAATGAAATGTTGCTACCATAACAACTAGGGGGTCGATCGAAATATCTCGTTTAATGTGCTTTGTTTGGTCTTTGCCGACACGAATCCTGTGAACAAATTTAAATGTGCTTCTTCAATAAATGTGAAGTAATATTGCATTCCAAACCTATCTTTTCGTCAAAGTTTGATAAAGTTTATAACTCTATTCGAAGTTTATCGACTTGGTCACCAATTAACAGAGTGATATAATAGCATGCAGTCGTGATTATATTGTTATACCGCTAGAAACACGACAGAAGTCATATTGTAGTAGCTACAATTTTTTTTGGTTTAGCCGAATACAATGTTTTTATTGACATATTATAACAGAGAAGCCAGAATTCTCTTTGAGGCACTAAATCTTTGACCACTCACCATGTCTTTCCGTTACATTGCTAACCTCGTTCTTCCCATCTAATGCGACCAGAAAAAACGAGAAAAAGTTTCTTGTTTACCTGCTTGTTGGACGATGCTGAAAGCAACGACCATTATTGTCTAGATACAGTTGATAGTGTAAAAGAATCGGTTCGGAAATATTAGCAGCCGTTTCTTCTGAGACAATGTCTTCTAATTTCCGCTGTGAACTCTTCGGGTATTGCTGCATAAACAGCATCTTCGGTCGATTTCTCCGAAACTCCATTTTAGATCGTCTTTGCATGAATACGCAAAAGAAACTTTCGTTTATGTTCAGTCATAGCACCACTATAATTTCAAATTTGTTCTATCGTAAAAAAAAAAAAGGGTATAAAAAAGTGAGTGAATTATTGTAATAATGTGAATTTTATTCAGTAATTACTGTCGACATTGTTGGGTAAAAAGTTCTTCCACTGCTGGAAGATCTGCTAGAAAAGCTGATCAATGCTTGCAAACGTATGCAGAAGAGAACAATGAAAATGACGTTTCTTTTGACAGTTACGTGAGGTTTTTTTCAGAAATCCGGACCCCCATTCCCCTGTGGTGGTCGGACCTCCCATCCCCTATGGTGAGGTGAGATAACCTCCCACCCTCGTAGGGTATCGAGAACCTAACGTCGGGATTGGCGTTTTTTAAGTTTTTTAGTTAAAGATTAATTATCAAAAAACAGAATATCTTACTAATGATCTAGATGAATTTTACATTGATGGAATAAAAATAAAAAGATAAATCGTATATGGAAATTAATAAAAGAATTACTAATGGCCGGAAGTAATCGGGATGCTCAATTCACTTCTATGGAGCAAGAATGTTATGAATAGAACAAAAAGAAATATATTTAAGTCATTATTGGAAAGTATAGTCTTATATGGACCAGAAACCTGGACAATCAACCAAAAACATATTAAGAAGTTGAAAGCATTAGAAATGGATTTCTGGAGAAGATCAGCAACAATAGCAAGAAAAGACAAAGTAAGGAATACCGAAATAATAAGGGCAATGGAAGTGAAAGAAGAAATGTATGAAGTTATAGAACGAAAAAGACTGGAATGGTATGGTCATGTAGGAAGGATGGACAAAAACTAGTACAGAAATGGGAAGTTAAAGGAAGGAGGAGGAAACGAAGACTGAAAACAAAGTGTACAAATAGCAACGAGAAGATATGATGTAGAAGAGGAACATATACAAGATCGAAATATCTGGAGAAATATTTTGAGAAGATGAAGACAAGATCTATATTCCGACATTTTTTATTGTTTTGTTGGAGTACAACCTTTGTAGAGAAAAAAATATCTCTTAATAAAAAAGTTAAAAGAAAATGAGATTTCTGTTGATCCTCCCTTCATCCCTTTGGTGAGATTTGGTGTAATTTGATGAGATTTCACCCCCCCCCCTTATTTCACTTCACGTAGTTAATGGACGCCCCCTTATAACTTTTCAAACTTGTTTAATTTATGCAGACATTATTCGAAGTCTGATAAACTACAAGTTTGACAAATAGTACTAATCTTACATGGCGACCGTGACAGAACTTTAACCTGTAAACTTCGGATAAACGGCATCTCTGAAAACAATTCTTTCTATTGATTATTGAAGGAGTTAATAAACACAGTGTACTGCGATGTTAAAACGTTAGTCATAGCGTCGATAAACACGAGTAGAGGTAGAAGGAACATGTTTGCAGTGGTGAGTGGAGAGTTTAGCGCAGTGGCCCGGGGCCAGGTGGAGCAGAGTTCGCGTGCAGCAGCCGACGCCCGGCGCGCTAATGGTGGGGAGGGGGGAGGGCGTCGGCTGGTCGGCGCCGCGACGCCAGGCGACGCAGAATAATTGGCGTGGTTAGGCCGGGCGCGAGCCATCGCTCACCGCCGCGCGGCGCGCCTAAAGGGGAACCCCCGCTCAGTGCTACCACTGACAGCCAGTCATTACGACGACACGCACTTCACTCAAGCACTAACTTTACTCTCACAACATTTCTTTCGGTCTGTTTATTGATTCAGATAGTAAACCCATAGCAGTACAGTGTTAACTAGTGACTTAAACACTCATGTCGTTTTTTTTTTGTCCCAACTTGGTAAGCAGGATTAATAACATTTTAATATTTAAAAATCTGCTTTTTTATGTAAGAATTTTACGTTAGTCTGACAAGTTGTAACTTTTACAATCGAAACTAACTTTACATGGTGACTGTGACATGATTTGAACATGCAACCTTCGGAAAAGTTGTATCTCTCATAACATTTGTTTCTATCGGTAGCCAAACAACTATTTCCTAATTGAGCTAATTAACCAGTTGGAATGCAGTGTTAAATGTATCTTCACCTAGTGATTCAAACCTTTATCTTTTTTTAACTTGGCCCAAATTTGGTTACCATGATCAATAGCATCATAATATTTACTAATCTGATTTATTTATGCAGATATTATTCGAAGTCTGACAAGCCATTACTTCGAAAAACATAAAAAAATCTGCATGGCGACCATGACAGGATTTGTAAACGTAATCTTCGGATAAACTGTATCTCTCATAACATTTTCTTCCATCGATGGTTCTACATTGATACAACTTCTCGGATTCATTATATTAGTTCAACATCACCTAGAAAAGCTGATCGCATGTCGGAATTCCTTTCAGGAATAAAATTTTGGTTTTGGTAAATGTTAATTCAAACTGTTCAAGAAAGACTTTTTTTTGTGTAGTATCTGTTGAAGAGAAATATATCAACCTTTTTCCCTGCAGTCTTGCAACTTTTTACTGAAATCTTGTTATGTAGAGTACAGTATATCCACGGTCGCCACAGATCATAATACAACAGAACAGAGAGGAACGATTTAGCATGGGCACCCAAATAATACAGTGAGATAGAACAGAAGAAAATGGAATGCTATAACACATTCTGGAGGTGAGGAGAGCAGAAGAGAACAGAGAAATTAAAGTGGAACAGGAGAGAAAAGTATCAAATAGAGAATAAGTGATCAGAAAAGAATAAAAAGGATATCGCACAGTAGGACGAAGTAGAATTGAACGGAATAGACAAAAATATTAATCAACTTTGTTATGAGAAATAGAATACTAAAATAAATCGCAACAAAATAGAAAATAATTCAGATCTGCAGAGTACAAGAATTACAGCAAAACAGAACGGATAAAAATATAACTGAGAAGAATACGTGGAAACAAAAGACGGTAAAAGAATATGACACAATAAATAATTCACTGAAATACAGAAGATGAAAACAGAATAGAAAAGAATCTAGTGAAACTGAACAGAACAGATTAAGACAATAAGGTGTAAAATAAAATGGTGACTGATTTTGGATACAAGTAAGCTGCAACTGGATTGCACAAGAATACAAAAACTGTAGTAAAACAGAAATCAGTACAATGAAGTAGAGAAGAATGCAATAGATTGAAGAAAATAAAGATTTAATTAATTACAATACAGCATAAAACAACACAGTATAGGAGTCCACAGCGCCCCTCTGTTCTCATACAACATTTCTGAAACTCGGAGAGAAAAATCACTTTACGCGCCTGAATGAGTTACGAAGCGGAAATTAAATAGTGGCACCAGGTAAACAGGATGTATTACACAGCGAAAACGGCTTGGCGACAGAAAAATACAATATAGTATATTTTTTTTTTCAGAGTGGTGGCTCTGGTGTAAAAGCTTATAGTTCCATTTATATTTCCATTTTGATCTACTTGAAGAGTGCGGTAAAATCTCTGTCACAAGAAAACACGGCATTCAACATCACTAACAACCGCACTGCCACGAATAGAGCAAATTCTTCAAAATCTGACAAATGTTTGCGGTAAGGAAATAACTATCATGAAGATAAAACTGGTTAGAACGAAAATTCAGGAGGTAACGGATGTATCAAGAGGGAAACCAAGAGGAATGAAAAAGACATTCTCGAAAAAAAGAACAGTCATGGGTGAATGAAAGAATGGAGCGCTGTTCAAAAAGAAATGTACGGGGCAAATGAAAGTAGTTGTTTGATCGCAAACAAAGACAATGAAGCTAACATAATAATATCCAGGTACAAGGCAAAGAGTCCAACAGCATGCGGGTTTATCTTTAATATTGTGTCCTGCAATACGATATAAAGTTTTATATTCAAACGTCATCAGAAACTGACAAAGATGGTATAGAGTGACGTAGAAACGTGATGCTGATACTCCATTGAAGAAAACTACGTTTGCATTATCGATAGTTATAGCAATGAACTTACAGCTTTTAAACAACTTAAGAGGAAAAGACCAAAAAAAATTATAGCTTAAAAAAACTTTTGTTGCAATGTGATCTAAAATGTTAAAATTAATATTTAAATATAAATATTTTATCAACACTGATAGGGTGTCCGAAAATTCAGTATAACCTAATGTTTTGAGTAAACTTAAAATAAAAATAAGCCATTGACCAAAAAATTAACGTAAATTCAAATAAAGCGTGGTATGCTTGTCTTACATTTTTTTTATCGCCGCTAGCCATTGGTGAAGATAGAGTATTAGCAAAAAAATAATTAGGCGGAGTACAATATTTGTTGTAAATTACTAAACATAAGCTGTAATGTAAATAATTTTAGTTAAAAAAAGTATCCTAGTGACATCTGTGATATGACTATTAAACCACTTTTCTGCTATTACTGTCAAAGCAATGAGATGCCAGGGCACAGCTATGAGAGTATTGCATTGTTAACGGAACTTAATACATGTGCTAAATTTCAGATAATCCGGAAGTTGCAATTGGGTAAGAATTGAATTGAAAGATTCCACTACATTCATAAATACATACAGATGAAGCTAATGAAACCTGTTAAAAAAAGTAAAAAGGAAACGTCTAAAAAATAGCTAGAACACAAAATATGAATCCAATAGATCAATTATCGATGTTTTTCATTAGTTGGTGGTTAGTTGATACAACTTTTGGCTGTCTTACTTCCGAATGCCTCGATCTGAAAGTAGTATTTGACCGCCTTTAAGATGACGGTGTTAAGCATTCGGTGCTGTTCTCTGCAATACAAGAAAAACATTAAAAAATCTACAACTACAGTAATGTTTCCACCATAAGGTAGTTCTGGTCAAAGATGAGTGGCACTAACATACACTTAGTTTTAAATTCGGCAAAGTTGCAGTTACTATTGGTAACTCAAAAGAGTTTCTAGTAATAACTTACCAGAACGATTACGGTAGTTAAATTACTCTCATTACTTTTTATTTAAAAAATTGTTACTAACTCTTTTTATTTATATTTGATTTGCTTGAGGTCGGCTTTAAATTTCGTATCACTTCTTTCTTGCTGTCATCAGTCTTTCTACTGGTTTGATGCAATCCTCCATCCATTTCTTCTTATGCTAATCTCATCATATCAATACACCCCTTACAACCCACGTCCTCAATTATCTGCTTCACATAGGCCTATTCTAATCTCTGTCTTCCTCTGCATTTCTTACCTTCGACTGTTCCCCCCACTAACAAATTAACCAATCCTGCATGTCTCAAAATACGATCTACTGTCCTATCTCTTTTTTCTGTAAGCCTCCTCCACAAACTTCTTTGCTCGCCCACCATTTCCAAAACACGTTCGTTTCGCACTATATCTCTCCATTTAATTTTCAGCATCCTGCTATAATACATAATTTAAAATGCTTGAATTTTCCTTATTTTTTATGTTCCTGAAGTCCATGCTTCTCTACTGTAAACATCTGTGCTCCAAACATAGAGTTTTAAAAAGTTTTTCCAAGTTTTAGATCAATATCTGAAACTACCGATTTCTCTTTTTCATGAAGTCTCTTGTTGCTAGTGCTATTCTGCTTTTAACATCATTCCTGCTTCGATCCTCAGTTGTAATCTTACTTCCAAAGTAACAGTACTTCTTCTATCGCATCCGATCGTATTTCGTATCACTTCATACGTAACTTGGAAAACATATAAGCAAAGCACACTTTCACTTGAAAACACGACTACCACATGTATTAAGCGCATCAGAACAACCAACTAACTCTGTAAGCAAGAGAAATAACAAATAATTGAAAAAATTAAAATAATGAAAATGAGAATAACAAAGAAATATCCCAAACATTACTGTACTTGCGGAAAATGCCTAATGCGGATGTGAAAAACTCAGGTAATTCTATCAACAAATCCAGCTGTTCAAAAAACCAGAAGTTGTAGTGGTGATAAAAAGTTGACTATGTGACAAAATGGTGTTCTGATTCCACTCGTAACAATGCACAATTGCTCTAATTTCAGTGAACAAATTGGACATGAATTAAGATAATCATATCGGTGGGTCAGGCTTTATCTCGCAATCAGCTTGCATATGATCTGTTCATAAATTTCATGCACAGACACAACTTATAATATAGAACTGAATTTGCGTTTCACCGGTCTGTTATTTTGTGTTTACCTAAAAGTTTTTGTATTATATAACACCGACACCGTGCTTTTAGTACAAATTTTACGTTATTTATAGCTTTCTATGTCCAGTTGTAGCGACAAAATTCTAAGTTGACACTTACGAAGTCGCGGGTTACAGATAATTAGATATTTGAAGAATACCTGGCTATACGAAGTGTGGAATAAGAGAACATGGTGAACGAAAAGTGTGACAGAATTGTCCATTACAATACCCGGGCTAGCAGAGTGGAAAATTGATGATGGTTATTACGACGGCCGATCAGAAACAGGTTACAATGTCATTATTCCTGGAGTGTCATCAATTAAAGAAAAATTAGTAGTATGCCGAAATTCTAAGGCATGCCACCCGCCACCTACAGGTTACAAGGTCATTATTACTGGAGTGTCATCAATTAAAGAAAAATTAGTAGTATGCCGTAATTCTAAGGCATGCCACCCGCCACCTACAGCGCTAGTTGTACCTAACATAAATGGCGACTCTTTTGATAACTGGTTTCACGGAGAAATCCGCTCATTTATTCGATTTCTTTTCGTTATGGCATTACGCCTTGTCGACGTAGATGTCCTTAGAGGCGGGAAAGGAATTGAGGTTAGGAACGGGCAGGGACTTGTAATGTCTCATCAGCATGTGCAGAATTGTGTTGAAATATTGCGGCCGGTAGAGAAAACGTCACCGACGAGGATCTCCGTTTAGCCCGGACCTCGCTTTCACCTTTTACATCGCTTGAAGGATCACCTAGGAGGCCGACGATTGGCTTCAGACGAGGAGGTGAAATACTTCGTGACAACGTGGCAAAAACACACAATGACAGGATTTTTACCAGGAGGGAATATTGAAACTTATATCACGAATCGACAAATGGTTAAACCGTTATGGATACTAGGTCGAAAAATAACCTAATGAGTGTACTATCAGTTGGTCAGTGGGCGAAACATGTAGCCACGGTTGAAATTCACCGGCTGCTGGTACAGGTTTATGGAGAGACTGTATGTCACCATGTCGTAGAATAGTGACGAAAGTTTGCGGCCGGTAGAGAATACGTCACCGACGAAGATCATATACCACCCTCAACCCGAACCTCGGCCCAGACGACTTTCACCTTTTTCCTCACTTGAAGGAGCACCTAGGAGGCTGACGATTCGCTTCACAAAAGGAGGTGAAACACTGTGTGACAACGTGGCTGAACACACAATGACAGGATTTTTACCAGGAGGGAATATTGAAACTTATATCACGAATCGACAAATGGTTAAACCGTTATGGAGACTATGTCGAAAAATAACCTAATATGTGTACTATCAGTTGGTTGTGTGAAATATAATGTACATGTTTCACGACAGGTTTTGTAACCTTATTTTCTGATTACCCCTCGAACTTTTACAGAGATGTGAGGTGTGCCATGGTGTTAGAGGAAGGAAGCCAGACGCCAGCGGGGTGGGAGTCCGTCTCAGACGCCGCCGCCGTCGTTTCCCCTCCCCAGTGAGGCGAGGCGAGGCGAGGCGTCGTGCCGCCAGATCGATGGCAGGCCGGCGCGGCGGCTGTGAGCGTGCGGCGCTGTGCGTGAGGGCGCGTGCCAGGCGCCCTCCTAAATTGTTCACTCCCCCCCCCGCCCCCGCCCCCACTCCCGGCAGGCGCCGCAGCGGCGGCAGCTGGCACGCGGCCCGGCCGCCTTAATGAGCGGGCGCCGCGACGCCACGGCACAAAGAGACGGCGCCGCCACCTGCTACCGCCCACGCTCGCCACCTCCTACACGCGCGCCTGATACCTACCTATGCAGGAGGTACACATTCGTCTCAACAGGAGGTCAACATTAATTTTTACAACAGGTCAATATTCTTCTCTAGAGGAGGTCAACATTTATCTTTAGAGAAGGTCAAGATTTATCTATACACTAGGTTAAAATTCATGTCTAGTGGAGGTCACTATTCATCTTGAGAGGAAATCAACATTTATCTGTACAGGTGGTTAATATTTATCTGCTGAGGAGGTCAATATTTATCTCAGTAGCAAGTCAATATTCATCTATAGAGGAGGTCAATATTCTTGTCTAGTGGAGGTCACTAGTCGCCTATAGAGGAAGTCAACATTTATCTCTACAGATGGTTAATATTTATTTATAGAGCAGGTCAACATTTATCTCTATAACAAGTCAATATTCATCTATAGAGGAAGTCAACATTTATCTCTACAGATGGTTAATATTTATTTATAGAGCAGGTCAACATTTATCTCTATAGCAAGTCAATATTCATCTATAGAGGAGGTCAACATTTATCTCTACAGGTAGTTAATATTCATCTATAGAGGAGGTAAATATTCTTGTCTAGTGGAGGTCATTATTTATCTATAGAGGAGGTCTTCATTATTCCCTAGTGAAAATCAATATTTATCTGTAGAGGCTGTCAGCATTCATCTCTAGAGGAAATCAGTATTTATCGATACATGATGTTAACATTTATCTCTACAGGGAGTTAATATTCTTCTCTAGAGGAGGTCAATATTCATCTATAGAGGAATTCAATATATATCTACAGATGTTTAATTTTTATCTATGGAGGATATCAACATTCATCTCTAGAGCATGTTAATATTCATCTATAGACAAGGTCAACATTCATCTCTAGAGGAGGTCAATATTCATCAATACGCGAGTTCAATATTCATCTATAGTGGAGGTCAACATTCATCTCTAGAGGAGGTCAATATTCATCAATACACGAGTTCAATATTCATCTATATTGGAGGTCAACATTCATCTCTAGATGAGGTCAATATTCATCAATACACGAGTTCAATATTCATCTATATTGGAGGTCAACATTCATCTCCAGAGGAGGTCAATATTCATCAATACACGAGTTCATTATTCATCTATAGTGGAGGTAATAGTACATTATAATAGACGGGATATGTTAATCAATACACTACATTATAGATTAACACTTTCATAAAGCGTAACGAAATTGATATTTTTAATTTATTGTAAACATCCTTGTGCTTAATATCGATATTCAAATCTGGTAGAATTTTGCTGTTTTACCCCGTAGCAGCATTTTTATTTATTTTTTATTTTGTTACTTTTACGGAAATAATATTTTTCGTTGCGACCACGGATGTTATCCTAACCAAAGTTTATGCTTAGTGCTATAATTCTGTACTTCGTGGGTTAAGAAAATAGTTATATTCAATAATAATCTCTACATATTGATGTGAATAGTGTGCAGTGGTCCAATTAGGGCGTATGAGCATATTGTTTTAAAAGATGGGTATAATAAAGCCACGAAATATATATGCCAATGAAGTAAAATAGCTGGAAATGTGGGTAGTTGCATACAAGTTGTAAAGCACGAAATTCATATTATTAGCTACGGCATAAAAATATATTCATATAGTATTATGAAAACTTGCCATGAATTTACATTTGTTCCTGTGAATGAGATGGACTGGATTTAGACATGGCCGCCGACTATACTGCCAACGCTATCGCATACGGCAAATTTCGTGTGGTGTTATGTCTAAGTATGTGTCTTTTTTGGCTTTGATATACACTTTTCCTTATAAGGTATGTCCTCAGGAAAGTGTGTACCAAATTTCTGACCAAAGGGACAACTGCTTCTCTGTCCGCCGTTATTGGACCGTTACCGATAAATCATTACGTTGCTTTCATTTCTTATATTTCATGTATTATATTGCGTTAAAACATAACGAAACGGAAAAAAATCAAAATAAAAACTTGGATATCAGTATGAAAACCGAATCTAGGGTAGTAACTAAAATAAGGGAAAGTTTTCAAAAGAGTTGCTTCCCCATGTGAGTATTTTGTATTAAAATAATGAGGGTAAATCATTCCTACTCAAACGATTTTCCGCGCGCGCAATGTAGCGGTCAAATGCTAGTACGTACACAAATGAGACTTTACCGGAAGAAAGTCTGTACTTTCAACATATTTTTGAATTAATGAGTTTTGGGAATTGTTAACGACATAAAAAAAGGATCAATTGTTTTTAAAATTTGTGTTTGTCTCTCTGTCTGTTCCTCTGTTATCCACGCACAAACAGCTGTTAGTATTTTGATGGGGCTTTAATAATGTAATGATGGCGAAATACACTACGCTTCGTTTTGAAGTAAAGTAGGAAAGATGAGAAAATTAAGGTATAAATGACCACAAGTTAGTATACATTTTTGCTTGGACGCGATTCATACGAGAACTACTTGTCGAATTGAGATAATTCTCTCAGCCGAAATGCTTACCGTAATTCCAGCGTACGGATGGCATGATGTTGTTCAGAGGAATTAAGTTACTTTTTTTTCCTGGTGATGTTTTAACTGTGATCTGATTAATCCGTACGTTAACAGCCCATGGGAAACAGTAAGATTAAGTCTCTGACTTACTGAAGCGATTGGTTGCAGACACATTCGCAATTCGCACAATTTCAGCTATAGAAGATATCCATATGAGGAAACTAGTTTATTTTGCTTATTTTCACTCCTTAAGGTCATATGGAATAATATTCTGGAGCAATTCTACCCATAGAGACAAAGTGTTCAGAGCCCAAAAGCGAGTAGTAAGAATCATGTGAGAGGTTAGCCGTAGAACTTCATGCAGAAAACTGTTGAAGAAGTTAGGGATTTTAACATTAGTTGCTGAGTTTATGGTATATACACATTAATGCCCTTTGTAGCCACAAATTATATTCTATTTCAAACAAATAGTAAAATACACAGTTATGGCACTAGAAGCAAAAATGATCTTCACAAGGATTACAGGTGTTTATCATATGTTCAAAAAGGGGTCCGATATTCATGGATACATATCTTCAATAAGCCCCCAACACATCTTAAATGTCTAGCAGATGAAAATTAAAAGAATTTTTAATCCATAACTGTTTTTACTCCGTCGAAGAATTTATTTCTAAGGTACCTACAAAATAATTGCCAGTAGTTTGTGAAAATGTGGTTGACGTAATTAATGTACCATGTATGCTGTGACTTTACATCTTCTGGTGTACTTATTATTTTGTTATGCGATTGTTTATCTGTAAATTGTCAACTTTCCACATCTCACAGAACCAGTCTCTTATATTAGGATCAATGGAAAATGAATGTATTGTATTGTATGTACTGAAAGACGTCAGGATTTATACTCCAGGTGACAAGTTAACATTGCGACTAACATGCTAGATGTTCACCTCAGCTCGTAACTTATTTTACCCTTTTCTCTACTTAGTTTTGGATTATATTGCTCTTCCGATCAACATAGTTCCTCCCAGTTCTTTACCTCGCCTCGATCCCATCCTTCGTCTTTCCCTTCTGCCTATTATTATTATTATTATTTGCGGATAAGACCATTAGGACTACGCAAAGTACGCAGAAGCGTTTGTTCGCTTTCCTTTGTGCCCATATTTCCTTCATACGCTTGCTGTGGGCTTCTTTTCTCTCATCTGACCATGTTGTTCCAGGTCTTTTCTTTATTCTTTCCTCCCGGTCAACTTTGTGGATTTTGGATTTACTCGTAAATATGTCTCAGTTTTCGATATCTTCTGGAACAATTCCTGCTAATTTGAAGTCTTTCTTGATTTCTCCAACCTATTTCATTGTATCCGATATTAATTTACTTCGGTTTTCATAGAATTTAACTATTTGTCTTGTCAGTCTGTTCTTTTGATGTGTCCATAAAATTTTAGTCGGCGTTTTCTAATATCACTGTGAATTTCTCCATATTGTAAAATTTCCTGATTACTTTTGATCTGTACTGGTCTCCTATGAGTCTTGGGCCCAAAATTTTCCTTATAATTTTGCGTTCTTTTTCCTTATAATTTTGCGTTCTTTTTTCCTGTTCAAAATAAGTGTTTCTGATCCATAAAGACAGTCTGGTTTAATAACTGTATTGTAATATCTCAGTTTTGTGTGCTTGGAGATGCATTTTTTGTTGTAGACATTTTGTGTTAGGCGATAAGCTGTTTCCATCTTCTGGCATCTAATTTCATTAGCTTTTGCTTCAGTTCCATTCTCTTGGATTGTTTCACCGAGATACTTGAAGTATGAGACTCGTTTGATTTTTCCACATTTTGTCTTCATGTATTTTGGTGTTTCTTTATTGCAGGTCATAAATTCTGTTTTCTCGAATGAAAACTGTAGACCCACTTTCTCCGGTACTTCTTTCAAGAGTTCGATCTGTTTTTTGGCTATTGCAATGTCACGGCATAAGATTGCTAAGTTGTCTGCAAATGCTAGGCAATCTTTATTTAATTTTCTTTTGCCTAATATAATTGGCTGGTCAATTCCAAGGATTGATTTTTGTTTCCGCCATTCCTGTAACACTTTTTCAAGGACGCAGTTGAACAGTAACGGAGAAAGTCCGTCTCCTTGTCTTACTCCTGTTTTAATAGTGAAGGGTTCTGATATTTCCCCTAAAAATTTTATTTTGGACTTTGTATCTGTTAGTGTTTGTTGTATTAAAGCAAGAGTTTTGGGGTCTAAGCCTTGTTCTTTCAATATTTGGAATAATGACTCACGATCAATTGAGTCATATGCTATATTATTTCTCGATTATTTTTGACACGACAACGTCTATTCGTATCAGTATTAATGGTGATAGCCGGTCGAACTTCCTTGTGTTACAAAATGCCGGCAGATTTGAATCGCTAATAACTTCAAGAGTAATATTGCATTAGTAAAGATTGGGCCTACAACGGGCAGAGCATGTTTGTACGTGTTTCTCGTGCAGTATTTGTTTTACCTGTGACGTCATCGGACTAGTGTGAGTACATGTTGGCAATTGTTTTAAATTAGCGTTGTGTGAAGTTATGAATTAGTGTAGCGTTAAAACATATTCAGCTAGGACGCTGATTCGAGTGTCATTGTAAACAGCTCGCGAAGCACTACTAGGAGCCAAAGTGAGATGATAAAAATATTCGTCGGAATATAAGTAAAGATCGATATAAAACTAAAAATTACAAAAAAAGTGTCGTCTCATTTGAGTGCTAAATATGCTCGGAATTATGAAAACGCAAATTAGAAGAAAGCTCGTGCCATAAGGAACCCAAGAAATCTAAAAGACCAGGGTCGAACAAATGCGAAAGCTATGGCAGCGTCGACAGTAAAATGAAGTGCGCTTGTGTTACCACAGACCTCTGATACATGCGATAATATTTTAATTTACCTGTTCTATATATATATATATATATATATATATATATATATATTATTTCTGAAAGTTGTTTTTTGTCACAAATCATTGTCTCCCTTCATACCTAACAGATATCGATAAATGAAGTATCATTTTAAAGATCTTGGCATCCGCTTTGATCATATCATTCTTTAAGAAAGTAATTTTTTCAAATTCTACTCTTTCTATGGAAAAAATGTCAATATTTCTAAAATGCTTTTTTATGAGTGTGTCACGAGCCATTTATCTCCCTGGATACCTAACTGAAATCGTTAAATGAAGTAGCCTTTTAAAGATTAAGATCCACTTTGTTGCCATCATTTATTAAGATGGAAATTCGTCAGAATTCGACCCTTAAAGGGCAAAAGTATTATTATTTCTGCAGCATATTTTTTATGACACGAGCTATTTATCTCCCTTGATATCTAACCGAAATCGAGAAATGAAGTATTATTTTAAGGATTAACGTCTCCACTTTGGTCGCATCATATTTTAAGACAGGGATTTTTCGGAATTCGATCCTTAAAGGGCAAAAGTATCATTATTTCATACTGTAGTTTTCTGTCACGAGCCATTTATCTTCCTTGATACCTAACCTAAATAGATAAATGAGGCATTATTTGAAAGATTAATCTCTCTGCTTTAGCAACATGTCTTCAGGAAGGAATTTTTCAGAATTTGACCCATAAAGGGAAAAAGTATCATTGTTTCCATAACGCGATTATTATTATTATTGTTACGAACCATTTATCTTACTTGATACCTAACCGTAATCGATAAATGAGGTATCATTTAAAAGATTATGTTTCCACTCAGGCAGCAACATTAACAAATTAAGAATGAATTTTTTCGGAATTTGACCCTTGAAGGACAAAAGTAATAACTGTGAAAGTCGCGCGTATGCGACAGTTCAGAGCCAAGCCACTAGATAGCAGCAGCACATATGACAGAGATATTAATAAACTGCTTCACTGGCGACGTTTTTGTTACCAACCTATTACACCAAACAAATAAACAATACATACAAATGAGGCGGTCTTCTTTCGTCCTATTACAAAGCACCAATCGTATCCGCGAAATTTTTGTACGGGTCATCTAGATACCCATTATTACAAAACACTAGTTATGTTTTTATTATGAAAAAAAAACTAATCTATCGTCATCCATCCTATTAATGTTACAGTTAAATCTTTCTTTTATGGAGTCTGCTATATCTGTCATGAAATTTCAAACTGCTATTAACGTGGCCTGGCAGATCTATAAAAATTAAAGAAAGGTGCGGCCCTATTATACTAGCTTGCAGTACGCCTGATATAGATGATGCAGCGACGGCTTAGGATAGTGGATTGACGCTTTGCCGCCCAAGGATTTCATTCGATTTGTTTGCTGACCGCCTGGACCCCAACTTCCCCCGCAATGACTCACGGCGCTGTCGAGGACAATTCCCTCCCCCGCGGCGAGATGTCTAACACGTCATCCTGTCGGCTCCACGGCAACGCGGGAAAACCACGCGTGCCTGGTAGTAAGCCACCGTAACGTCCGTCACGTGATATCCTTACTGTGTAGAGCTAAATTATGCCACATCTCAGTATTAGTGACAACCCAGCCTGCTGTCAAATCAGTACCGCGCAGGGAATTGTTCGCAATGTAGCCGTACCATATGTCTAGATTTGGCAACCATATTTTCTTGCAAAATATCCTACTCCAATTTTTGTCTGTATACTTTACCCTTACCACAAATTATATGGAAATACTTTATTTCTGCAAAAATGTACAATTTATGGAACGGAATTTCCTCGCTTAACATTACTGTTAGCATTAATGTTAAGCGGGGGCTTGACAATGGAAGCAGTGCAAGCTTCCGAAACGTCGCCAGACGGCTCAATTCTGACGCGGCTTGAAACCCAAGAAGTTTTTATAAAGCATTGCCTCCGCGAAAACGTACATAGTTATCAAACTATTTTTGTTTATTAGAAATTTGCCTAATTTTCACACTATTAGTTACTTTAGAATTTTCACTTCAATCATCTCAGAGATTTTTTTTTGTAATAATTAGTTTTTTTTTACTTTTACACTATTTTAATATTTTACTTCTCGGAATTAATGGGATCGATTTTTTTTTTTTTTTTTTACTTTATACAGAAATTAAGGGGTCAATTTTTTTGTTTTGACAGAAATGAAGGTGATCGATTATTTTTTTATTTCACAGAAATAAAGGAAGTTCTTTTTTCTTTTTTTTCTTTCCACAGTGATAGAAGTGATATTTTTTTATTTGCACATAAAAAAGGGGGTTGGTTTACCCAGATATAAAGAGGGTTGAAATAAACGTAGTAAAAATTCGATTTATTGGCATCCGCAGAAATAAAGAGGGTCGATTTAATTTTTTTTTTTGTTTGTTTGCGCAGAAACAAAGAGGGTCGATTTTCATTATACCCCAGTGTTTAAGATATAGAAATTTAGAGCTCGCTGAGTAGAGAACTAAGACTCCAGTTTTTCTTGATTTAAAATAAAGTAGTGGCTGCCAAAATTGACAGTTTTATGCCTTTTTTGTTTTTACCTGGTGTATGTTGGAAATGGTATTGCCTCGGAACTTAAAATGTGTCCCCAATATCGATCGTATCCTGTATTTAAACGGCAAATACTAAAAATACCTCGAACTAATATAGTTTTGAGCAAAACAAGCAAAGTTTCTATTCTGAAGTTACTTAGTTATGTATTTTTCTATCCCATATTCGACCAACTGAGGACCGCGTGGCAACCGGCCTCCTGTTTCACGCAGGTTGTCAGTGTAATTCATGAGGGGGGACCGACTTGTGTGCTGCCCGAATATAAACTTTTTTTTTTTTCGACTCGCTGTACTTAACCTGTGCTGCCATCTGTCTGCGAACCATGTAACTTTACGTGTTCTGTATAAGTGTATTTGGGTCGTGCCCGGTCCCCATCCCGTGTGCCGTGCCGCAACACACTGAGCCACAATGGCGGGTTTGTAACGTGTGAATACTATTTTACTGAAAATTTTTCTTAATTGCGAGTTCATTGCATATTAATATACTTAAATTTTATTGGAATTTTGTTTTCTTCGATTCTAACCTCTTCCGGCATCTAGAAATTACTACAGGAGACGTAGGTGGGTGAGTGGTTAACGCTATAACCTCGCAATTCGGGAGGACGCCGGTTCGAATCCCCGACCGGGCATCCAGATTTGGTTTTTCCATGGTTTCCCCAAATCACTCCAGGCGATTTCCGCCGGGATGCTTCCTTCAAAAAGGCCATGGCCGAATTCCTTCCCATTCTTTGCCCCCAGTCTCATCCCACCTCTAATGACCTCGACGTCGACGAGGCGTAAATCCACAATAAAAATAAAATAAAAAAGGGAGACATAGTATCGAACGAATACAACAGTGAATAGTAATATCCGACGCTTGAGGAGGACTTTGAAGTGAAAGACAGTCTTGATATGAGTGTTGATGTAGTTGGCTGAACACTTTGCACTTCGAACAGAATTTGAGAAGCAGTCAGAGACAGATGTTAATTTTAAGGTAGTGAGTCGACGCATCCCTCATCTCTACACGAACCCTCATCGATCCACCCTCAGCATCCATAATGAGGGAAAATTTATTTACCCTCTTAGATCAACGTACACGTGCAAGTGAAGGAGTACGGATCGAGAAGACAACGAAAATAAGATGCAAGGAATCGACGCGTAACGGGGGACAATGAAGTATGTAAACAGTGGCAGGGTAGAAAAAAGATAAACGATGAAGTGTCGGAATATGGGGAAGAGATAACGGGGATAGTTGAGACAGCAAGAAGAGGTCTTTAGAGGCGGGATGGGACTGGGAAAAGGAACGGTAAGGAATTCGGCCATGGCCTTTTGAAGGAAGCATCCCGGCATTTGCCTGGAGTGATTTGGAGAAACCATGGAAAACCAAAATCTGGATTCCCATACGGGGATTCGAACCGACGTTCTCCCGGATGTAGAGTGCTGGAGGTTTTAATTAAGTGATGTCTGTACTAAAATCCTTGTCAATATAGTCTCCAATTATAAATACACTTTCATGAGAAGACAATATATTTCCATACATATTGTGAATGCTTTCTTGAATTCCCGAAGCCGACATTTTTAAAAAAGTCACCAGTTGAATTTTTCTCCTGTTTTGTGGAGTAAATCGGGACAGAAACCACTGGACATTGCTAAATATTTTTCTTCGTACTCTATGCACCTCCGTTCTCTTAAGATATCCTTACCATTTGAGTTAAACGTCCTCTACCGGAGAACAATCTTCTATCGGAATCTTTCGATTTCTGTTCAGTATGCAAGATTTTGAGTAAAGTTTGATTAAAGTTATACATTTTTCTTGAAGGCTTCTTAGAAATTATGAGCTGCACAGTTCCTCGCAAAAAGAAGCTTAACTAACATCAATAGGCTGACCGGTACCTGAATCCTACGAGAAGAGATTAGAGCCTTTTTCGCGATACCAAACCCAATAATTTTTTTTTAGATCATGTTACAAACTTGAAAAGCAAAATATGATCTACGTATGAAATTTCATCATAATCGCTAGAGCCATTCCGAGATCCTCTGGTTTACCACCTGATAAATTGCTTTTAAAGAAAAATGCTATTATTACGTTAAATAGAAACATTAATGCTAATCGGGGGTTAAGTAATGGTGAAAGATTGGTGGTAATTCTCTTAGATGAGTACATCATCAGTGCTAAATCAATTCATTCCGATAAAACTATGCTAATACCACGCATTAACCGCAAATCTTCTGATCAACCGTGCCTTTCCAACTGGTAAGAAAATAATTCCCGATAGAAGTAACGTTCGCTATGAACATTAATAAAGCACAAGGTCAGATGCTTCAGAAGGCAGGATTATATTATTCACAACCTGTTTTTTCGTATTTATACACTTACGTGGCTTTTTCACGAGTTTGTAGATTCATTAATATTTATTTTTGTGTTAAAGTCACGTACGGTCAAAAAGTCAACGATGATCAAATTATAACTGCTAATATTGTTTTCAGTGAAGTTTTGTATTAAGTGAAGACGATTGTAAAAATGGCAATATTTATTAAATATTGACTTTTTAAATGTTTTCCAATTAAACATGAAGTATTTAATGATAACGACTTTTTACAGTAAAAGTGATATTTATTACTACTTTCCAAAATTAAATACCTTTCATTAATAAATACTTGCATTTACTTATTTCCTCATTATTATATTACCATTCGGTTACTGATCACGGTACTGTGCGAAATATTCACATGGGCCAGATAGTACACGATGAATATGTGGTTGCACAGTAAATGAATAACGTAAAATATGAATGGCTTTGTATTAAAGAGATGATTTATTTATTTATTTCTCGTGTCCAGGACATAACAAGTTGAAAAAACAAATAACATTAATTAATTAATATTAAACTATAAACACAATTATATAGAATGTGACCAGAATTCCGCAATCTTGATGGCCTTCTCGTTTGCCCTGTAAAGGTCGTCGATATTGCAGGTTTCAGGGAGATTCCTGCATATCAGAAGATGTTGTGGGTTCTGAAGCTCACCACATTCACATAGATCGTTGTCATTAGTGTACCCCCATTTTTTAATATTATATTTACATCGGGACACTTCAGTTCTTAATCTGTTTAGAGCCTTCCATATAGCATATGGCTGATTACATCCCGCAGCCGGTGCCTCTTTGATGTTCCTCCACTGTTCTTCAGGCAACGAATTTCGCCATAGTTCTAGACGGCGCGCTCCAATAGAAGATGTTATGGCTGTAGTTGATTGTTCGAAGCTCTTCCTTGACTTCAGCCTTGTGGGTTGAGGTTCGTGTCCAAACAAAGGGTGTCTGGGGTCTGTTTCTTGTTTCCTCTTCTCCCTCTCTGCAGCTGTTTTCCTACGAATGTCAGGTGGTGCTATACCCATGATTTGGTATATTTTACTAATAGGAGTTGGTTTTAGGCAACCTGTTACAATGCGACCAGAATCATTCAATGCTATATCAACCTGCTTAGCATGTGCAGTTTTGCCAAACTGGTGCTGAGTATTCTGCTGCAGAGAAACTAAGTGCCAGGGCAGATGTGCGAAGCACATTTGGATGTGCTCCCCAGGAGGTACTTGTAAGTTTCCGGATGATGTTGTTCCGGGCAGATACTTTAAGTTTCTGATCCTCACAATGGGTTTTGAATGTGAGAGATCGATCAAGCTTTACTCCTAGATATTTAGGTGTATCGCAGTGTAGTAGTTGTTGCCCCCTCCAGTTGATGTTCAACTTCCTTCTGGCTTCTCTGTTTCTCAGATGGAATGCACAGACCTGTGTTTTTCCAGGGTTGGGCTTCAAGTGATTAGCATCATAATACTTGGCCATATCTTCAAGAGCTGTTGTCAGTTTCACCTCCACCGCCTCAAAGGTTGTGCCTTGAGCTGCAACTGCTGTGTCATCAGATGATAGTAACTTTGGATAGATAGATTGATAAATGGACAGCAGAAATAGCTACATGAAGTGTGACAACTGGAAGGAATAGTTCGTGTACCGAGTTGGGAAACATGACGTTTTAGTTACCTGATGTCTATGCTCTGAACTTAAAGCACAACGTGAAGCGGGGATAGTCTGCAAAGTAGCGGAAAGAACAAAAGCTACGTCCAGTTTTTTGTAGCCTCATAGATGTGGACAACGCCATTTTAACAAAGAAAGTAAGGAAGTGAAGTTTGCTCGCGTGGAACAAATGCACCCGTGACTCAATTTAAAAAAAAGAAGGAATTACAGTACGTAAGTTTTATACCAGTACTGCAAATATATTAATTTCATCTGCAAACGTGGATGAAGGTGTGGACAAAGCCAAGTACTAAATGAATTTTCTAAAAATTGAAGCAATTCGTAATATTAAAATATGTTAAAATCTTGAGCATAGCTGCGTGTCAGCAACGGTAAAATTTTTTTATATTAGCATAAAACCACGAAAACGCCACCAGTTGCTTAAAGCAACTGGTGGCGTTTTCGTGGTTTTATGCTAATATATAAAAAAAAATATGTGGTTTTTTAATAGTTTACTTATTCAATTTTCTTCTCTTGTCGAGCTGGCGTGATAATATAAACGTCAGATTTTTTAGCTCAGACCGTAATATTTCAACCCCTAAAAACTGTATAAAAATCCATTCGGTAGTTTTAAGTAACGATGAAGTATAGTCAGAAATGTTTATGCTTTATAAGAGTTAAATTTTCTGTATTTTTTTTTTCTGTCGTCAGTCTTTCGACTGGTTTGATGCAATCCTCCATCCTTTCCTATCTTGTACTAACCTCTTCATCTCTATATACCCCTTAAAACCCACGTTCTAAATTATCTGCTTAACCTATTCCAATCTCTGTCTTCCTCTACAGTTTCTTACCTTCGACTGTTCCCTCCACCAGCAAATTAACCAATCCATCATGTCTCAAAATATGACCTACCAGCCTGTCTCTTTTTTCTGTAAGCTTTTCCAAAAACTTATTTCATCACCCATCATTTCCAAAACTCGTTCATTTCTTACTTTGTCAGTCCATTTAATTTTCAGCATTCTTCTGTAGCACCACATTTCAAATGTTTCACTTTTCTTTCTTTCCGGTATTCGTAAAGTCCATGTTTCGTTACCAATAATTGCTGTGCTCCACACAAAGAGTTTTAAAAAGTTTTTTCTAATTACTAGATCAATATTTGAAACTAAAAGGTTTCTCTTTTTCATGAAGGCGCTTTTTGCTGGTGCTATTATTCTTTTAACATCGTTCCTGCTTCGGCCATCGGTTGTAATTTTGCTTCCCAAGTAAGTGAATTCACATCTTCTCCTATTGCATCCGATCCTATTTTTATATTTAACCTACTACTACTGGTATAATTTCTGCTACATTTCATTACTTTTGTCTTGCTTTGATTTATATTCAGTCCAAAATCTTCCTTCAGTTTTTTGTTCATGCCATTCAGTAACTTCTCAATATCCTCAGCCCTTTCTTTATGTCAAATCATAAACATTCTTAGGCGATGACAAAATAAACACATAAATTTTCTAAACTAAAAGTTGCCTTTTTAAATTAATATCTGTAAACGGTCCATCTGAGTGAATACACACATTACACTGTCAGCACACAAAACAGGTTTTCTGTTTATTTCATCGATGCCACTCGATACATTCTGTATTCTGTAATCAGTAACATTACCTAACAGGAGTGGGGGGAGACAGATTCTTTCTTCAGAGAGTTCTTTGAACTGAACAGAGATTTTTCCGAATTCCGCTCCCACTCAACCGTGTCTAATGATTGAGTTGTGATAAGTTATTTTAATATGTGTCTTCCACTACAGTTCTCACCTTCGACTATTCCCTTGATGAACAAATTAACTTATCCTATATGTCTTAAAACGTGGTTGGCCATAATGTCTCTCAGTTTAGTAAAATTCTTCCACAAACTTCTTCCCTAGCCCATAATTTCTAAAACACGTACATTTCGTACTTTATCTGTTCACTTTTTTATTGCTTCCAGGTCATTGGAGGCCGGAATGACTGGGGACAAGGCTCGGGAAGGAATTCGGCCATGGCCTTCTGAAGGAACCATCCCGACATTCACGAGGAGTGATTTTGATAAACCATTTAAAACCGAAATCTGGATTGCCGGACGGGGATTCGAACACGCGTCATCCCGATTGTCACTCCAAAGCTTAGCCACTCATCCACCACGCTCAGTACTAATTTTTCACGTCCTTCCATATCAACGCATTTGCAATGTTTCAATTTCCTTTCTCCCCACGCTTAACTTCCATAATGTGCTCAATTCCACAAATAAGATTTTTAAAAGTTTCTTTCTGAGTCCTTGAAGAATTTAATTTAATTATATTTCACTGCAATGGAGCGCACGCTCCTGTGGCAACTTCCCTGCACACTCATTTTTCCCCCTTTCCTGTACCCACCTACTTTCCTCCTCTACTAATTTCAACTTTAAATTCTTTTAGCGTTTTTGGTAAATTATTCAACATTTATTTTGGTAATTTGTTCCAATCCCCAACCCCACTACCTATGAAAGAAAATCATCTGATATTTTAAACTTTCGACATCTTTGTTGCTCCGACCACTTTACGCGCCAAATAACAGAATTCATAGACTTCTCCTAGAGCGATTGATCCTATTTTTATTTGCAATGTCCTTTTCTCCTTCTCTTCGATATCAGCCATCAAAGCCACGAAAAGTAACCCCGTGGATTCATTTCAATCCTTCTTTACTTGACTTCCAATGGTTCTTCATCCTTTGATTTTGCTGTTTCCTCCTTTCTTTCGTCCATATGTTACTACATTTCCTCTTCTCCTGGAAACCCTTGAAATTTTGGATCAATCTCCTAAAAGTTGCTCTATCTTGTATTAAATCTTCTGTTATTCTGATCTCAATCATATCTTTCTTTACTCCTTGGATCTACTGGTTGCCCTTCTTACTCTTGTAAACTTGGTCGAAAATTCTTTTTGTACGTCTGTTATTATCCATTCCCATTATGTGACCAAAAAAACTGATTCTCCTCTTTCTGATCGTTTCTGAAATCTTTTCAATTTCTTCTTGTATAGCTCTTTATTCCTCCGTTGTCTAAACTCACCATTTTGAATTTTTAATGGTCCCCAAATTTTTCACAAGATTTTCCTTTCCCTTTTATCTATCTTTTCTATTTCCCCAGTTTTCATAGAGAAAAAACATTCTGAGGCGTACAGACCTTTTGGTTTGATTACTATGTTGCAGTGTTTGATTTTAGTTTTCCTTGAAAGATTCTTTATATTGTATGTATCTTTAGTCAGTTGGTATGCTAGTTATAGTTTTCTTGCTGTTGATATGCCTCCTCCTGACGTTTCTTATAGTTTTAGAAGTTTGTTTTTGGATTGTGTTGAAAGTGTGGAAATTGTCAGTGTCCTTTTATTGATATGATTTTTGCTAAATTTTTGTCTTGCTTTGATTTCTGTTTAGTCACGATTCTCTCAGTAGACTGACGTCAGAATGACGTCGCCGTTACTTGCTGTCGGTGTGCGGGGCAGTATTTTCTGCGGGAGGTGGCGTGTGGCGAACGCCGCCCCCACCGCCCCCGTATAATTGCCGGCGGGGGCGGCGAGCCGTGTTTGCCGAATCTGGACGCAATCGCGAGCGGGGGCGGGGGGGGCGGCAGCACTATCGACCGACCGCAGCGCCGCCACCGCCGCCCGTCCGGACCGACGCCTTGGCCGGGGGCGGCGGGGGCGGGGTGGGGCGGCAAATTAGAATACGACACGCGCCTCGCCCCCGGCCAGCGCCAGGTGATTAAATTGTCACCGCGGCCGCTCCTGCTGCCTCGAGTGAGCAGACGAAAAACCCGACCACGCGGCGGCGCCATACAGCGCAGCACACCGTAAGAACTGCGCTCGTCTTCTCGGTTCCTCCATCGCTGATATCCACTATAACTGTACACAACAACACCCGTAATAAACGTATTGGTTGTAGGCTCCTCTTGTTTCTACAGTCCATTTCTTCTATTCTGATTACACACAATAACACACACAAAATAATCCACAGGTTCAGGTTGCGTATACCGATTGAATTGGAGTCACAATTTTTTTGTATACTCTAAAAAAAAGATTCGCGATATAAAAAGTCACCCACCGTCTTTGTAAGATTCTTCCATAAACTTCTTTCCTGCTTACACTATTTTGAGCGTTACGTTACCAAAACGGTATAAAAGGACCCTTCACAATTTCGTTATTTCTGTCCGTCCCCATCTTACGTCACAGACTAGTAATTTCGCTTTTATTTGCAAAGATTGTTATGAAATTTTGCTAGAAGATCTATTTTACTGATGAAAAATTAATGTGTGGAGAAATACTCAAATGTATTTAGGGCTTCTTCCCCTCCCCCCTCCCTCTCCGAACTCCCCCAAAAGATAAATTAGTATTTTCGAGTACGTCATAGAGTGTAATGTCGGTGATGGTATATTCCAAAATACCACCAACGTTGCATTGGGACATTTTTCTTTAGTACTAAAAAATGGAATTTGACCGTAGCTTCGTCTAGGTATAAGGACTAATCCATGTAAGCTAGTTTTTTTTTTTTTTTTTTTTTTTTTTTTTTAAATTCCCTATCAACTATTAACCCAAGAAGTATGAAAACTTAAATATTATGTGAAAAGTTTCTTTTGTTTTAATTACTTTATTGCTTCGGGTGACTTCAGAACCTCTGGTTAGGATTCTGTCAGAGGATTATAATATAATATCTCTATAACCTTCAGCGTACAGAAAAATCAGAGTTTGACGGATTACGTACTTTTAAGATGGTTCAGTAAAACGTTTCCTTATTAAAGCTAAATATTGTACATTCTTATCAAACGTCTATTTCTTTTTTTTTTTTTAAGGACAATCTTTTCATTTACCATAGGTAAATAGTAATAAACCAATCTTAAAGCTCAAAAGTCTCTGAGCAGGTTTTAAGTCAGATCCTAAATTTTCTAAGCATATTGGATGTTTGGATGTTTATATCTTTAATAGAGGGGATACAATCTCTGGTCAGAATTTTCAATATTCCGTAAAGTCACAAGTCACTGATCAGATTTTAAATCAGATCCTAAACTCTCTAGGCATACTGAAGGTTTTCATCTTTGATGGTGTGTTCAATCTCTGGAAGGGATTGTATTAAGTTGGTTTGGCTGCTATCTGTTCAAATTACAAATAGTTTATTATTTTTCCTTCCATTCCCGATCACTTAAGGTCGTAATATGTACTTTAGATTTTAAGTTAAGCGATAAGTTTTCAAACTGTAAGAACCCCATCCAAACTACTTTTGTAGTTTTTACGTGATGTATGAACAAAGAAACAGACACACCACAGATTAATATACGTAGAAACTGCACGATATTTCAGGTACCAAAGTGGTTAAAATGCGTTTATTTCCTCTAATTTTCCAACGATATGAATGAAAACTCACTAATAAAATTTATTACGGTAGTATTTTATAAAGATTTTGTAAGAAAATTCGAAGAAGCATGGATATGTTCTTTTTTTTTCTTTTTTTTTTTTAAAAAAATCATTTATACTTTATTTTCATATCACCAAACTAAATTTTGCGTTCCGTAAAATAAACGTAGAGTCTAATAAAAAATATGCGTTTCCTAAAACTAGGAGAGTGATTTCTGTAAGGTTAATGCGTTCGCCCACAAAAGTCAGGATTGTCGATTCGAATTCCTACCTACTTGGAAATTTTCACGGGCACATAAAATGACCTCCTAAAGAAAAGCTATGATTTATACAACCCCATAACGCTTCCTGGTTCGCATTCCTTGCATGTTCAACCGCGATTGAGGCGAAATGAGCGGCTACTTGATACTCCGTTACACAAATTAATTTATTTGTGTAAGGTACCCCAACAGGAAGTATATTAAATATTAGTTAAATTTTTTAAGAGAGAAAAAAACGAAAACAGATATAAGCAAAAAAATCTATTGATATGTATGCCCGGCACAGACTTCTCAATTTAATAGTTCATTTGTGTCAGGCTGGGGGAAATTAATTCATTTTTCGTCCGTTGTTGTCCTGGAATTCACCTAGAGTGATTTAGGGAAACCATGGAAACTGAAATTTAGATGACAGGACGATGATATGAAACCGCGTTCTCCCGGAAGCCAGATGCGTGACTATCAGGACATCAATCGAGATAAATTCTGACACCTTGCAGCACCATAACCATACTTTTCAGGACATGGTACCCATCCTGAAACATGATGAGTACACCTTGATGAGCCAAAACATTATCACCAGTTGTTTAATAGCGTTTTGGACAACCTTTGGACCGAGCGTGGTGGATGAACGGTTAACGTTCTGGCCTCGCATTCTGGAGGACGCTGGTTCGAATCCCCGTCCGGGCATCTAGATTTGGGTTTTCCATAGTTTCCCCAAATCATTCCAGGCGAATGCCGGGATGCTTCCTTCAAAAAGGCCATGGCCGAATTCCTTCCCGTTCCTTGTACCCAGACCGATCCCGCCTCAAATGACCTTATCCGTCGACGAGGCGTAAAGCAAAAAAAATGACAACATTTGGAAAGGAATACTGTAGCGGTTTGGTGTGGAAAGGATACGACGAGTCCTTGGTAGGTTTCCGGAGATGCCTGGTGCCAGATGTCTATGCAAAAATCACGCAATTCCCTTAAATTACGGGCCGGTGGTTTGTGGACATAGAGTTTGCGCCCGATAGCGCCCCACATGTTTTCTGTTGGGTTGAGACCAGGTGAACTTGGCGGTCAAGACATCACCGTGAGTTCAGTAACATGCTCCCAGAACGAATGTAGTACGATTCTGGCATTGTGATACGGGCAGTTATACAGCTGGAAGGTGTCATCGCCGTAGTTGAAGACAATGAAGCATGAAGAAATCTAGTTGGTCACAGATGGCGTCTTCGATCACTGCCTCACGTCCAAGGGAAGCCCGGGTTAATGTCCCTCATAGCATAATACTGCACCCACAGGCCTGCGTCCATGAGGTGGTGCATGTTTCGAGCAGCCGTTCCCCTTGGAGATGACGTATCCGGATACGACCATCGACCATCATCAGACCAGAGGACACGTTTCCATTGATCCAAGGTCCAATTTAGATGACCTCGTGCCCACTGCTATCGCAATTGACGATGTCGTTGGGTCTGCATGGGAATTCGTAGGGGCCGTCTGCTGCGGAAAACAAAGTGCGCTGAACGATGTGCTCTGAAACACTTGTGCCTGCACCAGCATTGTACTCTCCCCTATCCTGGTTTACAGAACGGGCAAGCCTCCGACCTCCACGTTCTGTGACGAGGCGTGGACGTCCACCACCTTGTCGCCCAGTCGTGGTTTCACCGTCCCGTCAACCACTTTCCACAGATGCTCACTACAGTAGCACGAGAACAGCCGACCAGCCTCGCCGTTTCCGTGATGCTCGTTCCCAGCGCCGGGTCGTAACAATCTGCCCTTTCTCAAAGTCACTTATATCATTTGCCACTCGCGTGCTGACCAGAATGACTCCTCACGCGCCTTTGCTCCGCTGATATAGTTGGCTTACCGTCTGACTTACCAACAACGTCACCAGACGACATTCAGTTTCTCGGTGGGCAGTGGTCAGAATTTTCTGGGTCATCAGTATATGTTTTGATAATACCTGTGTATCAGATTTAGGACATTTAATTTATTTTTCATCCGCTGTTGCAAAACAAACCAAAACTAACCGTTCTCCCAGTTTCTTTTCCTTTTTAAAAATCATCCTGTATTCGAAACATGCCGAGATTTCCTCTTAGCATTGACCATATTTACCGGCCACAACTTTAAACAAATATGACATATTTTGTGAACGTAACAGGACTTTAACATTATGTACGCCCAAAAACGTTTCGGTCACAGATCTAAGAGACACATTACGACATTCTCACCTATCATAGATCATATTTACCGCAATCAAATTTACACATAACTAATATATTTTGGCGACCGTGACAGAACAGTTTACCGGTAATGTATGTACAAGGCGTTATGGTCATAGATGTAACATACATATTACGACATTATCACTTACTACAGGTCATACTAGCAGATACCCGCGACTTCGTACGCGTGGATTAAGAATTTCTTTGACAGAATTGAATATAGAAAGTTGTTGGAAACGAAGGATTGGTCCCAAATAACACCGAGTCGGCATAATAAGACAGGAAAGCTATCACTATATCGTTCTACCGTCGAACCTGTCTCTTGAAAAGAATCAATTTCCAACATATTTCTGTCACCATTCGATAAGTTCTCAAAATTTCGTGACTACAGCTGTTAATCTTACCGGAAAAAAATGTCCTGTGCCCTTCCTACAGATTTTCTTATCAAATTCCATCAATATCGATATAGCCACTTAGTCGTCAAAACGTAACAAAAGACAGAGACTTACTTCCGTATTTATAGTATTATTACTGCGGTTCACACACACACACACACACACACACACACACTGACTGCGAACAACGCCTGAGCATCATTATAACGTAAAAAGGTGTACACCTACAACATTGCAAGACTACCTACGATTTGCCTCGCACTGAACCCTAGAATTTGTAATATCTCCAGTTTAACGTTCAATCCGAATAATCGACGATCCAGGCGTGACTCTTAAGATCAAAAACATTTTTAAAAAATCTACGCTTCCACGGAGATTTGAACCGGAAACCACGATCGAAACGTCAGTAAGCAAGCACTTTAACCACTGAGCTACCTGACCACTGCATGGAAAGGCAGTACAGAGACCAACACATCCAACGCGTCTGTCTATCGCCGTTCAATAATTTTTCGAAATTATAAGACAACATGTATGATTTATACAGATCAACTGTAGACAGTACTTTTCTCCTTGTTTCAAAGGATAAGTGTGCAAACTTTCATCGAAATCGTATGTAAACTGTGGATTTGTATGAAGAACAAACAAACAAACATACATTCATCTTTATATATAGAGATTTACCGGCACTGACTGAACACAATACTAATTTAATTTGATGACGGTGACATGATGGCTTAACGATATGTTCGTACAAGACGATACGATTACAGATCTAAGAGGCACATTACAATATTCTCACTTAGCACAGATCATATTTACCGTCAATGACTGAACACAAGTCGTCGACTAGCTGACGAAACAGAGCATCAACAAAGGGCACTTTGCAGGCATTCAGCTACCCTGGAGGGACTTTATCCCACTAGACACTAAGGAGACACACCTTAAGTGGAATGAAGGCTGGTCCCAGACGCAGCTACTCAAAGGAAAACACTATGCAGCAATACAACCAACAGGTTCTAGGGCAAAACCGCGACGGACAAAACCGCGACGGACAAAACCGCGACGGACAAAACCGCGAACGGACAAAACAGCGAACGGACAAAACCGCGAAAGGACAAAACCGCGAATACAGAAAAACCAGGAATACATAAAACCACAAGAGTTCGTAGATTTTTTAGCGTTACCCAGGGTGCACCACGAGGAGGTGATCTACGTAACACCCCATTATTTTTTTTATTAAAAAAATTACACAAAAGCATGAACATTATGGAAAATAAAAATACAATATAGATGGATTATACGAAATATACATCAATAAACCATTAATAAGTTAATATAAATTGTATCAAAATACACAAGCACACTATCTAATAATCGAAATTATGAACTATACCAGAAAGAAATTTCTGTGCATCGCTACAATCATATTCACTAACTAAATTGAAAATCGCCTTGGTGACTCTCGCATATGTCATTTCCTGTATTTTTCTATCTCTCCTTCCATATTGCACCAATTTAACCTCCGTCAGATTTTGCTGCTTCTTGAAAGCTTCTATGAGTTTCCAAATTGTAGGATGGCTTGATCCAAGTAATAACCGAAAAGCATTGTGCCAACCTTCGACGGAGTTGTTGATTCTCTCTAACGAATTTTTAACATTCTGGTTTTGGTTCCAAATTTCGATTGGAAATAGTGGTTCTCGTCGTCGATTTCCTCGAAGAATACGTCCAATCCATGTATCATCAATGTAATCCAAAAGTGGAGAGAATTCCTCGTCTGCAAACTCCCTATCACAGAGTTCTTCATAACAGAGATGACTTCTGAAACAGGAAGAAAGGCAATTGCTGCAAGTTTCTTTATCTTTTTTTGAAACGAGATGTCTTCTTTGTCATTGTACTTTTCTTGAAATCCCGGTATTTCCTGAATTTTTCGCCAAATGCACTGTTTAAAATGGAAGAAAACATCCAGTAAGTTTTACTCCAGGAAAAGCTTCTGCGAAAGCGTTCATTGCAGCTTTTTCGAAATCCAGCATTATCATTTGCAGATTCGATCCAATTTGCGGCTCTATTTCTTGTAAACTTCTTAGAAGTCTTCTATATGTCTCTTCCCTTTTGTTTGGAAGTAAGCGAAAATCGATGGTAGTGAGGCATCTTCTTTAAATCCGTGAATAGTATAAAGCTGGCTGAAAATAAGTGGACAAACAGAGAACGTCCCATCGAAAAAAATTGCATTTGATTCTTTTAGAGTTGTCAAGGTTTTTTTTTCGTTACCAAAAATTAATATACGATCCTCTCTTTGGACCACTGTCGTGCAAAAGAAAAATTTCACCGTTTATTTTTGTATATTCTTCAGGAATTTGAAGTCTGTTCTTGATAATGGATTCGGTGGTACTCCTCCAGATTTTTGTCTTTCTCTTCTAATTTCTCTTGCAAGTGAATCGGTGGATGGTAGAGCTCCAGAAACTTCATCGGGCATCCCTGCAAATAATGATGCAAGAACAGTTTGGGGTGCCTCTAATGTGGTTGTAGCCTTTTTCAGCATTTCAAGTCGAACCTTCTTTGCTTTTCTTTTCGCTGGTTAGCAGAATGATTGTGCAATCCATTCGTTTCTGCAACGTTTGATTGATTTTCCAATGTAACTCTTGCTGGGCATCTTGTACTGTCATAACTGGTGCATCGCCAATATTTTGGAAGACGGTCGAGATTTACTTCTTTCCTTTCTTGCCTAAATGTTATATCCTTTATAAACGAGGTGATTTCCCCCTTTGTTATTTTTACAAACACGAGAGCCATTATTCAGGAAGATACACAATCTCTTCGGTTAACTGACCACCACAGAATGCTTGGATCTGCCATACCGGCCTCGCCTCGGAAATGCCCGAACGTCTCCGGGTTTTGACTTTGGCTGCCGGAATTTTCCATTTTCATGCAGGGATTTCTCCTGCGACGGCAACAAAAGATAGTCCAGCAAATTGTTCGCTCGACTTGAGAAGGGTCAGTTAGGCCGAACCTACCGGAGATAAGCGGATCTTCCCACTCACTCCATTGTGAAGGCCATTGTCAATCATTTAAAACTGCGTTAGGATAATATTTTGATGCAAAGAGATCAAACAGTGAGGGGATAACTCGTAGATTATAAATTACATATACACAAAATAACTTACAGTACCGTACTCCATAATAACGTAACCCTAGCTGCGATCCCCAAATCGTTTAAAAACTGCGTTAGGATAATATTTTTGGAGCATAAGAGATCAAACAGTGAGGGGATAACTCGTAGATTTGTCCGTTTCGCGGTTTGTCCGTTTCGCTGTTTTGGTCCGTTTCGCCTGTTTTTGTCCGTTCGCGGTTTTGTCCGTTCGCGGTTCTGTCTGCGCGGTTTTGTCCTCGCGGTTTTGTCACTTCGCGGTTTTGTCCGAACACGCAACCAACAATACCAAAGACACCGTGGTTCACAGATAGCAAGAAGACACATAACAACCATTATTAGGATGAGACTAGGACACGGTTGCTATCCATACCTTTTGTGCCGCCTCCGTATACTAGAATCACCGTTATGCACCTCCGATCAAGAGATCTCCAACCTCAACCACACATGTTCTCCTGTTTGCGACACCAACTACAACGTAAACTATTCTACCGGCGCCAAGCACAGTTATCTGTCAAATTTCCAGCGAACTTTACTACCATTTTACAATAAAAAAAATGTACAGGTCTATTAAGCAATCATCCTCTTCCTTCAAGACACCGAAATGAAGATTTGAAGCCTCCAACACGCTTCAAGAAGACAAGAACGAGCATATGATAGTATTGAATGCTGGCTAAATGGTTTCAGACCAAAGGCCAAATAAATAAATAAAAAATAAACTGGTATAATTTGATAACCGTACCAGGACGGATTAACGATATGTTCGTACAAGACGTTACGGTCATAAATCTAAGAGACACATTACGAAATTTTCACTTCACGTAGATCATATTTACTGGTACTACCATGCTCAATTAATCCGACGACCTGAATTGCACATCGCTACATTTCCTCCTGGGACTTATTCAACCCATTATACACATCTACGAAGACAGTACTATACCCAGGAGGTGGTACAGTCTCACGACTATTAAAATTGAGCCACATCCACCTCCCATAAAACGAAATACATTTCCGCTTTTTTGTTTCATAAACCGAAATAGTGATTACATTTCGGCAATAAAAGTTATAGGAACATCGAATACGTTTCATTTACTGTTTTAAACATTTTACAGTTATTAAGTGTTCACACATAACCGAAAGTTACCAATCTCAAACAAAATGCTGGTTTTTAGAAAGTACTGGATAACAACAAAATGCAGATTTTACCCGTCTACAACAACTTAAAATGACTCGAAATTTACGTTAATATTCAACGTTTGCTGTGTATTAATTTTTGGAAACAGTACAGACTTATCTAAGAGTTCAGTCAAATATATAACACGTAACAAGATTTCGGATTTAATAATTTTGGCAGTGGTCTTGTAAGTATGCTTGCCTGTAAAAGCAATTCTTTTAGTTCTGTCGTTTCTTGAACATACTTAGCGTGGAACAATAGAAAAGAATCATAACATTAATGTTCTGGCTGACGTGAGACACTGTCAACGAGCATGCGTGAGTATATTTGAAAGACACTTTCCTATTAAATTTAACTTCACCGTAAAGATTTCTGTCACTCAACATTCCCCATTTTTTCTAGTGCTCATAACAAAGTCGGGCGATTGATCATTGATGTAATACGTAATGATAACTGTTTAAAATAATCAAGGAACTAAATCAAACTAATGTGTCTATTGTGCGAAAAAGTTTTTTTAGCTAATGTCCTTATTGTGCGACAACGATAATTTCTAGCCTGTGTATTGGGAAGCAAATGAGAAATGAAATGGAAAGTGGCTGTTCTTACGAAAAAAATCTCATCAAGGAAGAACATAAAATTCAAAGCTTCCGTATTTAAAAACATGCTGCTCCGACTAGTGATAGCTAATGATATAATTGATGCATAACCCCAACTGGGAATTATTCGTAGCATGGAGTTATCTTCCCTGTCCTATCGCGTTGACCGCTATCTCCGGGAGTCCGTAAAAAATTCGGTTTGCGGTAAGGGGCAAAATCGTTAACCGTAGCACAAAAAGAATATACATTATTAAAGAAGTGCAGAAATTTTAAAAGTTAATTCTGACGCATATCACCATTGATGAAAAGTTTCTTTAATTTTATTTCCTAAATTTAAAATTCCAAGAAATAAACAGTAAATTCCAGGAACGAGGAAAGATAATGCCTGGCTCGTTATTAGTTTCTCCTACCAGCTTCCGTCTCTGGTAAGCCTGACGCTATGGTGCTGTAATTGGCTCAGGTTCGGATATGCTGATCCCGGAAGCTACGAGGTGCGATGTCTTGCGGTTCCACGGTTCGAGTCAGCCGAGGGCAAAAGTGGTTAAATGATGCGTTATGTTTTTCTTGGGTTACCCGTACACTGGGACAGTGAAAACATATTTTACACCTATTGGGAAGTTGAAATTACAAATTTCTGCCTGTATCTATTGTGAAATCAAAATTCGTTGTTATTCTTCAATAAAGTCACTATTATTTCAAAGGCACGGAAGAGGTTAGTATTCTAAAAACGTAAACGAATTCGGCAACGATATTTGAGAAATGGCAATTCCTCATTCCGTTGAGTAATTTCGAGATTTTTTATTTAAACAGAATTTTTGATAGCCAGATCGTGAGTGTGAATTGACTACTGTCTAGTGCCACTGATGAAATTTACCCTTCACCCAATTCGTTCAGCTATTAATTAATGTAAAATTCCGGGAAATAAACAATAACTTTCAGGAACGAGGAAAGATAATGCCAAGCTGTTTATGCGTTGTAGCCACCTCATCTTCCGTCTCTGGTAAGCCTGACGCGATGGGGTGGTAAGTGGCTCATATTCGCGGATGCAGATCCCGGAAGCTAGTGCGTTGTCTCGTGGTTCCACGGTTCGAGTCGCGCCGCGAAAAAGTGGTTAAACGATGCGTTATGTTTTTCTTGTGTTACCCGTACACTGAGACAGTAAAAACGTATTATTACAGATTTCTGCCTGTATCTATTGAGCAATCCAAATTCATTGTTATTTTTCTGTAAAGTCATTATTATTGCAAAGGCCTGGAAGAAATTAGTTTTTTTTATTATTTTTTTTATTTATTCCCCGAAACTTTTTGGCTGGATCGTGAATTGACTTGACTACTGTCTAATGCCGCTGAAGAACTTTGCCTATTTGTTTGATGAACAGTAACACAATCAAGATTTAATTTAAACTGCTGGTATCTGTATGTATTGACATATTAACTCATTGTATGCTGAATTGACGCTAAAGTAAATACAATCATGTTGTGGATACTGAAATTTGTAACAATCTAGTCTTAAAGTATAAATTGTTCGCGATCATTCATTTCGCCAAATGTAAAGTAAAAGGTTTGTTTCCTCATAGTTGTGGAAAACGATAGCCAGTATATAGACGTCATAACATCCACGAGGACTATGAGAAAGAAGAGTGGTTTTATAAATATCCTACGTTTCATTTATTCTAAACAAAATCTATCAGTTTCTAATTTTTGAAAATTTTTGTCTCAAGATAAATATCATAACAGAAAGAAATAGTGACACTTATTTTTTCGTAATGTTTTGTTAATAGAAAACTTAAAAAAATTACTTGTCAGCAGATAGATGACGATAGCACTATCAAGCGCTACATTGTAATTCATTATAAGTATTTACAGTTTGTCTCAGTTACACTCGGCAAGTGATGTGTGGTAGGATCATCATGAGGAAATAGGGCTGTTTACACACAGCGTTGAACGCGCAGCTTTTCGTGAACGGCTCGTATGGAATATCCATTCCCAGGATATTCCTACTTCTTAAAGAATGCATAATCATTATTTTCTATATATACTCGTACAGTCTTTGCATTAAATGTGGACAGCGCTGTCATGTTCTATCAGTCTTTTTGCACAATCTGGCATCAATCTCATCCCAGGAAAGAGTAAGGCAATGCTGGATCCGCCTTTTGGCAATATCATTGGGATATTTCATTCAGAGCCATCTATATTCAGATTATTCATTTCCGTAAGTCAATGCATGAAAAAAACTATAATTAAGCTCCTCCCCACTGAGATTCATAATGGCGGGGTAGTTCATCAACCTTCCCCTACATTTCAATAACACTTTAAATAAATTCAGATCGTAAAACCTATCGCAAAAGTTGTAATTAACGGGAATGCATTAAAGCGAGGCAAAAAATAACCCCTAAGGCTCCGTTCTACTTTTTACTACAACTGAGTAGCGTAAAACTTTAACGATCATTATTTACATACTGGTTAAGCTAATTCCTTCCGATAATATTTCACTCATAATGTGGTCCGTGGACATACCAGCGAATAACCATTTTCGTGGAGGTAGAATTTTTAGTACTACGAAACTACAGAAACAAGAGATTATTTCGGAAATATTGAATGAAACAGTCTTCCTAGGCAGCATTGTTAACAAACTGACGAGTAGTATCTAGCTTGAGCTTGGTGGGGGGGGGGGGGGGGGGGTCCTGTGGTTAGCGTTGTGGTTTTCTGAACCTGCGGTTCAAGGTTCAAATCCACGTATTTCATATTCTTTTAAATTTTTTCCCCTTTTATAAGTTCCGAACCTACACTATGCTTATGCATATTATATATTCTTGATTCCTTCCAAACTGTCAGGGAATAAGATACTTAAGGAATCTCTTATAACCGAAACTATCAAATGATTTTTAACCAACTACAACATGAAATAAACACTTTTGCGGCGGCAGCGCTGAAAGAAAGCTACTCTGGTTCCCAGCCACGCCGAAATCAGATCGTCTGTCCCATTTCAACTGTATACGTTTATCGAAAATAATCATTTCGCAGTAGAACGAATTTCACGTTTCAGAAACAATTAATTTATCGTTGGAATTATGTCTCTAATTTTAAGCCATGTCTATCATTAATTTGTAGGTGGTCTATAATGATCATACACCGTCGTCAAGGAAAACAAAAATATAATGTAAAAACATGAAAGGAAATCGCATAGAACCAAATATTAGTACTGTAACAAATTAAATGACCATTGTCACTCAAAAATTTAAAACCAGGTTATTATCGTAGGACTAGCATAAATTCTTTTATTACTGGTATAAGTAAAGAAAGTTAATTGAGAATCGGGATTGAAGTAGAGAGTTCTAAAATTACTGCTTTACAGCGTAGCGACTTGATACCTGCGGGATTTAAAAACTCATTACTTAATAAATCATACAATTTTTGTGTTATTCTTTGTTTGCGATTACTTCAGTATAATAACATAAATAGATACCACCATTTGGCGAAGAAGGATGTCGCCACTCGTGTGAGTGTTCTTTAGTCTCGTGTGTGAAGTGGAACGGTGACTTTTCGTCACCCGTGATAGTCGACTCCAAAATAAAGCCGCAAAAATTCAAACAAACACAGCCTACCGGTAAAGAAAGTTCGACAGTGCCTTAGGATCGGAGGACCGAGCGTAGTGGATGAGCCTTAACGCTCTGGCCTCGCATTCGGGAGGAGGCGGTTTGAATACCCGTCCGACTATTAGAGGCGGAAAAGGACTAGTGGCAAGGATTTCACCAATGGCCTTTTGGAACTATTCCGGTATTCACATAGAGTGGTTTGGGGAAACCGTTGAAACCCCAAATCTAGATGGCCGGACTAGGATTCCAACCTGTGTCCTCCCGAATGAGAGGCCAGAGCGTCACAGCGTCTACAAGAATGCGTGTGTCGAATGGTGATGACATAGAAAATTGTATAATTGTTCAGCCCTTAAAACGATGTATACATTGAAGAAAGTAAATTGAAACTTTGCTTGGGAGACCTTAGATTTTGGATTTCCCTCTTACAGTTTTAATTTCCAGCTGTGACTTGCAGTCTTAAGTTGCATAATTGTAGTGAAAAACAATAAAAAACTTTAGCCGAATTTGCTGCTCGTGATGAATTATTACGTGTATTATTTGCGTTATAAAGGTGTTCTTCTAGCCGAAGGAAGTTCACACTTATTTCCTCCTGCAACGCTGCCACATCTACTTCCTCCAACGTTGTCACGATTTCTGACTTCTGGCAGTGCTCCGGAAATTCCTATACAAGGAATCGTGTCTCATAGCTAGGCGATATCATAAGAACAGACACATTGCCGAAATGGAAAATTATTTTTCTTCCACTCATATTTTTATTTAACTGATTTTTTTCTGTTTTTAACAGTTTGATTCTTTATACAGATTATCAATAACTATTCATTCACGAGATTTTGTATCTATATAAATCTTCACTTTGGTTACATAATGGATGAAGCACGTCTGTTTATTAAGGCGGTGTGGCTGAACGTACTGCGCTGACCTGTGGAGCTGTTGATCCTAGGTTCGATCCCACTTGGGGTTGAGTATTTTTCGTTGATTATTTCCTTTTCACTTGTTCAAAATACATATCATATGTATATACATATAAAAAACTTATTATATTTTACGGCAAATTGTTTAAAAATAAATTCTAATATCAAGCGCGAATACACTTGTCATCGGATGTCTCAGTCCACTAATATAGCAGCATCTTTAGTTGTTTATCGTGAAGAAAGATTCAGTTAGCACTCCATATGAAATACATTTTGCTAGCATTTTAAACAGCAGTGATTAATCTTGCAGGTTCTCAGGAACAACTCCAAATGTACTCCCTGCCTTTACAGCACTAAAATGCACTAAACTCGTAATATTATATTGGCGGATCAATATTTTAAATTCCAAATACACACATTCTATCGTCGATGTGGCCTATAAACTCCTAGCAAAATGTTTTTCATATGAAGTGCTAAATGAATCTGTCTTCACGATAAACAACTAAAGATGCTGCTATATTAGTGGACTGAAACATCCGATGACAAGTATATTCGCGCTTGATATTAGAATTTATTTTTAAACAATTTGCCGTAAAATATAATAAGTTTTTTGTATGTATATACATATGATATGTATTTTGCAACAAGTGAAAAGGAAATAATCAATGAAAAAATACTCAACCCCAAGTGGGATCGAACCTAGGATCAACAGCTCCACAGGTCAGCGCAGTACCGTTCAGCCACACCGCCTTAATAAACAGACGTGCTTCATCCATTATGTAACCAAAGTGAAGATTTATATAGATACAAAATCTCGTGAATGAATAGTTATTGATAATCTGTATAAAGAATCAAACTGTTAAAAACAGAAAAAGGAATCAGTTAAATAAAAATATGAGATGTGGAAGAAAAATAATTTTCCATTTCGGCAATGTGTCTGTTCTTATGATATCGCCTAGCTATGAGACACGATTCCTTGTATAGGAATTTCCGGAGCACTGCCAGAAGTCAGAAATCGTGACAACGTTGGAGGAAGTAGATGTGGCAGCGTTGCAGGAGGAAATAAGTGTGAACTTCCTTCGGCATAGAAGAACACCTTTATAACGCAAATAATACACGTAATAATTCATCACGAGCAGCAAATTCGGCTAAAGTTTTTTATTGTTTTTCACTACAATTATGCAACTTAAGACTGCAAGTCACAGTTGGAAATTAAAACTGTAAGAGGGAATTCCAAAATCTAAGGTCTCCCAAGCAAAGTTTCAATTTACTTCTTCAATGTATACATCGTTTTATGGGCAGAACAATTATACAATTTTCTATGTCATCACCATTCGACACACGCATTCTTGTAGACGCTGTGACGCTCTGGCCTCTCATTCGGGAGGACACAGGTTGGAATCCTAGTCCGGCCATCTAGATT
>CM061918.1:118786204-118817204 GCA_031002005.1 Vandiemenella viatica
GCAAAATAAACTAGTTTCCTCATACGGATATCATCTAATTTAATTTAATTTTTAATTGCAATGGAGCACACGCTCCGGTGGCAATTTCCCTACACACCCAACTTCCCCCTATCCTTCACTCACCTACATTTGCCCTCTACAAATTTCAACTTTAAATTTTTTAAAGTTTTCGGTAGGTTATTCATCATTCCCCTTCGTAAATCATTCCAATCCCTGAGACCCTTACCTAAAAACGAAAATCTTCCCACACCCTTGTGCCTGAAATCGAGTGCCAGCTTGTGGTCATGGTCATCTTTTCCCTTCCATGCACTACTTTTCATACCTACTGCAATATCTTTCCATGCCTCATCGCCAGTATATGCCCTGTACACTCCCATGACCCTCCTCATCCTCCTCCTGTCATGCAATGAATCCCATTCCAGCTCCTTTATCATATCATATCTATAGCTGAAATTGTACGAATTGCGAATGAATCTGCAACCAATCGCTTCAGTGAGTCAGAGAGTTAAGCTTACTGTTTCCCATGGGCTGTTAACGTACGTATTAAACAGATCACAGTTAAAACATCACCAGGAAAAAAAAGTGACTTAATTCCTCTGAACAACATCATGCCATCCGTACGCTGAAATTACGATAAGTATTTCGGCTGAGAGAATTATCTCAATCAGACAAGTAGTTCTCGTATGAATCGCGTCCAAGCAAAAATGTATACTAACTTGTGGTCATTTATACCTTAATTTTCTCATCTTTCCTACTTTACTTCAAAACGAAGCGTAGTGTATTTCGCCATCATTACATTATTCAAGCCCTATCAAAATACAAACAGCTGTTTGTGCGTGAATAACAGGCAGAGAGACAAACACAAATTTTAAAAACAATTGATCCTTTTTTATGTCGTTAACAATTCCCAAAACTCATTAATTCAAAAATATATTGAAAGTACAGACTTTCTTCCGGTAAAGTCTCATTTATGAATCTACTAGCATTTGTCCAGTAATTTGCGCGCGGACCTTGGTGTGAGTAGAAATTCTTTACCTCTTTATTCTACTACAAAATATTCACACGGGGAAGCAACTCTTATGAAAACTTTCCCTTCTTTTAGTTACTAGATTCGGTTTTCATACTGATATCTGAAAGTTTTTTTCTTTTAGTTATGTTTTAACGCAATATGAAATATAAGAAATGAAAGCAACGTAATGATTTATCGGTAACGGTCCAATAACGGCGTACAGAGAAACAGTTGTACATTTGGTCAGAAATTTGGTACACACTTTCCTGAGGACATACCTTATAAGGAAACGTGTATATCAAAGCGAAAAACACCACACGAAATTTGCCGTATGCGATAGCGTTGACAATATAGTCGGCGGCCATTTCTAAATACAGTCAATAGCATTCGCAGGAATGAATGTAAATTCGCAAGCAAGCTTTCATAATACTATATGAATATATTCTTATGCCGTAGCCAATAATTTGTATTTCGTGCTTCATAACTTGTATGCAACTACCCACACTTTCAGCTATTTTACTTCATTGGCATATATATTTCGTGGCTTTAATATGCCCATCTTTTAAAACAATATGCTCATACGCCCTAATTGGACTACTGCACACTATTCACATCAATATATAGAGATTATTATTGAATATAACTATTTTCTTAACCCACGAAGTACAGAATTATAGCACTTAGCATAAACTTTGGTTAGGATAACATCCGTGGTCGCAACGAAAAATATTATTTCCGTAAAAGTAACAAAATAATAAATAAATAAAAATGCTGCTATGGGATAAAACAGCAAAATTCTACCAGCTTTGAATATCGATATTAAGCACAAGAATGTTTACAATAAATTAAAAATATCAATTTCGTTACGCTTTATGAAAGTGTTAATCTGTAATGTAGAGTATTGATTAACATATCTCGTCTATTATAATGTACTATACTTAAGAAAAATGAAGAAATAAATAACCGAACAAAAAAAAAATAAAGTTAAGCCATTTCTCCAACCTGTGTGAAAATTACAGAACATTTCGGACAGATCATGTACTACGGATTAAGACGCATCACATCCCACGAGAAATCCTCAAATATTAATCTAGAGTCAGGAGAGATCTAGGAAGACCACCAGGAAGTGGGACTGAGGCCAGGTGACCTAACATTGGATAGAAAGAAGAAGAAGAAGAAATGAAACAGAATCCAAATAGTGATGATTTGTCAGTTTTTCTTGAAAGTAGTGCTCAGCTCAAATACAGAGTGATCTGTGGCGCATATTTGTCCTATCCCGAAATTATTATTATTTGTTTCTCCGTTACTCTGTCACATGGTGTCATATTTTCGCAGATTTTAAGTTGGATTAGAAGCTCTCAAAATTTGAAAACACCATCGAAGTTGCAGCGGTACTTTCTGCGTGACGCCATTTCAAATCATCAATTACACGCAGACCGCTTTCAGATTTGTAGTAGTACAGATTAGTTGTAATTTTGGGATATCGGTTCTGTTATGTAAGAACGTGTGTCGAGAAATACTTGTTTGCGGTATTATTTTAGCGGAATACTAGCGTAGTTACAGATGAATGTTGACCTCATGTATAAATAAATATTGACCTCCTCTAGAGATGAATGTTGACCTCCAATATAGATGAATATTGAACTCATGTATTGATGAATATTGACCTCCTTTAGAGATGAATGTTGACATCCACTTTAGATGAATATTGAACTCGTGTATTGATGAATATTAACCTCCTCTAGAGATGAATGTTGACCTCCAATATAGATGAATATTGAACTCGTGTATTGATTAATATTGACCTCCTCTAGAGATGAATGTTGACCTCCACTATAGATGAATATTAAACTCGCGTATTGATGAATATTGACCTCCTCTAGAGATGAATGTTGACCTTGTCTATAGATGAATATTAACATGCTCTAGAGATGAATGTTGATATCCTCCATAGATAAAAATTAAACATCTGTAGATATATATTGAATTCCTCTATAGATGAATATTGACCTCCTCTAAAGAAGAATATTAACCCCCTGTAGAGATAAATGTTAACATCATGTATTGATAAATACTGATTTCCTCTAGAGATGAATGCTGTCAGCCTCTACAGATAAATATTGATTTTCACTAGGGAATAATGAAGACCTCCTCTATAGATGAATAATGACCTCCACTAGACAAGAATATTTACCTCCTCTATAGATGAATATTAACTACCTGTAGAGATAAATGTTGACCTCCTCTATAGATGAATATTGACTTGCTATAGAGATAAATGTTGACCTGCTCTATAAATAAATATTAACCATCTGTAGAGATAAATGTTGACTTCCTCTATAGATGAATATTGACTTGTTATAGAGATAAATGTTGACCTGCTCTATAAATAAATATTAACCATCTGTAGAGATAAATGTTGACTTCCTCTATAGGCGACTAGTGACCTCCACTAAACAAGAATATTGACCTCCTCTATAGATGAATATTGACTTGCTACTGAGATAAATATTGACCTCCTCAGCAGATAAATATTAACCACCTGTACAGATGAATGTTGATTTCCTCTCAAGATGAATAATGACCTCCACTAGACATGAATTTTAACCTAGTTTATAGATAAAATTTGACCTCCTCTAGAGAAGAATATTGACCTGTTGTAAAAATGAATGTTGACCTCCTGTTGAGACGAATGTGTACCTCCTGCATAGGTAGGTATCAGGCGCGCGTGTAGGAGGTGGCGAGCGTGGGCGGTAGCAGGTGGCGGCGCCGTCTCTTTGTGCCGTGGCGTCGCGGCGCCCGCTCATTAAGGCGGCCGGGCCGCGTGCCAGCTGCCGCCGCTGCGGCGCCTGCCGGGAGTGGGGGCGGGGGCGGGGGGGGGAGTGAACAATTTAGGAGGGCGCCTGGCACGCGCCCTCACGCACAGCGCCGCACGCTCACAGCCGCCGCGCCGGCCTGCCATCGATCTGGCGGCACGACGCCTCGCCTCGCCTCGCCTCACTGGGGAGGGGAAACGACGGCGGCGGCGTCTGAGACGGACTCCCACACCACTGGCGTCTGGCTTCCTTCCTCTAACACCACGGCACACCTCACATCTCTGTAAAAGTTCGAGGGGTAATCAGAAAATAAGGTTACAAAACCTGTCGTGAAACATGTATATTTTATTTCACACAACCAACAGATAGTATACATATTAGGTTATTTTTCGACATAGTCTCCATAACGGTTTAACCATCTGTCGATTCGTGATATAAGTTTCAATATTCCATCCTGGTAAAAATCCTGTCATTGTTTGTTCAGCCTCGTTGTCGCACAGTGTTTCACCTCCTTTTGTGAAGCGAATCGTCGGCCTCCTAGATGCTCCTTCAAGTGAGGAAAAAGGTGAAAGTCGCCTGGGCCGAGGTTCGGGTTGAGGGTGGTAGATGATCTTCGTCGGTGACGTTTTCTCTACCGGCCGCAAACTTTCGTCGCTATTGGCATACAGTCTCTCCGTAAACCTGTACCAGCAGCCGGTGAATTTCAACTGTGGTTACATGTTTAGCCCACTGACCAACTGGTAGTACACTCATTAGGTTATTTTTCGACATAGTCTCCATAACAGTTTAACCATTTGTCGATTCGTGATATAAGTTTCAATATTCCCTCCTGGTAAAAATCCTGTCATTGTGTGTTTTTGCCACGTTGTCACGAAGTATTTTACCTCCTCGTCTGAAGCCAATCGTCGGCCTCCTAGGTGATCCTTCAAGCGATGAAAAAGGTGAAAGCGAGGTCCGGGCTAAACGGAGATCCTCGTCGGTGACGTTTTCCCTACCAGCCGCAAACTTTCAACACCATTCTGCACATGCTGAACCTCAATTCCTTTCCCGCCTCTAAGGACCTCTACTTCGATAAGGCGTAATGCTATAAGGAAAAGAAATCGAATAAATGAGCGTATTTCTTCGTGATACCAGTTCTCAAAACGAGTCGCCATTTATGATAGGTACAACTAGCGCTGTAGGTGGCGGGTGGCATGCCTTAGAATTACGGCATACTACTAATTTTTTTTTAATTGATGACACTCCAGGAATAATGACCTTGTAACCTGTTTCTGATCGGCCGTCGTAATAACCATCATTAATTTTCCACTCTACTAGACCGGGTGTTGTAATGGACAAGTCTGTCACACTTTTCGTTCACCATGTTCTCTTATTCCACACTTCGTGTAGCCAGGTATTCTTCAAATATCTAATTATCTGTAACCCGCGACTTCGTAAGTGTCAACTTAGAATTTTCTCGCTACAACTGGACATAGAAAGCTATAAATAACGTAAAATGTGTACTAAATGCACGGTGTCGGTGTTATATAATACAAAAACTTTTAGGTAAACACAAAATAATAGACCGGTGAAACGCAAATTCAGTTCTATATTATAAGTTGTGTCTGTGCATAAATTTCATGAACAGATCATATGCAAGCTGATTGCGATATATGATTATCTTAATTCATGTCCAATTTGTTCACTGAAATTAGAGCAATTGTGCATTGTTACGAGTGGAATCAGAACACCATTTTGTCACATAGTCAACTTTTTACCACTACTACATTTTCTGGTTTTTTCAACAGCTGGATTTGTTGATAGAATTATCTGAGTTTTGCACATCCGCATTAGGCATTTTCCGCAAAGTACAGTAATGTTTGGGATATTTCTTTGTTATTCTCATTTTCATTATTTTCATTTTTTCAATTATTTGTTATTTCTCTTGCTTACAGAGTTAGTTGGTTGTTCTGATAAGCTTAATACACGTGGTAGTCGTATTTTCAAGTGAAAGTGTGCTTAGCGTATATGTTTTACAAGTTACGTATGAAGTGATACGAAATTCGATCCGATGCGATAGAAGAAGTACTGTTACTTTGGAAGTAAGATTACAACTGATGGCCGAAGCAGGAATGATGTTAAAAGCAGAATAGCACTAGCAACAAGAGCCTTCATGAAAAGATAAATCTGTAGTTTCAGATATTGATCTAAAACTAAGAAAAACTTTTTAACACTCTATGTTTGGAGCACAGATGTTTACAGTAGAGAAGCATGGACTTCAGGAACATAAAAAATAAGGAAAATTCAAGCATTTTAAATTTGTTATAGCAGGATGCTGAAAATTAAATGGAGAGATATAGTGCGAAACGAACGTGTTTTGGAAATGGTGGGCGAGCAAAGAAGTTTGTGGAGGAGGCTTACAGAAAAAAGAGATAGGACAGTAGATCGTATTTTGAGACATGCAGGATTGGTTAATTTGTTAGTGGGGGGAACAGTCGAAGGTAAGAAATGCAGAGGAAGGCAGAGATTAGAATATATGAAGCAGATAATTGAGGACGTGGGTTGTAGGGGATATGTAGATATGATGAGATTAGCATAAGATAGAAATGGATCGAGGATTGCATCAAACCAGTAGAAAGACTGGTGACAGCAAGAAAGAAGTGATGCGAAATTTAAAGCCGACCTCAAGCAAATCAAATATAAATAAAAAGAGTTAGTAACAATTTTTTTAAATAAAGTAATGAGAGTAATTTAACTACCGTAATCGTTCTGGTAAGTTATTACTAGAAACTCTTTTGAGTTACCAATAGTAACTGCAACTTGCCGAATTTAAAACTAAGTGTATGTTAGTGCCACTCATCTTTGACCAGAACTACCTTATGGTGTAAACATTACGTAGTTGTAGATTTTTTAATGTTTTTCTTGTATTTCAGAGAGCAGTAGTGAATGCTTAACACAGTCATCTTAAAGGCTGTCAAATACTACTTGCAGATCGAGGCATTCGGAACTAAGACAGCCAAAAGTTGTATCAACTAACTGCCAACTAATGTAAAACATCGATAAATGATCTATTGGATTCATATTTTGTGTTCTAGCTATTATTAAGACGTTTCCTTTTTACTTTTTTTAACACGTTTCATTAGCTTCATCTGTATGTATTTATGAATGTAGTGGAATCTTTCAGTTCAATTCTTACCCAATTGCAACGTCCTGATTATCTGAAATTTTGCACACGTATTAAGTTCCGATAACAATGCAGTACTTTCATAGCTGTGCCCTGGCATTCTCTTTACTTTGACAGTAATAGCAGAAAAGTGGTTTAATAGTCATATCACAGATGTCGCTAGGATACTTTTTTAACTAAAATTATTTACATTACAGCTTATGTTTAGTAATTTACAACAAATATTGTACTCGCCTAATTATTTTTTTGCTAATACTCTATCTTCACCAATGGCTAGCGGCGATAAAAAAAATGTAAGACAAGCATACCACGCTTTATTTGAATTTACGTTAATTTTTTGGTCAATGGCTTATTTTTATTTTAAGTTTACTCAAATCATTAGATTATACTGAATTTTCAGACACCCTATCACTGTTGATAAAATATTTATATTTAAATATTAATTTTAACATTTTAGATCACATTGCAACAAAAGTTTTTTTAATCTATAATTTTTTTTGGTCTTTTCCTCTTAAGTTGTTTAAAAGCAGTAAGTTCATTGCTATAACCGTCGATAATGCAAACGTAGTTTTCTTCAATGGAGTATCAGCATCACGTTTCTACGTCACTCTATACCATCTTTGTCAGTTTCTGATGACGTTTGAATCTAAAACTTTATATCGTATTGCAGGACACAGAATTAAAGATATCCCCGCATGCCGTTGGACTCTTTACCTTGTACCTGGATATTATTATGTTAGCTTCATTGTGTTTGTTTGCGATCATACAACTACTTTCATTTGCCCCGTACATTTCTTTTTGAACAGTGCTCGATTCTTTCACTCACCCATGCCTGTTCTTTTTTCGAGAATGTCTTTTTCATTCCTCTTGATTTTCCTTTTGATACATCCGTTACCTCCTGAATTTTCGTTCTAACCAGTTTTATATTCATGATAGTTATTTCCTTACCCCAAACATTTGTCATATTTTGAAGAACTTGATCTATTCGTGGCAGTGCGGTTGTTACTGATGTTGAATGCCGTGTTTTCTTGTGGCAGACATCTTACCGCACTCTTCAAGTAGTTCAAAATGGAAATGGAACTATGAACTTTTAACCCCAGAGCCACTAATAGAAAAAAAAATCAAACTCGATGTCACAATCTATATATATAAAGATGAATGTATGTATGTTTGTTTGTTTGTTTGTTGGTTTGTTTGTTCTTCATACAAATCCACAGTTTTCATCCGATCTCGATGAAACTTTGCACACTTATCCTTTTATACAAGGAGAAAAATACTGTCTACATTTGGTAGAAAAATTATATGTATAAATAACACAAGTTGTCTTATAATTTCGAAACATTACTGAACGCCGACAGACAGACGCTTTGGATATGGAGGTCTCTCTGTTGTTCTTCCGTGTAGCGGTCAGGTAGCTCAGTGGTTAAAGCGCTTGCTTACTAATGTTTGGGTCGTGGTCTCGGTTTCAAATCCCTGTGGAGACTAAAATTTTTAAAAATTGTATTTGATCGTAAGAGTCACACCTGGGCCATCGGTTATTCGGATTGAATGTTAAGCTGTAGATATCACAAAGTTAGGGGTGCAATGGAGACAAATCGTAGGTGTGCACTTTTTTACGTTATATTAATACCTCAGGGGTGAATCGCAGTCAGTGTGTGTGTGATCTGCAGTAGTAATACTATAAATGCGGAAGTAAGTCTCTGTGTTATGTTACGTTTTGACAACTAAATGCCTATACCGATATTGACGGAATTTGACGAGAAAATCTGTAGGGAGGGTACAGGACATGTTTTTTTTTTTGTTTTTTTTGTTTTTTTTGTTATGATTAACAGTTGTACTCACGAAATTTTGAGAACTTATCGAATAGTGACGGGGAGACGGATGTGAGTGTTAGTCTTTAATGTTACGACGCTTGATCAAGCTATGCTTCTCGCGCATTATGTTAGTGTATAATTTGTTAATAAATTTCGTTTAGAGAAAAAACGTATTATTTAGTATAGATGTCGATTTTCTCTGTCCTATTACTTTGTGTTGCTTAAATGTTTCTGGCACCAATTTATTTTGCCTTCTTTTTTGACATGCCTTGCGGGTGTAAACTGGCCTAAGTTGTAGCTCTAGCAGAGCACGAGCAGCTAAAGGTACTAGAACCCAAGAATCGGATGCTATTGTGTTTTTAAATATGTTGGAATTTGATTCTCTTCAAGAGACAGGTTCGATGGTAGAATGATATAGTGATGGGTTTCCGTTCATATAATGCTTACTCGGTGTTGTTTAGTACCAATCCTTCGCTACCAACAACTTTTTATAATCAATTCTTGCAAAGAAATTCTTAATCCACGCGTACGAAGTCGCGGGTATCAGCTAGTTTGCTGTATTGTATTTTCTGTCGCCAAGCCGTTTTCGCTGTGGAATACATCCTGTTTACCTGGTGCCACTATTTAATTTCCGCTTCGTAACTCATTCAGGCGCGTAAAGTGATTTTTCTCTCCGAGTTTCAGAAATTTTGTATGAGAACAGAGGGGTGCTCTTAAACTGTGTTGTTTTATGCTGTATTGTAACTAATTAAATCTTTATTTTTTTCGATCTATTGCATTCTTTTCTACTTCATTGTACTGATTTCCGTTTTACTACAGTTTTTGTATTCTTGTGCACTCCAGTTGCAGCTTACTTGTATCCAAAATCAGTCACCATTTTATTTTACACTTTATTGTCTTAATCTGTTCTGTTCATTTTCACTAAATTCCATTCTATTCTGTTCTCATCTACTGTATTTCAGTGAATTGTTTATTGTATCAAATTATTTTACAATCTGTTTTGTTCCCGCCTATTCTTCTCAGTTATATTTTTAGCTGTTCTGTTTTGCTGTAATTCTTGTACTCTGCAGATATGATTTATTTTGTTTTTTGTTGCGACTTATTTTAGTATTCTATATCTCATCACAAAGTTGATTAATATTTTTGTCCATTCCGTTCAATTCTACTTCGTCCTACTGTGCGGTATCGTTTTTATTGTTTTCTGCTCACTTATTCTCTATTTGATACTTTTCTCTCCTGTTCTACTTTAATTTCTCTGTTCTCTTCTGCTCTCCTCGCCTCCAGAATGTGTTATAGTATTCTATTTTCTTCTGTTCTTTCTCACTGTATTATTTGGGTGCCCATGCTAAATCGTTCCTCTCTGTTCTATTGTATTATGATCTGTGGCGATCGTGGATGTACTGTACTCTACATAGCAAGATTTCAGTAAAAACTTGCAAGACTGCAGGGAAAAAGGCTGGTGTTTCTCTTCAACAGATACTACACAAAACACTGTCTTACTTGAAAAGTTTGAATTAATTTTTCCCAAAACCAAAATTCACTCTTGAAAGCATTTCCGACATGCGATCAGCATTTTTAGGTGATATTGAACTAATTTAATGAGTCCGAGAAGATGAACCCATGTATAGCCATCTATCGAAGGAAATGTTATGAGAGATACAGTGTATCCGAAGATTACATGTACAAATCCTGTCATGGTCACCATGCAAGGTTTTGTTATGTTTTTCGAAGTTATAGCTTGTCAGACTTCGAACAATAACTGCATAAATAAAGCAGATTACTAAATATTATAACGTTTTTGATCATGGTAACCAAATTTGGGCCACGTTAAACGAAGATAAAGGTTTGAGTCACAAGGTAAAGACACGTTTAACACTGCATTTCAACTGGTTAATTAGCTCAATTAGTAAATAGATGTTTGGCCACCGATCGAAAGAAATGTTATGAGAGATACAACTTATCCGAAGACTGCATGTTCAAATCCTGTCACGGTCGCCGTGCAAAGTTAGTTTCGTTTGTAAAAGTTACTAATTATCAGACTAACGAAAAATTCTTACATAAAAAAGCAGATTTGTAAATATTATAATGTTATTAATCATGCTTACAAAGTTGGGACAAAAAAACGACTAAGTCACTAGTAAACACTGTACTACTATGGGTTTACTATCTGAATCAATAAACAGACCGAAAGAAATGTTGTGAGAGTAAAGTTAGTGCTTGACTGAAGTGCGTGTCGTCGTAATGACTGGCTGTCAGTGGTAGCACTGAGCGGGGGTTCCCCTTTAGGCGCGCCGCGCGGCGGTGAGCGATGGCTCGCGCCCGGCCTAACCACGCCAATTATTCTGCGTCGCCTGGCGTCGCGGCGCCGACCAGCCGACGCCCTCCCCCCTCCCCACCATTAGCGCGCCGGGCGTCGGCTGCTGCACGCGAACTCTGCTCCACCTGGCCCCGGGCCACTGCGCTAAACTCTCCATCACTCCACCCCACTCACCACTGCAAACATGTTCCTTCTACCTCTACTCGTGTTTGTCGATGCTGTGACTAACGTTTTAACATCGCAGTACACTGTGTTTATTAACTCCTTCAATAATCAATCGGAAGAATTGTTTTCAGAAATGCCGTTTATCCGAAGTTTGCAGGTTAGAGTTCTGTCACGGTCGCCATGTAAGATTAATCCTGTTTGTCAAACTTGTGGTTTATCACAGACTTTGAATAATGTCTGCATAAATTAAACAAGTTTGAAAAGTTTATAAGGGGGCGTCCATTAACTACGTGAGGTGAAATAAAGAGGGGGGTGAAATCTCATCAAATCACACCAAATCTCACCAAAGGGGTGAAGGGAGGACCAACAGAAATCTCATTTTCTTTTTTATTAAGAGAGATTTTTCTCACTACAAAGGTTGTACTCCAACACAACAATAAAAAAAAGTCGCAATACAGATCTTGTCTTCATCTTCTCAAAATATTTCTCCAGATATTTCGATCTTGTATATGTTCCTCTTCTACATCATATCTTCTCATTGCTATTTGTACACTTTTGGATTCAGTCTTCTTTTTCTCCTCCTTCCTTTAACTTCCCATTTCTGTACTAGTTTTGGTATCCTAGTGTCTTCCATCCTTCCTACATGGCCATACTATTCCAGTATTTTTCGTTCTATAACTTCATACATTTCTTCTTTCACTTCCATTAGCCTTATTATTTCGGTATTCCTTACTTTTTCTTTTCTTGCTGATCTTCTCCAGAAATCCATTTCAACTTCTTAATATGTTTTTGGTTGATTGTCCAGGTTTGTGATCCATAAAAGACTATACTTTCCAATTATGATTTAAATATAATTCTTTTTGTTCTATTCATAACATTCTTGCTCCACAGAAGTTAATTGAGCATCCCGATTACTTCCCGGCCATTAGTAATTCTTTTATTAATTTCCATATTCGATTTTCGTTCTATTTCTAAAACTGAACCCAAATAGCAAAAATTATTTACCTTTTTAATTTTTATTCCATCAATGTGCAATTCATCTAGATCATTAATAAGATATACTGTTTTTTGATAGTTAATCTTTAATTCCTTAAATAACAGTAGAACTAAAAAGTAGACGCCAATCCCAACTTTAGGGTCTCGAATACCTACGAGGGGGGGGGGGGGTGTCCCTGAAGATCTCATCTCAACATAGGGGATGGGAGATCCGACCACCACGGGGGAGGGGGAAGGGGTCCGGATTTCCGAAAAAATACCTCACGTAATTGTAAAAAGAGACGTCATTTTCATTGTTCCCCTCTGCATACGTTTGCAAGAATTGATGCTTTTCTCAAATCTTCCAGCAGTGAAAGAACTTTTTACCCAAATCGAAAGTAAATTCCGAGTAAAATTCACGTTATTACAATAATTCACTTAGTTTTTTGGTTAACAAATCTTTTTTTTTTAACTGATAGAACAAATTTCAAATTATAGTGGTGCTATGACTGAATTTAAACGAAAGTTCCCCCCCCCCCCGTAAGTGGCATTGCGTATTCATGCAAAGACGATCTAAAATGAAGATTCGAAGAAATCGACTCAAGATGCTGTTTATGTCAGCAATACCCGAAGAGTTCACAGCGGAAATTAAAAGACATTGTCTCAGAAGAAACGGCTGCTAATATTTCCGAACCGATTCTTTTACACTATCAACTTTATCTAGACAATAATGGTCATTGTTTTCAACACCGTCCAACAAGCAGGTAAACAAGAAATTGTTTCTTGTTTTTTCTGCTCGTGTTAGATTGGAAGAACGGGGTTAGCAATGTAACGGAAAGACATGGTGAGTGTTCAAAGATTTAGTGCCTCAAATAGAATTCTGGCTTGTCTGTTATGATATGTCAATAAAAACATTGTATTCGGCTGAAGCAAAAAAAAAATTAAAAAATAGCAGCTACTACAATATGACTTCTTTCGTGTTTCTAGCAGTATAACAATATAATCACGACTGATTTCTATTATATTACGCTGTTAATTGGTGACCAAGTCGATAAACTTCGAATAGAGTTATAAACTTTATCAAACTTTGACGAAAAGATAGGTTTGTAATACAATTTTACATCACATTTATTGACGAAACACACTTAAATTTGTTCACACAATTCGTGTCCACAAAGAACAAACAAAGCACATTAAACGAGAGATGTTGTATAGCTACCCTCTACGAATATTCCGAGCGACCCCTAGTTGTTTTGGGAGGAACATTTCATTTAATAATAGCGAAAGTTCTAGAATCTTACATAGGCGCCCCTACGCTTTCCAGAACGCCAAACACTATGTTATTATAAAAAAATTCTTAATGCTACTTGCAATCAAATGGTAACACTTTTAAGTGGAAATATCAAAATCTACATCTGTACTCTGAAATGCACAAAATGGTGGATGGCAGAGGGTGCTTTGCACCAAAACTAACGGTGTGCGTTCCAATTCATAATGGATCGAGGGAAGAAAGAATTCAAGTAAGGAACAGTACGACACCTCATTTCTTTAATCTTATCTCTCCTGCCATTGCAACCCAAATAGGTTGGTGGAAGAAGTATTTAATAGCTCTCGTAAATGAATATTCGCATGTTAGTCAACATATTCAAATCGAACACACATCATCTTTCTGCCAACAATCTCCTGTTTTTTTTTTTTATGCAATCCTCCATCCCATGATATCTTGTGTTAACCACTTCGTCTGAACTTACCTCTTACAACTCATAGCCACAATTATCTGCTTCATATATTTGGAGGATTGCATCAAGCCAGTCGAAACACTGATGACAGCAAAAAAAAAAAAAATATTCTAATCTCTGTATTCCTTACCTTCGAATGTTTCCTCCACTAACAAATTAACCAATCCTGTATGTGTCAAAATATGACCTACCAGCCTGTCTGTTCCTTCTGTAGGACTCACCCACAAATTTCTTTCCCCATCCACCATTTCCAAAACATTTTCATTTCGTACTTTAACTGTCCACTTAATTTTCAGCATTCTTCTGTAGCACCACATTTCAAATGCTTCAATTTTCTTTCTTTCTGGTATTCCTAAAGTCCATGCTTCGCTACCATAAAGTGCTGTGCTCCACAAAAAGAGTTTTAAAAAGTTTATTCAAAGTTCTAGATTAATATTTCAAACTAAAACATTTCTATTATTTATGAAGTCTCTTCTTGCTAGTGCTTTTAATGTCATTCTTGCTTCGGCCATCCTTTTTAATTTTACTTCCTAAGTCGAAAATTTCACTTACTTCCCTTCTCGCATCTGATCCTATTTTTATATTTAATCTACTATTATTGGTATCTTTTCTACTACATTTCATCACTTTTGTCTTGCTTTGATTTATATTCAGTCCAAAATCTTCCTTCAGTATTTTGTTCATGCCATTCAACAACTTCTCAATATCCTCAGCCCTCTCTGCTAACAAGACAATGTCATCAGCAAATCGTAGCATACTGATTGTGCCACGTTCAAATGTTTCTTTCACTTCCTTTATTGTTTCTTCTACACACTAGTTTAATATTAATGAGGATAGACTACAACCTTTCCGCACGCCCTTTTTAACTGATGCACGTATCTCATGTTTTTCTACTTTTATTATAGCCACCTGATTCATATACATATTATAAATCATTCTTTTATCTCAGTATTAAGACCTGAGTCCTTTAAAATTTTGAACATCTTGTCCCACCTAACATTATCAAACGCTTTTTCTAAATCAACAAACGCCATAAAAGTATGTTTATTTTTCTTGAGCTGCCCTTCAAGTTTTAATCTTTAAACTATAAGGTATTTTTAATCACTGAAACTACCTGAAATATGGTAATTAGCAAACATCGCATATTAATGTCCTTTGCTTAAAGTGTTAAATATCAAAATCAATTTATCATACTTGCAAAGTTTGAGGCGCACGTTCAGAACCATTTCACGTAATATACGGATAAAATAACACACGTCAACAAACCAGTTTCCCGTAAGTAAAAAAATCCAAATTAATGAACAAAATAGCAACATTACAATGTAAAATAGTCTGATGCGCGATCCAAAGAACATCTTGGAATATAGTCAATGTAATAGTCATAAGATTCACCTAGAAAGTATTGTCACGAACATTTGCATCCTATTTCAGTTTCAATAACGCGATTATTTAGTTATTAAACAAAAGTTTAATTTCCTTCGATTAAAAAAAAGCATCGTTATACGAAACATTTAAACTTTCCTGATCCCGAAGTCTTTTTGAATATTTATAACCATGTCAAAAATATTTATTTTCTTTTATCCTTCTTCATAAAATTAAACATGTGTTAGAGTTGATAGTAAACATTGTATTCATTATCATTCAAAATATATGTACACACTTTGACAATAAATTTGGCCGCCGCTGTAAAATTCTATCACTCTTATCTTGCATAATCCTACATCAATGTCATCCTAAGAAACAGTAACGCATTACTGGCAATAGAATTTTTCAGCGGCGGCCAAATTTATCGTCAAAGTGTGTACATTTTTGTAAATTCCCTTTATATTTTGCTAGTCTCTGTTTTTTGTAATACGTTTCGTAACATTTTAAATCACCACTATCGTCCGTACCACATCAATTTTTTATATTCCCGATGTTGCCAGCCTGTAGATAATTCCCTGGGTGATTCATAGCGAGGGAACTTCGTTTTTTATATTTGCCTGCCAGCTTCTTGCGTCGGTCCCGGCTGCGAGGCCCGAGGAGCCGGTCGTCCGTCGCGGTTATTTGATTTCGAGAGGTCGTAACGCGGCCAGTATCGATTGTCGGCTCGTTTGCGGCGCGCCGCTGCTGTCCACTATCGACCCATCGCATCGCCTGCTATCTCCGTCTTCCCTCCGGAATCCGCCAGCTGCCGCCTAGCCGCACTACCCGGCAATCACGGGAACCCTGGTTCCCTTTGTCCTGCAGCTCTCACGAGAGCCGAATTCGACAGGGTGATTCCGTGATGATGTTACAAACTTTCAGTGATGACGGGGAAGGTTAAAGGTATCGATATGAGGTAAGAGATCCTGGACCGGAAAAGACCGAGTCGAAAGTTATAAGCAAAAATTGTTCTGATACCTCCGACAGTGGTTTATCTGAGACAATTGACCCATGCTGTTACTAGTCCGTAATAAGGGGAAACTACCTGAGGGTATTGGAGAGTACTCAGCGAGAATTCTGTACGTCATGATCAGGGCTCGGAAGTTGAGGTCCTTAGTTTGAGCACTGCGCGAGGTAAGGAAGAACTTGAAAATCACTCTGTGTTAGGGATGATCGATATTCATCGATGGTGAATAAACATCGATGTTTAGCTCGAAAACATCTATGTTTTGACATCGATGTTTTGACTTCGATAACATCGACACATCGATGTTATGAGAATAAATTATCGAAATGTCAATATATTCTTTAGGGCCATCTAGCTAGATGACTATCAAGTTCAAGTATTTTTCACTAGATTACACTGATCAACGTAACCGGAGTAGGCCGTACGAATAATTACATCTTTGCATTTTCTAAGGGATTAAAAAAAAAAAACTGCCAACTTCAACGCTCGCGTGTGTATTGTGAGTGAACTTGTGTAGCGAAGCGAATTTAATTTGCTATTGATATTGTTAATAACGAAATAACAGGTATAGTAAATCTTTATTTTGTATTGTATTAGTATTTCTTTGACCAATAGCTTTTGCGGTAATAGAACCCAACAATGTAGGTACCATGGGTTTGTTCACTGCATTATTTCCTACTTTTTAGGTTATTTTGTGTAAAAAGTGGATACATTGCCCGAGATTAAATATTACCTGGACGCTGCTTTTGTTTTGCATTGAAGGAGTGTTAAGTATTCTTTTTTTCGGTGTCAGTTGGTTTTGCATGCAGGTGAGTGAATTACTAAGTGCTTAACGCTTTTTGTATTGCATGGTGGGCCAGTGACGGAGAGATTACGTAGGGTTAGGAATGAGCTATATTAATAGATATTGGCGAAATATTGTATTGTATTTTGAATAACAATGAACATATTTAATAAATAGAATAGACAGTTTACTTCCTACCGAAATCATCGATGTTTTAGACATATCGATGTTTTTCTATCGATGTTTATCGCACATCGATACTTTTGAATCGATGTTAACATCGATGTCAACATCGATGTTTTTCTAATATCGATCATCCCTACTCTGTATAAAGCATCTGTGGCCATATTTTCAGACTTTCATAATGGTTTTTGCCAAAGATTCTATGTTCTAACGTGAATATGTCTATGATATTAGTTAAGGCAGTGGTATTGTGACGAACACCGACCGTTGACAAACAAGGAAAGAATTTATAACATACTAGTTGATACCCGCGACTTCGTACGCGTGGATTAAGAATTTCTTTGCCAGAATTGAATATAGAAAGTTGTTGGTAACGAAGAATTGGTCCCAAACAATACCGAGTTGTCATAATATGACAGGAAAGCTATCACTATATCATTCTAACGTCGAACCTGTCTCTTGAAGAGAATCAATTTCCAACATATTTAAAAACAGAAAAACAAACGAAGGTGAGGGGATGTGGGGTTGGGGGGTGTTGAGTAAGGGCAGCTTTATTTCAGCTTGGTCTTTTCTTCTTTCTTCAGCATGAGCATCCGATTCTTGGGTTCTAATAACTTTAGCTGCTCGTGCTCTGCTAGAGCTACAACTTAGGCCAGTTTACGCCCGCAAGGCATGTCAAAAAAGAAGGCGAAATAAACTGGTGCCAGAAACATTTAAGCAGACACTAAGTAATAGGACAGAGAAAATCGACATCTATTCTAAATAATACGTTTTTTGTCTAAACTAAATTTACTAACAAATTATACACTAACATAATGCGCGAGAAGCATAGCTTGAGCAAGCGACGTAACGTTACAGACTAACACGTACATCATCCGTCACTCTGTCACCATTCGATAAGTTGTTAAAATTTCGTGATTGCAACTGTTAATCATACCGAAAAAAATGTCCTGTGCCCTCCCTACAGATTTTCTTGTCAAAATCCGTCAATATCGGTATAGGCATTTAGTCGTCAAAACGTAACAAAAGACAGAGACTTACTTCTGCATTTATTGTATTATTACTGCAGATCACACACACACTGACTGCGAATCACCCCTGAGGGATCATTATAACGTAAAAAAGTGTACACCTACAGCATTGCAAAACTACCTACGATTTACCTCGCATTGCAACCCTAAATTTAATATCTACAGTTGAACATTCAATCCGAATAACCGACGGTCCAGGCGTGACTCTAACGATCAAAAACAATTTGTCTCCACGGAGATTTGAACCGGAGACCACGATCCAAACATCAGTAAGCAAGCGCTTTAACCACTGAGCTACCTGACTGTTATATAGAAAGACAGTACAGAGACCTAGGCATCCAACGCGTCTTTCTATTACCGTTCAGTAATTTTTCGAAATTATAAGGCAACATGTATTATTTATACATATATAATTTTAAACCAATTGTAGACAGTATTTTTCTCCTAGTTTCAAAGGATAGATGTGCAAAGTTTCATCGAGATCGGATGAAAACTGTGGATTGTATGAAGAACAAACAAACACATACCGCACATTCATCTTTATATATGTAGATTCCGCAACTATTACCAGTTATATACGGAAGGTGTAGGTATTCTTGGATATCCTACACGACAATGTATCCGGTACCATAAATAAAACCCGACTTCCTTTCCTCCTGACTACCAAAGTATGCCACAAACTGATTTCACGAGCCCAGATGAAATTCGATCATCAACCTTACCGGATGTGTTGTCCGATTGGAAACATTGTCAATTGATAGTTCACAGTCCCTAAATTGAAACTAATCTGAGACTCAGTGCAACAATCGTCATTTACTATTGTTGTCCTTAACTGAAAATCCCCTAGAACTCGAGACTGCCCCGTCATACACCGAAAAACTTCTAGTCAGAACTAGAACGTTTCGTGCCGAAGATACAGACCCGGTCGAGAGAAGACTTGCTTTTTTGTACAGAAAATACTGTAGAAGAAATCACTTGTTAACGTATAACACTTACAGCTACGTCTGCCAACATAACAAAGCGATATTTTAAGGCCCAATGCGATGAAAGAAAATAGTAAGGGTGTTATTCGACCAGTTTCCTGCTTTTCAGCAGCAAGAAATCTTCGGATTCTTGTATTTTACAGCTGATGAATTATGGGCTTCCATTTGTAAAATCATAGCAGGGAACGATTTTTTCTTGATTCATTTGTCGAACGATGGCTCAAACACCGCAGTTTATTATTTACCAAACCTTTGGTTGGCTGACGTGGGTCTTTGTGGACGGGAAGAAATGCCATTCGTTTGCATGCTACACAGGTGGAAACGCGTTCTAAGAAACAACTGACGCGGTGACCCCCCCACCTAAACACCTAACCAAATGATCTCCGCTCTCCTGATTGGTCGGACTGTACGGACCTTCAAGAACACTGACTGTTAGTTGCGATTAGTAGAGCATGTAAAAATACACCTCAGTTCAGTTCTGATCCAGAAGAAGGCCGGAACAGGTGGTCGAAACGTTGGCATTTAATAATAGGAGAGCGTGGAAATGCTTTATGCCCACTATTACATCTGTCGAAACCATAGCCACTCGATTTTCTTGATGCTGTTATTTCTGTAATCGTCACTGCTGCCTGTGTTATAAACAACAATATTTCGTCTATTAGGTGAGCGCTAATGTTCGAGCCTCTCATTCCGCAGGATACGGGTTCAAATCCAGCCATCCAGATTTCGGTGTTTAATATTTCCCCGAAATCAGTTCAAAAGGCCATGGCAGACTTCCTTCCCATTTATTGCGTCCAATCCACTCCCGCCTCTAATAACCTCGACGTCGACGTGGCACAAACATCTAAGGAAAAAGAAAACAAGTATTTATTCATTTCCCCATCGCGGAAATAAACATTTCTTGTGTACACAATGCCCTAGGAAGTACTCGGAGACGTAATTTTCTGATTGAAAATAATAAACTGTTAAAAAGCAGTTTTTCAATGGTTAAAACAAACGGTGCAACCGTTACATGAACGAAAAATAAATATAGTGATAGGTCAAAGATTTTTTCCTTAGTATGGCAGACGTATGTACCCTTCAATAAGCTTAAATAATAGTAATAAAAAAAATAATGTAATTTTTTTTCAATGCTGCTATCTGTTGTGTTGCGGTATAACAAATAGTACCTGAGTGACCGATCTTCACTCGGCATCTTTCGATTTCTGTTCAATATGCAAGATGTTGGGAAAAATTTGATTAAAGTTAAAGGTTTTTTTGAAGGCTTCATAGGCTTAAGTTCACAATTCCCTGCAAAAAGAAGCTTAGCTAAGATCAGTAGGCTTATTGGTACCTGAATCCAAGACTGACTTTTTTTTTTTGTAAAATCATATTACAAACCTTAAAAGCAAATGATTACCTACATATGAAATTTCATCCAAATCGCTAGAGCAATTTCCGAAATCGTCTGGTTTATCACCTCATAAATTGCTTTTAAACAAAAATGCTATTATTATGTTAAATAGAAATATTAATGATAATCAGAGATTAATTAATGGTGCAGGATTATTTGTAATTCTCTTAGATGAGTACATCATCAGTGCTAAATTCATTCACTCCGATAAGACTATGGTCTTCTCTCGCATTATCCTCACATCTTCTGATCCAACCCTGCCTTTCTAAATAATAAGAAAACAATTTGAACCTTAATAAAGCACAAGGTCAGACGCTTCAAAAGGCAGTATTGTATTTATCAGACCCTGTTTTTTCGTATGGATACACGTATGTGGCATTTTCACGAGTTTGTAGATTCTTTAATGTTTATTTTTGTGTTAGATACACATACGATCATAAAATCAACGGTGATCACGTTACAACTGTTGATATTGTTTGCAGAGAGTCTGTGTAAAGTGCAGAAGATTTAAAAAATGTCATCTGACAAAGCAGATATGTTTTAAACATTTACTTTAAAATGTTTTACAATTAAATATGTACTATTTAATGTTAACGACTTTTTACAGTGAAATTGATATTTATTACTACTCTTCAAAATAGAATACCTTTCATTAATAAATAATTGCATTTACTTATTCCCTCATTGTTATATAACAATTCGGTGCCTGATCATGATATTGTGCGAAATATTCACATGGGTCACTTAGTATACATTAATTGTTCGTTTTAATATGTGAGTTCCTTGTTTAATCCAAAGAGAACCTAACTATTAGTAGGCATTCTAGATGAAGTTAGAACCGTATACGAGATACCAAACTAAAAAATTGTTCGTTTTTTTGTAAATTAGCGTTTTTGCAGGAAAGAAACCTATTTAGGTAAACTTCAAAAGCAAAACGTTACCTAAATATGAAGTTTCATCCAAATCGTTATAGTCGTTTCCGAGATCCAATATATATATCTATATCTATAAAACGAAAACGGGACATATTGGTCGTATAAAAACTCGGAAACTACGGGGCGGATTTCGATGGAGTTTTCACCGTTTTAAAGCTTAGAATCTTAATTCACTTGTCTGGCATGTCTTATGTTTCAACGTTAAATAATGTAGGAGCATTAAATGAAATTCTGAACGGATGGTGAGAAATTCCACAGGAGGAATCACTAGATGCCGCATACTCCGCACTAAACACACAACACAATGTCTCTGACCATAGCCTTTAATTAAAGCAATAAGATAACTTATAGTAATAACTATTTTGCACACTAAACAAAACTTTAAATATTCTTTCTTTTAATTAGATATATTCAATATATTTTAAAACCCATAGCTTGAAGTATTCTTTCCTTTAATTCGGGATATCAATTTTTAAACGACATACATAGCCGTAAAAACAACAGAGATTTTCTTTAAGCACGATCTCTGGACAATATCTCTGGCCTTCAGCATTAGTCTTCTGTTTACGGTAATATTATTCCGGATTCACTTTTTATATTTTATCTGCAGAGTTAAAGGATCTGGCGTTTCGAGCCACAGGTATATCCATTCACTTCGCAATTGAATCAAATGTGTGTTTTTAACATAATCTATGGTTGTTCAGGAATTAAGTAATGAAATTTCTTAACCAAATTATCGAATATTTTCGGACGAATACGTGCAAATAAACTTCAGCCCACCAGTTTCTTGGTAGGGGGCGGGTGAATGTAAGTTTGCTTTAATTCCGAAAAAGTTGGCGCGTATTTTATGAAACTTTGTACAAATGTTTTGAGGGAATAAAAATAGGGTACGGTTAAATCTACGCCAACTATACCGCGCAACGCCGGGAACTCCGCTAATATATATACATAAGAATTGCTAACTTAAAGATATAAGATTATTTTTACGGAAATTCATCAGATTAAATTTTAATGTTTCATTATAACAGACTTTCCACTTTTTGATCTTCGGTTTCTGTAAATATTGCAGTTAATCTTTTTTTCTTCTCCAATTGTAGGCAAATTCTGCCAGCAGCTCGCAGACAAATTATCCAAGTTCAGCTGAGATGGTCGGAAATTTTCATTTCGCGTTTATACATTTGCCAAAGAGAACAATACAAAAGAGGTTATTTCTAAGAGCCACTAATATTTTTCCAACCAATTTTTTATTTTATTATTATTTTACTTTATTTTATATATACATATACAGCTACACACTAATCGAAAAGTTCTTATAACTGAATTTTTTTAAACAGATTTCCATACATTTTTTATAGAGAAGTCAATTCAAGAGATTTCGTACACTATACCATCTGCGCAAGAGTATCTGGCAGTAGACAGTTTTTTCTACGTCTACTTAGTTTCACTAGTTCTCGAATTGACTTGGTCTAAGAAAAAACTAGTGATAAATAAAATTACAAAACCTCGTTTCGTCGTTGATAAAAAATCTGCGTCAATTCTAACAGTGCGATCTACTTTCGATGTCGATAACATTTCAGGCGCTTTTTGACAAGTGCGGCGCGATGCTCCTATAGCTTTCCATTGCCCAATTACTTTCATAAAATATTCCGCTAGAATTTTGCACAGTAACCATTTTTGTGTGCCTACAATTAATTCGTAACATCAAATTCTCTGCGCTCTTGGAGTGCATAATATCGCTGGCAGCTATGCAGCGCAATATGCGGCGTTTGGCAGCCCTGCAAGCGGCCTGCATATTTCCAGCAACACGGCGATCCAATATGACACTCACCGACTCGAAGCCAGATTTTACTCTCCACTAATATCCTAGTCGCTACATAAATATATAACTCTGGAGCGGCCATTGGCTAGGAACTTCTATGTAGAGATAGCAAGAAAAACCCGGGAACTGATATGCATGGGGTTTACACGGATTGAAAGCCTAGGATCTAACAGAAAAACTGCTGTCTGTCTTAAGAATACGTCAAAGAATGGTGGACGGAACAATAAGTGATAATCTGTTTGTAACCTGAACAGATGAGACACACAGATTACATTAAATAAAAGATAAACACTTCTTTATTAACCTGTACAGATACACTCCAAAGATCACACTACACCAAGAATAAACATACCACTCTTTGCATTTTGTTAATGTTGTCCTTGACTGCGGAGCACTGCTCAGTTATGTTTTCCGGTTTCATGGCATTTCGTACAGTTAAAATAAACGTAAAACGTAAGTTAGAGCTTTCGGAGAGCTGGAGGAAAAGATAGGAACCTCAGATTACAGTACATCAAAGATAAACACTTTTTCCTTAACTTGAATAGATACCCACTACATCATTCTACAGCAAAGATAATCATTGCTTCCTTAATCTGAAAAGATACTATCCAAAGATCATAATATGTCAAAGATAAACATTACACTGATGTATTCAGTTAATATTGCTGTTGCCTACGTACCTTTTGTAATTTATTTCTTCAGTTTTCTGGCAATTAGTACGTTTAAAATACAAGGAAAACGTAAATGGAACATTTCAGAGAGCTGGAGGAACAGATAATGACTTTTTCCTTAACTTGAATAAATATCCACCAGATCACAATACATCAAAGATAAACACCCCATTCTTCACCCGAGAAGATACGCTCCAAAGGTCAAACTACAAAGGAGATAATCACTCTTTGGATTCAGTTAATATTGTTGGTTGACTACATAGCTTTGGTTATGTATTTGTTATAGCATTTCGTAGGTTTAAAATACAGCTGGAGGAAGTAGCTAGGACCATTAAATATTTTTGCATGACATTTTTTTTTTACGCTTTGTGCAAAAATTGTGGGGGTTGGGAGATACACTACTGATTATTATTATTATTACTATTATTAATATTTGTCTACGGCTCTGTTTTGCTGTTAACAGAACATGCTTTCCATCGCAATTTCTTCGTGATCGGTGCAGAGTTAGCAGATACAGTGAACTGTAACATGCGGATAGATTCGATGAAATTATGATTCTCTTTCTTACCATTTTGGTTCCAGAGCCTTAAAAAGCCTATCTTGTAGCAAATAGATAAATCGGACTTTGGTTTGCGATAGTGACAGATCAAGGACTGCTTCATCAGTAGAGAAACTAATAGTAAACAGACACTAAATAAAATCTAAAATCTATTGATGCAAAGCCGTTTACATGCCACGGTGAAGAAATCGGGGGACTCATCTAGTCGTGCTAAATTAGTCCAGTTGCGAGCGGAAGTGCGTAAGGCAATGCGCGATGCGTTTAAAGAATTCCAAGCCAGGAATTAATCCGAAGATTACTAATCCAAAAAAGTTCTGGTCGTATATCAAAGTAATAAGAGGCTCTCGTAAGATTATGCCCTCGCTTATTAAGGAAAATGGTGAATTATCAAAAACAAGCGTAAAGAAAGCAGAAATTTTGGATAATATATTTAAAAAAGCTTTCACGATAGAAAACTCGGAGGAGATTCCGATATTTAACAATCGTACCGACAAAATTATGAATGATCTCGTTCTTGATGTCGAGGGAATAACTAAACTGCTTATGAATGTAAAACCCAATAAGGCTCCCGGACCAGACGGTATTCCTACAAGATTCTACTCAAGGTACACAAAGGAAATTGCACCGTATTTGATGAAATTATATACCGTCTCCTTGGATCAAGGAAAAATACCAGCCGAATGGAAGACCGCTATCGTAAGTCCAGTGTTTAAAAATGGGAATGTTATTATTAATTGCGATGTAGCTGGTGAACGGCGCAAATTTCTCTACACATTTGCATATACGTTACGTGATTTTTCCTGTTTGCCATCAATCGTTCCCCACCTTTGTCGAGCAATTATTACGGTCTCTGATTGACTGCTTTAGCTGCAATTAACTTTCGGTTAACTGTAGTCCTAAAATGAAAAGCTGTTTCATTATTTTGGGCTTCCCTTCGCTCAATTTCCATCCAAGACCTATGCCCATTTATACTCCCAGCACTCTTTTAACTCAGCTCCTTCTACCTTCGGATGATATCCTTTAGGGTGTGTCCATTAATTACGTGAGGTGTATTTCCGGAATTCTGGAACCCCCCCCTCTCTGGTGAGATTTCGTGAGATCTGGTCGGAACCCCCCTCTAAAATTAAATGAGATTTTGTCGGAGACCCCCCACCTCTAATCGACCTCGCTTCCTAGGGTGGTTATACTCCCCCCCCCCCAATAATGTCGATTTTTGGACCAAATACTCTCCCTAAAGTCGACTTTCGTGTCATTTTTAGACTTTTTTTTAGCTTTACCATCCTACAAGAATTTCAAAACCTCACGTGAGATTTCGGTTGACCCCCCCCCTCCCCCTTGGTGAGGTTTCGTGAGAGATTTCTCCAGACACCCCCCCCCCCTCCTATTTCACCTCACGGCATTAATGGACGCGAACATTATCGTGCCAGTCATTAACTGTGTTTACGGTAATTCCGGCTAAGAAATCTAGCTGTCCTGCATTGCACTTTCTCCAACTCCTGTTTGTGGTATCCACAATGTGGCTTCCATATTACACCACAACAAGGGCCTTCAGTTAACGATGAATTTCACAGACAGTGCCAATCAGGTAAATCACAAGACCGTATTACTATCAACCGAGTCTGACTTAACCCCAGGTATGTTCTCCAAGCATAACCCAACGGGATCTCCCAACCTGATTGATTCAGTCCCGAACCGAGTAGAATGAATCTCGTTTCTTTGTTCTTCAGAGCTGTTGGCATCTTCTTCGTCAGAGAAAAGTGTTATCTAATCGCATTTTCCGGAAACCGCTCCCCATTCAACATTGGCTGTGTGGAAGAAAAATCTACTGTATAATTTCGTAAGGTCACTCATCCACTCACCTCGATAGCTATTGGCTGTAGAACGGTGTCACGTGACAGCCTTCGCTCACAAAACAGCGACCAGAGATACCATTAGAAGAAATTTGTGGTTAGGACCACAAATTTCATAGGTAAGCAACTGCTACCAAATTAATTGCCATAATACATTCAATAAGTTTGCTTTTGGTAGCGTTTCATAGTAAAAAAAAAAATCGATAAAACTTTACATCTGAAAAAAACGTGGATCTGCTTTTCAGTAACATGTTGCTTTAAAGCACTTAAAAAAAAAAATTTTTTAAAAAAAAAATTACTCATGGTCTCTGCTGTAACCACGAATGCCGTTTGTTGTTTCGGCTTGGATAAACTTCAATTTAATTAAAACTTTCACTAATGTTGTTGCTTGATCAAGTTTATGCATTACGGTTTATTTGATTTTTAGGTATTTTACTGACAACTTTCGTTATTGGTCTTTATTCATGTTCCATGTACGTGAGTTATTAGGTTATTTTAAGTGGACATCAGACCAAATAGGTTACCGAATCAACTACTCTAGCAATTCATTTCTTCGGTGTTGCTCAACTGTTTAATAATATGGAATGTGTAATAAGTTCTCTGACCGTTACAGATAATATGATTACGAGCGTTTGCCCAGTCTCAATAAAAAAAAAAACAACATGATGCTTTCAGAGCAAACAGGATTTCTTTAAATTTGCAGAGTGAACTTTAAGGGTGAAATACAAGTTTGTATTTAACCAATTATACGATTGCTCTATCGTCCCTGTTCGTGTTTAATACCTACCTCTATTAATGCTCCTTAGTTCTTCGAGATCAGAGATTTTATTCACCTTGAAACACAGGTCAACCTATCATAATCTTTCATCCTAGAAACTGGAACTATTCTAGACCCGTGACGATACGTAAAAAACAGTCACGGCCTTACACTAGTATAAAATATTTTAGATTGTCCAACAAACACCGTGTTATTCCATTGGTTAGCTCAATCTAACATCTGCAGTACACCTGTTCCTTGGTCACCCGAGATCGCACCAAATTCCCGTTTCCGAGAACTACGTCCAGATTTCGCGAATTTTCACTGTTTAATCGATCTTGGCGTATTTTTATTTATTCCGTCCTGATTGCGGTTTTTAAGCAGTTTCCGACTGCTTGGACGGTAACCATTTTTTTTTTAACTGCTTAACGTCTCTTAACAGCAAGGTCTTTAGAGACGGTAAAGGATGGGGGGCAAGGAATGGGAAGGAATTCTGCCATGGCCTTTTGAGGGAAGCATCCCAGCATTTGCCTGGAGTGATTTGGGAAACCATGGAAAACCCAAATCTGGATGTCCGGACTGGGAATCGAACCGCCGTTCTCCTGAATGCGAGGCGAGAACGCTAACCGTTACACCATCACTCTCGGTGACGGTACCCAATCTCCGCCTCATCAACTACACATTTCACAAACAAAAATTCGCGTATGATAGAAAACATAAGTTACACGAACTGCAAACAGATTGCCATCGCTGGTTCTAACTACCCACTGGAAACATTGGACAAATTCTTAATTACAAGCCGCGATGAGATTCAAGGCTTGGCGTGATCCGATATACTTATGATATCATCTTTGTTTACCTGTAAATATGTTTAATTGATAAGAAAAGTGTTTCAAGCAATTGTGAGACGCTATCAATAACATTGTTACACTAACTTGTTTTATCATATCGACAAGAAAACTTAAGAAATAAAGTTTCAGAAATTTTAAGTACGTATTTTATCTTCACAACCATACGTATTATGTCATGAAAATAACTATTCATTAATGTAACTCCTCGCATATGTAAAAAAAAGTAGCTCAGTAGAATAAAAACGGTAGAAGAATGTGAATGGCTGCAGAGTCAAAATCTTAATTTATACGTTTCATCAATGTAACCCCTCGCATATGCGAAAAAAAGTAGCTCAGTAGAATAAAAACGGTAGAAGAATGTGAACGGCTGCAGATTCAACATCTTAATGCATACGTTACCTGTGTCCTCTTAGCTACAGAAACTCTTAAGCTGCCCTTTCTGCTTACCATTGTTTGTCGCTTGGTCCCTTGGAAAGACAATGTCCACTTGTTCCCTGGGTACAGGGTGATCAGACGTGGAAAGATGTTGGTGTAAGAATTAAGAGTGGTGCTTGGAAGGGGAAACATAACCATAACTAGCATTCGATTTCGGGCATATGGGTGTGGCAATATTCTCTTATAGGTAAGGGGATCAGGCTTCGAATGAATTACCACGGGAAATGATTAAACGCAAAAAGAATTTAAAATTAACATTCGTAGAGGGAAAAGTAGACGGATACAAGAAATTGAAAAAATAAAATGCGTTGTAGAGAAATTGCCAAAGGGGCTTGCACTCCATCACAATTAAATAAAATAAATTTAAAAATATAACTCCTACATTCGGCCGTTTATATTCCAATTTTTTTTTTTTTATCTGCTTAACGTCTCTCTAACAGCGAGGTCTTTAGAGACGGGAAAGGATGGGGGACAAGGTATGGGAAGAAATTCGGCCATGGCCTTTTGAAGGAAGCATCCTGGCATTTGAGAAACCATTTGAGAAACCATGGAAAACCCAAATTTGGATGCCCAGACGGGGATTCGAACCGCCGTCCTCCCGAATGCGAGGCCAGAACGCTATCCGTTACACCACCACGCTCGGTTCAAAAATTTGAACAAATGCCAATAATTAGTATTGCGCAACGAACAGTGACGGCTCATTCTAAATTGTATTTAAGGACTCCGATAGATCACTATACAGAAAACTAAACACTTGCTTCTCACTAATTTTTACTTACTTTTAAAGTAAAACCTTCCTGGTACTCGAATTTGCGGAGTATCTTAAGATATATATGTGTCTTAAGGTATATACTTTAACTTCCTTACATTTATTCCAAATTAATTTCGTAGTATTTGTCCAGAAATATACAAAAACAAACGGTCGAGATAACAGATTAAACAATTTTGTCGTAAGCACGTAATTTGGAGGTAGTTTGATATTTCTTGCCCCTTATTCACGAAATTTTCAACAGCCACGATGTATCGTGAAAGATGTAAAGCGTTGTAAAAAGTAGCTACTACCAGGAAAAAAATGTAATAACGCCATAATAACCGGTTATTATTAATTAACTTTACTTCAAACTCGAGTTAAAAATTTAAACAGGTTATTTAACCGTAATAAATAATTCTTTCATACTGGTACGAATTGAATCAATTATAGAAGCTTTCAATCTACAAAGTCTTCCTCTCTGTATTAATATACTCGCTACTTAGAGCAGAATAATTAGTCTCAATAAATACATAAAATTTCAGTTCAGATCTATTTCGTTTTCGGTGTCTTCTTAAAGAAAAAAGAATGATTTTATTTTTATTTTCTTTCTACCTCCTGTATCATATGTTATACAACAGGCATTTATTTAAGAATTGATGAATACTCGAATCATAACTTCAAATTAATGTTTCTCAGTTGAAAATTATTTAGTACATAATTATCATAGTAGGTGAAACATCTGACTTTTAAATCAGTTCTTACATTTTTATAATTAGGTTTCACACTGCAAAGTCATGTAAGAAAAGGAAATTGATGCTTGATCTATGATTTCAATAACTTCACAAATACATTATTGGGTTCCGTAAAAACATTATTATCGGTTTTTTTCTATACGTGTATTACCTAAAAATGAAACGAAAATACCTTTACTTTTATGTTGAATGAAATGCCGAAATGAATGAGAAAGTTTTATTTTTTATTTCTATTAAAATCTGGTATATAAAAAACGCCGATGCATGAAGTACGTAGTCGTAAACATATAAAAAAAGCTACGCAATATGTTTCTGCATTGTTATTTGGTTATTTACTTTTTAATTTCGTAATAAATTCATATGCCAAAGAGTAAAAGATAAATGACATTTAAAAATACTACTAAGCTTTAAATTTCATCTGTAAAAGTTTCTGACCAAAACTGAAGAAATGCTGAAGAAATATATCAACTTTTTGCTGTTCAGTAGTGTCATTTATTTTTTAATTTCTATAATAAAACAGTAATGGCGTAAACGATTAGAAAAATAAATTTCAAAACCTATTGTAAGTCCATATTTTCACATTCCGGACACTATAAACATAACTTATAACCTAAATTTAAAAGTAAAATATGTAAGAAAATTAGACAAATAATTAACGAATATCATTTTATCGTGTTTTTCAACTATTGGTTTATTTTGGTAATAAACCAGTGATAGAGTAAACGATAAAAAAAACCGTCTTCTAACCTATAAAGAAATTTAAACATTAAAATTTTAAAAAAAAAACTGAAAGAAACGTATAAAGTAGTGCTTTTTTTTTCAATTTCTCCTATTAAGTCACAGACCATTGTATAAAAATATAAGGAATAAGTAAAAT
>CM061918.1:118818204-118843192 GCA_031002005.1 Vandiemenella viatica
CCGATGAAAACCTTTTGAGGTATCAAGTAACTGAAGGAATAAGTGATCATGAAGCAGTTCTGATGGATATTAGGAGGATTCAGTAAACCAGCAGCCAAAATTGAAGGGGGAAATAGGTACAATTATAAAAAGGCACAGGTTTCAAATTTGAGGAGATATTTCAGAGAACAATTCAGCAAATGGAAGGAAGGCTCAGGTACAGTAGAGTCAAGGTGGAAAGAGTTCAAGGAGATAATAAGAAGGGGGAAGAAAAATTTATTCCAAAGCAAAAAATAAAGAGAAGTAGAGATCCTATGTACTATAATAGGGAAGTGAGGAGGTTAAAGAGGTTGGTAAGAAAAGAACATAACAGAGTTAAGAGACAGCAGGGTAGTAGGGAATATTTAAAACAACTAAACAAGGACTTAATAACAGCAAAGAAAAATGGCCAAAGATGGGTTTATGAAGAGTATTGTCAGTGCAGGGGGACCATTGACTGATGCATCTAGAAATTTCTATGGCTATATCAGGAAACTGAGGGGAAGGGAGGATGTAGAGACACTTATAGATAAGGATGGAGAAGAAGTTACTGACGATTTGAAAAAGGCAGAGATTTTAAGTAACTGGTTCAGAGAAAGCATTAGGGAAAATGAATCAGAATCAGAAAACAGGAGGGTCTAATTCGGAGAACGAGCTTAACAACACAATTAGAAATGACGATAGTAAAAAATTTGATATCCATCCTGAGGAAATCATGAAGGAAATAAGAAAGCTGAAAAAACATAAAGGGGCTGGTGAAGATAATATTACTACAGATATCTTAAAGATAGCCGGATGTGACATTGTACCTTATCTTGAAATATTATTTAAATTGAGTCTAGACACTTGCTGCTTACCACAGGACTGGAAAAGTGCAATAGTAGTACCGGTACATAAGGGAGGGGTGAGAAATAGAGTTGAGAATTACAGGCCAATCAGTTTGACATCAGTGGTAGGTAAATTAATGGAAAGATTGATATGCAACCACATCAGAAATATATGTGAGGAACGTAATTGGTTTTCAAGCAGGCAACATGGTTTCAGGCAAGGATATTCATGCGAATCTCAGTTGGTGGGATATATGCAAGATATTTCAGATGAAATGGACAAGGGAGGCCAAATTGATAGTGTAGCACTAGATCTGTCTAAGGCGTTTGACAGAGTAAGCCATAAAATGGTAGTAAATAAGGTAAAAACCATTGGAGTGGATAAGAAAGTGATTTGCTGGGTAGAAGAATTTTTAAAAGGTAGAAAACAGAAAGTTAGGGTAGGAAATGTAGTATCAAAAGAAGTGGAAGTAAAAATGGGTGTGCCACAGGGTAGCGTATTGGGACCATTGCTATTCATTATTCTAATGAATAATTGTGTTGCCTGTTTACTATCTGAAATTAGATTGTTTGCAGATGACATAATGCTGTATAAAAGAATCAAAACGATAGAGGATTGTAAACAGTTGCAGGGTGATCTGGACAGGATATCTAATTGGGTTAGTAAACATGGAATGAAGATAAATGCAAAGAAGAGTCAGCTTATTAGATACACAAATAAAAAACAAAAGGTTAATTATGAATATAAGGTGGGGAAAGAATTGCTTGCTGAAGACTTGAAATGCAAATATCTTGGAATTACTTTTGATAACGAACTTAACTGGGCAGGACACATAGGACAGGTGGTAGGAAAAGGTTTCAGAGTTCTGCACTTGTTGGAGAGAGTTATGAGGGGATGTACGAGAGAAGTCAAGGAATTGGGTTACAAAACTTTGGTCAGACCATTGCTCGAATATGGTAGTGTAGTATGGGACCCTCATTTTACGTATCAAATACAGGAGTTGGAGAGGGTGCAAAGAAGGGCTGCTAGATTTGTTTCTGGAAATTATCGCAGAATGCAATCAGTGACGGATATGATAAAGGAGCTGGAATGGGATTCATTGCAAGACAGGAGGAGGGTGAGGAGGGTCATGGGAGTGTACAGGGCATATACTGGTGATGAGGCATGGAAAGATATTGCAGTAGGTATGAAAAGTAGTGCATGGAAGGGAAAAGATGACCATGACCACAAGCTGGCACTCGATTTCAGGCACAAGGGTGTAGGAAGATTCTCTTTTTTAGGTAAGGGTGTCAGGGATTGGAATGAGTTACCAAGAGAAACGATGAATAATTTACCGAAAACTTTGAAGGAATTTAAAGAAAAAATTTGTAGAGGGCAAATGTAGGTGGGTGCAGGATAGGGGGAAGATAGCTGTGTAGGGAAATTGCCACCGGAGCCTGTGCTCCATTGCAATTAAATTAAATTAAAAAAAATAAACAAATAATATGCGACACAATTGAATTAACGATGCGAACTGCAGTAAGATTCATGAACCTATTAAAGATTCAGAATTATAGGCACATAATTAAACAAGAGAACTGATAGCATGAAAGATGGTAACTGTACAAAGGGAAATATTGTCTTAATTGCGTATTTTGTGGTTCGTTGAAGCATTGAAATTTGCGCCCTTATCCAAATCATTTAACAAATTTGTTCACATATCAGCTATCCAAGCAAACGAAATCGATGGCAAAATAAATAAATGAAGGACATTTATATACCCTCACGACTAGCTGTCACTGTTTCACATTGCCGCGCAGACCGCCTCTATCCTGGCTGCACTACAGAAGTTTGAATATTATTAGAACTACTGATTCTCCTAGCGTAATTTTTCATGAACAAAGCAGAGCATTGTGAGAAGTGACTTTCAAGTTAAGTTCCAATACAAATACTTGCGTGTACGGGGGCGTCCATAAATTACGTGGGGTGAAATGGGAGGGGTCCGGCAAAATCTCAGCAAGGGGGGAGTCTCACGTGAGGTTTTTTTTTTTTAAAAAAAAAAAAAAAAAAAAAAAAAAAAAAAAAAAAAAAAAAAAAAAAATTCTACAAATGACGCGAAAGTCGATTTTAGAGGGGTATTTCGTCGAAAAGTGGGGGTGTAAACGGTTTTGGAAGGGTGAGCCCTAAAAAAAAGTCTCAAAAAGTTGCGAGAGCGATTCCTAGGGGGGGTTTCACGGACCAGATCTCACCAGAGGGGGGGGGAGGTCCGGAAAAAACACCTCACGTATTTTATGGATGCCCCCTACCGGGATCTGAACTAGTGACGCTGAAGTTTGAAGGTGAACACATTAACCACCGAGCCAAACGACCGCTGACTTAAAGAAATAAAAATTATTGCGAAGACGTAATTTTAATTTTTATGGACCGCAAAATTAAGTTTTCGTTTTAGAATAACATGTAAAATTTAAGAAAAAAACTCTGATCAGAGAGTATCTTATCCAAAATAATTTTCGTTCAACTCCTTGTTGACTGGATATCATCATGATTTTTTTTTATTTTTCATTCATATGGTTAGAAAATTACAGGGTTTGGAGTCGCATATCGACTTTTGATGTTCATATCTAAAACAGCCATTGTGGAAGGCAAATGGAAACTGAATTTCATCTTGCCAAGTTCCCATGTAATCCTCAATTGCAACCTTCTACGTTCGAAATTGAGAATGCCTTCTAACTGAATACGCAATATGGCGGAACGGAACAAGCTGTTTTTTATAACACAGGGAATTTTAATATTGTCGCTTGCATGGAGGTTTGAATATCCTTGTTGCTTGCTGATGAATGTTCGCTAAATAGGTTCTTTCCACAAAATCGATGGCTCTTAATTGTTTGCGGCTGCCACCTTGGCATCGAACAAAAATAAACTCTTAAATCACCAAAGTCATTACAATGAGTTCAAAATGTTTCTACGAAATGATGAGTTGGAAGATTTTAACTCATACTTTGATTTTAATAGGGATTTGCTTTTCTTAAAATCTATAACAGTAATAATAAAGGTTAGTTTTAACTGTTTAAAACAAATTTATATTCGATCTTCTTCACCAAAAACTGCAAGTTCTAAAGTATAAAAATCACTTATGCAACATTCAACCAATCAACGACGCACACGGACAATGGCGTTGTAAATAAAAGATTTGCTAATTTGGCTTATAACGTTATGAACACAGTACTTCAACTCTTGTACTTAAACGAGAAGTACTTCCCTACATACGATTTTAACACGATTTTATTACGATTTTAACAACAATCCTACGTTCTGGAGACTGTAAACTCCAAAACCATTGAACACTGACGTAGATATATTCTGAACAAAACTTATCACAGACTGTCTAGTATCCTCCATATATAGTAGTACACCTCCAATCCTCAAGCATGGGAAACGAAATTGGTGACAGCCCTCAACAACCAATATCTTTTAAAACTTTAGAAACCTTCCAGAACGTGTTAAAGATCTACAAAACCTCGAATTAAGATCGTGATTCAAACCAACGATTAGTGTATCGTCATCCAATCTTCCTAATCCTGAGTCACCATTCCATTCATCGCTTCGGATTCTTGCGAAACAAAACTTTTTTCCAGAACAGATTATACGGAATTAGTTATTTTTAAAATTTTATTATTGCAAGTATTTCGCTGAACTGAAACCAAAAATTTTAATTAGAATTTTGTAAAAATATATGTTTGGTTTCTTTTATGTAAATAACGGTAACGAAAAACATGTACTTTTCTCTACCCAAATATGTGAGGTATTTTAAGTAGAGAACTAAAATATTTTTTTCAGTGATCCTCAAAATGGTCAATGTTAGATTATTTGTGCCCATTTTTTTCCGGATCTACCTCGAAAAAAGTATTACACTGAAATTTGTAATTTCTCCCCAGTATCGATCATATCTTGTATACGACAATTACTAAAAGAATTACGTTTAATGTACTTTCTATTTTTCAAGAAAATCAGGGAAAGGTTTTTATTTTTTGGTTATTTTGTCATGTACTACTACTATTTTATCTAAAAGTGTTTTATCCATGGAGCGGAGTCCACTCTCTATTCCGAAAACGTGTATTGATTTTTACACCAAACTACTATCTTCTAATCTTTCACCTACAATATACATATTAAAGTCATTAGTCTACGGAATCTTAATTCTGCGAAACTGGGCCTTTTTTTTTTCGTCCTTTACCTACATTGTCGTCTTCTGCGCAACATCATATTTATGCTCTGATGGATAACGATGCTTCTTTTGTTTGAAGTGATTCCTTTACTACTTTCAGCAATTTTTTTTTCTCAGATCACAGAAGTATGATTCTATATCCATGAATATTAATGAGTAGGCTACCTTTCACTAGTTTGCATTGTAGAGACACATAATTTTGCACACTTGTACTTCAACTGTGAATACATATTAATATTTCGCCACAATTCAGGGAAATATTAATATTTATGTTATTCGTTTCATATTATTTTTCGAATGCACAAAAAATTGTAATTCAGTTCTGAGTAAAGCAGCAGAAAAATTCAGTTTTTACTGGCTTTTAAGTAGTTTCAATTACATGATATTTGTACAATAGGTCCTAAACTATTTGATTTTTATTAACTAACCATTTCCCTACAACGCTAATTTAAGCCTGGCAGTTTGTGGTTTTGTGACACGTTTAAATAGCATTTATTGAATTCCAGCTCTTGTAGCGATATTTGATAAACCATCTAATGAAAGTATCCAGAATTACGTATTACACTTAATTATTTTAGTACTTTAGCGTGTTTTGTAACAAACCAAAAATCGTTTTGTTTCAAAAAACTAAGAATTTACATACTTTGAGATAAACAATGTACAACAACGAAGACTGATAATCGCCAATGTTTCGTGAAATTTGATGTTCGCACAGTCGTAGCTGAGAATTTTTTGGGACCAGCCAAGTATTTCTTATTTATAATAAACAATATAAGATAAAAACGATGTTTAAAGTCATCAGCTTAATTTTTCAGTATTATGCTTTCATATTTTCGAAATGTTTTAGGTGGAAATAATGTTGCCAATTTAAGTCAAATGCTATTTCGCCGATGCATACATTGGCATTACTAAAACATATGCTGAAATCGACTTGACCCTCTTTAATACTTAAGCCTCTTCAAACTCTTCAAATTTTGTATAGTGAGCCCTTAGGGTCAAATGTAAGTTAACGTCATATTTCAGTAACATCAGGCGAAGCAGTCGTTATCTAGGATTCTAAACTTTCAATTTTTTGTAACTAAAAACTAATTTTTTGTCGTTAGACTTTTCGCAATGCTTTTTTGGTAGTTGTGTCTATTTTTTACTACTTTCTATGAGAAGTTACTAAATTCATGGCCTGGAAAATATTGTAGACCCGAGACAATACCCAAAACATAGTGACGGGTCTACAGCTAACTTGCAATATCGATGTAACCCTAAATGTCTATTATTGTTTTTGATCAGTGGCCGCTCAATAATATCCACGTTTAACATGGCCACAATAATTTGACTATCCTCTTGATACCGCCATTGGAACGCAATTTTTCGAGTGAGAAAAAAATATTAAAAAAATAAATGTTTCAGAATGTATTATTACACCATCGAAAAATGGAAATAGTTTACGAACGAAATAGTAACTTGTATGAATTATTGTTATATTTATTCACATATCGCATTTGTAATTGAGAATAAGAAGAATCATAGATATTAAATCCCAAGCCAGAAGGTAATCTTTCACCAACTAACCTTGATAACTATGGATTAGTTCCACAAGAAAATGATTACTTCGTATGTCGTAACATCTATTTCAGAGAACACACCCAAAGGAAACTATTGCGAAATGTTTTGGAAATAATAATAAACAAAGGATCATGCAACAATCAAAAAATTAATTTAATTAAAAATAAATAGAATATAAATTAAATAAAAAATTAATAAATTAAGTAATTAAATACAAAACTTTATATAATATAATACCTATTATATTTTTAGATATTTTATAAATTTCCTCAAAAATCAGCAACAGTGTAAATCTATGATACGGTTTTATGTGAAAAGTATTCAAAAACTATAAAAGTAATATTCGGATATCTTGGTTTTAATTTCAGCAAAAGTAGAGTTTTATAATTTCGTGCTATAATTTGTTGTTAACATTGAGGTGGAGTAGATTGCATCTAATTAATACTAGATACCACCAGTGGGACAGTAAATCAAAACAATAATGTAATATAGAAACATTTATGTGCCACATTTCTTTCGTGAAAAATGAAGTCCAAAACAGAGCTGAAAAATCAATATTAAGTATTGACTTCAAGTTTTTCCACGAGTATTGGAAAACTTTTTATTTTATTTATGACATCATAACACTTAATATGAGTTAAAAAGTCTAAATAATAGAAATTATTTTACACTCAAAAAATATTTCTTTAAATCCTGCAAAACTACTGAAGATCAAAGCTGAAACTATGTTAAAAACAGAATAGCACTAGCGAAAAAAAAAAAATCCTTTTTAGTTAAAAATAATGACGTAGGACAAGAAATAACTTCATGTATGGAGGGCAGCTCAAAGGAAAATTGAAGAATTAGAAACGTGTTCCTTAATAGGGATGTTGAGAATAGAGTAGATAGTTAGAGAATAAAATTAACGTGTTTTGGAAAAGATTAGCGAGGAAAGAAGATTTTGAAAGAATCACACAGAAAAGACAGACAGGGGATAGGCTACATATAATGTCATGCAGTATTTTTTAAAGAACAGTTGAAAGGAAAAAACTAAAGATGTAGGTAATAATTACATTATCTGAAACTGATAATTGAGGACATAGGTTCTAATGTGTATGTTTAGATGAAGAGGTTAACTGAGATAGGAAGAAAGACTGAAGACGGGAAAAAAAGTAAAACTATGTTCTACACACACAAGTTATTTGAAAGAGGGATTATAAATTACAAATCTATTCGTTAATATATTACATGATAGTGAAACGTTAGTTACTAAGTAATAAGCACTAGGAGAAGGAACTAATGTGAAATTTGCTTCTGATTAATCATAATAACTGCAAAAATTGATTTAAAGTAGCATTAATTCTGTTCATCGTATTGTTCTTCAGAAAAATATCAGCTGTGTGGATTGTTATGTGTTTAGAGTTATTAAGTATTTGGTGGGAGAAAAAAGAGAGTTAAATTGTATAAGAATATTTACGCTTCTCTGTAAATCAATAAAAAGAATTTGTTGGGAATAGATTTCAGCTTAAGAGACTTATAACAACACATTATTTACGAATATAATTTAATAACACAAAACAAAATTACAATCTTGCCTACTAAAACAGAAATCTGAATAGTAATAAACGTTATAATAATGCAAAAAATAGATTTTCTGTTGAAATTTGAGAGATATTGAGTATTAAATTTTTCTACAACGTTGATTACTGCCTTTAAAGTAACGTGTTGAATAAACAAAGTTCGTATTTTAAAGAAAGTAAAAAAAAAGATGTGTGCTTCCAGAGATATTACTGTTTCTTATTTTCGAAATAGCAAGTACAGTAAAACTGAAAAAATTTGAGCTCGAAAATTATTATTAATTCCATTAAAATTGTATTGTGACAAATTATAACTGATATTTGTTACATATGACAGAAAAAGAGGGAAAAAGGATTTTTTAATATGGCAGAGATATTCGATTGCAATGTAATCTGATATGATTGTTTATCCTCTTTGACCGGTCGTAACCGATGCGTAAAAATCAGCACTCGATATCTCTGACTAACGTGTGACAATGCCGTGACGGAGCAGTCCACTCCGAATTGCCACGGTTTATACTTAATTTCGTGAAAAAGCCGAGTAGCTGCGTCTCTCTTTTTTTTTATTCGCTCTTCTTTTTTGCGTGCTCGTTAAAGAAACGCGTCCTCGCCTCGCCTCGCCGCTGGCTCTGGCCGACGTCAAAGCGCTGCCGTTGCGGCCGCGCGCTGTGTGTGTGTGTGTGTGTGTGTGATTGAAACCCGGCGGCTGGCGGGCTGCCCGGCCGGCTCTGCAGGCCTGCCACCCGCTCCGTGCCGGGCGCGCGGCCGCTCGGCGCACAAAAGGGCCGGGGTGGGGTTGGCAGGCCTGCAGGCCGCCCAGTAATTGAGGTGGCGCGCGCCGCCGGCCCGCCACACGCTGGCCCGCAAGTCGTGTCCGCGCGACACAGGGGCACACGCAAGTTCAGAGCCTGGGAAACGATTTACTGGCTTCGGCTAGTGGGTTTCTCTCAGCCACACGGCTTAAAGCGATATGTCCGTACGCTCCGCACGTGCCAATATATTCGCGACACACTTTTTTTTATCGATGTGAACCGCTGTTTAATACACCGCTTGAATAAAATGACATTTAATATCGTATGCTTGAAACCAAGGAATTTTTGGAACACTCGCAAATTCTTTTAAAAACAAAAAAGTTTCACATTACACCGTACAGCACATTGATACTTTTTTCGTATACATATATGGTGCTTTAAAAGATGTGACACCTTTTTTTTGTATATACTGTTATAAAATAATTATATATTTAACATCTTAAATTTTAAATAAACCAACTTGCTGCTAACATTAAAATGGAACTTCATTGCGTTTACTAATGATAGATGTAGTGACTTCATCGCATGATCAGAGATATTACGCAACAATTACCTTACAAGGAATGGTGACCAATATCACAATATTGAGCGTCAAGTTTTATATTTGTAATATAACTTTTTTTTCGTGTCACCAGTGAATTTAACAAACAGTAGTTATGCTATAAATGAATGTAATTTTTCTCGGCGTTGTTTATTTATAAACGTTTCTCGGGAATAATATAATGAAATAAAATAATGATACTGGTACTTCGCATCAATTGTGTACTCAATATTTATTAATAAAATTTTACTAGATTAAAATCCTATATTTTCAGTGTGTGTAACTATTGAATTAAATGTAGTTATATTTGACACCTTAATTTCTAAATAAATTTACTGTTATTATCAAAATAAACTTCATCACGAGTACTAATGACTTGAAAAATCCTATCTGAAACTGGTTATATTTTAGTTGAAACAGATGTCCTGACGTCACCGTATGGTCAGAGATATTATACAACAAATAGCATAACAATCCTTTTCTCGTTACCGATACGCATCACATCTTTGCTTCTACAATAGTAGCCGCTGATTATTATAAAATAATGAACTAGAATTTCTCTCCACACCACATTAATAAATTAATATCAAGGCTACATGTTTTCGTTTTAAGTGATGAAAATGAAATATCTATTTAGCAGTAAGTATTTTTGGTTTAACGAAGATAGTGTGCTGTAATTAGAATCTTTGGAAGAAGGCTAATTATCCTGCTGTCCTTATCTCATGAACAAAAAGCGTATAAAGTAAAATAAAAACACATTGCAATAACATTAACAAATGTTGCTTGTTTCGTATTAAGCCTCTCAGGATTTTAGTTTGTACATGTATATGCACAGAAAAGATACTACAGATATAATATCTGTGACTCGATAATTACTCAATAAAAATATTGATAATTTTCGTTTAAAATTATTATAATTATGAATCAATAATTTATGCGATATTACATTCAAGCATACATGTATACGATACACATCAGAAATGAAATTGCTTTAGTTGAATGTAATTATTTTTATTTATTGAAAGCATTTATTCATTATAATGATAAAAATTAACACGTACCGTAACTCAATATATTTTATTTTTTTCGTTTACGATCACCATTTTTTAAAGTGTTGTTGAATTATGTCACGAATTATTTATAGAAATGCTGAGAGTTTTTTGTAATCGTTTGTTGAATGACCAAAGTTTATTAGATCATAGAAAGTTCCTAGAAGATTAAGTTATAAACAATTTAATAGCACTACACAATTTAGTCCTAGATATTGATCGTTTTCAAAGAGAAATTTCTTTATTAGTCTACCATTTAATTTTTGTCTCAAGTTTTTCTTAATTACCTTTTGATGTATTCTATCCCATGTTCTCATTTGCTAATGTTAACAAAAATAAAAATACGTACGTGTATTAAGGAAATATCTTCGGGAAAAAATTGGCATCCAGTTTAGTGTATTTTAATATAATCAGTCTACATTAATAAAATATTTGATTTTTTTATACAATGTCGGCCTGAAAAATAATAGCTAAGCTTAATTGCAGTGTCGTTTAGTAATGTTGAAAGAGTGAAATAAATGAAGTCTGCGATGCAGTCATGTACTTAATCCAATGCATGGTTGATACATCATGCTTAACATCTGAAATGCGGACATTTATATGGAAATTTTTGCAGCTAAACTGGTGTGTTTGTGACGTAGAATATTCTGATCGAAAATATATTTAACAAATCTTCTATAACTAATCACCGAACTTTAATAAATTAAACCTTCGGCTGCAACACAACTTCGTTGACGCTAAAATAATTAACAATTTACCCTCTGTACAAAGCAATACGTTTTGACCTAAGACTCTCTTTAATGAAATTACAGTTGATTTTTTAATTTAGAGAATAATGCTGGGTTGCTCCCGTGTATAACAGTTATCTGTTGCATGTGTTTCGGTGTTTATTTCCAAGAATTCAATATAAAATATCATAATTCAGCGCAATTTAATGATTAAGATTCAGCGACCGTCAATTAGCAAGTAGGGTGGAAATGAATTAGTAAGGAATTGTAAGAACGGAGTACGGAACTATTATTTTGTAGATGCCTTTAATGATTTGTTACTAAACATGTCACAAATGCCGGGTTGATCGCAATTCATTTGTTTCCATCATATATATTATTTCTATAAGGTATTTTTTTTTTTTTGGTCACAAGCCTGTATCTTCCTTCATACTTAACCGAAATCAATGAATGAGGTGTCATTTTAAAGCATATGGTCTTCACTTTAATCACATCATATTTTAAGAAATGAAGTTTTCGTAATTCGACCCTTAAAGGGCGAAAATGTCAATATTTCTAAAATGCTGTTTCCTGTGTTACGAGTCATTCCTCTCCCTGGATACCTATCTGAAATCGTTTAATGAAGTATCATTTTAAAGATTAAGATCTTCGCTTTAGTGACGTCATATATTAAGACAGAATTTTTTTGGAATTCCACCCGTAAAGGGCAAAAGTATAAATATTTTTGTAATGCGTTTTTGTGTCACGAGCGATTTATCTCCATTAATATCTAACCGATATAGATAAATGAGGTATCATATTAAAGAATAAGGTCTCCACCGTGGTAACATTATATTTTAAGAAAGGAATTTTTCGTAATTCGACCCTTAAAGGGCAAAAAGGGCCATTTTTCAAAAATGCGTTTTTTGTGTCTCGAGCAACTTATCTCCTTGGATATCCATCCAAAATCGATAAATCAAGTAAGATTATGAGGAATAATGTCTCAGCTTTGGTGACATCATATTTTAAGAAAGAAGTTTTTGGAATTCAATCCTTAAAGAGAAAAAGTATAAATGTTTCTACAACGCATTTTTGTGTCACGAGCGATTTATCTCCATTGATATCTAACCGATATAGATAAATCAGATATCATATTAAAGACTAAGGTTTCCGCCGTAGTAACGTTATATTCTAAGAAATGAATTTTTAGTTATTCGACCCTTAAAGGGCAAAAATGTCAATATTTCTAAAATACGTTTTTTGTGTTTCGAGGCATTTATTTCCCTGGATTTCTAACCAAAATCGATAAATGAAGTAGGAGTATAAAGAGTAATGACTCAGCTTTGGTGACATCATAAATTTCACTATTCATCCCATTTTATTCCCACGGGTCGTCTAGTCTGCTTAAAAAGAAATAGAACAGTTGTAACGTTCTTAACATAAATTTTGTAATAATCTAATGTTGTTCATATTTTGGCTTTACCTCGTTCATTTCCCCAATCATCTTGATAATTAATATATAAGTTTAAACGAAACGTGTTTCCGATTTTAATCTAAAGGAAAAAAAATACAGAATCACTAAAAAAATATACTTAAATTCTTTGCTTCCTGTAGCAGCCACGGAGAGTGGACAGAGAAGGTAAAGAAATATCTACATCGGATGAATATTAATAAACAAAAGCAACTAATAATTAATACATTTATATAAATGAAATACATACTTTTCTTTATGGTTTTCAATTTAAAATATACTGTACTGAAATATCATAAAAACAAGAAATTGGTAACCTTCATTTGTACACCGAGCACGGGAAGTTACCGCTTTATAGACACGATGACCAAGCTGCTGTTTTGTTGGTATTGGATTGATACGTGAATTAGTGGCTTCCTTTGGAAACAATCTATCAAAATTTAACCGTACGCATGAATAGACGATTGTTATTTCATTGAGGATGTATAGCTGTATGGTATTTTTGGATTGTTGTTGTGTGATGTTTGATGTTGATGTTGCAGGCGAACAAGCCGCTGATGGAGAAGCGACGTAGAGCCCGTATCAACCAGAGCCTCGCGGCGCTGAAAACCCTCATCCTGGACTCCGCCAGGCTGGAGGTATGTCTCTGGACTACTACTGAATAACATCATCTCTGGTATCTAGTAGAGCCAGTTCGTTTGCGAAACACGACGTTTCAGCTGTCATAGCTCTGTCGCCATTGTCAAGTGGCTGCTGCCGCTGGGTGATGGAGCCGCGTGGAGCTCGCGCGTTTCACAAACGCTCTCACACAACTAGTTTAATTACATTTAATTCAAATACGGTGGAGCCCTTCCTCCGGTATCAGTTTCCCTACACAACCATTTTCCCCCTTTATTTTTCCCACCTACTTTCGCCTTCTACTAATTTAACTTTAAATTCTTTTAGCACTTTTGGTAAATTATTCATAATTTGTCTTGGTAATTTATTCCAACCTCCGTCCTCCTTTCCTACGAACAAAATTTTTCCCACACCCTTATACCTGAAATCGAGTGCCAACTTGTGGTCATGGTCATCTTTTGCCTTCCATACATTACTTTTAATTCTCACACAAATATCTTTCGATGCCTCAACACCATATGCACCTTTAACATTCCCATGGCCCTGTTCACCCTCCTCCTGTCTTCCAACGAATCCCATTCCAGCTCTTTTATCACATTTGTTACTGATTCTGTTCTGCGGTAAATTCCAAAAACAAATCTAGCAGCCCAAGCAATATTCAAGCAATAGTCTGACCAAACTTTTGTAACGCAATTCCTTTACATCTCTCGTACATCCCCTCATCACTCTCTCAAACAAGTGCAGAATTTTGAAACCATTTCCTACTACCTGTCCAATGTGTACTGCCCATTTCAGCTTGTTATCAAATGTAATGCCAAGATATTTACATATCAAGTCTTCAACAAACAGTTCTTTCCCCATCTTTAACAGGAAACTGACGTCACAGCCACTCAACACTGTCGAGATGTCAAATCAGCATATCTGTCTTATATTAGAGCAAGAATTAAAATTAATCTGTGGAAGGGAAAAGATGACTGTGACCACAAGCTGGCACTCGATTTCAGGCACAAAGGTGTAGGAAGATTCTCTTTTTTAGGTAACGGGGTCAGGGATTGGAATAAGTTACCATGAGAAATGATGAATAATTTACCAAAAACGTTGAAAGAATATAAAGTTTAAATTTGTAGAGGGCAAATGTAGGTGGGTGTAGGAAAGTGGGAAGATGGGTGTGTAGGAAAATTATCACCGGAGCGTGCGCTCCATTGCAATTAAGAAAAAAAAATCAAACTAAGAACAGGCGTTCAGTGACGAATGCAGGACCGATCGTGATTAATGAGCAGTTAACGCTCTGGCCTAGCATTCGGGAGGACGCGGGTTCGAATCCCCGTCCGGGCATCCAGAATTGGGTTTTCCATGGTTTCTCAAATCACTCCGAGTGAATGCTAGGATGCTTCCTTCAAAAGGCCATGGCCTAATCCCTGTTCCCAATCCCATCCCGCCTCTAATGACCTCAACGTCGAAAAATAAAAAAATAAACGAGCGCAGGGTTCCAAGCTTTGTGGCAATGACATCCGCGTAGCGTGAGCATAGTCCAGCCGTCACGCATACCGTGTTGTCAGCGGTTCCCAAACGGTGCGAGTGTGGAAGTTACTGTCGCGTGCTTTCGTGTCGGTAGACATCGTACCGTAAATAGTCGATATCCATCCTAAACATATGCCCACGCTGGGACAACATTCGACAGCTTTTGTTGCAACTAATGTTGCTACAAGTTGCAAAGCATTTTTGTTGAATCAAGTCGTATTGAACAAACTATCCTCACTCGTACAACAATGTTGCATGATGGCTAAAGTGACCAGATAACGCAAAAATAGTATTGTAATATTTTTTTAATTCAACATAAGTTAAATTTACAAATATAATACATTAAAAATTATGTATTTTATTCTTTGACATATTTGAGTGAATGTCCACACATTATTTACTGATGAAATATATCTAACCATTTGTTCTCTATTGTGACTTTTGCTGAAGACAAAAATTTAACCTTTTCCTTTTCAATTTTTTTTTAAATAACGATACTTTATTAAAAAGATCATTTTCGGAAATACGGAAAATTTTGAGTAATGTGATGGAATGATTTTTGCACATCATTCAAATTAAGTTCTGAATTTGCTGTAATGTAAGTCGTGTCACTTTCAAGGCCGGTGCTAGACTTTTTGACGCCTCTATAAAATACAGTATAAATAATACGAGTACTGTCAGCTAAATTCAAGAACATTTATGTATTTATGAAATAAATTAATCACCTAAATTATCTGAATAGCTGATTTGTTGACATCACTTGTTTAGCCAGCACTAGGACGCAGCACGATGAGTCAGTTACAAAATGTTTTCTCTGGTTTTCGTCGTTGCCAGTGTCGAAAAATGCCATTGTTCATCAAGTCTAAACAATGGTGATCGAATGTTAACAACTGATCAACATTGCGACCATTGATAAGAAGTTCTCGATGATGACTTCTCAACAATTATTTGTTTTTATTAAAGATTAACATTACAAAATTAACAAAAATAAAATAAAACTCATATCCTAACGAAATAGCCACATGGCCGCCGAAAGCCGTATATTCCCTGCCCATTTTCCCTCCATTCCCTAGCTTGTCATGCATTCTTTCAAAAAATCGGGACTTTTTTAAAACGCCGCAGGATGCGGGACAAATTGTTAAAAATCGGGACTCTCCCGCCAAAAGCGGGACGACTGGTCACCTTAATGATGGCACTACTTGTGTCTCTGTTGAAGCGAAAGCAACGTTCTATATATGATACACTGTTGTAGTGTAAACATAAATTTCCATTCAGTTGAATACGTACAATATGGAAGAAGACACTTGTTGTTGGATGCCACAGGATTTACAATAGGCCTACTCGATTAAGATTTCGCGAACGAAAGCATCAATGTAAGGATATATATATATAATATGGCGGAGAGAAAATGTTATGAGATTAAGGAAAGATGACCTGTTAGGAGAACTATGAAATGATGGTTGCTTTTGAAATTTTTTTCGCATGTCTAGCTTAGGTAAAGGTGATGAAATGCTGCAGAAATGACAGCAATAATAGTATATCAAATATAAAAATAGATTCGAATGAAATAGGAGAAGTAAGTGAATTTCGCTACTCAGGAAGTAAAATTATAACTGATGGTCAAAGCTGAACAGCACTATTAAAAAGAGCCTTCTTGGAAAAAAAAGAAATCTTTTAGTTTCGAAAATTGATCTAGGACTATCTAAAGAACTTTTTAAAACTCTAAGTGTGGAGCACATCACTTTATGGCAGCGAAGCATGGAATACCAGAAAGACGGAAAATTGAAGCCTTTGAAATGTGGTGCTATAAAAGGATTCTGAAAATTAAGTGGACGGATGAAATGAACAAGTTCTGAAAATAGTGGGTGAAGAAAGAAGTTTGTGGTAGAGTATAACAGATCGAAGAGACGTGATGGTGGGCTATATTTTAACACAATCGGGATTGGTTGATTTGTTAGTATAGGAAATAGTCGAAAGTAAGAACTGATATGGGCACATCACAGCTACGTAAATCCAAGCATCATTTTTTAGTATCCCGGTATTTATAAGTTCTATTTTTTGGATTCCACATACATGGATACTCTCTATAATCGTGGATTAAATTTAGACGATTCCCTGTGTTTCACTTAAACAGTATACTCACGAGTATATTTTTCAACGTACAATTCTCAACTCCCAGGAATATGATGATAAATGTGTCACCATGTTGTTTAGTATCTTTTGATTTTTACTGCTAAAAACAGATTTATACAACAAAAAGCAACTTCGCCAACATAACGCAAAATAACTTAATGCAAGAAATCCCATCTTTTTATGTTGCAACGGTCTGTAGTTACACTATGTTGCATGATGTGGCTTCAGTATGGATGCTGCATTACAACCATTTCATCTTCGGTGAAGAGTTTGAATTAATTGAGTTGCTGACCTCCTGGTATATAGTTGTGAATAAATAAAACATTGTAAACTCCAGAAAGTTTTCGTTTCAGGAAAGTTTAATTTCATTTAATTGCAATGGAGCGCACGATCCGGTGTTAATTTCCAAACACAGCCATTTTCTTCCTCTTTCTTGTGCCCACCTACGTTTGCCCTCTACGAATTTTAATTTTAAATTCTTTCAGCGTTTTTGGAAAATTATTAATCATTTTTCTTGGTAATTTATTCCGATCCCTGACTTCCTTAACTACGAAAGAAATTTTTTCCACACCCTTGTGCCTGAAATGAGATCCAGCTTGTGGTAATGGTGATCTTTTCTCTTCCACGCAACTCTCTTAATTCTTCCACCAATATCTTTCCACTCATCATCACAAATATATGCCTTGTATATTCCCCCTACTCTCTTCACCCTCCTCATGTCTTCCAATGAATCCCTTTCCGGCTCCTTTATCATACCAGTTACAGATTGTGTTGTGCTGTAATTTCCAGAGACAAATCTAGCATCCCTTCTTTGCACCCTATCAAACTCCCGTATTTGATACCAAAACTGTGGGTCCCATACTACACTACCATATTCGAGTTCTGTAACCAAATTCCCTCTCTTCTATGGTACTTCCCCTCACATCTCTCTCTAATAATTTTATACCATATCTCCAATGTGTCCAGGGGCGGATCCAGGGGGGGGGGGCTATGGGGCTCAAGCACCCCCCCCCAAACGTATCTAGGTCCACCCCAACATTGTAGTTTTGAGATCTTTTTTTTTTTTTTAGCTCTACGGATTTGAGGCCCGAGGAGGCTATAAATACTACCTCAAGCCCCCCCTCCCCCAAAACCAAAACCCACTGAACGCAAACCCTCTGAACCAAAATTCACTCAAGCCAGGCCCCCCCCAAACCAAAGTCCGCTCAAGCCCCCCCCCCCAAAAAAAAAAAAATCCTGGTTCCGCCCCTGAATGTGTCCATGTTGAGTTTACATCAAATGTAATTTCAAGGCATTTTACACTAAAAATCTTCAACAAGCAATTCTTCCCCCACCGTACAATCATAATCAATCTTTATTTTTTATCTGTGTACCTGATAAGCTGACTCTTCTTTGTATTTATTTTCATCCCATGTTTTCCATTCCAGATAGATATCCTGTCCAGACCACCCTGCAGCTGTTCACAGTCCTCTGCTATTTGGTCCTGTTATGTAGCATGATGTCATTATGCAAAGAATCTAACTTCTGATAATAAACCATTAACACAATCATTCATTAGAATAACGAATAGTAATGGTCCCAATACGATGCATCCTGTGGCCTTCCTATTTTCACTTCTGCCTCTGTATTTACTACCCTAACGTTTTGATTTCTACCTTATAAGAATTCTTTTATCAACCAACCCTTTTTCCAATAACAAAGGGATTATTCCAAGCTAGCGACCCTGACAAGTAAAGAAGCTGTTTATTCGAAAGATCACCCGAGGTATTAGTAGTAGTGAAGACCTTATGTGTATGCACTACATGTTGTAAGCACCTTAGAATTTGGATAAATTCTAGTTTTCTTAGTTTAGAGCATAAGGGAGGGAGTATATATATATATATTGGCCACAGCATCTTCACAGATGATAGTTGTAGTGACTCAGTTATGGCTAGGGTTGAGTGCATCACATCTTCTTTTGTGGCTGAATAGTCCGATGGCGGCGTGACAGATTTTGCCACATCTATCGCACACGAAAGAGGGATCCGGTGGAAGCACTTCCCTGTTGCGAAGCTTTTTCAGCTTTATTTTGTCCAACCATGTTCTGTCATATTTGGACATGCCGGTGGTAATATGTCGACGCCATAAGGGTCTCGTGCTGGCGCAAGCTTCCCAGTCAGAAGTGCGCATGCCGAAGCTCTCCAAATCACGCTTGCAGGAGTCCTTAAACCTTAACATCGGGCGCCCTACAGGTCTCTTGATATTAGCAATCTGACTGAGCATGACTTTCCGTGGTAATCTCTCAAGGTCCATTCTATGGACGTGGCCAAGCCAGCGGAGTCGTCTTTGTTTTAGGGTAGCAGTAATACTGTGACACTTCGTGGTAGACAGAACACTCTCATTGCTCATTTTGTCCTACCACGTGACTCCAAGTATTGTCCGCAGGCAGCGCATATGGAAAGCGTTCAGCTGTCTCTCTTGCCAGGCGTAAGTGGACCATGTCTCAGCTGCGTACAGCAAGATGCTCAGGACACACGTCTGGTATACTAGAATTTTGGTGGAGAGAGTTAGCTTGGAGTTTCTCCAGACACGTGTGGACAGCTTGCCAAAGGTCGTCGCGGCTTTGCCAATTCGTGCATCAATCTCCTTTTGAATGGACTGGTTGGATGTAGTGATGGAGCCGAGATACTGGAAGTGTTCTACTACTTGAAGAGGGATGCCTTCCAATGTTATTTTAGGAAGACGGTCTGTGCCCTGAACCATGACAACCGTCTTCTTGGTATTGACACTCATCGAGAACAGATGACATGCATGATTAAATCTGGTGAGAACCTCCTGGAGCTCATCTTCGGTATTAGCGACAAAAGCCGCATCGTCAGCATATAGAAGTTCGCGAACAATTAGTTCAATAAGATTTTTAGTAGATCTCAATAGACTTATATTAAAAAGTCTACCGTCACTCCTTGTATGCAGATGTACTCCAACGTGACAGTTTTTAAAAGCTACTAAGAGTAGAACAGAGAAGAAAATTCCAAAGAGTGTGGGCGCTAAGACACAGCCCTGTCGTACACCGCGGTTTACTTTAAAGGATGCAGAAGCTTCGCCATCAAATACCACAGAACCTCTCATGTTATCGTGGAAGGCCTTTATTAAAGACAGCAGCGTAGGTGGGCAGCCGATTTTGTGCAGGATGTCGTAAAGGCCGGTACGGCTAACAGTATCAAAGGCTTTATTTAGATCGACAAAAGCGGGAGGGAGTAAGCTTTCCAGTAAACATATAATTTTCATTGCAAGTACAGGAAGTGAGAAACGTTTCATGCAGAAGCTGATACCACAAGACAATTCAATAAATAGACCATTTTAAAAACAGTAAAGTCGCTTAACATATAATAAAAGTGCTAAATAAACATTTTTTAAGTTTATGGAAGAAGCTTACAGGAAGAAGACACAGGCTTTTAGGTCATATTTTGAGACATGCTGGATTGGTTAATTTGTTAGTGGAGGGAACAGTCGAAGGTAAGAACTGTAGAGGTAGACAGAGATTAGAATATATGAAGCAGATAATTGAGGACGTGGGCTGTAAGGGGTATGTATAAACGAAAAGGTTAGCACAGGATAGGAAGGGATTGCATCAAACCAGTCTAAAGACTGACGACACTAAAAGAAAAAAAAATAGTAAAGAACCTTTAAACTAACCTGGAATAGGGTAATCCATTATCATCCAACTTGTAAACAATAGATTTTGGTTACGTGATAATTTCACTAATTCTTAACACTTTTTGATGCAGTAAAGTAATTTAATAATAATAATTTAAAAGAAAGATAAATTCACTAAAATTCCATAGTTACAGGCCGTGTAAATAAAATAAAATTTTAAACACCTCGTGGAGAACACTTTCACTTCTAACATATTTTATCATACGTTTTCAGTAATTTCTCGGACTAAAAAGTAGATTTTCTAAAAGAACTAAAAATCCAGTATAACATATTAAAATTTCAGAACATTTCATGTGGTAGAACAGATTTTATATACATTTTTAAGTTATTTCGTCATCTATCACAACGTGGTTTCATTTAAGAATTATTTGCGATTAAACCAAGCCATTTCCGTAAATAAAACAACTGTTAAAACACGTAATTAAATTCAAAGAAAATTCACTTCACTTTTTCGAATAAGCAACACTTGAATAATTGTAACCAGAAACCAAGTGTTTGCTAAACAGTTTTCAAACCCGATCTTTGTTAGACTCATAACTTTGCCATTAGACCACCGATAATGACAATATTTACACCATTTTAATCAGTAATTAAAGTAGGACATAATGATACCAATTTTATCACGATAATTTGAAATTCAGCAGGGTCGCCCAAAAATTGCCAGAATTAACACACATCTCAGGGAATCACTAATTAACTTGTGGAAACTTTTTGTCAATGCGCCTGAAAACAAAATTCATTTACAAACAAGCTTATCATTTGAGAATTTTCACTAAATACTTTTCATAATCCTTGAAGGTCAGGCTACACACGAGTAAAGTTAGAACACATTCTATAATTACACCTTGTTAGATTATTTTTGGAAAGCGTCGGTATACATCAAGCATGCGGATGAGGGTATATAGGTGGTGGCACAGGAGAGGGGGTTTTCTGTATCCTGGGAACGTGGTGCGAAATTGACCTGCGCTCGGTATGGTGCGTGTGTCGGAGAAAACTAGGTAGTAGCCGACTTGCATCATGGATGTGTCTCGGCCATATTGAGTTTTTTATCGTTAGTAACAGAAAGGAGTAGTGGCTATGAACTTGTAAAATTTTCAATGGGGCTCGGTCGGTGATATTTTCTTCCTTTTCATAATTTACAAGGGGTGATCAAATAAAAAGGTACGAAACGACGTAAAAACGTAACAGTTAAATACTTGCATATTCCGCCATGGGAGAACGTAGCGAGACCTCTCGGGATGCGATTAGAGTCTCTGACTGGGATCGGAGCATGCGCGGGCGCCCGCATGCGCAGTAGAGAACAGAGGATCTTATCAAAAGTGGCGTCCAAATGATGCGGCAGTCCGTATGAGGACAGGATGGCGTACAGGTGGGGGATGTGTACTGTGAGACACTCCGACGCCTACGCAGGTCCATCAAGAACAAAAGACCGGGGTTGCTCACGGAGGGTGTGGTTCTGCTCCATGATAACGCGCGTCCACTCGTCTCCAGAGTCGCACACATGGAACTGGCCAAGTTCAAGTGGGAGACGTTGGACCATCCGCCCTACAGTCCGGACATGACGCCCTGCGATTTCCATGTGTTTGGTCCACTGAAGAAACACCTGAAAGGGAAGCGCTTCAACTCGGACGACGTACTCAAGGAAGCTGTGAAGGACTGGGTCTCGTCACGGCCACAGGAATTCTGGGAACAAGGAATCCTACGGTTTGTTCATCAGTGGGATCGTTGTGCTCAGGCCTATGGTGTATATTTTGAATAAAGTCTACATTTGAACCCACCGTGTCATTTCGTACCTTTTCATCTGATCACACCTTGTACAATCTTTTGGAAACGTTTGATCCGATAGCCTATTTGACTGTAAATGCTGTTTCTCTAGATGTGCTTTTGAATAAACTTTAAATTTTTCAACAAGTGGACTTTCAAATGTTTTAACCTTGAACAGTAACCCTTTTCTAAGCTTTTGGTTCAAATAAACTTAGTGGCGGCCGATAAGCTTTACAGTTAAATATTCCTGGCAGGCACATGGTCATTTAAAATTATCTAATCAAATTTAACAGAACTTTCTACAAGGTAACATTCAGCTAAGGTATCTAAGCTCTATACTAGCCCCGGGATAGCAGTTTTGTTCCCCCTTACAATGTCCATTTTCGATTACACGACGAAACGACTAACTTTTGGTAGGCTGCATATCCCTATGGCAGGACTTGTGTTGCGAATCGAAAAAAAAACCTCTAAAACAGTCATATTAAACTATAACGACCTTACAAATTTCATATTAAGTACTTCTATAAAAAATATATATTTTTGTATGGTTTTTTTTTTCAAGTCGAAAAAATAACCTTTTTTTTTTTTTTTTTTTTTTTTTTTGAAATTGTGGATTTACTACTAATTGTTGACTGTCATAATTTTACGTGAGTTGTTATTTCGAGTACAAGAGGGGAAAAATATAGTAGCTCGCAATACCTCTTCGTTAGGGGAGTTGAAGCTCCAATAGAAATCAATAGTAAGCACTTTGCAGCCGTTGTTAGGGAATGATTTGATTATTACTGCGAGAAGCAGAGTGCAGTTTCCTCGACGTGTTGGTTGATTTTGCCTCGTATCTGTGTTGCAGCAGAACACCAAACACTCCAAGCTGGAGAAGGCGGACATTCTGGAGCTTACGGTCAGACACCTCCAGCGACAGAAGGCACTCGGGTCCAGCTCTGTGTTGTCCAAGTTCCGCGCTGGATTCCAGGAGTGCGCCAGGGAGGTAAGTCGAAGGAAACCAAACTCAGAAGAAATAAAACAACAGTAATTTAACTATCATGGCGGTTTGAATCCCCGTCAGGGCATCCATGGTTTACCCAAATCACTCCAGGCAAATGCCGGCATGCTTCCTTCAAAAGGCCATGGTCGAATTCCTTCCCGTTCCTTGTCCCAGTCCTATCCCGCCTCTAATGACCTCGACGTCGACGAGGCGTGAAGCCATATTTTAAAAAAAAATCGAAAACTGAAATAACACCTTGTACTCATGACGTACTAGCAGCAATTAGTACCGTCTCATACTTAAAAACAAAAATTACAACGGAAAAAGTCTTACCAATTGTTTATTATGCTCCTTTGTCCGATTCACTGGTGGTATCATCTTAATTTAATGATATCTTTGCTTTTTAAAAATTGCTTAAGTGGAGACGTTGTTGTCTCATCTAATCAGACCGTCCAGCATAGCTATTGATTACTTTGTTTGCTAAGGTCATCGATTGGTCGAACAACATCGATACAGCATTGTTTGTGAATATGACACTGACTACTCAGTCATATGCTAGTCGGCCTTATCGTTAGGGTACGACTTCGGCCGATTGTTATTCAGTTCTCAACAGATCGCGTTGCAAGATGGACGAAACTGATGTTATTGAGATTTAATATCATGTTTGGTCATGGAAGAAGTGAATGGGTAAACGGGAGGGGCAGTGATAGAATTTCATACATTGCTCACCCTCTGCCACCCACAATTTTGTGAATTGCAGAGTATATATATATATATATAGATGAAACTATTGGAACAACCAATTAAATTTTCGGAATACTTTAGAATTAAACCGGAGACATTTTATATATATATATATATATATTGGAAGGAATTCTACCTGCTGTAGAAAAATATTCGAATTTCAGGAAATATATTTCTCCAGAAGAAAAGCTTGTTTTGGTACTGAGGTATTTTATTTAATGCAGGTGCACTTGTTCCATAGCAAATTCTTTGTTCCGAAATCTAACACATATGTATTTCGTCGATTTCCGCAGGGATATAGTTCATTTGATTTAAAATTAACAAATAGTCTGAACTTTAGTAACAGCAGGAAAAGTTGAATTTTGTATGGAACAATGGGTATGTTTAATTTTTAATAACTATGCATTTTTGAAATTTTATCTGTGTAGCCTATATAAATCAATATACTCTGGGTCTGCTGTCTACTTAAATCGAAAATTTATGAGATGTGATGTATATAAAATTTTAGCAGATAATTTATGTAATTTACTGAAATATCAAAACAAGTCATAATACGCGTTTGTAGGTGAAAATGCATTTCTACTCTTTCATTTCGATGCGGCGATATAGCTAAATACGAATGAATAAATGAAGCGAGACAAGCGCGTTAGGCTGAATAAAACAAAATCGTTTTGTCGGTGGAAGAAGTCGACAGAGTCCGACGGAGTTCGGCCGAGTAGATAGGTCGCAGTGTTGCATGCTTTTCTTTGGTTCGCCGATATCGGCCGTATTCGGCAGAGTGAAC
>CM061918.1:118844192-118870452 GCA_031002005.1 Vandiemenella viatica
GAGAATGATTAAAATTCCTTGTATGTTTCACAACACTTTATGACAGTGAACCTTGGGCTTTACGAATATGAGAAAGAAGAAAAATTATGGTTTTAAAATGTCGAGATTGTGGAAATTAGTTGGGCAGATAAAGTACCAAATAAATGTATTTTGTAAGTGATGAGTGACGAAAAAAGTTTGTGGAAGAGTCTCTCTAAAATAGGAGACAGCATACTAGATCAAATTTTGACAGGGGGATTAGTTAATTTTATAGTGACAGGAAGAGTTGAAGGAAAAAAAAACTGTGGAAGAAAGTAGACGTTATAAGCAACAGATAATCGAGGATTTAGCCTGTAAAGGGGATGTTGATATGAAGAGGAGGTTAGCTCAGGAAGAGATGAATAATTGCACCAAATCAATGTTAATACGGAAGACATGAAGAAAAAAAAAGTATGAGTATTCATTGTTGCCAGAGATATGAATACGATTCGTTCGTATGCTACTAGAATTTAATTAATCCGTTACAGCTATAAAAGTTTTACTACAATTATTTCTTCCAAATTTATAAATTGCAAAGAATGATAGCCTTATATTTCGATGTTTATCATGTAGATGGCAGTAGCGGCTCGTAAGTCCGTGCGAGCTTTGTATTAGTACATACATTCGCTAACAGGTGGCAACGAGTCTCATATTTCTACCGATTTTGATACTCTGGGAACACAATTTTAAAAAAATGACATATAATCGGACTCAAGTTTTTTGTTTGTTTCTTTATTCAGATTGTGTCTTTTCAGTTTATTTTGATATCTTGTGCCGACACAGAAAAAATTGCACGTAATATTAAGCATCATTATGAAATAATAATGCTGTTGTTGGTCATGTTTCGCAGTTGTTGCATAAATGTTTTTGATTTAAACACCGTCTCTTTACAGCTGTTTTTAATAATGTTCTTTCTCCGAACGCGTTTCGCCTTTTTGGAGTGGAGCATCATCAGTGTGTGATCACAATTTTCCCATAGATGATTCTCCACTCCAAAAGGGCGAAACGCTTCTTGTCAAAGAATGTTAATAAAAAAAACCTTGTAAAAAGACGATGTTTAATTCAAAAACAATCATTACGAAAGATAAAAAAAGAGAAACTCACAAATATTAAAACTACTGTATCATGGACTATTGTTGTCATTATTTAGTGCTAATTGAGCAAATACAATCTATTTCCAGTATTACTTTGAATTTCACAAATGCTTACTTTAATTTCTCTCATTATAACTTTTTTTTTGCATGTTTTTCGATAATTTATTCACATCCCTGACTCTCTTTCATACAAAATAAAATTTTCCTATTTCCTTAAGATAGAAATCTGGTACTAGTTTGGTATAATGGTCATATGTTACCTTTGCCATACTGCCCCATCCATGTCTCAATTTTAGTGTATGTCTTGTTCTCTTCAACCACGTTCTTCCTTCCAATGAAAGATGGAACCCTTATGAAATCAATCATTGCTCTTTCGTCGCAGCTTAAAGGCTTCTGAACCCTTTCATTGAGAAATTTGTAATTGCTAATTTTTTGTTTTTACAACACCAAAAACTATAGTAACGTAAAATTTGAAAATAATTGTGGGTGGTTTGGTGGGGGACTAAATAATTTTTTATTTATTTTTTGATATCTTGGTTATACCTTGGGTACAAAATGAAAGTTTCGACACATCGATTCAGAAAATGTTTAGACCTTATTGTATGCCACAATATGTCCGGGTTTTTTATTAAAACCGATAAAAAATTAATTTTCTCTCTTCATTTTTGAAAATACAAATTCTAAATTTACTTTCTGATTAGCAGCAATATGCAGCCTCTAAATCGTAGCAAGATTATTATTGCTATCTTTCTGCACTTTTGGTTTCTGTGAAGTAACTTACTAAATAATTTTAACAAATTTGATTTTTCGGTAGATACGTTCTATCGACAAAAAAATAGTACTTATCATTTGATAGAGAATTCCGTAAAAATCAATGCATATGGGAATATTTTTTGGAGAAAATTCACTAAACTCCGCCACACACTTTTAGTGAATCGCGGAGTAATAATAATAACTTTCAAAGACCCATTTAATGTGATCAATTGAATTGTTATCGATTTTTTTTTTTTTGAAGATTCAAATTAACATGCAATATATATCCCCTTCTTCTTTGACAACGCATCACAAACAATTTGAGCAACACATATTTATGGTTTGTGTCATGTAAAGGTTTCAAGCTTTTGTACCACTTCGATTTTTGTTGTAGTTGAGTTGGCAGCTGAAATAAATATCTGCCTGCATACGAATCAGTGCTTTTCTTTTTATCTCATCGTCTCATAATCATGCTCTGTAGTTAACATTATGCAAACGGAGGGAAAAATTAAACATATTGAATCTAACTTGGGCGAAAAAAATACTATTCGAATACAAAAATGCACAGATGTTAAATGGTTCGCGCAGTCAGTTTTATTTACTTTCTTTTCTTGCAATCAGTAATAGCCTATAATGATTTAGAACAGCAATAAACGGGACTAGTAAATAATAACAAAATAAAAAGATTTTTTTCTATGAAGTTCATTGTAGTTGATGTAGTTTGAATCTGTATAGTGAGATTAATAAAGTATGATAAGTTATATATATATATCATCTCCGACAGCGAGAGAATCACTCAACAGTTTACATATTATAAAAATATGGTACGAATTGTGTAATGAAACAAGGACTAAAATCAATTGGGAAATAATTTTAAAACAAAAAATCAATAATTTATGACTGTAAAGATGCTTAGTTAGTTGGTTAGTGTGAAGATGATGGAATTTTTTGTTAGATGTTATTTAATTCATATTTCAATTTTTCTACACCCTTTGATCATATTTTTCATGTATTTTTTCTCTTTTGTTATTACTCTTCTTGTATCACTCAGTTGGTGGCAGTTTTGTTGCTACATTAATCCTTTCTATCTGGTTTAAAGACTCTGTATCTGATACGTATTGATAGAATTTAGCCTCATATTTAAAATATTCCCCACACAATGTTTATTATTTTTTATGTATTTTTCCTCTTATGTTATAAGCATTAGTCGGCAGCAGTTAAGTTTAATTAATCTTATATAAATACAAAAATAAACTTGTGTGTCCCTATATTTAACTTTCAACCACAAATACAAAGAGCAGACCACTGGTGTTTGTGTGTGGTAGTAGCCTCGATTCTCTCATCGTGCACTATGGTGGTTGCATGTCTGTAGCTATGGGAGTGTGGGATGAAAATGGTTAACCTGAGGCACTTTCATATTTTGACCAAATGTGTGTGTGTTCCTATATTTCACTTTTTAGTTACAACTACATAGCGCAGACAACTGGTATTTTTGTGCGGAAGTAACTTGGATTCATACATCATGCAGATCGTTGGACGAATTGCGGTAGCTGTAAGGATGTCGGAGATATGGAGGGTTGAGAATGGTCGATTAGGAACATTTTGAAATTTTAACCAAAGACATGTTTGTCCCTACATTTATTTTTTTTGCTGCCACAACTATATAAAGCACTGGTATTTGTGTGTGATATTAATCCCATCGTGCGCTATGCATGTCTGTAGCTTTGTGGGAGATGTGGTGGTTGAAAGTGGTCGATCAGGGATACTTCCTATTTCTACCAAAGACGTGCGTGTCCCTATATTTTACCTTTCAGCCAGAACTACCAAGCGCAGATCACTGGCGTTTGTTTGGCTGGAATCTTCCATCGTGCACTGTGGTAACTGCATGTCGTTAGATGTCGGGGAACGGGATGCGGTGGTTGAAAGTGGTCGACCTGGTATCAAAATAGACGTGTGTGTCCCTGTATTTCATTCTGCATCCAAACTTCCTAGCACAGTCCACTGGTGTTTATGTGTGGAAGTAGCTTCGAGTCTCCCATCGTGCACTATGGTGGTTGCATGTCAGTAGCTGTGGCGGTGTGGGAAACATGAGGGTTGGAAGTTATCGGCCGAGGGCATTTTCATATTTCGACCAAGGACATGCGTGTCCGTATATTTTACTTTGCAGCCAAAAATACACTGTGCAGACCACTTGCGTTTATGTGTGATTAGCTTCGATTCTCCCATCGTGCAGTAATGTGTTTCCATGTCGGTAGCTATAAATGAAAATTCTTTACAAGTACGAACGAAGTTGGGACATCAGCTAGTTTAATATAATTGCGATGGAGCGAACGTTTCGTTAGCAATTTCCCCTGCACATACATTTTTCCTGTTTCCTGTATCTGGTTACCTTTGCAGCCTACAAATTTCTACTTTAAATTCTTTCAGTGTTCTGCTTCACTAATTGAAGGCTAGTGTATGGTGTCACAAGTGGCATAAAACACGACTGATGAGTCGGAGAAACTAAGTAAATAATATGTTTCGGTAGCAATGTAAACGTATTCAAGTATTCACTACAGAGACCTGTCACTTTCAGAAAATTTCATGAACATTGAAAAAAACGTATTTTTTTGTTTTTTAATGTTTGATAAGAGTTTATATTGTGCTTCATCCTGAGATTAGGTAACTGATGATAGATTTTAAATCAAACTATAATCTGTCAACTGTAAAAATCCACTAAGCAATTCTGACGTTGCAACGTTGTAGTTAAAAATTTAATGTGCAGAGCAGATTTCAATATACTCCCCCCCTCCTCACCCCGAGTAATGAAACATACCTCGGCTTTTCGTCAGACCCCCAAGCATTTAAATTGTTAAGTAGTTTTTCATGACGTCGGAACAAATAGACAAAAACAAAACATAGAAATTTAAAAAAATATATTGTCGCGTTGCAACCGGGGCAGGTGTGAATTCGAAGGTTACTTGTCAATGAACACAGCACTTAAACTGAGAACAGGTTTATTGAGAACTCAAACATACACGCAGCACTGACTGCCTCTTGGGCAGAATGCTCTTCTATTTATACACAGATAGAACGTACTAGAGATTACAAGAGTAGTTAACAAATGAAATGTGTAGAAGTTACAAGTGACCTTAGGAAACATGTAGAATCTTCTGGAAATAGTAAACAGAATTAAATAATTTTTGTCAGTGGGCGGGATTGAACCGGCGACCTTCGGTACCGCAATTCGTGACGCTACCCGCTGCGCCATGCTGGCAGACGGTACACTGGCGTTCATGCGGCATTGCTCCCTCTCCTGAGGAAAACAGCGTCCCGCTGTTAGATTTCTTTTGGGGCACGCTGAAGTGTCCTGGATCTTGATCTTGTCGTGGGTCCTCTGTATGGCAGTTCTGGAGGGCCCCTCCCGGTTGTACTATTATCTTCCTGTCCGACTTCCTCAGTATCCAAACCGTCCTCAGAGTCCTTGAACAAGAAGCTGGTTGTGCCTAGCTGCTCGTCAGGATTGTAGTAAGGCTTCATGCGGAGGACGTGAACAATGTCCCTTCGTTTTCGTCGTTTCGAAGACGGCTCATAATCCTCGACTTCGTATGTGACGTCTGACCGGCGGCGTATGACACGATACGGACCAAAGTACCGCTTCAGTAACTTTTCTGATAGCCCAACCTTCCGGACAGGGGTAAAAATCCATACGAGATCTCCTGGGTTGTACGCAACAGGTCGGTGCTTGCCGTCATACCGCTGACGGTCCTTCTCCTGGGTGGCCAGTGTTCGTATGCGAGCCAGCTGTCTTGCTTCTTCGACCCTGGTAATGAGCTGTTTTATATAGTCATCCTGAGTGTCGTCCGGCTGGAATGGGAACAGTGTATCCATTGTGGTCTCAGCTTCACGGCCATGGAGCAGAAAAAACGGAGTGAAGCCTGTCGTATCTTGCCTTGCTGTATTATAAGCAAATGTGACCACTGGCAGTATTGTATCCCAATCCTTCTGCTCAACATCCACATACATCGACAGCATATCGGCTAATGTCTTGTTGAAGCGTTCTGTGAGACCGTTTGTCTGAGGGTGGTATGCAGTTGTCATCCTGTGGACAACGTCGCATCTTGACATGACCTCTGATACTAGTCTTGACTGGAATACCTTTCCACGATCGGATATCATCACACGTGGTGCTCCATGCTTCAAAATAATGTCTTCTACTAGAAATTTTGCAACCTCTGGAGCTTCTGCAGTCGGCACAGGTTTGGTGACAGCGTAGCGCGTGAGGTAGTCGGTGCAGACTATTATCCATCGGTTACCGGCTGTCGACTTCGGGAACCTCCCTAAAAGGTCGATCCCAATTCGGTGGAATGGAACTGCTGCAGGCGGAATTGGTACTAGATGACCTGGAGGTAATTGCGGCACATGTTTCCGTCGCTGGCACTCTTTACAGTGACTCACATAATGCTTGACAGATCGGTAGAGACCCTTCCAGTAATACCTGCGTCGGATTCGGTCCAGGGTCTTCACAAATCCCAGATGACCGGATATTGGAGCGTCGTGGAAATACTTGAGAATAGCTGGCTGGAGATGAGCTGGAACGACCAGAAGCCACTTGGGGCCTAGTGGATCGTAGTTGTTCTTATACAATGTCCCATCTATCAATTGAAACTCTCCTTTGGCCGGTTCTCCTTTCTCCAAGGCGTCTATGGTTCTTAATAACTCTGAATCTTCCCTCTGTTCAGCTGCAACGTCACCTAATTCAGCGAGGGCTGAAATTCCATTCATGCTGTTGTGTTCTATTAAAGGATTCCTTGAAAGGCTGTCGGCATCCTTGTGTTTGCGTCCGTTTTTGAATACCACCGTGACGTCGTACTCTTGAAGTCTAAGTGCCCATCTTGCTAGTCGACCTGATGGATCCTTCAAGCTGGTTAGCCAACATAAAGAATGGTGGTCTGTCACGACGGTGAAAGGTTTGCCGAATAAATACGGACGAAACTTGTTGATAGCCCAGACAACTGCGAGGCATTCTTTCTCGGTTGTAGAGTAGTTTATCTCGGGCTTAGAGAGTACTCTTGATGCATAGGCTATCACCTTCTCAGCACCTTCCTGAATTTGCACAAGCACTGCACCGATCCCATAACCGCTGGCGTCAGTGTGAAGTTCAGTTTCTGCATTCTCGTCGTATAAGGCTAGAACTGGTGCGGAAGTTAGAGCCTCCTTAAGTGCCTGGAAAGATCTTTCTTTAGTTTCATCCCAGTAAAACTTGGCGTCTCCCTGCAAAAGTTCTTGCAGTGGACGTGCCATGTTACAGAATCCTTTTATGAAACGCCGGAAGTATGAGCACAGCCCAAGAAAGCTTCTCACATCACGAATGTGCTGAGGAGTTGGAAATTCCATGACTGCCCTTACTTTATCTGGATCAGCGCGGACGCCATCTCCGTTGACCAGGTGCCCCAGGATTTTTATCTCTTTGGCGACGAAGAGGCACTTCTTCGGATTGAGGCGGAGTCCTGCAGTCTGAACACACTTCAGCACCGTTGACAGGCGACTCAGATGTTCTTCAAATGTTTTCGAGAAAACAACAATGTCATCTAAATAACAAAGACACGTCGTCCACTTAAGGTGTCGAAGTAAGTTGTCCATCATGCGTTCGAATGTGGCCGGAGCGTTGCATAATCCGAATGGCATTACTTTGAATTCATAGAGGCCATCAGGTGTAATAAAAGCCGTCTTTTCTCTGTCAGCTTCGTCAACCTCGATTTGCCAGTAGCCTGTCTGCATGTCCATGGTTGAGAAGTATGTAGCTCCTTTCAAGCAGTCTAAGGCGTCGTCGATGCGCGGCAGTGGGTAGACATCTTTCTTTGTGATTTTGTTCAGCCGCCGATAGTCGACACAGAATCGCCACGTACCATCCTTCTTCTTTACGAGGACCACCGGAGATGACCAAGGACTCTCCGAAGGTTGAATAATGTCATTATGCAACATCTTCTCCACTTCCTCTCGAATTATTCGCCTTTCGACTGGTGACAATCGGTACGAGCGCTGGCTAATGGGCGGATGATCCCCAGTATTGATACGATGCTTTATCGTGGGCCGTTTCGTCTGACCTTTTATTTGCTGGGGTGTGAATACACCAGAGAATTGGCGTAGTATAGCTAACACCCGGTGGTGTTGTTCCTTGGTCAGGCCGGACCCTATTGGCAGTTCCATAGTTGTTTCCTCCAGCGTGTTGTCGGTACTAGTAACAGAGCATGGATCTTCGTTAATGACGTTGAGCTCGCCCTCCTGGACTGGTTCAGCTGTCCCTATGCACATTCCCTTGGGGATAATTTGTGACTGCTCGTGACAGTTGGTGATCCAAATGTCTCCTCGACCACCGATAATGCTTATGATAGCCGCTGGTATGTAGATTTCTTTCGTGAGCCTAATAAACTTTCTACTATCGACAAGCACTTCAAGGTTGCGGTCGTCCGTGTTTTTGACTGGGACTCTTCTCATTGCGAACGGCGGGATTGTCACGTTGTCAACGGCGAATAACTTCCCAGAAGATTCTGTGTTACGTGTACCCGTCGCAACGACTTCTTCAATTTGCAGCTCAGATGTTCCACAGTCAATGACAGCTTGGGATGCCTTAAGGAAGTCCCATCCAAGGATGACATTATGACTACATTCTGTTAAAATGACAAATTCAACTGGCTGGGTCCTGTTGTTGATGGTTATTCTCGCGACACAAGCTCCAGCTGGCTGGACGTACTTTCCATTTGCGACCTTTAGCACAGTTGCCCCCGTATCACGGAACATTGTCTTCTTTAGTGTGCGACGATAATTGTCCGACAATACGGAGAAAGAAGCTCCTGAATCAACCAGCGCCCGGACAGGTTGGCCGTCGATTATAACGTTGATGAGATTTCCCGACATCTTAGTGACTGTCATCCATGGAGGATTTTCATCTGCGGCGGCCTCACCTCCGTAGATGGTCGCCTTGCTTAGTTTTCCTGCGTGCGGCGGCTAGGGGAGCGGCTGGTAGCTCTGTCCGGCGACGATGAACGGCAGCGGCGCGTCGGGGATCGACCTCGTCTAGGGTACGGCGATGGGCTTCTTCCCGTAGGTCGACCGAACTCGTCAGCGGGTGGCTGCCTGGGGTAGAACTGTTCTGATGGCGGACGTCTTGCGGCAAAATAATCGTCAAATACTCGTCTTCTCTCTCTGCAGTATCGTACGACATGTCCAGGGCGCCCACAGTGGAAACATACTGGCGCGTTGTCTTCTGTCCTCCAGACGTCCGTTCGTCTGCGGGACGTCATAGGTGCCGGAGGATTTGGTTGTGGCCGTGTCGGCCGGTTCCTAGGCTGCCGTTTGGCAGCTGCAGCATACGTCATATCAGGGCGAGGCCATTCTTCACGTCGAGTGCGATTGGCTCGGCAGACAGGAGCTATTGTCTGAAATACCTCTTTTTCCGCCGCGTCGGCTCCTTCATGACCCACTGGGCTTACATTCATGGCCATGATCTGATGCTCACTCGGTTCAAGAGTCCCAGCTGCCATGAACTGTTGTAATTCTTCTCTCACAATTTGTCGTATGAGAGACGCAAAGTCGTGCTGGTCTTCCACAACTGCCATAGGGACTACGTTGGGAAGTCTGTCATACTTCTTTCGCCCAACCCTCCTTTGTTGCATCTCCTCAATCCGCTGGCACCACTTGATGAACTCTTCCGTCGTAGCGACGTCTTTTATCAGAAGAGCTTGGTACATGTCTTCTGCAATACCTTTCATTAGGTGCGTGATTTTGTCGGCTTCAGTCATATTCGGGTTGACTACGTTGCATAGGGCCAAAACATCCTGTATGTAAGATTGCGTCGGCTCCCCATGTTGTTGGGCCCGGTTCTTCAGTTGTTCTTCCGCCGAGCGGATTTGTCGCTGGTGGTCCCCAAACGTTTTCTTAAGTTCCGTCTGGAACATTTCCCAGTTATTCAGTTTATCTTCGTTGTTCTCGAACCACTGCTGGGCGGTTCCGTCCAGATAGAAATAAACATTTGCCAAGCACATGGTATGATCCCACCTGTTGTACTTGGCGACTCGGTCGAACCCTTTTAGCCATTTGTTAGGGTCCTGTCCAGCGTCTCCAGAGAACACCGATGGGTGTCGAATGTGCAGCTGGCTTGCCGCCATGGGTTTCCTAATGACGCGGACTTTCGGAAGGACGTACTGAGTATATCCTTTGTAGTCCGGTTCCAGTCCGTGTAGGCGGCGACTTTTACGTTGCCTAATCGGAGCCACGATGATGCAGCTGTTGCACAGGGTACCCGGCGCCTCCACCAAACTATGTCGCGTTGCAACCGGGGCAGGTGTGAATTCGAAGGTTACTTGTCAATGAACACAGCACTTAAACTGAGAACAGGTTTATTGAGAACTCAAACATACACGCAGCACTGACTGCCTCTTGGGCAGAATGCTCTTCTATTTATACACAGATAGAACGTACTAGAGATTACAAGAGTAGTTAACAAATGAAATGTGTAGAAGTTACAAGTGACCTTAGGAAACATGTAGAATCTTCTGGAAATAATAAACAGAATTAAATAATTTTTGTCAGTGGGCGGGATTGAACCGGCGACCTTCGGTACCGCAATTCGTGACGCTACCCGCTGCGCCATGCTGGCAGACGGTACACTGGCGTTCATGCGGCAATATATATATATATATTTAGGTTTCACGAACTTGCAAATAGATAATCGTAATTTATCTTTGAAAAAATATTTTCTATTTGTAGATACAGCATCGTAATAGGTTTATAAAAGTGTAGGAAATACATATGCGTTTGGTCACGTTCGAACGTTGGTTTGTCTTCAGCCGGTGATTACCGCCCCTACCGGAAGGGTGGCGAAACTATCTCGTTCTCAAGAATGGGAATATGCTGTCAGATACACCAATACTACCGTACGTTTATTTCTGCAAAGCAATACCATCCAAATAACTCATTATTGATTTCATTAGATGCCATTCACTGTAATCAAAGTTTTTACTGTTGAAGGTCAGTGGTGCAGGAGTTCTTTGGTAGATGTGTTCTATACGGTCAACTTGAAGAGGGAATAATGATTTTTACTGGAGCTACTATAGTAGTGTCCTTCGACAAAAACTGTGTCACACCCTAAATAAAGTAATTAATCGTTTGTAGGTCATTATCGTCCCATATAATTATTATACAAGTTGTTTCATAGTTTTTGGTAAATAACAACAGATAATTGTCATATAATCAGAAATAACACTGTATCTAATCTTTAGTTTGGGTTTTAAAAATATTTATCAGTTTTACTGTTTATGTTTTAGAAGCAGTTAGTAATAATTGTTACTGATATAAAACTTCTGTGATAACTGAATGAGTTAGATTGAGTAAATTGCTTTATGTTTATTTATTAGTTGAAATATTAGGAATATAAATAATGTGGTTGATATCTCAAGACTTGGAAACAAGAGATAGCATTAGAAATCTTTTATTGTATATCATGTAAATCATTCTGAATGTGGGACTACTAAACTTGTTTTTTCTCAAGGTTCTATATTAGACCCATTGTTATACTTTATTTATATCAACAACTTACCAGCATTTCAAAATATGACAAAAGAAGAGAATAGCACGGCAAAGAAAAATCTTATTTACTTCTACGAACAGATCGAATGAAATATTGTCAAATTATTTGATGGTTTATGGTAAGTATTTTATCAATAAATTTTAGGAAAAACAATTTTGACAGCAGGTCTGGTGCGCACCTAGATACAATGTATCTAGAACTAGAAATAGTTAAATTTCTGGGTGTGAAAACTATTCAAGAGTAACGTCAATTGTAACATTCTACTAAAATGCCTGAGTACAGCCATGTTTATATTCAATAAATGAAGAATTAAGTTATCTTCGAGCTAGAAAATTAGGTTCCTTTGCGTGTTTCCTTTCCATAAAATCAAACGATTTTTTTATGTCATCAACCCACAGGAACCTATGGTAATAAGTACATGTAGGATTAAGACTGGAATATCGTATACAAATACAAACATAATTTCAGCAATGCTGACAGCTGTGTGTAATAGAATATTCCTGTGTTTGAGTATAACACCAAATGAAAAAAAAAAATAATAAAATGTAACATCAGCAATGAACACAGTTATTCGTAAGAAAGGTACAAGAAGGCGTTAAATTTTGCTCTGTATTGATTTTCAGAAATCTGAAAGTAATATTAAATGGCTCCTTGGAACTGTGTAAGATTCAAAGAAAATTAATGCATATTTACTTCACAACTCATTTTGCTTCAAAACACGTGATTTTTATTGCTCAAATACTGTAGGGGGTTTAGACAGCTGATTGACAATTTTTTCAATCAATGTTGTATATTTGTACCAATTAACATAATACATTTAGGCGCCACTCAACTTTCTGCGGAGACAAAACTGGGTTCAAGGAAATGTGATTAATGAATACGTTTATACTGCAAAATCAGCAGTTTTGAGTCTGGTTGAGTGAGTTTCTAGCTCATAACGTTGGTCCTGACTTTTAAAAATCGTTGATTTAGAATCGGTTTCATGGTTTTTAATTAATGCTAACTCAATGTTTTGTTATTCTGAAGTTATGGATACTCTGTGTTTTCTTTTAGGCGTATCAGTTAAACGTTATTAGGTCTGAAATTGCATTTTTGCCTAATTCCCTTGTACTTATCCTCTTTCCCGAGTCAGTTGCGACTGTACGGAATATCTGAAAAGTTTAAAAAACAAAACAAAACTGAAAGCTTGACTCGGGATTATTGTTGTATGGCTGTTAACAATACTAACGGTGTTTTTATTGGTGTTATAAACAAAATGTGTAAGCATTTTTAATAATAAATTTAGTTACAGTGATTTCATAAAACACCATCTGTCTCTTAATTATGATTTACACATGGTACCTTTTCTTTAAAAGATATTTGCTACAATTTTTTGATCAGATCCTGTGTAACATTTAAGGCTTCAAAACCTCTTCAAATTATTCACTCGCTCTAAATTCACCATAGCGAATATTCGATATTCTATTGCTAAAAAATTTACAAATTGTCTCAAGAGATTTTTATTCACTTATTGAGTATGACGGTTAGAAAATACGGCAAATTTCAATGTTCAGTGGTTTTGTGATAGCAACATTTTCTGTAATAGGGGCGAGAGAACTTTTCAGATCTGTGGAAAATCAATGTAAAAACGTAAAAATCAACACAAAAATATCTTATTTAATAGCAAAAACGGAAAAGCATTATTTTGGTGAAGCATTATTCCCTCCACCATAATCTCTTACGACTCCTTGGATGGCACATTTAATTATATGATTTAAGTATGTCATGGAAAAATTCATTTCTAATTAATTATAATCATTTGTTTCGAGCGATGATAGAAGGTTAAGGAAATTTCTTAACCGGTTTTAAAACTTTAGAGAAATCATGTTGTTGAAATTCTAAAAAAATAAAGTCTTTCTCGATCTGGATAATTCTGAAATAAAATATAAATATATTAAATATAGAGTTCAATAATTCTTGTGATATACATAATATTTGACCAAATTTATATATATATATATATATATATATATATATATATATATATAAAAGGAAAACGTGGTGAGTAATTAAAATATATATTATTGTAACTTTTTGTCAAGTAATGTAATAGTTATTTTGCAATAAAACATTTATTTCTGCATTCCATTTACATATGTTGGTACATTAAACATAGTATATCACTAAGTGTTGCTCGTTAGAGTCAAATAGTATCTTTGGCTGAGGAGGCGCTTTAGTTTCAAGCTGCTCCAAGCTTCTGTGAACAGCATCATAGTTCCTATAAAATATTATCCACTACAACACTGCAAAGCTTGGAGGCCAGTAGGAATCTGAACATCGGCGTCTGACAATGTTGAATGTTCGGCTTAAATAGTCAGCGGTACTTAAGTATGGAGCTTTGTAACAACCCACTGTCAAGAAGGGACTATAACTTCTCTTTTTGTTTTAGTAAAAATTTTAACTAAATAATAAAAATGAAGGGGTCTGCGATATGAAATACTAGACTAATATACTGCAGTATCAAACAGAACGTAAGCACATCACTTAAAAATGATAATAATAATGTTTATTGAGCTGTAGCTTCACTCGCATTTTTTTTTATGGTTGACGTTCCTTGACGGAAAAATCTGAAAGAAATGAAATCACCGTTGGGAGTAATTTGTAGATTAAATAATATTTACGCCGATAACATCGGTGTAAATCTATTATAATCCATTTCTAATTTTCTCCAGTGGAGAGTTTCTCCTTGAATTATAACCTTGTACAACCCTTCCCTCTCCAAAATTTTTCTGCCGTGGCAGCGCAATAGAATTGATTAGTTCCTCGCTCTGCCGCTTGGAGCAGCACCGCCGCGCGCTCCTCTTTGTTTCTGCGAGGCTACTCTACAGAGCCAACTTCTAGCTATAGTTACTTAGCACCAATCACTACGCAGTATGAGCGCCTAGATGGCTACCGCACCATGTAGCCAACGGATTTATAAAGGCGTCCGATTCGAGGAACTTCTGAATCTCCAAAATCACACCACAAAATATGCTGCAGAAGTTCTAATATTTCTGGTTCAAAGATCACTACTCGAACAGCAACATACGACCATGGAGGAAGGAATATATGGAGACGACGCAAGGGACCTTCGCCACATACTGGAGTGAAACCGGGTGGAGACAAGTGGGGAGGGGAGGCCGCCATATTGCTTGACCAGAGAAACACGGAAATATGCACAAAAACCTCAAGGGAATCATAAGACAACCGTGGCACCGCAATTTGATGATGGATTATTATGTAACACGACGATACAAATCGAAAATAAAGAATAAAATTTTTCGATATCTCGCTTAGTTCGCGAGATATACTGTCTCAAAAGTGAGGTTGTTAGGTTATGAGGGGATTCAACGATAACCGTGGCGCCGCAATTTGATGACGAATTCTTATGTAACTCGATGAGGGAAACTGAAAGTAAATAATAAAAATTTTTGATATCTCGCTTAGTTCTCGAGATATTGTACCTTAAAATTGACGTGGTTAGGTTGAAATGCGGCCTGGACCAGAAAAAAACTATCGCCATATCCATATTTGATGATGAATTCGGGCGTAACTTAATGAGCAGGTAATTCTTTTTAACTTGAATAACAAACTGTTTATTTCTACAGTCCTTAAATTTTAGTTGATGTTCAAATAGGTTATATTTTCACATTCTATTTCAGTAATTGACAAGGAAGATTTCAAAATCTAGAAATATACTTGTAGACATATTTACAAACAGAAACAAGTCATATCTGAAATATTAAAAGTAGCATAAGCCAATGTTTAGAGCTTTAAAAAAAATTAAAAGTTCATAAAACCTCATAGTTTCTGAGCTTACTTAGAAGATATTGTACTGGTAGTGGCCTATATAATTTTGCTAGAAAAATCAGTACATTCAAAAATCAGAAGCTAACGGCTAATAATAAACAAATTGTTTGTTCTCTTCAGGTATACACCGCATTTCAACCTGTCAACATTTCCATTAATATTGCCGCTACAAAACCAAACTATGTAGACACATCTAAACACAAGAAATGCATCGCGAACTACATTTCCGTCAACAAAGTTTATTTCATCACGTTTAGTAGTTCTCACAGCACAAATTATCACGATTAATTTCATCGTGCAATTTCAGTTTAAACTTAAACGTGAGTAATGCATGCAGAATACCATATTCACTGTGTGGCGATGTAAACATGACCCGTTTAAATTAAATTTCCAACATTTGTCTACAATAAGGCTAGCTTTTCAGGTGCAAAATAGTAACATATACTAATTGTCTACACTACACCAACAAAAATTTGAGAATAATATGATCCCATTGAGAGCAATGACTAAATTTATAGCGAATGGCACTAATGTTGCGGTTGCCTGTCAGATACTTCAAGAACGATAATTACAATGTGACTTACTTATGAAACGCTATTCCAGGTTTTTTCCTATCTCGTCTGTTTGTGCAACCATATGCATCACAACTTGGCATTATAGAAAACTTTAGAATATTAGAAAATGAAATATTCTCAGCAGCTGACACAGTACAAACAGCCCAATGTTTTGGTACTCCTACGATGTCCGCCGCGCAGGCACAGTTTTTTCACGAGGTTTCACGGACTTCGCGTTATCTCGTCTCCATATATTCCTTCCTCCATGCATACGACACATTCAGACTTATGCGAATGTCCGTAACCTTGTTCATCTTGTACCAGAGTAACTGTAAGTCTGTATTAGTTCACTGTTTTAAACCAAATAGAAAAAAAAGCACAGATTAACAGTATTCTTTGTGGAGAGAAGAATTATCAACATACTGATTTCAACGAATTAAGTTTACCGTCTACGAATGTAACATTATTTCTGTGATTAGAGACGGAGAATAATTGATTTGTGTAGTGTTCATATTCTGGTCACATTTTGATCAGATTTGAAGACATTAATGAGCCTTATTCTATGTATTTCGAAAGCTGTAATAAAGTCTTGATGTCAATATTTATTGCATGTTTCTTGCTACTTGCTACGTGTTTCTTGCTTGTAAATATGTCGCTGCGACAAAAAGAATTTTATAATTACAAATACAGAAAATTAAATTTAAATGACTAATCGAACGAATGGTTAACAGAAAATGCTTAATTGTAAAAAAAAAAAAAAAAAAAAAAAAAAAAAAAATAAATAAATAAATAAATAAATAAATAAATAAAAATTTCTGAATCTTATTGTCAAATGATTTTAATTTTTGATCTATAAAAAATTGTGACAGTCTCATTGTTATGAGTTTGATAGTCCATGGCTGTTTCAAACGAAAATTATTTTATTTTGAACTGCTTCTTTGAATATACCAAATGAGAAAAAAATCTACATATTGTAAGGTACATTATTAAAAATTAAGTCCATTTTGTAAATATATCTGTGCAAAACTAGAGTCATAGAGTGCATTATTAACTTTGCAAACTTTAGTTCATAGGTTCAAAGAAATCTAGTGGCATGGTGGTTTGATGAAATAGTATGAATGGATACACATGATATTAATAGAAGTTAAAAGATGAGATGGTCCTTTTGACAAAGGAGGCTTTACCAGAACGAGGCTTAAAAGGAAACTGACTCTCTCATCGTAGTTGGTCAATTTCGCAAAATACTGTAAATAAAATGTATGTAACCAGAGTGAAGAGAAAAGAAGCTTGTATGATCTGTGAATATTGTGCACCGATAGAAGAATTACGTGTTGTGAAACGAACAGAAGATAAATATTAATTGTGTAATTATAGTGTTGCAAGACTGAAAATAAATTGCATGTTTAAAGATTCAAAGAAGACTCTGAATAAATTATTTGAGAAGTATTTAAATAAATAATTAACAATATTGACATTTTGAAATATTAAAACGCTGAACGTCAACCAGATATTGAAACCATAAAGAAACAATTCAAACAAATTGTTAATGTAAGTGTGTTTCTTATTATATGTTTGTACTGTGAGATTGAAGGCTTTCACGGCGTATCGATGAAATGTAGTCTTCACGGGTTTTCCGCCGTATGTTGTTGAAATGCGACCACGAGCTTTCGGCGGCTGACTCTGCCGTCATCTTCAGGTTGGATGTTGTGCAGGGAGAACCAGCGCTGCGCTGCTCGTGGTCGCATTTCAACAACATACGGCGGAAAACCCGTGGAGACTACATATGTTTGTACTGTTTATGAACATCGATTATACGATGAATACTGAAAGTGGGGGAGGCAATAGGGTTAAGCATTTGAATATTAATAAATGTATAAAAATATAAAGTAAAATAAAAGCATAAAATGAAGAAATAAGAAAAACGAACAGATACGGAAGTTAACTGTAGTGTATGTCAAAATTTCATCACTTGAAAAACTCAGAATTCAATTAAGTCCAAAACTGATTGCATTGAAGTTGTATATGACAACTGTACACGTTATACGGGTTCGTAGAATCTTCAAGGAAGTAATTAACATTAAACTGAAAGATAGAATATTTTTAATTACGCTATTATCGTTATTAACTTTATTGTTAATTATTTTTTGAAATGCAAATTTCTAAATGCAGGGTTGTCTTTAATTCTGTCAGTAATTAAACATAACGTTTTCTTTTTTTACTAAATAGTTGTCAACGAATTATAACCTGCATTCTTCAGCACAGATTCTTACTTCTATGGTAAAAAGTTTTAGTCCATTAACGAGACTATCTACAACGTCACAGAAAAAAATATAACTAAATTGTAGCTCTTGTTTAAAGAAGAAGCTAAATCGACAGTAAACATCTTGTCGTAGACCGTCATTTCATGGTGCTCCAAAGGTTTGGTGTAGTTCCAACATGAGACACTTTGAATACCTGTCGTCAGTGATAAATTGGAGCTATAGTAAAAAAATGTTTTTTGGCAATCTTGAGTGTAATAAATTGGATTTAAAGTCTGAACGCATACATCGAAAGGACCACAGTGACTAATCGATACCAATATCGTCGACATTTACTGTGGAGTTCGATTAACAACGTTATAGAATCTCGGGTATTCGAGATGCAACGAGTACAATGCGATGGATTTGAACTATTGTATTGAAACAAGTATTGAAAGTGCCACAGTGACCAGGTGTTATACTATCGATAAGTAGAATTGACCGTCGTGAAGTTTTTGATCTTCTATGAAGTCGGTAAAGACTTTGGAATTCCGACTTGTGGGCTGATCAACATCGGAACTATAGATATCTCAGTTATCACAAGAGCTATAAGTTTTGCTTTATATATTAAAAGTACAACATCGATCAAACGATCACAAAGGTTCGTAGAGTCTGAGTAGCAACGAATACTATGCACTGAACCTGAAGAATCATTCATATCTATCGATAATACCACATCGACCTTACAATACCGTATTGACGAGTATAATCGATCAAGTAGGATGATTATTCATCTTGGAGACTATTAAAACCATGGAATTTCGGTCCTTTTACCGATTAGCTCGAAACCATTCATTGCTCACTAATCATGAGTCATTGCAATTTCGATTGTGCAGTATCGATTACATATATCATAAGTGCCACGGTGGCGAGTGATATATCGAAGAGCAGAATCGATAATAACGAATATTTCCCTCGAACGTTTTGATCATCTCTGGATTCGTATAAGACTGTATAGTTCCTCTCCTAGCACTGTCTATGCAGAGACAGTGCCGTGGTGTGTTGTTTGGGATGAAGAGGTCTACCAAGGCCTCCAGACGGGGCCATCATCTGCTTCCACAGCAACACCCACCGCCTCCGCTGCCCCAGCAACCGAACAGTCGACGGGTTGGTCATCTTCGTCGGCGTCTTCACCGGCAACAGACCTGAAATGAATAAACGTAGTATTTAAACAATGCCCTACATTAATTTGTAACCCTTCCGCTTGTAGGATTCTAAAGTGGAAAATCTTATTATCATATATGTTTAAGGCACATATGGGCCGTGGTGACACAATGACCTTCTTATCCAATTGCTTTGCTCTTTCATCAATACTCTTTTACTGTTAAGCTCAAACATTTCTTCTTCACAAAACTCTGTTTAATTTTTCTACGTACAGTTTCGTTAATTCCTTAATTTTAATATCAAACAATTTTTTTTCCTGCATTACTATGCAGATATGTGAAAGAAATTGTCTAAGGAATTAGCCCATTAGGTCTTGTGTTCCATCGCAATTAATATAAGTTTAAGTTCTGAATATGTACTGAGTAATTGTTAATATCAGTTTAAAAAAAATATATAGTATGTCCCATAGTCCTGATAGAATCAAATTGAACATAACTAATACAACATAATCTACTATATTTCCTTCTCTGGCCCTGAATTTTTTTATTACGCACATCTTGATAAACTTTTTCACTCATGAAACTGGCGCTTTTCATTCATACTGATTGAATATGTCCGATGCCTTCTTTCTGCATCAGGTTTTTTTTCCCAATAGGATACCATCCGTCCGTTCTTCGTTTGGATCGAAATCTTCTCACACTTTTTTCCGTTGGTGTTGTGTCAGATGGAATCTGAGCTGTTACATTGAAAAAGTTTTGTATGGTTATACTCGTACATTGAAGATGCGCTGTATCAAAGGTAAGCGATAAAATGTACTGTAGTTGCCAATTATTTAATATGAAATATGTCTTGTTAAAGTTATTGTAAAGTAAAAATATCCAAATCCAATTTTGAATATTTTGTATCCTCCAGTTCTTTTTTGTGTTCGAAGAAAATGAAAGCCAATGATCCAAATATGATTTAGTAGAAGATTTTTCCAGCACCACAACGCGCATGAATCGATTTTCCAACGATCGGCTTTGTTAAAAGTCCAGTTTTCACAGTCATTGATCAGCCAAATTTTTCTGACACTAACAGATAACTATTAGTATTTGTATGGTTGAAACTGTTTGGTAAATGATTGGAACATGATCTGGGCACCTTGCAGTTGCTTCCAGTGTTTCCGGAGATCGTGGTATCCCCGGCGAGCCAGCTGGAGGCGGCACTGGTGTGCCGGAGGTGGCGGGGGCGGCAGAGCTGCCGGGCGTCACTGACGGCGGGGGCGGCGAGGTGGGTGAGGCCTCCCAGACGGCGGCGGACGGGGGCCGCGGCGCGAACAGCGGGGGCGGTGGGGGCGGCAGGTGGTGGCCCAGGGCGGCGTGCATGTGGCTGGCCGCCGCCGCTGCCGCCGCCAGCTGGACGTAGTGGGAGGGCAGCAGGAACACCAGCTGGCCGTCAGGCAGCCTCGACGGGATTACCTGCTGCTGGGGAGTGGACAACAAGTGCACGTCAGCCGGGACACGGGGTCACGGAAACGTGCAGTTCACTTACTGCTAAATCGCTGCGAGATGGCGGCCAACAGAAAATGGTGTCAGGTGTGGGATGAAAAAGCTGAACGTGGGAGGTCCCCACTTTCCATTGACCACAGTAAGCTAAATCATCTAAATTGATATGTGGGGCACAATTCACAGCGGAAATATATTATAGCCAGGTAAACACTGATATCTTGGTTATTGAATCGAGGTGACGATGCAGATTTTTTTTGCTATGATAAAAAATGGAGACAAGTATCTTTGGCGAAGAGTGGATTGTTGCGAACGTTTGTTACTTTTTGTAGCAAAAGAATTTTAAAAATAGTGTTTTTAATAATAAATATGAGAATATAACTAGTGGTAAATGTACTTATCCCTCTATCGTTCTATAATTACAAAAGTATTTGTTTGTATGTAGTAATTGTGAAGTGGAACCTTAATCTTAAATAAGATAATAAATGAAGTTGCTGCAAGAGATAGGCCATTTATTAGCTAAATAAAAGGGGTAGTGAACGGAAAATAAAGTAAATTAAGTTAGTAATAAGTGTTTATTAACATATCCAGTAAATATTAATTGTGTAATTGTATTGTTTAAAAGGATATTTTCTCTTATTAATTTGTTTTAGTTACAGATCAGAGGTACAGGAAACATCTGAAGTATAAGCATGGGAGAGAATTATTGATGGAACCTTTGGAATCGTGCTCCAGAAATCGAGAGTTTCGATTTGCAGTGATTTCCGCCTCTTTCGTGGCTTAACATAACTCGATGTTCCTACCACGAACAGTAGCTACAGTTTAATAAAAATCACAGCATAATTCACGAGAACAAAGCGACAACTTGCCAGAGGAGAACGTAAGTTTAAGGAATCAAAGGACTCGAACCGAAAGCAGGATTTCTATTAAAATTAATGTTCTGTTGACCATCGCCGAAGCAATTATCACCACTAGAACAGTTTCCAACCATCATTTAACATAACAGATGTAGTGATAAAGTCAAAGAGTGGTTCTTTATTAGATACAACTGTTAAAAATCACCGGACGCGGTTATAGCTGCAACAGCAGCATAGGGAGCAGTGTTTGACAGAAATGTTCGATTCCATCGAAACAGAAAAATAGGTATTCCCGGATATAGTTTATAAAACATAAGACCTTCTTTTTTTAAAAAAATAGAAAGAAAGTGTGGAGACCTTATGAAGATTAGTTTTTTATATATGTAGCTTAAAATCATTGACTTCCTAGCCCAGAATGAAAGTGGGAATATGCGAGGATCTAGTCTAGTATCTTTTGGACCATATAGCCCAGCTATTGGAAGAATAGACACAGATTGGACTCATGGAAAATCTGCGACGTAATGGAATAGTCATAAATCGGGTGAAAACATAATTTGTACGTATAAACTGCTAGTGATGGTTAATCGTCGAATTGTAATCATACATTGGCATGAAATGTGGGAAATTAATTATGCACTTGAAGATTGCATCTAAATGTTTAATGGTATCACTAGCTCCTTGGATGAGGCAGGAAAGGAGAATGTGCACCTACAGTACTTGTGGCCATGATGAGGTGAGGAGAAGGGAGACAGACTCTTTAATCAATACGTTAACCAGACTTTGAGATTTAGTTAGAAATAACAGTGGAACATTAACACTACGTTGGCGAAGTAGATTTGATGAAGCATATGAAATAGGCAACGTGAATATGGTCAGTGGAGAGTGAGATGAGAAAAAATGTGAATGTTAATACGGGATTTAGGGTAGAAATACCAGGAAGTTATGACGTAATGAAAAAGCATGGGGGCACAGTATTATGTAGAATTACAGTGTAATTGATAATTCATTTAGTTCGTTTAAAGTCTCTTAATTCTTAGCATACAAAAGCAAACAATTAATTCAAAATCGTTCTTTATTTACCAAAAATAATTATCAAATGCAGTAATATAGTCATTTCTTTCTACTGCGTAGATTATTTTTAAAACCTTTCATCCCAAGGATATCTTTGGTCACCCTTTACTCAAACTTATTCAATAGGACAAGCAATGGCTCAAAAGCTACATAATAATCAACTGAAACAAGTAGCAAAGACTCCACAGCAAAAGTAGCTGTGAATGGCTTGTTGAAGGCCTGAAGTGTAAATCCCTTGGCTTAATATTTGATAATAAACTCAATTGGGAACAACACATTGGACAGAAGGTAGGTAAACGTTCGACATACTTGATTTATTGGCATAACTAGGGGATGTACAGTACAAGTAAAGATGTGGGTTATAAAACTTTAGTTTGTTCATTGCTTGAACATGATTGTGTAGTGCGGACCCACATTTTGGGTGTCCAATGAGGGCAGTTAGATTTGTTTGTGAAAATTTCCGCAGAAAACAATCAGCAACAATCGTGAGAGTGCGCTAGTGCGCTAGTGGTGTTTACAGCACAGTTTCAGCGTAGTTTGTGGCAAGTTTGTCATGTACGACCTTACAGTGATACATATTTCACCAGTTAACCACCGAACACGAGAATCCTGTCACTTCAGAGTCAGATAATGGAATCAGTTTTCGTTATACCTGGCAGATTTCCAAGTTTTTCATCTACACCACTTTTACTGATGACTCTAAATTTACTTTGTCATCACTCATCAGCCTTTTAATTCCCGGAGGATGGAAGAGAAGTGGAATGAGGAGTCAGGAAGTCAATTGGAATGGTGATATCCATCAGCCGACAGAGGCGGAAGCGAGACGTGGTGGTGTGTCGTGCGTTGGATTCACCTGGACGACGGAGAGCAGCGGATTGGCTGCGGCTGCTGCGGCCGCCGCGACGGCGTCCAGGGGCGTCGCTGGAGGCTCCGGACTCTGCTGGAGTCGCGCCGCCAGCAGCGCAGACCCCGGAGAACACTTGCCGCTGCCACTGTGCAAGAAACAGCAAGTCACCTCACAAACAACACTCACTATCGTACATAACCAGCGCAGCGGATGGTCCAGGAAACCGCTTGTATAATTTGGTGCATCCTTGGAACAGATCTAGAGCTAGAACGGAGACTTTCCCGGTGTATGCTTGAAATGAAGTCTTCACGGGTGTACCGTGGATAGTGTTTTGAAAACATGATATTTCGACGACTAGCTCCGTCGTCTTCATCAGGTGTCGAGACATCTGCACAGGTCGGCTGACCGTCGGATACTGTGACAGCCCATGTTCCGCACCTCCTTATATAGGCCAACGGCAGTGCGTGGGCAGGGCTACAGTTGTTCGTTGCGGACCGAAGAAGTTAATATAGGGCCATTTGTGGCAGTTGCTGAACATGCGTGCCACGCTCTCTGCGTAGAGTTGCCAAGACTGGTTTCCATGCCTCGCTAAGACATAGCCCACTATCTCTGTTGTAGGTATCAGCCAATCGAATTTCAATCGCTTCTTTGACTATGTAATCCCAAAAGTATGAGGTCCTAGCCAATATCGTAACGTTATTGAATACAACCCTGTGGCAATGGTTGTACACATGCCCGGCAATCGCTGACTTGCTATTGAAATTCGATTGGCTGATACCTACAGCAGAGATAGTGGGCTATGTCTTAGCGAGGCATGGAAACCAGCCTTGCCAACTCTACGCAGAAAGCGTGGCACGCATATTCAGCAACCGCCACAAACGGCCGAATATTAACTTCCTCGGCCCGTAACGAACAACTGTAGCCCCGCCCACTCACTGCCAGCCGCCGGGCGCGGGCGTCGGAGAGAGCCGTTGGCCTATATAAGGAGGAATGGCTTGGGCTGAAACTTGGGCTGAAAACTTACTTGTCAGGGCTGAAAACTTACTTGTCAGCCCAAACATTTATAGTGCATTTTTGTTTTACATCCTTCTTACAGATAGATGTCTTCTTTTAAGGTTTACTCATTGAAGAATACGAGAAATAAAATTATGTTATCACTGCAATTTCCCAAAAATAATGGCAGTGGAGCAATACAGTTCACTAAACTTTATTTTAGATCATGATATGCAGAAAAGGACTTGGGGCATGGAATTGGAAGGAATTTGGCTATAGTCTTGAAGCATTCCGGCATTCACCTCTTGTATAATTTCAGGATGCCATGCTCGCCTCCTGAATGCGAGGTTCACAGGACTCAGTAGCTCAGTCCCACACGACAGTTTATGAATAAAAATTTCATTGATTTAGGCTTTGCGGCTAGTCAAAGATGAGGTCTTTAGAGGTAGAATTTTGGGGAAGCAACGGAAACGAATTGAGGCATGAAACGAAATCTTCGCGGGTTTACTGCCGGATGATATCTTTATTAAACATAATATCTTTAATATACAACGTTTCGGCAGCTTAGTTTCGTTATGACAGCTTACCTGACGAAGGCAGCGGAGGTTGCTGCCGAAACGTTGTATATTAAAGATATTATGTTTAATAAAGATATCACCCGGCAGTAAACCCGCGAAGATTTCGTTTCATTTATACGCCGGGAAAAACTGAATTCTTGAATTGACGCTTTTTTTTTTATGATGGAAGCGTCGAGTTACCCTGGAATGATTTTCCAGGAAACATTCAAAACTGAGATCCGGAAAACGGAGATCTAATTCGTGTCATTCGCATTGCTGGGCTGAAATGAGACGCACGAGATATTCGTGTGCGTGCGTGTGGAGTAATGCGAGTTTACGCATAGCTTGTAATCGCCGATGTAGACGCAAGTGAAAATTCAAATACAAGCGGAATCTGATAGATGTTTTATTCTGTCACCTGCAGTGGTACATTATGTTCGGCAGCAGCAAGTTAGCTTTCAAAACAGAAACAATGATATTTTATTTTGGGAACAATAATTTAGCTATTTAATCTCTCTAGCTAATATTAGTGACTCCTTCACTTTGGACAAAGTGTAGAATTCATTGTGTCTACTAAGGTGGCTGTTTAGGGCAATTTGCATCGATGCGTTGTTTATTGTTTAGTTTAGAGAATAAGCCCGTCTGAGAGAACAGCGGGCAGCAGAGAGAGGACCAGTAGCAAGAACAAATGGCGCCACCGCAACCGCCTCCCGAGAGGGGTACATTCCCCTCCATTTACCTGTCACCGAGGCTCACTACAAATAGCGGCTTGTGTTGCATTTCTTAGATTTGTCGTTTCAGCCTGGTGCCTCTGATTTACGTAATCTCGTGTGGACAGCAATTATATTAACCTCAGACACAGTTGCCCTTTCCTCTTTAGCTTATTTTCATACGTAGCATCTAACTATTGAACAGATGAACAAGACATTCACTGTTCTGGTGATAACTTTTATTTCCATCATTTAATAATTTAACATTTTCCACCAGCACCAGCAGAATATAAGACCGTTACTTTTATGTCGGACTTCTTATGATACTTCCCAGTTCCTGTACTGAATTTACGAACTCAAGGTAACGACTCAATTATGTCGCTCCTGGCAACTTATTAGTATGCTTGCCTACCATGGAATAATCTATAATATGTATATATAATATGTGTGTGTGTGTTTGTGTGTGTGATCGTCAGAGGCTCTCGGACAGATAGAAGACAGTCACATGGCAGTCGGTGCCGAGTA
>CM061918.1:118871452-118895256 GCA_031002005.1 Vandiemenella viatica
GCAAAAGCAAGCTCTAATGAGTGATCACGTTGCCTTACTGACTTCAAAAAAGACCTTGAGTTGAGAGAATTTAGTCTTCCCTGGTGTACTGCTTCTACTGAGATTTCGGTAGAACTGAAGTTTTTCTGTGAGTCGGTAATGAAAGAGTCGTTCGAGATTGGTCTATATAACATCAATAGAAACAGAGATGGTTGTCTCGTCCTGAGTGAAATGTGGAAGCCTGTTGAGTATGATCTTCAGCAGCAACGTAATAGACATGGTTGCCATGATGGCAGGTTTTTTGTCTATCAGTGTCTCAATGGCCCATTTCCGCAATATTTCCACTACTTCATGTCTCAATGTTGGTGGTTTATGGGATTTCTTTATTAACTAGCACTTTAAAGGACAAATGGCTGTGGGCCTCTATATCCCTTCAAGTTTTGTATTGTTGTTTGAGATTAACTGCGTTAAAAGTTGGATGATCCTCCCAAGCTGATCATCTCGTCCATTATTCCTTTCTCTGTGGTAGTCGGAACAGAGGAAGTCTTTGGCATGGTAGTCTGGTCGACTCTTTCCTGGCTTTTGGTGACTTTTGACTTGTGACTGTTGAGTGTTGCTGCAGCTTGAAGTTACCGCGTAACAGGACAGCCCCAATAGCAGACCGCATGTTAGGCGCCGCATTTTTTCATACATTTAAGTGGCTTCACGCGGACGTGTGCAAACCAAGAAAAGAGTGACTCTTCGATATATTACTTCACCTGATGATGACGGCGAAGGGAGCTGTCGAAACGTTGTGAGTAGCAGACGTTATCCGGCTCTTGTTTGCTGAGGCGTTGTCTAGCGTCCACGTCTGGCGGAGCGAGCTTGTGTGCGGTTAGAAGTAGAACCGCACGTCCGCTCCCTCGGCTCCTGGGTGGCGTGCTCCCCGCATCGATCTACGCCCGCTCTCTCTCGCTCCCTCCGCCGCCGCTAAATAGCGCCCTGGCCGCAGGCGATGCGGGCGCCAGGCGTGGGCGTCTTTTGCAGCCGACGCTCACCGGGTCGGCACAAAGGGAGGGGGGAACAAGTGGAGTACGAGGAGGAGAGGAACTGGCGGCAACGAAACGCAAAAGAGAACGCAACCATCCCGTGGCTGCGCCCGTAACACGGTCCTGCTCTTCAGGGTGCCTGCCGATCAACATACACAGAAAATACTTCGTGTCCTGCTTATGATGTTGACGGGGAGTACAGACATTTAGGTCCGCCGAAAAGTTAATGCTCTACATGTTGCTATAACTCTTGCGAGGGAATTATTTAGATGAAATTTTTGTGTTTGATACATTTCTTTGAGTAGGGGAGGGGGCGGCGGTTATCGGTGTTTAATACGGAGCAGAGATTATCACTGGCGATCAAGCCAAAGAGTTTGTTACATCAGTGTTACATTGAAATATAATATAGTTAGAGAGAAAGTTGAGGAAAAAAGACATTATTCTGTTGATATATGAATGTATGAAGTACATACATAGTTTGTGGAAAACTACGGGAATTGAGAATTGGGTTGGCAGATTGTGTGAATAAATGAATTTCATTCAAAGAGTGGAGACAGTTGACTTGTAACTAATAAAAAGGAAAGTACTAATTTAAATATTATTTAATTCGAAGTATGTGGACGCTTTTCAATGAGATTAGTTTTTAATCATTTATTTTAGATCATTAAACAACATCTATATTAGTATTATAAATGCGAAAATATCTCTGTCTGTTGTTACATTTTTTGCGACTGAATGGCCAAACCGATCGTAATGAAATTTGTTAAGGAAATAATATGTATTATTGTGAAAGAGATAGGATACTTTTTTCGGGATATATAACATATTTTTTCATAAAAAATTTTGAAAACTAATCGAACGGTGACGGACAGACGTGTAGTGTGTGTCTTTGCAATGTTGTACCGGTCACTCGCAGCCAGTGTGTTTAAGATATTAAGCAAAAACAGCAAAACCAAAAACGTTGTGTAAAAAAAAAAAAAAAAAAAAAAAAAAAAAAAAAAAAAATGATATTTACGCAAGATGCATCCAGAAAATGACGTAATTTTAAACCACAGACAAAAATCTACCTAACGAACTGTGGCAAGCAGTCTCGCTCAGTTTGCTTGCATCCGTCCCCCTTAGTATATTGCTATTTTTAAATATGTTACAAATTGGTTCTCTTTATGAGACAGGTTTAATCGTAGAATGGCATGCCGACGGCTTCCGTGCCACATTATCCCGACTACGTGTTTTTGTGACACCTTCGACGTAACTCACAGCTCTCAGTATCCCATTCTAGCAATAAAATAATGAGTCCACGCGTACCAAGTCGCAGGTAACAGCTAGGGACTTAATACGAAGAGCAGAGACAGTTGATTCGTTACTAATAAAAAAGGAAAGCAGTAATTTAAATATTGTAAAAATTCAAATTTATTGACGCTTATTAACAACAAAATTAATTAAGTTTTAATTCTTATCACTAAACAACGTAACTATATATATGCTGCTATTCAATTGGTAGTAGTAACATATGATATATTACTTCAATTTAGAAGAACTATACACTATATAAGCGGTAAGGATAAGAAGGACTTGTAACGCCGTAGTCTTTGTATTCTGATTAAAGGTGATCTGGACAGGATATCTAGATGGGTTGGTAAACATGGGATGAAGATAAATTCAAAGAAGAGTCAGCTTATTAGATACACAAATAAAAAACTACAGGATGATTATCAATATAAGGTGGGGAAAGAATTGCTTGCTGAAGACATGAAATGTAAATATCTTGGCATTACATCTGATAACAAGATTAACAAGCAGAACACATTGGACAGGTGGTAGGAAAAGGTTTCAAAATTCTTCAATTGTTGAAGAGAGTGATGAGGGATGCACGAGAGAAGTAAAGGAATTGGGTTACAAAACTTTGGTGAGACCATTGCTCGAATATGGTAGTGTAGTATGGGGCCCTCATTTTACATATCAAATACAGGAGTTGGAGAGGGTGCAAAGAAAGGCTGCTAGATTTGTTTCTGGAAATTGTCGCAGAATGCAATCAGTGACGGATATGATAAAGGAGCTGGAATGGGATTCATTGCAAGACATGAGGAGGATGAGGAGGGTCATGGGAGTGTACAGGGCATATACTGGCGATGAGGCATGGAAAGATATTGAAGTAGGTATGAAAAGTAATTCATGGAAGGGAAAAGATGACAATGACCACAAGCTGGCACTCGATTTCAGGCACAAGGGTGTGAGAAGATTTTCTTTTTGAGGTAAGGGTGTCAGGGATTGGAATGAGTTACCCAGAGAAATGATGAATAATTTACCGAAAACGTTGAAAGAATTTAAAGATAAAATTTGTAGAGGGCAAATGTAGGTGGGTGTAGGATAGCGGGAAGATGGGGGTGTATGGAAATTGCCACCGGAGCCTGTGCTCCATTGAAATTAAATTAAATTAAATACGAAGTTCATCTTGACGTTTTCGATAACTTATATATAGCTGTGTAGTCTACCTGCTTTTTTTTTTAGTTTTGGTTTTGCTTTTTTTGGCTATAGACATAAAATGTCACGTTCTCACGTTGGTATTGTAAGGAGATTTCCCATTCTCCTCACCTTTTGGGATGATGATTTTTTTTTTTTTTTTGCTATATTTCTCAGCGACGGATCTGTATATACGTGTTTATTGTTTTGTGTATGAATGTGGTGTGTATGTTCAGTGTAGTGTGTGGTTCGTGTTGTGAATGAAAGAAAGATGGAAGAAGTTTAAACCCGGTGCCGGCCCATTCTGACCCACTCTTCCGAACGACACTAATGGGATCCACAAATCTTTACGTCCGTATCTGACGGGCGAATCACCGTCAGCAGTGTGGTATGCCGTCACTCCATACGCTCTGTGGAGAGGTTTAACCCAGGACTCTGGTACACAATCTGTTGATTAGGAATCGTGCACCACCACCTCTGCAACCCTGCCAGCCAAATCCACCACCAGGACAGGAACCAGCTAACACCGTGTCAGCGCCGGACACCATCACGGCGCCGCAACCAATAGAGACAACGGGGCGAGTTCTAAGAATATTTATCGCTTTTTAAAAACAAACTTTCGGAAACTGATAAATACTACCTCTGCGTTCAACCATACGGTACAAAAACGTTTACTATAAAATTTGTTTTATATATGTTACAACTGTGTGAAATTTGCTTCAATTCTTGTAACTTTTACAGTATTGTTTTGCATGGTGATAGTTGAGCAATACAAAACTAGGAACGGCATCACACGAGTTGAAGAAAGAAAGTGATCGCAGAAAGAAAGTTACCTACAAAGTCAATCGGAATATCCTTCGATAAGCTTCCAACCACATAGTTTTATATCTCTGGAACAACTTGACAAAATTTAATGAGTTTTTCACTGTTTTATAATAATAATATTTAATTAAAATTGCAATGGAGTGGTATTTGTGATTGTATAAACTGATTATACCATTTAACTTTAAAGGATAAAGAGCGTCGAACCAAGAAATAAGGAGCAACTTTGGTTTACTGTTTCAAAGAAAAAAAGAATGATGGCTTTCCAATGTTGGAAGGAATGAAAGTAGATTTCGGTGGGCTGCAGTGGCCTGTTGTAGTGTTTGAAAGCACAAGCCTGAGAACATGAAGAAGAAGCATTGTATTAATAAGTTTTTATACATGTTTTAAAGAAGACAAATGTATTTAAGTCAAATAAGAGATAACTAATCGATAAAAGATGTCGAATTATAAATTTGAGTAAACCATTCGATATGAATTTTACAAAAGTATTGCGGTTTATTGAGAAGACAGAGATGTTTACATCTAATGATTGATTCTTTAATGTAAACTAAAATATTAAGATTATTATTTTCAGGTAATATATAACGTTGGTGGAAAACCTAGAATAGGACTCTAGGCAATTGATTTGAACCTACTGAAGAAATCCGATACCGGGAAATAAAAATAAATAAAACTTTAAAATAAGTTCTTATAGTAATTAAACAAGGGGTGGCCAAACCAAATGATCTTGCGGGCCACTTTGAAAATGTATTATAATTTCGCGGGCCGCATATATCCCAATATTAGATTTAGTCCAACTATAGGCAATTTTTTGGAGTGAAAAATTGAAACATAATGAGTAATTATTATTGTATTTACTATTAGTAAACATAGATAATGTAACAATAATGATGCTAACAATATCTGTCATATATTCACAAGAATGTAATTTAAAATCAAATTTATTTTTTCCTATAATTTCGACAGTTAATTTTTGAATATATGGATGCACAAATGATGCATTTTTTAATGCATTGGTTTTCACTACTTTGGCCATTATAAAATAAATATATTTTGTAAAAGTGTGATGAACTTCGAGGGGTAGAAAAGAGTTCAAGGCGGGCCGCGGGTTGGCCACCCCTCAATTAAACAGTAAGCGGGAAGTCCACAATACTATACGTTATGTCCTTAAAACCTATGAAAACTGCGTACTTACGAATTTTGTGAATGAAGTGCGCTAATCGTTAAAAATATGGCAATTCAATTAGTGAAATAATCCTTGATAACATCAAGTGGTTGTATATATCTATCTATTACAGGTAATTTGCTTCGGCGTCATAATTACGACGTAACACCATAAAACATTATCTCAGACACTAATCTCTCTACTTTGGGAAACCAAAGAATATCTGCTCTGCTTTTATTGTTCGGTTATGGAATAGATACAATGCTGCAAGGATATTTTTATTGTTATTTTTTACGTCTCGTCGACGTCATGGTAATTAGAAGTGGATCCTGCCTATTGATATACAACAGTATAGATTTGTTTGTATATGGATATTCTAATAATAATTTATTACAAATTTAGAGTCTGAAGTCTTGAAAAGTTGAATAATGGGGCGTCCGTTAATGACGTGAATTTTTCCGGAATTCCAGACCCCCCCCCCCCTTCCACTCTGGTGAGACTTCGTGAGATATGGTCGAACCCCCCCCCCCCTCTAAAATGACGTGAGTTTTTGACGAAGGCCCCCCCCCCCTACTAATCGACCTCGTAACTTTTTGGGACCTTTTTTTTTTAGGTAAAGTCGACTTTCGCGTCATTTGTAGACTTTTTTTTTCTACTACAGCCCTACCACAATTTCAAAACCTCGCATGAGATTTTCGCTGTCCCCCTCCCCCTTCCCCTTGGAGAGGTTTAGTATGAGATTTTGTCGGCCCCGCCCCCCCTATATCACCTCACGTAATTAATGTTCTATTGAAATTAGTTAATGGAGCGAACTAAGTGGATAGACCCATTAGACCCATGCCGACAGTCTAATGGGAGCCCTTTCCCGACAGAAGATTCGGAACACGATATTCACGCCTGCGATAAACTAGTGGCACCAAAAAGAGGCAACCGCCTTCAAACTATTGTTAAATCAAAAACGAAGAGAATCACCTGAACAACTCACCACTCATTTTGGTGGAAAGGCGTGGAGACATACAGTTTCAAAAACATCCGTCAGATGTCTCTGCGAAGATTGGTTGCAAGCGAAATGATCTCGCCTCAACATAATATGCTATACTTGCCAAGGTTTCAAAAAACCAAATTGGTTAAATTGGTTGAAATGTTTATTGATCTTGTTAGAAACTTAATTTTCTGCAGCAATTGCAATATTACTTTTTAAGTACCAAATAACCGAGGTTTCCCTTACAGTTCTTGCATCTGAATTTATGAATAAGCGAGTTTTATTACTTAAATCAAATTTCATTTACTAAATAAAGATTAGTGAAAGACGTGCTGGAAAAATTGACATGATAAAAATAATTTTTTAACTTATAAAATAAAAAATCTAAAGACAAGATTGAATCTATGCGAATTTGGAGTTCTGTAACGCAAGTTCACGTCAGAAGGGTAACCACCTAATAAGCGGACGTTCAGTAATGACGTGAGGTTTTTCCGGAATTCCGGAGCCCCCCCCCCCCCACTTTGGTAAGACTTCGTTAGATTTCGTTGGACTCCCCCCCCCCCCATGTAAAATGACGTGAGATTTTGACGGGGACCCCCCCGCCCCCCACTACCAATTGACCTCGCAACTTTTTGAGACCTTTGTTTTTTAGGTTTCATGCTCCGAAGGGCGGTTATATCCCCCCCCCCTCCAGGTCGGTTTTTGGACAAAAATACCCCCCAAAAATCGAATTTCGCGTTAGTTGAATATTTTTTTTTAGCTCTACAATTCTACAAGAATTAGAAAACCTCACGTGATATTTCCGTTGACCCTCCCCCCCCCTCACCCTTGCTGAGGTTTAGTGAGATTTCGCCGCCCCTCCCCCCCCCCATATCACCTTACGTCATTATTTGACGCCTCCTAATATCTCAATTAAACTATCTGTTTCTCATTACTGATCACACTGTTAGCTTACTGGGGAATTGATATTTAATTTATGAGACTTAAAAGTTGTGCAATTTTCATTACCTCAGGGACAGGGACTGGATGGATTTATTTATATTTTTTATTTATCTATTATTTATTTTTTGCTTATGGCTTTATGTTTCGTCGACGTAGAGGTTTTTAGAGGAGAGACAGGACTGTGTAAAAAGATCGTAAGGGAATTCTACAATGGCCTTTTGAAGGAACCATCCTTGCATTCGCTTGGAGTGATTCCAGGAAAACTACAAGCTGGATGGCCGTACGGGGATTCGAACCCGCGTCCTCCCGAGGCCAGAGCGTTACCACGCACGCACCACGCTCCGTAAGAGGCTTCTAGCTGTGGACTGTGCGTGTTAAGGCTTATGGCTTAATCTTTAAGCCATATCGGTGCAACAGCTCAAACCACGCGGCAAGAATTCTGTGATGTTGTTGTTGTTGTTGTTCGGGTTTTAGGGCGCGTCGACGACGAGGTCATTAGCGCCCTTTCTGTGATGCGACTCAACAGAACGTGGAAAAGGATGATATTCTGCCACGACTCCTTTTTTAGTGATGGGGCTACGTTTCATTCCAGCGCTAAGGTGAACCACAACAATTTAGGTACATAAGTGCTCGAAAAACGACATTTAGTTACTATAGAAAACCAACCTGTGCTGTGGCACATATCAAACTCACTGACGTAATTACAGTTTTGAAAGGACTGGTGGCTAGAAACGGGAAGGAGTTCGGCAAATCCTTTTGAAGTGTGCGAGTCTTTCTTCTTTAAAGAAAATGTAACTAGGTAGTCCCGCCTGGATATGGTACGCTACTGGTTTTTAGCGCAATTCGAAGCAGATTCTGAAGATTTCATCTCCCAATAGCTAATCCGCAGTTTCGTCTGTTAGAAATTCCGTCAACGCTTGGCCTACCTTTCCCTCAAATCAAATACCCTGTAATTGTTTTCTTCCCGGGATACGTAAAAGATTCTCTTTTCCGTCCACCTTTATTCCTGGGATGTTGACGAAACGACAGTAAGGACGAAAAATTCCGTGGAAACTGTCACCGAAGATATGCCTCCAATGGTCTGCGATGAATGTGCTTATCAATGAAAATAATACATACAAAATATCTACACATAGATTTTTATCCTAATCAAAAATTTTAGGAATTTAAGGTAATATTACACAATATATAATTTAAAAAAATAAATTAAACTATCATGACTGCTCAGAACGTCATTCGTGTAGCACACATAGGACATATGTAAGGTAGTAACAAAAACTTGATTTCATGGCGAATCGGTTATAAAAGAAAATGTTTTTCTAACATGTTTCGTTCATAAAATTCAGGGTGTTTCAAAAAGGACTTTAAAACTTTGAAAATTCATATAAATTTTATGAAACAAGGTACAGAGCTGGTTTTGGTGTTATTTTAAAGGAAAACACTTCAAGTTTTGACTCGCGTAGTCCGCTAGTGCCTAATCGCGCCGCACAAGCGCAAGCGGCAGTTACGTTAAAGATGGCTGCCTTCACTGGACCCGAGCGTGCTAGCTGTGTGTTTTGGTTTGAAGAATCGAAGTCTGTAACAAAGTTCAGCGTAATTTTCGTACCAAGTACGCTAAAGATCCCCCTAGTAGGCCTACAATTTATGAGTGGCATAGATGTTTTGTAGAAACAGGGTGCTCAGTAAAACATAAAAAATCCTCAGGTCGTCCAAGCACATCTGACGAGGTCGTTGAGCAACAATTTTTGATACCACAGATCGATGAGGATGACCGAGAACGAAATGTTTTCTTTATGCAAGATGGCGCACCACCACACTATCTGACTGACGTCCGGGATTTTCTCAATGACCGCTTTCCAGGTCAATGGATTGGCCGTGATGCGCCAATTGCATGGCCCCCCCGTTCCCCAGACCTGACACCGCTAGATTTTTTCTTCTAGGGTTTCATAAAATATATGGTGTACGTACCTCCTTTGCCGGCCACTCTACCTGAACTTAGAGCAAGAATTTACGCTGCTGCTGAGCAAGTTAAACCTGAAATGCTAGTGCGAGTCTGGGAAGAAATCGACTACCGATGGGATGTCTGCAGAATAACCAACGGAAGCCACATAGAACATCTTAAGTTTGAGGTAAAAAAAACTTTAAGTGTTTTCCTTCAAAACAACACTAAAACCAGCTCTATACCTTGTTTCATAAAACAACTCGGCACCAGGATAAATGTGAATAGCCTATATCCAGCGGTGACTAGGTACCTCTACTCATTTCATCACTTATATCTGAGCAGTAGTCCTAGGTTCTTCCTTACAAACGCTGAGTCGTGACGCAGCTAGACAGTCTATATCGCACAGTGGCTACCGTGACGTCAGCACAACGCGTGCTTTGAATTTTCCCCCGCGGCGCCATCCAGTCAACGCCAGATAACATTATTTGCGCCGTCGCGAGCCTGATATTAAGCCCGGCTGGCGTCACTCACGCGTATACACGCAGCCACTCGCCTAGCGTAACCATCACAGAGGACTTAAAGTGACGTATCTACGGCGAGAACCTAGGATTCCCTTACTAATAAACTTGTAAGTTGCCGACCTCAGTAGCGTAGGGGCCAGAGTACTGGCTCCGCGTGCCGAAGGTCGCCGGTTCAGGTTCGGCCGAGGGCATGGGTGTTTAAGTGTTGTGTTGCCTGTGTGAATGTCCTATCCGTCCTGTGGTTTCCATACTTAGAAGCTAAAATATATATACTGGATGACTGATTCACTGGGAGCTACGATAATCACATTGAGTTGGCTGTATGGCCTCAGTTGCCGAATGCCATTAAAAAATATATATATAACTTGTAAGTTAAATTAGGAGGCTAAGACGAGTACTGCCTAAACAGAGTAGTCGGATGTCAGAGGCGGTCTCATCTATAGCAGGTGTGACTGAGTTTCACTGAATTTTGTTTTAACTAAACGCTGCTCAGCACACAATAAATGCCTCGTGTCAGGATATTGTGCTGATACGCTAACTGCAAATACCTCCCAGTTGAACAAATAGATCGTGCCATGTACGCTACACAGGCTAAAATCTCGCGAAACTAAATAAAAATTGTAAAAATAGTAAATATGTCCGTTATAGATCTTACAAGAGCCGTTTTTTTTTCGACATCTCCACCCCTAGGTGAGCTTCCATCACTGTTGACAAATGCAGCAACGATCTAAGTTAGAATCTCGCCATACATATCTTAGATCTGTGATCGTATAAAGTACTTTCGCCGTTGCGTTTTCATAAAGTCATGAGTGTACATATCAGTAATCAGTCCTGTCACGGTCACCAAAATATATCAGTTTTGTGTGCATTTATTGTTTCTTTCTTAGATTTGCGAACTTTTAGTTATTTTGCCGGTTACGTTTCGTAACGTCTTCTACATCCATATCGGTAACCCAAAATATATCTTTTCCTGTCGGTAAATATGATCATCACTAAGCGAAAGTAGTGTATTTATTTCTTATATTTGTTAACTTTTTTTTGGCCGTTGCGCCTGACGTCTTGTGCGTCCATATCAATGTCTCTTACATTATTGTACTTTTTAATCATTTTCCAGGCTGCGCTTTCGTAACGTCAGGTGCGTACTGTCACGTTGGCAAAAATATACAAGTGTTGTTTAGATTAGTTGCCGGTAAACATGATCTTCGCTAATCGAGAATGTTTTCATTTGTCTCTTAGATCTGTAAACTTATAATTATTTTCCCGGTTGCACTTTCGTGAAAACTTGTGCGTCCCCTCACGGTCGCCAAAATATATCAGTAAATATGATCTTTGATAAGGCGGAATATTGTTATTTGTCTCTTAGATTCGTGGACTTTTAATTATTTTCCCGGTTGCACTTCCGTGATATCTTGTGCGTCTTCTCACGGTCGCCAAAATATATCGGTAAATATGATCTTTGATAAGACAGAATATTATTATTTGTCTCTTAGATTCGAGGACTTTTAATTATTTTCCCGTTTCGCTTTCGTAGCGCCTTGTTCGTTTATTTCAGTAGAGGGTGCTGTCACAGTCGCCAAACTATTTCAGTTTTATGTTCATTTATGGGGCGTCCATTAATTACGTGACGTGAAATGGGGGGGGGGTCCGGTGAAATCTCACGAAACCACATCAAGGGGGAGGGGGGGTCAACGGAAATCACAAATGAGGTTTTGAAATTCTTGTATAATGGTGGAGCTAAAAAACAAAAAGGTCAACAAATGACGCAAAAGTCGATTTTAGGGGGGTAGAAACCGACTTTAGGGGGGGGGGCATAACCACCCTCGGGAGAATAAGAACTAAAAAAAAGTCTCAAAAAGTTGCGAGATCCGTACGTAAGGGGGGGGGGAGTCTCCGTCGAAATCTCACGTCATTTTTTAAAGGGGGATGGGGTCTGACCAAATCTCACGATGTTTCACCAGAAGGGGGGGTCCGGAATTACGGAAAAACACCTCACGTAATTAAAGGACGCCCCCTTATCGTCGAAAGATATAATTAATGTTAAGCCAAAATGTCGCCATTTCTCTCTTAGATTAGTGATCTTAGGGGGCATCCATAATTTACGTGAGGTGTTTTCCGGATTTTCGGATCCCCCGCCCCTGGTGAGACTTGGTGAGATATGGTCCGACCCCCCCCCCCCCCCCCCCGGTGAGATCCGGTCCCATGAGGCCCCCCCCTAGAGATCGCCCTGGCAACTTTTTGAGACCTTACGTTTTAGGTCTCACCCTCACAAAGCCGGCAACACCCACACTTTTCGACGAAATACCCCCCTAAAATCGACTTTCGCGTCACTTGTAGACTTTGTTTTTAGTCTCTAGTGTCCAACAAAATTTTCCAAAACCTCACGTGAAATTTCCGTTGACCCCCCTTCCCCCTTGGTGAGATTTGGCTGGACCCCCCATTTCACATCACGTAATTAATGGACGCTCCCTTACACAACATCTCTGTGACTAGATGGTTAGCTCACATCGATCTTAGGCAGCAACGAACTTCTGAATGTACGCGATATACCTCAGCGGAATACATCTGCCGAAGCTCATTAGCTGAGCAGGACGCGCAAGTGTCGGGCGGTTTTGGTGTCCCGATTTTTTTCCCTCCGGCTTTTAGAGCGCGCAGTGAATGACCAGGGCCCGCCACCTCTGTCGTAAACAGGTGGCCGGGCGGGCGGCAGGCGCGTGCCGTTTTAATTAGCGTGGGTGGCGCGCGGCGCTCGTTACGCCCTCACCACGCGCGGTCGATACCGCATCGCCAGATAGGCGCTGCCCTCCCAGAGCCGCGCACGACTTAACAGCTGGACGGCAGGGCAACGCAAACCAGAACAAACCAGAAATATCACCTAACTGAAGCCACCATAATAAGTTTTTTTCTAAAATACGTATATTACAAAATTGCCTAATTAAAAAAAAAAAAAAGAATTCAATATTTTATGCAGTTAATGCTGCTAAACATGATCTTTGCTAAGTGTAAATGTGGTAACGTGTCTCTTAGATCTGTGACCGTAACGTTATGTGTATACATATCATTAAACTGTCCTGTCACGGTCGCCAAAATATTTTAGATTTGTCTAAAACTGCGGCTAAACATCATCAATGCAAGGCGATACTGTCACCGTATCTGTCTTCGATCTGTGATCTCATAAATTAATTTCGAGGCTGCGCTTTCATGTAGTCACGAGCGTACATATCGATTAACCGCATATTGTCACGGTCACCAAAATATATCAGTTGCACCAGTAAATATGATCTATGCGAAGTCTCTTAAGATTTGACTGCACGGTTTTCGGGTTTGCACAGTTTTTTTCAACAGATATCTCTGAAATGGGTGACGTCCGAAAGGATTCAAAGGAATTTGTATTTCAGTTTATAGAATTGTACAAATCGTTGCCAGCATTGTGGAAGATTAATTCGAAGAAATATTCTGACAGGGGGAAAAAAATTAAAAAAAAACGTTTTTGTTGTTGATGCTTTAGGACGCGTCAACGACTGGATTATTAGCGAAAACCGAAGCTTATTATTTAATGACTGAAAATTAAAAGAGGTATGTATACTATGTGTGGTTAATTATGCAAAAGTACCTTCATTGTAATTCACGTAAAACTATTTTTGAACAAGTACATGTAATTTAGATACATAACAATGTTCACATTGTTATGTATTATTTACATTATCATACGCAATATTTGCTTGAGAAGTTGTCGTCGGAAAGAAATGATCAAAGTTAAGAATTCTCTCAAGTCAGGTGTCAGTACAGACAACATTTACCACCCATCCTTATGGTACTAAGACTTGTTAGATTTTTTACATGACCAAGAAACTGCTCGAACCCAAATATCTAATTTTCAACATGTCTTGGAATCCGAGGTAAATAATTATTGTGTTTTTAACAGGGTTTTATTGCTTTAATACGAGATGCTACTGCCACAGAGCTCATAATTCTTTATTTTTCTTGATTTGTTTGAATTGAAAAACATGGATAATTTTATTCACTTATGTGTCTGTTGTTTCTTTATAAGCAAACAATAAAACAATTATTCCATTAAAAAAAAATACTCTTCTGTTGGACACATCGTCACAGACTCACAGCTGTCGACACATTGGGTTTGCACAAGCTTACCTGTACCGTGTGGCCACTCTTCAGTGTTCCGTCTTTTTGTACAGTTTACCTGCACATGCAAGATGGAGCGTGTAGCCGGGGCATTAGATTTATGACCGTAACGTCTTGTACGAACATATCGTTAATCCGTCCTGGTACGGTCATCAAATTATACCAGTTTATTTTTTATTTATTTATTTGGCCTTTGGTCTGAAACCATTTAGCCAGCATTCAACATTATCATATGTTTGTTCTTGTCTTCTTGCAGCGTGTTGGAGGCTTCAAATCTTCATTTCGGTGTCTTGAAGGAAGCGGATGATTGCTTTATAGACCTACACATTTTTTTATTGTAAAATGGTAGTAACGCTCGCTGGAAATTTGACAGAAAGCTTTTATAGGCGCCTGCAGAATCGTTTGCATTGTAGTTGGTGCCGCAAACAGGACATCATGGTGTGGTTGAGGTTGGAGATCTCTTGATCGGAAGTGCATAGCGGTGATTCTTGTATAAGGAGGCGGCATAAATGGTGTGGATAGCAACCGTGTCCTAGTCTCATCCTAATAATGGTTGTTATGTGTGTTCTTGCTACACGGTGTTCTGCAAACCACGGTGTCTTTGGTATTGTTGGTTGTATTGCTGCATAGTGTTTTCCTTTGAGTAGCAGCGTCTAGGACCAGTCTTCATTCCACTTAAGTGTGTCTCCTTAGTGACTAGTGGGATAAAATCCCTCCAGGGTAGCTGAATGCCTGCAAACTGCCCATTGTTGATGCTCTGTTTCGTCAGCTAGTCGACGACTTGTGTTCAGTCATTGACGGTAAATATGATCTGTGCTAAGTGAGAATATTGTAATGTGTCTCTTAGATCTGTGATCGTATCGTCTTGTACGAACATATCGTTAAACCATCATGTCACCGTCATCAAATTAAATTAGTACTGTGTTCAGTCAGTGCCGGTAAATCTCTATATATGAAGATGAATGTATGTTTGTTTGTTGGTTTGTTTGTTCTTCATACAAATCCACAGTTTTCATACGATTTCGATGAAAGTTTACACACTTATCCTTTGAAACAAGGAGAAAAATACTGTCTACAGTTGGTTGAAAATGTATCTGTATAAATAATACATGTTGTCTTATAATTTCGAAAAATTAATGAACACGCGTTGGATGTGTAGGTCTCTGTACTGCCTTTCCATGCAGTGGTCAGGTAGCTCAGTGGTTAAAGTGCTTGCTTACAGACGTTTGGATCGTGGTCTCCGGTTCAAATCTCCGTGGGAGCGAAAATTTTTAAAAATTGTTTTTGATCGTAAGAGTCACACCTGGATCGTCGCTTATTCATATTGAATGTTAAACTGTAGCTATCACAAATGTAGGGGTGCAATGCGAGGCAAATCGTAGGTAGTCTTTCAATGTTGTAGTTTTACACTTTTTTACGTTATATTGATCCCTCAGGGGTTGTTCGCAGTCAGTGTGTGTGTGTGTGTGTGTGTGTGTGTGTGTGTGTGTGTGTGTGTGTGTGTGTGTGATCTCCAGTAATAATACTATAAATACAGAAGTAAGTCTGTCTTTTTGTTACGTCTTGACAACTAAATGGCTATATCGATATTGATGGAATTTGACAAGAAAATCTGTAGGAAGGGCACAGGACATTTTTTTCCAGTATGATTAACAGTTGTAGTCACGAAATTTTGAGAACTTATCGAATGTTGACAGAAATATGTTGGATATTGATTCTTTTCAAGAGACAGGTTCGACGGTATAATGATATAGTGATAGCTTTCCTGTCATATTATGCCGAGTCGGTGTTGTTTGGGACCAATCCTTCGTTACCAACAACTTTCTATATTTAATTCTGTCAAAGAAATTCTTAATCCACTCGTACGAAGTCGTGGGTATCAGCTAGTATGGTCTGTACTAAGCGAGAATATCGTAATATGTATCTTAGATCTATGACCATAACGCCTTGTACATAAATATCGGTAAACTGTTCTGTCACGGTCGCCAAAATATATTAGTTTTGTGTAAATTTGATTCCGGTAAATATGACCTGTGATAGGTGAGAATGTCGTAATGTGTCTCTTAGATCTGTGACCGAAACGTTTTTGGGCGTACATAATGTTAAAGTCCTGTTACGTTCACTAAATATGTCATATTTGTTTAAAGTTGTGGCCGGTAAATATGGTCAATGCTAAGAGGAAATCTCGGCATGTTTCGAATACAGGATGATTTTTTAAAAAGGAAAAAAAACTGGGAGAACGGTTTGTTTTGCAACAGCGGATGAAAAATGAATTAAATGTCCTAAGCCTGATACACAGGAATTATCAAAACATACACTGATGAGCGAGAAAATTATGACCACTGCCCACCGAGAAACTGAATTTCGTCTGGTGACGTTATTGGTAAGTCAGGCGGTAAGACAGCGGAGCAAAGGCGCGTGAGGAGTCATTCTGGTCAACACGCGAGTGGCAAATGATATAAGTGACTTTAACAAAGGGCACATTGTTACGACCCGGCGCTGGGAACGAGCATCTCGGAAACGGCGAGGCTGGTCGGCTGTTCTCGTGCTACTGTAGTGAGCATCTGTGGAAAGTGGTTGACGGACGGTAAAACCGCGACTGGGCGACAAAGTGGTGGACGTCCACGCCTCATCACAGAACGTGGAGGTCGGAGGCTTTCCCGCTCTGTAAGGCAGGATACGGGAAGATCTATGCCAGATCTGACGGCAGAGTACAATGCTGGTGCAGGCACAAGTGTTTCAGAGCACTTTGTTGTCCGCAGCAGACGGCCCCTACGAATTCCCATGCAGACCCAACGACATCGTCAATTGCGACAGCAGTGGGCACGAGGTCATCGAAATTGGACCTTGGATCAATGGAAATGTGTGGTCTGGTCTGATGATGGTCGATTGTCGTATCCGGATACGTCATCTCCAAGAGGAACGGCTGCTCAAAACATGCACCACCTCATGGACGCAGGCCTGTGGGTGCAGTATTATGCTATGAGGGCCATTCACCCGGGCTTCCCTTGGACGTGGGGCAGTGATCGCAGACACCATCTGTGACCAACTAGATTTCTTCATGCTTCATTGTCTTCAACTACGGCGATGACACCTTCCAGCTGTATAACTGCCCGTATCACAATACCAGAATCGTACTACATTGGTTCTGGGAGCATGTTAATGAACTCACGGTGATGTCTTGACCGCCAAGTTCACCTGGTCTCAACACTATAGGAAACATCTGCGACGCTATCGGGTGCCAACTCCATGTACACAAACCATCGGCCCGTAATTTAAGAGAATTGCGTGATCTTTGACTGGACATCTGGTTCCAGGTATCTCCGGAGACCTACCAAGGACTTTCCACACCAAAAAGCTACAGTATTCCGTTCCAAAGGTTGTCAAAAACGCTATTAAGCAGCTGGTGATAATGTTTTGGCCCATCACTGTGACTCATCATGTTTCAGGATGAGAACCATGTCCTGAAAAGTATGGTTGTGGCGCTGTAAGGTGTCACAATTTGCCTCGATTGATTTTGATGTCGTAATGGTCATGCAAGCAACGAATCTACCACCGCACCTGGATTTCGGGAGAACGCGGTTTCATATCATCGTTCAGCCATCTAAATTTCGGTTTATGGTTTCCCTTAATCACTCCAGGGAAATTCCAGGACAACAATGTACGAAAAATGAATTAATTTCCCGCAGCCTGACACAAAGGAACTATTAAATTGAGAAATCTGTGTCGAGCATGCATATTAGTAGATTTGTTGCTTATATTTGTTTTTGTTTTTTATTAAAATTTTACAAATGTTTAACACATTTCCGGTTGGGTTACCTTACACAAATAAATTAGTTTGTTTGAGAGAGTATCAAGTAGGCGCTCATTCCATCTCTTTCCCGGTTGAACATGCATGGAATCCGAACCAGGGAACGTCCTGGGGTACTATCTTTACCTAAGGAGGTGATTTCATGTGCCCGTGAAAATTTCTTAGTAGGTAGGGATTCGAATAGACAACCCTGACTTTTGAAGGCGAACGCATTAACCATAGAGAAATCACTGCTAGTTTTAGGAAACACATATTATTTATTTGACTCTACGTTTGTTTTACGGAACACAAGAGAATAACTTGATTTTTTTAAAAAAGCTTATACATGTTTCTTATCCGAATTTTCTTTCAAAATCATTATTACGTACTACTGTAATTAATTTTATTAACGATTTTTCATTTATATCATTGGAAAATTATAGGAAATCGACGTATTGTTATCTGAAATATCGTGCAATTTCTACGTATATTAGTCTATGATGTGTCTGTTTCTTTGTTCATACATCATGTAAAAACTACAGAACTACTTTGGATGGAGTTATTACAGTTTGAAAACTTATCGTCTAACTTAAAATCTAAGATACATATTACGACTTTAAGTGATCAGTAATGGAAGGAAAAATTATAAACTATTCTGAACAGATAGGAGTCAAACCAACTTAATACAGTCCCTTACAGAGATTGAACACACAAAGATGAAAACCTTCAGTATGCCTGGAAAGTTTAGAATCTGATTTAAAATCTGATCAGCGACTTTTGGGGACATTAATATTAGTTTATTGTGGACAATTTGCGGGCACGACTTTACGAAATATTGAAAATCCTGACCAGAGATTATATACTCTATTAAAGATATAAATATCCAATATGCCTAGAAAATTTAGGATCTGACTTAAAATCTTCTCAGTGACCTTCGAGCTTTAATATTGGTTTATTACTTTTTACCTGTGGTAAGTGCAAAGTTTATCCTTTAAAAAAAAAGAAAAAGACGTTAGATAAGAATGTACAGGATTTGACTATAACTACTCAATCTTTAAATAGGCGTAATCCGTCATATTAGACTAAACAAACTGTGATTTTTCTGTTTGTTGAAGGTTACAAAGATACTATAATAATAATAAATATTTAATTAAATTACAATGGAGCGCACCCGCCTGTGGCAATTTCCCTACATACCCACCTTCCACCTTTCCTGCACCCACCTACATTACAACCTTCAGACGGATTCCTCACCAAAGGTTCCGAAGTTATCCGAAACAAGAAAGTAACTTAAACAAAAGAAACATTTTACATAATATTTAGGTTTTCGTCATTCTCGGATTAATACTTGCTACTGTAAATTGAAAAAAACATGGCCTACACGATTAGTCCACGTACCTAGACGAAGCTGCGACCAAATTCTATTTCAGTACTAAAGAAAAATATCCCAACGCAACGTTGGTAGTAATTTGGAATGATAATCAATGACATCACACTCGATGATGTACTCGAAAATACTAATTTATTTTATTCGGGGAGTTCGGGGAGGGGGAGGTGGAGAAACCCTAAATAAATTTGAGTAGGCCTATTTCTCCACACATTAACTTTTTGATCAGTAAAATAGCTCTTCTAGAAAAATTTCAAAACAATCTTTTCAAATAATGCGAAATTACCTGTGGGAAGAAATTGTTCCCAGATTCCCATTAATTATGATAATTTTAGTAACTACCATTGCTGTGAGTTTGTGCATAGTAAAGAAAGGAAGTAAAAAATGCGCATGGTATTATTGGCAGGATAATCCTACCAGTTGTAGAGGACCTGCAGTTTTATGTAAAATCCGAACCACGGAGCATCCTAGCGCACTTCAAAACTTTTCCAGATGTCAAAGTGAGGTTTAATTTGTTGTGACTGCGTAAAATTGTATCGCGAATATGCAGTTTTTTTTATTTTTATATGGCGGGAAATGTTTGCAAATAAATCAAATAAACTACTGAATGTATTACATTATTCGGCACGTTAGAAAAAGCGCAGTAATATATTATTTGAAGCCAGAGATCTTATTTAAAGATTAAGGTTGATGACTTGTGGTGTTTATTATTTGTCACTGTTATGATCAATGAAGATGACACCGTCCTGTTAGCAGAAGAGAGTAAGGATCTTGAGAAGTTATTGAATCGTATGAACAACTACAGCATGACAAAAGTAATGAAAAGATAGTAATAATAGTAGATTAAATATAAAAATAGGATCGGATGCAATAGAAGTAAATAAATTCTGTTCCTTAGGAAGTAAAATTGTAACCTATGTCTGAAGCAAGAACGATGTTAAAAGCAAAATACCACAAGCGAAAACAGCCTTCTTGAAAAAGAGAAATCTTTTAGTTTCAAACATTGATCTAGGACTCACAAAACAACTTTTTAAAATTCTACGTGTGGAGCACATCACTTTATGGTAGTGACACATGGACTTTAGGAATACCTGAAAGAAAGAAAATTGGAGCATTTGAAATGTGCTGCTAACAGAAGAATGCTGAAAATTAAGTGGTCAGACAAAGTAAGAAATGAACGGGTTTTGGAAATGATGGGTGGGGAAAGTGTGGAAGAAGCTTGCAGAAAGAAGAGACAGGCTGGTAGGTCATATTTTGAGACATGCTGGATTGGTTAATTTGTTGATGAAGGGAACAATCAAACATAAGAACTGTAGATGAAGACTGAGATTAAAATATATGAAGCAGATAACTGAAGACGTGGGATTTAAGGGGTATGTTGAGATAAAGAAGTTATCGCATGATAGAAAAAGAATGGAGGATTGCAGAAAACCAGTCAAGAAATAGCAAAAGAAAAATTGTAGGCAATCTGTAATTTTATATGAAAATGTTTCAAAGTCTTATTAATTGATTTTGAGTAGGTTTTAACTGCTTTTAAGTGGTTTCTATTGTCTGGCACGTTATTTAGGAAGTTTAAGATGATGATAAAGGCAGCTGAGCGATAATTAAACTGATAGGCAGTCTTCTCAAATTTACAGAGGAACTATAGTGATCTCCGAGAGTTTAGCGTTTTAGAGAAAATTACTAAATCGGAGTAATTTGAATCTTTGACACATGATATATACCTTTCTGCCGAAAATTTCATGAGTTGGATAGTAAATTTGTTGTGAATTTACTTTTCTGAAAATTTCCAAAATTTTGGTAAGACTCGCGCCACAACTTTTACTAATTTTTACTTGCGCTTGATTTACATATACAAAATAAAAGATAATATTAGATAATTTTGTTAAACTGTTAATGATCTCTCTCTTCTTTTTTATGCCATCAGTCTGTTGACTGGTTCAATGCAATCCTCCATTTGAGAGGGTTATATGGTCACGCGTCTTTAATGCAGTGGGTTTTCGTTGCCTTTTGCAACCCCATGCCGTTGATCATTACTGATTCATCCGCCTTTATGGACAGTTTCCAACCCCAAGGGCAAGAGGGTGTCCTGGACCAGCCCCTGCTCCTTCCCCCTCCTTTCAGGAGGATCTTCGCAGGCACGAATAATTTTTTTAATTGTTTACAAAAATATCGTGACTCCAGTTCAGTGTGCGGAATCTTGAGGGAGAGGAATTTTTTGTGTGTGTGTTATCGTTTTAAATCAGTGTCGCAGAAACAAGGGGAGCCAACAAGTTTGTTTACGGGTGTTGTTGTGTATAGTTATAGTGGATAACAGTGATGGAGGAACCAAGAGGATGAGCGCAGTTCGTACGTTGTGCTGTGCTGTGCTGTATGGCGCCGTCGGGTTTTTCGTCGGTTCTCTCTCTGGAGGCGGCGGCCGCGGTGACAATTTAATCACCTGGCGCTGGCCGGGGGCGAGGCGCGTGTCGTATTCTAATTTGCCGCCCCACCCCGCCCCCGCCGCCCCCGGCCAAGGCGTCGGTCCGGACGGGTGGCGGCGGCGCTGCGGTCGGTCGATAGTGCTGCCTCCCCCCGCCCCCGCTCGCGATTGCGTCCAGATTCGGCAAACACGGCTCGCCGCCCCCGCCGGCAATTATACGGGGGCGGTGGGGGTGGCGTCCACCACACACCACCTCCCGCAGAAAATACTGCTCCGCACACCCGTAGCAAGTAGTGGCGACGTCATGCTGACGTCAGACTACTGAGAGAATCTTGACTAGTATTGCAAAAAAACGGTTTTTTCAGACTTGAAAAAAAAAAAACTATGAAGAAAACACGTTTTTTTCTGAGACACGTTTTTTTTCATTACTACTAAATCTCAAATTTCTATGGTATTTATCGTTAAATGTGACGGTTTTAGGGTTTATACTAAGTATTTATATTAATTTTTAAATTTACTATATTTTTCTGGTTCAGTAAAAAAAAAATACAAAAATATTGGCAAAATTAACTAAAGTTTTCTTTTATGAGCGGATACTTCCCGCAGAGGCTAGGCTGCGCGAGAAGGAATCCCCGTCGTTTTTATTGATACTTGCTATTTCAACCAGTGTTGCCAGCCCTACAAATTTATCTGTAGACCTACGGATCTTTTTTTAAATAATTACGTATTTAAATTTAACTACGGTTTTTTGCCTCTTTTTATTACTTATTGTGTTTTCCTTATATTCATATACTTGTTAATCTCTCAATATATTGTGATACTGAGTCATTACACTGTCAGTAATTATGAATCATTTCCTTGCAACCGTTGGCGTAAACCAACGATTGAAAAGCTCCTATTTTGTATGATAATAGATTTAAATTCAAACTTAAAAGACCGTGAAACAGAACTATCGGCGCAATCTAAATGCACAGTGTCTACTTTACTCACCATTTAAAATTGCAATCTCAAAATCTTTTGCGTTCAATATAAGAACTACTGCAGTCGAGTCGCAACCTTCGGAGGAGAAACTTCCTTGTGCGCGCGAAGCGGCTTAGTACAGTTGTTGTGTTATAAACGGACCAGGAAGTTACAGTTTTTCCAGTCAAGGGTACAGTGAATAACCAGTATTTAGTCAAAAGCGAAACATAAGATACTTGTTGAACTGAAATCATCGACGCTTGACATCCACCTAATCTGTTAACCACCGTAATCATCTCCAAACTTTATCAGAGCGAATAGCGCCGACGATGTTTGGAGGATTATACGGCGAAGGAGGTACTCACAACATAGAGGATACCTCAACTAGAGAGACAAATCTCATTCAGCCTTCAACAAGTATGGTAATATCAACAGCACTGAATACGATTACCAGCCAACCAACAGAAGAAACCAACCCAGCCAACACCACACCTAACCTACCTGAACCGGAGACAGACGACCCAATGTGCGGCCACCAACTCTCGAGTGTGAAGTCCACCAAACGCCAGGTACCGGAAGAAGGAGACAGAAGAAGTTCCACGCGCGCGACAGAGAAAATCGCACGACTGTCGTCAGACGGCATAAGATCGCAGAGCCTAGCAGACTTTCAAAGCATGGCACTGCCACTGGCATCAGAACTCACTATTGTCAACAACTCGCAGCGTCCACAGCAGAGCCCAGCAGCCTCATACAGCATGGCACCGCCACAGGCACCGCCACAGGCACCGGCACTATCTACCGCCAACAACCCGCAGTGTCTACAGCAGAGCCCAGCAGCCTCACACATCACGACAGCGTCACTGGCACCGGCACACACTGCTGTCAACAACCTGCAGATTCCACAGCAGTGCTCAGAGAACAACAGGTATGAACCAAGTGACAGTGGACCGTATGTAGTAATAGTTGAAGGAAAAGACAAGAACGTTGGGCGTATCCACCCTATGTCGATAGGAAAACTACTGAGGGAGCAGGGTTTCATGACATCAAACAACCTAGTAAACATCTCAAGCTGCGGTCGGAATAGAATCAAGATAGAATCTAGCAATAGAGACTCGGCAAACAATCTTGTAAAATCTGAAGTCTTCATCAGAAATAACTTGGAGGCGTATATCCCAAAATCTATGATTCAAAAACAGGGTGTGGTGAGAAATATTGATACTTCACTTAGTGACACCGAAATCCTCTCAGTAATAGAGTGTGA
>CM061918.1:118896256-119268752 GCA_031002005.1 Vandiemenella viatica
AAAATTACCATTCAGTGACTGATCACGTTTCTGTGCGAAATATTCGTATGGGTCAGTTAGTATACATGAATTCTTCATTTAAATATATGAGTTCCTTGTCGAATCCAAAGAGAAACTATCAGTAGGCTTTCTGGTACGTGAAACGTCTGAGTAATAATATGAATATTATTTGAATATATATGAGTTCCTTGTTGAAACCAAAGAGAAACTATCTGTAAGCTTTCTGGTACCTGAAACTTCTAAGAGATGGCATTAGAGCCGTTTCCGAGATAAAAAACACAAAAATTGTTTTGTTTTTTTTGCAGGTAAGACACCTATTTAAATAAACTTAAAAAATAAACACTATCTAAACATGAGTTTCATCAAAATCATTAGAGCCGTTTTCGAGATTCCAAATATATATATATATATATAAGAATTGCTTGTTTAAAGATATAACATAAATGAAAATGAAATGCTGTTCGTTGCTAAGCGCATCACTTGAGAACGGCTAGACCAATTTGGCTGTAAATTTTTTAAATGTTCATAATAGTCCGAATAAGGTTTTATGAGAAAGAAAAATTGGAAAAGATCCCCGGAAAATTGTAAATTCGAGAAAACTTAAAGTATCTTTTTCTATGGGCTGATTTGACTGATTTCTTTTAAATCTTTTTAATAGTTCGAATAAAGTTTTTAGAGAAACAAAAAATGGAAACATTGCCCGGAAAATTGAAAAATTCGTGAAAAAATTAAAAGTGCTTGTTTATATGGGCAGATTTTGTTATTTTAAATAAATGTTCATATTAGTCCGAATAAGGTTTTTTGAGAAAGAAGAAATTAAGAAAGTTAGACGAAAAATTGAAAATTCTGGAAAAACTTAAAGAGATTTTTTTGTATGGACCAATTTTGTTATTCTTTTAATTGTTAGTAATAGTTCGAATAAAGTTTTTAGAGAAAGAAAAATTGGAAAAACTGCCCCGAAGATTAAAAAATTCTGGAAATAAGTATTTTTTTTCCTATGGACTGATTTGGTTAATTTTCTTAAAAACTTCGTAATAGTCCGAATAAGGATTTTATAGAAAGGAAAATTTGAAATGTTTCCGGGAAAATTGAAATATTTTGGAAAAACTGAAAGCTCTTTTTCTATGGACCAATGTGGCTAATTTTTTTTAATGTCTGTAATAGTCTGAATAAGATTTTTAGCGAAAGAAAAATTTGAAAAGTTGCCGTAAAATTGTGGACAAAGTGAAAGACCATAACTGATCATTCGAACGAAGGATATGCGTAATTTTTTCCCTCCCTTATGCTGCCGGGATGTTAATAACTCAATTAAATGTCTTCAATTGATAGAAAACAGGAATATCTGGACATTAAATCTGGAAAAACGCATTCCAGCTTAAGTTAAAATAAAATTACCTTTTTTATTTTTGTTTTCTGTGTTCTGCGATCTGTCCACACAAGTGTAGTTATTTTATTTCTGTTCCATTAATATTAAATGGGTACATGTGCTTGATGATATCGAACAATTAGTCATTACAGCACTCAATCGTCCGATGCAAGACAAATTTAATCAAGAGTTTAAACTAAAAAGAAAAAAACGAAAAAAACACTATGATTGTATTACAACGAGACAATCAGTTCAAACCAATGTTCCACTGTAGAAGCGGCAACAAAAATATGCTCATGAAAGCTGTGAACGGTGGAAGTAGAGGGATTTTCTTCCCCGAGTAGAATAGGATTTTTTTAATGTCATTGATTTTGGCAATGATTTGCTCGCAGAGTGAAATTGCACTTGCTTCATCAGGAATTGCAACTACATTGTTGGAAGGCGGTGAAACAGCACATTCAGCATTCAAGTTGCCGTTGAATATACAAATCAACGAAACTCCAATTTAATTGTGATTTAAATTTTGTAACAAAACCGCATGTTTACAAGGCGATCACATTCCAGACACAGCATTTCTGTGGTGTACTGCCGATATAATTCCTGCTGCATGCAAATTTTCTTATAGGCGTTCTTCTGAATTTACTCCTTCTCAAATTGAATCACACAGTCGTTAATAAATACAATGATCATTCAGAAATATGTTTTTTCTTTCTTTTCAACTGCTTTTTACAAAACGATCAGAAACAAATTTATTGAAATTTGAACAGGACAACGTCTATGGGGTCAGCTAGTTGTAGATAATAATAACTTTTCCTTCTATTTTCTGTGCCTTTATCCCGCTATTGCAGACGTGACGTGTCTGGTATTTGGCGGACTTGTAGCTGAGTCTGGCTCCTCCCGCGAAGGTTTTGCCATCGGTCTGCGAAATGTATAACTATGTTGTGTGTGTGATTAGTGGATTTTTGTTTGAGTAATGTTTACTTTATGAGGTGGAGTTGGAGGACCGTCCTAACGTTAGCCTAGATGAATGCGGGGACACCGCCTGTAACCCGCTCTCAGGACGGGCGGGCCGCGGGGAGCAGGACTCTAACACGGTCCCGTTGTACATCCCCGACGCAGTGTAGTCGTGCACAGCCACACTGGCGGGTAGTGTTGATAATAATAATAATAATCAGTAAATCAGGATGAAAGCTTCCCTCTCCCCATTAAAAATAATGATTCGGTATCTATTGGGTTTTCTGATATTAAATACTCAACGATATGTATGTTCAAAATTGCTAAGAAGTTAATTAATGTGAACGTATGTAAAATACCCTTAAGCTGCGTATCCACTACGCGCAGCAAACCCTCGAACATTGGCTCGCGCGGCAGCCGCGCTTAATGGATACACTTAACGCTGTTGACAAGCGAGCCAGCTCGAACATTGGCGCGGTCGAACATGCCGCGCTGCGAGCCATTCTCTGTCGGTCTCTAGACGCGCGGCAAAGGGTCCCCACTAATTGGCTCGCGCGCAGTTGGGATGGCGGTGTCTTTCTTGGACTTGGCTCGCGCGGCACAGCGACAGTTTACTGCCATGAACAACGAAAAGTGTCGATTTCTAATACAGCTGTATGGTGCGAAAGATTTTTTGTGAAATAGTAAATGTGCAGATTACCGCATCAAAACGCTGTGGGACGATGCATGGAAGGAGATAAGTTCAGCAGTGGGCTTACCCGTTTCCGACTTAAAGAAGAAGTTTGCTACGCTTCTGGCATCATACAGAACAGAAAGATCAAGAATAGCTAAAAGTCTTATTACTATTTCTGGTAAGTATTTATTATTTAACACTTATAACGATCCCCACGGTATAATTTATCGGTTTGTGCTGTGTATGTCTACAATATATGCCATATGGTAGCCTGCAGGACAGAATATAGCACCACTCGTATTCCTACTTGCGGAAGTCTCAGTAAAAATGGTCGCGAAAACTGACTGTGCCTGCATTGCTTGCCGCGCGACTCTGGCTGGGTTGCGTTGCCGCGCGCGGTAGCCGCGCTTGTCAACAGAAACCCACGAACACTGGCTCGCGCGGCGATACCTGGCACCAAGCCAGGTATCGCCGCGCGAGCCAATGTTCGAGGGTTTGCCGCGCGTAGTGGATACGAAGCTTTTGTATTCAACAATGAATTTGAGAATACAATCGCACCCGGGCATCCAGATTTGGGTTTTCCATGGTTTCCCCAAATCACTCCAGGCGAATGCCGGGATGCTTCCTTCAAAAGGTCATGGCCGAATTCCTTCCCGTTCCTTGTCGCCAGTCCCATCCCGCCTCTAATGACTTTAGCTGTCGACAAGGCGTAAAGCCATAAGTAAAAAAAGGAGAAAATCTTTAACTTTTCTATAATTTTTGGTAAGTTATACAAAAATATTGTTTATACCTATAGAAACTAATATAAGCCTGTGACCGATTTTTTTTTTTTTTTTTTTTTTTTTTTTGCGTATCGACACGGGTCTAGAATAGTTCCAGTTTTTAGGGTCAAAGATTATGGCAGGTTGATCTGATCTGCCCAAATACGAACCTGACCTGTGTTTCACTCTTGAGCTTGAATAGACGTAGGTATTAAACACGGACAAAGACTATTGCGCCATCGTATAATTGTTTCAAAGATCGTGGTTGATAGACTGAAATACAAACTTGACTTATATTTGCGCCTGAAAGTTCACTCTGCAAGATTTGAAGAATTTCTTTTTAAAGGGAGTGCGCAATCGCTTCGAAAGCGCCACGTTATTTTTGACCGAGGCTGAGGAAACATTCATTATGTAATCTTTGGTGACAGTGTCTGTAATGGCCAGAGAACGTAATTACAGATTATTAAATGGACTCTGAATAAATGAATTAATAGAATACTTGATTCGGTCGGAATGACATTTGGCATTCGTGGTTACAGCAGAGACCATGAGAAATTTAAGTTTTTGAATCTTTTTAAGTAACTGAAAAGTACCCGTAGTTCCACATTTTTTCAGCTGTAAAGTTTTTGAAATATTTTTTTTTTTAAAAAAAGCATGAATTGCTACGAATAGCAAACTTAGTGAATGTATTCTGGCAATTAATTTCATAGCAGCTGCTTAGTTATTAAACTATGCACTTAACGTCCAATGTAAAAAATATCCCTGGTCACTGTTAATTTGCGTTTGAATGGCCGGCTCGTGACGTCACCGTTCTCCAGCCAATAGCTATAGAAAGTGAATGAGTGCGATTATATAGTAGATTAAATAAACTCTGCTACTGCTGACTCCTGAAGCATCTGCAATCGTTGCGAACGTTGTGCGCGGCGGGTTGCGTTTCATCCGCGCAGGCGCTGAGGTGATGTAAACAGCGTCCCGTGGACGCACTTTTATCTTAAATTTTAAACAAATAGTATGTTTCAACGTGTGCTATGTCACAAGTCGACAAAAATAATCCTTTCAGGTGATAGCTTATTCATTGTTTTGGCTTTGTATTTATCTGAGAAAAAGGAATATTGAGAAGTCACGTCTTCTCTATATCTCATTCTACTGTAGTCTTCCTGCACTTTAATATCATCCACCATCCGGAATCACCACGTGCATTGTTTCTTTTTCAATTTACGATACATTCCAAAACATTCACAATGATGCTTGGATGTCCTGTCAAACGCTCTAACCATTTTTTTGTTTCTGATAGTCTTCAAAATGTTTACTCTCTTCAGTAGCTCTCATTTTTTAGTCTGTCCATTCAACTGATGTCAATCTCAACGCCCCCCACCCCCCCTCTTAATTTCCCCATAGTCTCCTTCTCTCATAGTCTCCGTACCATATAGGGTGATGCTACAAACGAAACGTCTAATCATTCTTTCCATTAACATTTTTACCTGGGGTACGAAGCAGTATCTTTTCCCCGTTATAAGCAAATGTATTCCAACAATTTATTTCCTGCACACGATTCAAATTTTCCTCCTGAAGGATCTAAGAAGGGAAGGGCACGACTTCGATTATATGTGGCATGGCGGTAGAGAACCACTCAAAACCAGGCCCTGTGAAGGGATTAAGGTCTCTATGCCATAGTTTATCAAAACCTGAGGTCCAAGGGCATTCACTGGATCATTTTCTGACCGAGATACATAGTAAGAAAAAGGGTAGTTATTGGCTTCACAAACAAATAGTTTTTGAGGAACAGTAAACTTTGTAATTTCTGGCCGAGTCGTATGTACAAGAGGCGTTAGCCTATTTTCGTGGACCTTGGTGGCGTAATGGAAGATCAAAGATTCTGAGTTCGTTTCTCCCTTTGAGGATTTTTTTTTCTATTGCATTTTTTCACGAACACACTTTTTTGTTGTTGTCATATACGTGGTTGTAAATATAATTTTTACAATGAAACGCAGGCGATTAAAAGTACTCAATATAGCTGTTAATAAATTTATTTTTTACTACTTACATATTGACTTCGCATTGTGGAGGGATGCTAATTATAGCAGAGAAGAAACAGAGCGATAACTTATTATAATGATATGACTTATTTAAGTGTTCTTCCTTAGCAATCTGGAAATGATTTTTTTTTTTTACCTTTGGAAAACGTTCTTCATGGATAGTTCATTGCATCTGGCAAGACTGGATTGATACAATCCTCCATCCTTTTCTATCTTGCGCCAACCTCTTCATCTCACCATATCCCTTACAGCCTACATCTTCAGTTAACAAAATAAATGTAATTGTTAAGGATTGCAGTAGTAGTTTGATCAGCCTCATGGTGTAGTGTTGAATCTAGACTCTAATACGAAAACGTATAAAGCATTCATTCTAACTTCTAACCTGTCGCATATCAGATATCAAACTCATTGGAGTGCGAAATCTTGCATTCAACCGACTATTAATTCACTTACCTGTTATGACTAACGTAGAAAATCCAAGATATAGACGAATGAAACATTTAATGCTATACAGTTGGTACTTCGGCTTGTCTCTAACAACCGGTCCCTTCTTTAGATTTCCTCATTTGCAGTGGCCTCTTCACGTTCTTACTTCACCGAAGTGTACAGTTTCATAAATACTGTAATCATGACGAAGTAAATTTGTGTGGTCTTGCTACCTGGTGATAGAGTTTCAATTTGCCGCGTATTCCACCTCTGACGTGGATGGACCTATAGTTTAACGTGGAATCCTGTACCGGACTCTGAAGTTTTAACAACAGGGGAGCCGGAGACGGTCAAATAAAAAAAATGTTTTTTTAATAACAAAAATTATTTTGACTCCTCCTCTGTAAGGCAATCTTTGATTTAATGTTATAGTCGTCGTAGAAATGGAGTTACTACTATTTCTATACGCGAAATCATACAGTGCGCAATATATTGACAAACTGTGGAAGCCATTTAACATAAATTAGATTTTTTGAAATTTAAGGAACATTTTCTCAAAAAGTACTCAAGATACGAAGGTAAAAAATTGGTATGTTACTATTTGTCGTCCAAATTGCATCTTAACGAAGGCTTATTGTAAAAAGTCCAGTAGTTAACATAAAATTTGATAAAATATCCCATTTTTTCAGATTCTGAAGCCACTTGCACAAAATAAATATATTAAACTCCCCACTTTGTCAGTGCGACGGGGAATCCGAGGCCGATACAAACCACCTATTCTTCAGATGCAAGAATTACAAAGAAGAAACAGACACTTTCTGGAAAGACCTAAAACATTGGAACATAAGTTATCCAGTTAATGTAGGCCACCTCCTTACTCTAGAAAATATCGCAATATACCAGAGGATGGTGCACTTCATAACAAGAAACCATATAGAAATATAACCGAGTAGAAAACACTATACTACTCAATACTGCAAACAGTTATTGTTTACAGAGCACCAGAAGGTTACTGTTTTATTGTTAAGAAGTTTTAATGGAAATGTTTCATAACACATTTAACCTTTACATGTATTTACATGGATTATCAGAATCTTGCTGTGAAATCTGTGATTTAATGTTTTTGTAATGTTTTAACTTTTAAAGTTCCATTTAACTCCTCTAATAATTTTATGTCCTTAATTTTTATTTTCTTAATGCTATGTAAATTATTATTTCTGTTATATATAATTCGATTACTATGATGTGATCCTATAATATGAACAGTGACTTGTATGTATGTGTAATGCGTATATGTAAACGTGGGCGCATTTATGTATATATATAAAGATAAAGCACTAAGTATAATGCCTCTTGACTGTAAGGCCAACAGGCCAAGTGTCAATAAAATATTTTTTTTAAAAAAATTGGTTGTTTGAAAAAATGATGCAAAAGAAACTAGAAAAGATGAAAAAATATACCTCAGTCCTGTCTTTAAACCTGAATCACTGTATATGTTGACAAAGTTTCAAGTTAGTACCTTCAACAGTATCTCTACAAATATTCTTCAAAGTTTATCGTTTTTACATGAGCAGCATAGGCAACTCCGGCTTCCATGAACCACCAAGGGTAAGTTTGCTTCAAGGGCTACGGCGCCAATCTCTTGGGTTAGGTATTTACTACGGTAGTTAAAAAAAACCAATTAGACAAACATTACTATCGCCAAAATATATCAAAAGACCAACTGTGTATGTGTGAATTATATTACTTCAATGCAGTATTAGCTTGTTTCTTTGGGTGCAGCCGCGTCGATTTGTTGAATTGTAACGTTTCAGCAATCGTGCTTTGGCCTTCATCACACTGTCCTCTGAACAAAGATAATATTAGTCTCTTTGTTTTAATGTATACTTGTGAATAGTTATATGAAAACGGGGTTAAAAACTATGGGTTTTTGGTGTCTTCATACCAACTGCAAAATAATTTTTAAATTTCAGGTTTGAATTTCTTGATCACTAATTGTTCAACTGGAGCGAACAGTAAATTTTATAGGCTTTCAGAAAGTCTATATCCACTTTCGGTGATTTCCCTACCGTTCTCTAGAGACTAAAAAAAAAATACCCCTCAAACGTAGTAATTTTCCTTTAAGGGGCGATGGTAGATAGGGGGTGGGTTTTTGTAAACCAAACGTTAACTTTCAAACATTGTATATCGGCTAGTACCTATATTTAATGTAATGAGGATGTGTACATATGAGTTCCTGTGGTGTCTTTTAAAGAAGACTGCAAAAACGAAAACATTGAAAGCTGTATTAATGTCCAGCAAAAACGGACACAAGCACTTCTCACATCGAAAATGCAATAATAATGCGTTTGAAAATAAGAATCAGTTCTCGAAACGCGTCACACACAGCTTAAATTAAAACATCACAAACGTAACTGTGTTGCAGTAAAATTATTTGCTTACCCGTCGATTGAAAACAGTTATAGACTTTCATAAATCCATTTATTATGGATAAGGTAGAGAAGAAGAAATTGGCTTAAACTAGGGCTTCAGAGAAGGAAAGTGTTCGAAAGAAATGATTTGCTTGCACCTGTAATGAGTATGTGAAACAAACGTATTCACAGTTAGTGTTAAAATGTATAACGTAATTCCCCAATCTTTCCTTGTGGTAGTGGGTGTTATATAAATTATAGTATATATATTTAACTTCCTAGTATTGGTTTCTTCAGGTTGTTTTATAAGTTAACTAGTTCTCGGCATAATACCAAAACCAGGTTTACTACCAGCGTTGTAAACACCTGAAAATATTACTCTACTGTTACTGTACAGTTTATTATCAGTAATTCAATCGCAAACTATATACTTTCCTGCCATTCAGTGAACGTTAATACTGTCGCAAATTTCCAACCAGTTTGTTTATTATAAACATTCATAATCCGTACAGTTTCACTCTTCGATTCCTATTATCGATTCATAGCTTTTGGTATAGTTTCAAAACATACATTTTTCTTCTGTTAACGAACATGACATTTCCGCTCGACAAAAATGAGCTTCATGTCATTCCTTCATCATCAGCCAGTCAAAGTCTCTACTTCTTGATGATCTTCGCACTTTGAACTTATCGTATAATTAATTTTACGGTTATAACTTTTATAAAAAATGATCATAACATTAATTAATACAATCAATGAGGTTAGGTGCCTCACAGTTTCCATACAAGGCAGTTCTATAAATGGTGTATTGTTACTCACAGGTGCCTTGCAGTCTCATCGAAATTAAATCTGATAAACAAACTTAACAGTTGGTGTATCAGCTATAACTAATTATGACAAAAGGAAACATGAAAATGTTATGATGTTAATAATGATTCTGAAGTATGTAGAAAATAGTGTGTTTAATTTTTCTGTAGTTACATCACTGTTTGTCAAATCTGCACCACCAGGAAGAAGATATATGATTACAATGAAATGTATTCCATAGATTAGAGAGATTACAGTACGGAAGGTTACATTTGCAGAACTGTGCATGAAGTTTGATCGTAAGATTTCAGTACGGTGCGAAGCCACCACGTATTGCAAGGAATGCCTGTAGACGTCGTGATAAAGACTTAAAGACATCTTGGTTATGCTGCTGCGGAACACATTGCCTTGGTTTGTAGGATCGTCCACAAAGCATCGAAAGTAGTTGCAGCAGAACCAGAACGAACAAGTTGCCGACCTCCCATATCCAAGACATATTCGACAGGGGAAATGCCAGGTGAAAAAGCACGCTTGCGAAGCAGTGGTGCCTGTCCTTTTGGGAAGAAGAATTACACATTCCTCGCCACACGTGGCAGGGGTATTGTCATGCTGAAATATGGCGTGTGGATCTGTCTGCAAGAGAGGCACTGCCTTCGGCACTAAATTCTCCCTGGCTCATCAGATTGCCCTCAGTACGCATGAGCCGAGATGGCACGTCACAACCAATGGCGCCCCAACTCATCTCACTGCTCAACAGTGCAGTCTGCCAGACTGCTTTAGTCACGTTTTCTTATAACACTCAAGTGACCATCACTCTAGGACAAGTAGCAGCGAGACTCGTCTAAAAACACTACATTTTGACACTAGCCACGTCACTGACGGCGTTTACTTGCCCACTGCAGTCTGATGCGTTGCTGGTTTCTGGTCAATGAAAGCAGAAGCAATGGCAAGCGTGGTCATCAGTCCAGCCCTCACCAGACACACGTTGCAGTGGTCCAAAGCCAACCCAACACTGTGGTCGAAGCGGTTCTGTCGGTTACGGCCATCCGGACAAGTTCATACTGCGCTGTGGTCACATTTTGTGGTCCAGTACGCCGCTGTATCTGGGCCTCTTCTATCCACTTGTTCCACAGATTCATCACTGCCATAACAGCCGCAATGTCATGGTCCAACAAACCCTTTTCCTGGAGACCAATCATTCTACGACAGAGGTGGAAAAGGATTGGGGGGGGGGGCGGGGGCAAGGAAAGGGAATGAATTCGACCATGGCCTTTTTGAAGGAAGCATTCCGGCATTCACCTGGATTTATTTGGGAAAACCATGGAAAACCAAAATCTGGATGCCTGAATGGGAATCCGAACCCGCGCCCTCCCGAAAACAAGGCCAGAGCGTTAACCGTTCACTCACCACGCTCGGTAACACCGACTGAGCGTGATGTAACACCTGCCAGGTTACACAAAAAGGGCACTACTAGGCCTACGTGCTGCAATATCTCTGTGATCTCGTTCAATTGATATGGTCCCACTGTATTACACATCATATGAATTCAGAGCCATATTAGGGGTAGTGCATGGAAGGGAAGAGATGACCATGACACAAGCTGGCACTCGATTTCAATCATAAGGGAGTGGGAAAATTTTCTTTTGTGGGTAAGGGTGCCAGGGATTGGCATAAATTACCAAGTGATGAATAATTTACCAAAAACGCTGAAGGAACTTAAAATTAAAATTCCTAAATCACAATAGTAGATGGGGAGGAATTTAACACTCAAAGTATGTAAGATAATTTTAGAAAAAATAATAAAAATGGGTAATTACATTACCAGGGGAATATCCACCGGAGCATGCGCTCCATCGCAATTAAATTAATAATAACAATAAATAAATTTTGATCACTACTTTATGGCAAATGTTACTACGATACTACATTATAAACCTCAGATAAAATGCTAACCGAAGTTTCTGCTTAATATCAATACAAAAACAAGATCGCTTCTTGGTTTTTTATTTTTGCTATGCGATCTCGAAAGCTGTCCAACATGTCAGCAAGAACATCAAATGCTGTGAAAAAAATGTTCCTAAATGTCAGCCATACAGACAGACAAATTCAAATTTGGTTTCTAGAGTTAAATAATGTTACCGAGCGTAGTGGGTGAGCTGCACTGCTGTGGCCTCGCATTCAGGAGGACGTGGGTTCGAATTCTCCTCCAGTGGTTTCCACAAATCACTCCACGCGAATGAAGGGATGATTCCTTCAAAAATGCCATGGCCCAATTCCTTCCCGTTCCTTGGATCAAGCTATTTCTTGTCTCTAATGACCTCGATATCGACGAGACGTAAATCCAGAATAAAAAAAGAAAGATAAAGAATTTTCTATTTTGCTCCATGTGTTGGGATAATATTTATGTAGAATATTTCCACTTCGTATTAAAATGCTTAATGTATTAGCTTTAGGAAAATGTGTTTAGCTAATTTTTGTAAATTACGTACATTACCATTAAAATTTACATAAATGAAATCAAAACTGCTTGATCGCAGGAGGAACACCGGAAGTAAGGAAAATACTAAATGAATTGCGGAGAGCGAGACTGGCTTGAGTAGATCAATTGTTATACACTGTAGATGCGATTCCCCGTATGGCAAACTTAACTGGAAGGCGTTGAACAGGCAGGACAAAGGATAATCTAGTATGATGGCGATATTTCCAAATACTATGTGTGAATGTGGGACAGAACAGCATATATACAACTGCCTGCAGTGCCCAGTAAGCTGCACTTAATATCAGTGACAACACTGTCCAAGTGACTAACTTCTGCTCCGCTGCAATATGATGAATTGATTGGTGTTGGTTGTTACGCTTTTTTTATAGTTGTTCTTTCCTTGTTAATATAGTTCTTTGCATTTCTAGCTATTGTAACACCAACGCTTTTAATACGAAATAAGTAAGAAATATCAAATATGTACATAACTTGTTCTAGGGCACCAAAGATGATTTAATAAATGGAAATGCATATGTCAAAGCAAAGTTTTTATTTTAGCTGTACTAAAATGATAAAACTCCGTGAAAACGCATTATTAGTAAAGTAGCTAAGCGAAAAGGTCTAAAAAAATCAAAATGTTAAATCTCACATATATATAAGAGCAGACATGCATGTACTATATTTTACTCTGCCATCACAGCAACCTAGCGCAAATCACTGGTGTGTGTGTGTGTGTGGTAGTGGCCTAGAGTCTCCCGTCGGTAGCTGTGGAAGATATTGTGTTTGAAAATGATGGACCTAAAATGCTGTAGAATATTCTTGAATGAGATAGAATGTTCTAAAATATGACACGTTTTCAGGTTTTTCAGCTATTAACAAATATAAATAATTTATATGCGACATATTTATTGTGTGAACAGATTTTGACGAGACTTTCACTGGCGGTTTGCTGATTTGGCAGGTAGTAAATATTTAAGGTCTGTGAAAAAACATAAAAACCTTCAAAATTCTCGACAAATAATAAACGAAATCGTGGACTAGTTTACGATATAATCGATATGCCGGAGAAATTTCAATTTCCAAGACAATACTGCTTCTTGAGATACGCTCCGCAACTAAAATGGTCAAAAACTGATAATTTTAACAACCACACATTTCTTTACAAAGAACAAAATATCTGTACTCCTAAACATCGATATCCTACACAGTGGGGGAGTGAAAAAAATTATTTCGACAGTATTTATTTGTATATAATTTCCTAGAATATAATTTAAAAAAAAATATAGTATTGAATTTTCGAACAGCTAAAAAAAATCTCGTGAAACATATTTTTCGTTACGAGCTATGGCATGTCACAGTCGAGCGAAGGAAATAGCTCTGTAAAAGTATAGACATCGAGAATAACAGATAGAACATAGCCGCAGGATAAAAATTAAAATAAACCACAATACGCAAGAAAACAATATCAGTAGTATTTGCTAAGAACAGCAAACTGAGAGAAAGTGTATAAAAATAAAATGGTATTAATGATGGCAAAATTTCTTACTGAATCATATCGATAGCCAAAGAGAAATTATGAAGGATGTAAGGATATCTCGTATAGTATTGCGAACTTTCCACGTATGGTTTCATTAATATAAATAAGTTGTATTTATTTTCTTTTTCCTGGTTTCAGATTTGTTGAATAGGTGCACATCAGTCACCTGAACGTCCGATTCCGTGTTTACCGCCACCGCTGTAAATTACCTGAAAATAGTAATCTCAATGTTTTAGTTTACTTTTAATGAAATAGTCACATATTCTATGCTTCTCTGATTTCTCAATAAAATGTAATGTTTCTATAAATTTCAAATCAAATAGTTTATTGAGGTATTACAATTCGACAAATATTATTACATAAAACATTAACAACAATTTATTGATACAAGCGTACTTCGTCATGCCCTCTGGCTTCTACTACGACAGGCTATTCCAGTCTACCAAAATCAACACTCAATCTTTCTTCTTACATTAGAATGTTTTCATTTCTCTTTCTATAAATGTCTGCATATAAACAGCACGCCAAAGATTCTCCTTTTTCCTTGGTTAGTCATTCTTCGACCCTTTAAACTCAAATAGCATAATCAGTTTATACGATCACAAATATTTTACGTCTATACAAATATGATTTTAACATTGATTTCTATAAATAATGACATAATGTTACTTTTTTTAGAAGTGAGTATTTAATTGGGGATTATATACTCAGATTTTCAGCAATCGCAAGGGTTCATAAATACAGAACAATGTCTTTTCGCTAGGAAACGAAAAACAAATAAAAAACAGCTACTAATAAAAGTATTATGTTGTACCTAAAACTTTAACTCCTCAAATCACGATGACGTTGAATCTCGTTTCCACCATAGTGAGAACAGAAAATCGCATCCTTTGTTTTTAATCCTTTGTTTTTAATTTTTACCAATTTCTCAACAGTTTTTTGATTGGCAGTATTCGGCGTTAGAAACAATACCAATAAAATTGAGCTTTGTAAATGAAATGCTGGTTCTTAATATCATTCATATAAAGAGACACTAACATCATTTCCAGTTCCAATCAACCTTGTCTCTAAGGCTAAATTACTGTATCAGGTAAAATTTTCGTTTCAGGCATTAATCATTAACATAATCCAGTTACCTTGGTTTACACTATTCCGACAAATTTTCAGTGTTGCTACCAAAGCACAAAGTATTTCTTCCAACGTTTTCGTTACTTTCAACCACTTTTCGGCGTTGCTGATGTTACATACTCCTAATTACATGTTGAAACTGGCATGTCTTACGCAATTTATCCTTCGCCACTATGGTTATTTTCCGTTGAAGAACTATTCCATTCCGATGGGTAGAGAAATGGCACGGAATTTTGAGAATTATTTCTGAAACACTTTTGGAAAACCATATTCATTTCTAAATGCGTAAAAATATGTATAATTTCACGAATGGATGGTGATAAAGAACAGAAAATAATGACGTTTATCACTTAGATCCTCAAAAGCTCAAGATAGAATATGAAAATAATAATTTTACAGATTAATCACCATAAGGTTGACTACTCAACATCGGAAAAACAAAATTTCAGGTATTATGTATATATTTACAATATCCATTGTTAATTACTTCAATAAGAAATTTCTTAAAATTCTTGTTATCTTCTAGTTTGATGAATATTTCCGAAAAGTATCAGTGACTTTGTCGCGTTCTCGTTCCATACCATAAACAGATATTTGTCTCTGATCAGATAGCGAGCATAACATCCCTTCACAGAATAAAACATGTAATGAACTCGCACCTGGCTTTCAGGATCACGAGGGGTTCTAATACCCAGATTTCAGTTTTCCACCGTTCCTGAAATCATTCCAGGCGAATGGCGGGATGGTTCCTTCAAAAGACCATGGTCGAACTCCTTCCCATTCCTTCATCTCAATCTTTTCCCGTTTCTAATGACTTCGACGTAGCAAGGCGTAAAATCGTAAGAAAAACAAAAAAAGTTCTCGATGTGAAATTATTTCAGTTCGGTTGGTGTAGATAGCATTTTGTTTATTGTGGTAGGACAGATGCCTGCATAGTACAATTATTTACAATGAGTTATCATCTTCATCGATGTAACTATTGCTAATATTATTACTCTGTAAATCAGCAATGAGAATAGACGTCAGGGAGTTGGCGTATAGTGTAGGCATTATAACTAAACGTAATTTTCTAAACAGACTTCTGCACCATTTCCTTGGCATTACTGTCCGAATAACTCTTTGTTTGATTATTTGCAGATTAAATATCTTTTAAACCTGTGAACTAAGTCCACAGAAATAGGTGCTGCAGGTGAAAATCTACAAATCATGCATATTTTGTTGCTCTACTATCTGCTATAGTGAATGCTGTATATAGCAAAAAGTTCGGAAACCAAGTTTTCATACAAATTATTGAATTGGTTTCAGCTACAGGTATTATTATCATTATTACGAGAATGACGAGAATCTTTGATTCCCATCATGACTTGTAACTAATTACCTGTCAATTTTTCCATTTGGTAGTTAGAAGCAAGGATTATCAGTCCCTAGAGCAATGGAGGATCCTAAGCGTTGCCATCTGCCTGCGATTCATGTAACTTAAGGTTTCTCTGTTAAGTGTATTTTTATTTGAGAAATGTGTAGTTTATGAGCGGAGATTGTCATTGCACCAGCGTTTACCTAGATGACTGTGGAAAACCATCTAATAACCGCAGTCAGGACGAACCTTCCAGATTCAGTACACTATGTTTTTTTAAAGATACGTACCTATGCATTTGTTTTCAATCCTAAATTTTCTAAATTAATTAATTTACGCTAATCATGACTGGACTTGTGGAGCAGGTTTTGGCGAATTCAAATTTCCGAAAGACACCACCTACATTGTTCAGTGCTAGCTGCTTTTGATATTACTTTTTAGTGATAAATAGTATTTCACACCTATATAACATTTCATCAAAAACATGTACAGCATTAGAGTTTTGTTTTTATGTCATTGTGCCCAAAACGAACCTATTGTTACCGCAGGTACCATACCGCTAATTTGCTAATTTGATTATTCTGGAATGAAAGGAACAAATACCGCAGTGGGGGAGACATATAGAAGATAGAAATTTTCATTTATTTTTTCACGTTTGGAGTTGTGTATTTCTTGCTGGGATCCGAACGTTTCGGTCCCAACTTGGAGGCCTTCCTCAGTACTGCTTCGAGTTGGCATCACCAGCAAAAAACACGCAGTGCCAAAACCGAAATAAGTAAGGGTGCAAAATTCCAAAATTATGCTTGCCAAAAGTGTGTAATTTTATATGTATATAGAAGATGAAACAAAGTATTAGCTCTGGTATGAACCATACCATCAGGTATGACTCCCAGGAACAATAATACGAATTCGAATTGATGGAAGCATGCTAAACGTAAATGCAGTGTCTCTAACAAAGAAATAGGCGTAAAAACGATTTAGAACTGGGCACAGGGACATTTGACGAGAAGATAAAGAACAGGTGGATCAAATTAACAGAGATGATACAACAATGCTGATATACGTCATAAGTATGTCACAAACAAAGACTAGGAAAAAATAGGCCTAAAAACTATATAATTATTGAGAATAAATAGGGAAGGACGCCTGATCAGAATAAAAATGACTGCTGGAGCAAATAAGTGGAGAAGATACAACCATGCTGAATATACCTCGTAAATATTGTGACTTAGAAAGAAATAGGCGTAGTAACTTCATAATTATTGAGACGGAACTGGAAGGGACGGTTGATGACAGGTAGAGCAAGTTAGCAAAGAAATGGATCTAAGAAGACGAATGAGGAAGGAGTTGCGAGTTGGTGTGGCAGGCGGGGTAGAAGTGGCACTCACGTGCGGCGTCCTGCGGTGCGCTGACGCTGGGGCGTCGTGGAGCGTCCCGACGCCGCCGCTGCTCGTGGCAGACTGAGCGGCGCGCGCCGACGCTTGCGTAACGTGCGCCGCCTGCCGACGCCCAGCGCCGGGCGCTATATTTCATTACCGCCTGCCCGACCAGGCGGTGGCAGGCGCCAGGTGGGGAGCGTCGCGGCGCCACACACGCGCCCCAACGCTCACCTGTCTGACCACGACGACTAGAAAAGGAGCGTCCATGAACTACGTGCCTTCATTTCGGGATATTTTTAAATCTGTTCTTAGTGACTGTCAAGACCAGGCTATTGGAGACATAAATCATACCATACTCTCAGGCAAAAATAACATAAGAGAACTATCCACAAACTATATCTTACTCCGACGTTTAAGGAGTATATGAATATGTAATCGCATATTTAACAAACGGGGCTATTGAATTTTAAAGGTCCTTTCGTCTTCTCAATTTTTTTAGACTATTCAATATTTATCCAGGAAATTATACATATGATACATTTTATTTAAGGAACTATATTAATTATGTAATCGAATACGCAAAATCTTATTTTCAACAAGGAAGCAAACTGTAACCACTATAACTACAAACAGTCTGAAAGTATTTCATAACCGAAGATTGTACTTATAATTTTTTTTTTATCTATACGTTCTGTATATCCAGAAGATGGGTACTTTTGTTAGATTTGATTTTACTATATGTGTATGTTGCAATCAACGTATGCTAAAAATATTGTACTTATAACATTTAAAATGGCTGTATGGTCTCTGCTACCGAAGGCCAATAAAATAAAAACAAACAAACCCTCATCTCCCTCCCCCATCGCAGCCTTACATGGCTTTTGTCTTGACCCCTATCACCCCTTACTCCCCGCCCCCTCCTCCCGGGGTGGAAGGTAGCTTTTTTTCCATTAATTCCAGAAGACTTTTTTTTTTTTTTTAACCCAGAATACTCTTAAAATTATTGCGTGTATAACGAATACCACTGATATTTGCTTTATATAGTTTTAAATAACTATAAATATTCTGAACGAAACGGTGACACTAATCACCTCTGGGAATGATCACCTATTGGGAAAACCTTTATTTCAGTTACAGTAAGTAATCCTTTTCTTCTTGTGCTTTTACCAAAACCACTCCCCTCATCTCATTAATCATTGTTTATTAATTGATAAATTAGAATCAACTATACCTACCACGTAAAAATAAACCAAAGAAGAGTTGCATGTATTTTTTATTGTTGTACGTCTTTCGCCTTTCTTTTTACATTACAAAGGAATTATTCTTGGTCTTGCTTAAAAGATTTCCATAGTTCATTGACACTGTTCAGAATAGTGAAAACTCGCTGGAAAAACATATCCGATAAGCCTCGTAAAGTTTATTGCACACTTTGAAATTTAAATAACACTTCAACGAGCACTGTTATTAAAAATGCACTGAAATACAACTGACAGAACAAAATTAGAATTATTTAAGCAACGAGCTGTGTGGTTACATACTGGCGATCCGAATCCAGACAGACTTTTTTAAATAAATAAAAGTAAACCAATATGAGTTTTTTTTTTTTTTTGCTTATGCGTTTAAGCCTGTTTAAGCCTTATAGACTGCGAGGTCATTAGAGGTGGGAACAAGGAACAGGAAGGAATTAGAACTTTTTGAAGGAACCATACCGGCATTCGCCTGGAGTGATTTGGGGAAACCATGGAAAACCCAAATCTGGATGCCCGACGGGGATTCGAACACACGTTCTACTGATTTCGAGGCCAAAGCGCTACCAACCACTATGCCACCGAGGATAAAATTGCTGACAAATATTTTCTCTATTAGTACAGCTCTTATCACTATTATAACTATTAAGGAAATTTTTTCTGGTTTGTTTCATTCATTTAACGTAGAGATTTTTCTTGCGACAAGAAAGATTTTATGTTTTATGGATTCATCATGTTACGAGTATGTTTATTTCAATAGACGCCAGATAGGAATCGGAAAACAATACGATGCCTATGCCTGTATTTGAATAATCTTTGATTATATTATTATTATTATTATTATTATTATTATTATTATTATTATTATTATTATTATTACTCCGCGATTCACTAAAAGTGTGTGGCGGAGGGTGCATAGCACCTATCGAGAAGGGTTATGGTTTGGAAGGGTTATAAGGGATATGGCAGGAGGCGCCCATGGGCTATTGTGAGGAACCATCCCCGCATTCGTGTGGAGTGATCTGGGAAAACCATGGAAAACCCAGATCAGGATGGCTGGAGTGCTTTATCGAAAGCTACTCCTGTCGGATTTTAAGTTTACTCGCCCGGTAAATCCTTTCTATTCCATTCCCTAATCGCTCGTGGGAAAAATGAGTACAGAAATGAATCGGTTCTGGCCCTGATTTCTCTTATCTTATTTTCACGGTCATTTCGAGATATGAATGTTGCTGGTAGCAATATTTGCTGACTGTCATTCCGAAATACATCTGTCGTGAATTTTTCAATTAGCTTCCGTCGAGAGCAACGCCTTCGGTGTTCCAGGTCTTCCCAACCTAACTCCTTCAACATCGCACTTACGCTTTCCCTCCAACTGTATATACCTGTCACGAATCGGGCGGCTCTTCTTTGGACCTTCTCTAAAGCCTCCATTAACCCCTTTTGATGGGGACCCCATACAGAACAACAATACTCTAAGTGAGGACGTACTAGTGACTTGTATACAATCGATTTAACTTCCTGAGTGCATTGATTTAAATTACGACCTAGAAATCGGAGTATACGATTTGCTTTCCCCATTACATTCTCAATATGCTCATTCCACGACAAATTATTACGAATTGTTACCCCTAGGTATTTAGCGGAATCTACCGTTCTAAGGACAGTGCCATTAATTGTATATTTAGAGCTAAATGGTGTCACCTTTTTACTCACACGCATGACTTGGCACTTTTTAGCGTTTAACTCCAACTGCCAATCTTTACACCACGCAATTATTTTCGTAATATCGTCTTGTAACAAAGCGCAGTCGTCCAGGGTTTTGATTTCGCGATAAATTATAGCATCATCGGCAAATAATCTTTTCATTCCCCCTATTATGTCGCATAGATCATTGATGTATATGAGAAACAACAACAGTGGCCCTAACACGCTTCCCTGGGGAACTCCAGACCCCACTTCAGTAAGTGATGAACGCTCACCGTCGAGAACAACACACTGTGTTCTGCCCTTCAGGAAGTCTGCAACCCAGTCGCATATTTGTCTAGATATGCCGTAACCGTGAAGTTTCCTAAGTAACCTAGTGTGAGGCACAGTGTCGAAAGCTTTTTTAAAGTCTAATAGAACCAAATCAACCTGGGATTGCTCATCTATAATTCGGCACAAGTCGTGAATTAGAAGTGCAAGTTGTGTTTCGCAGCATCGGCCTTTTCTGAATCCATGTTGATTTGGATTTAAAAGCTCACCTTCATCCAAGAACCGCATGACATTCGAATAGATGATATGTTCTAAGATCCTGCAAAATATTGAAGTTAACGAGATCGGCCTATAATTCTGAGGATCATTAACATTCCCATTTTTAAACACTGGAGTTACGATAGCGGTCTTCCATTCGGCTGGTATTTTTCCTTGATGGTTAGTAGAGTATTTGAAACTTTAATTAATTATTCCCGCATTTTTAGAACATAGTTTCATTTAATATCAGATGCTTTGAGTTGTTAGAAACTAGTGATTCATTCGAGTTCAGTAGTGGTTCGTTATAGAGAGGAAAATCTAAATCTCCTGGTTTAATTCATACTGTATTGATATAAGTCAGAAGTGAGAATTTTCCCGACTGCCTCATCAGTTCGGATCCACATCAGCATTATTGCTCAATAATTCAATGTAACTGCGATGGAACGTAAGCTACAATGCCAATTTTCTTAAACACCGATTTTCCCCCTTTCTTGCTCTCCATGATTTTTAATTTTAAATTCTTTTAGCGTTTTTGGTAAATTATTCGCCACTTTCCACGGTAATTTATTCTAATCCGTAACCCGCTTACCGGTGAAAGAAAATCTTACCACACTCTTGTGTCTGAAATCGAGTGCAAGTTTTTGCCCATAGTCATCTTTTTCCTTCCACGCACCTTCCACCAAGATCTTTCCAGGCCTCATTACCAATATATGCCTTGTACTCTCCCACAAATCTTTTCACCCTACTCCTGTCTTCCATAGAATCGTATCCTAGTTCATTTATTATATAAGTTATTGATTGTGTTCTGCACTAATTTCCAGAGACAAGGCTAGCAGCCCAGCTTTGAACTGCCTCCAACTCCTGTACTTGAAACCCAAAATATGGGTCCCATACTACACCACCATATTCAAGCAATGGTGTGAACAATATTTTGTAACCCAATTCCCTAACTTTTATGGTACATTTCCCTATCTCTCTCCAATAAGTACAGAATTTTGAAACCTTTTGCTACTACATGTCCATTGTGTCGTGTGCAGTTAAGTTTATGAAAAGGTGTTTACAATTCAAGTTTCTGAAAATTATCGCAGAATGCAATCAGTGACGGATATGATAAAGGAGCTGGAATGGGATTCATTGCAAGACAGGAGGAGGATGAGGAGGGCCATGGGAGTGTACAGGGCATATACTGGCGATGAGGCATGGAAAGATATTGCAATAGGTATGAAAAGTAGTGCATGGAAGGGAAAAGATGACCATGACCACAAGCTGGCACTCGATTTCAGGCACAAGGGTGTCGGAAGATTCTCTTTTTTAGGTAAGGGTGTCAGGGATTGGAATGAGTTACCAAGAGAAATGATGAATAATTTACCGAAAACTTTGAAGGAATTTAAAGATAAAATTTGTAGAGGGCAAATGTAGGTAGGTGCAAGATAGGGGGAAGATGGGTGTGTAGGGAAATTGCCACCGGAGCCTGTGCTCCATTGCAATTAAATTAAATTCAAGTCTTCAACAAGCAATTCCTTCCCTACGTTATAATCATAATCAACCTTTAGATTTTTATCTGTGTACCTAATAATCTCACTCTTATTTGCGTTTAACTTTATCGCTTTTGCTGGAATCTGAGGTCTAGCTATTCTGAAAATATGTTAAACGATTCCTCAAATACTTTCCAAGTATCATTAGATCTTTATGTATCAGTTATGCAAAGCGCAATATCGGTGTCATCACTTTTTCTAGCACGCTCAAACTGCATTGATTGGATATTTATTACACTGAGTGATTAAGCTATTACTGTGTTAAGAATCTTTTGTTTCCAACTAGAGCCTATAATTAAGCATATAAAGCCTCAGTTATAGATGGCAACCTTTGCATTTCAGTTGTATTTAAATGTGTTAATTGTTGAAGGTATCAACTTTCATGTTTCCATCTCCTTTAAGTAATTAATAACTTAGCAATTAAAAGGATAATTTCACTTGCGGCGGTATATTCATCTTCTAGAAACTGTTTTATGAAGTCTTGGTTGCGCATAAATGTTACCAGTCCATTAGAAATATGACAGAGAATAGGGAAGAACGGAGAAATTAAATCATCTGATCGAGGATATAACCTGGATGTCAAAATACAGGGAAGGAAGCAAAAACAAAGAGTAAAGGAAGGAAACTGTTTTTTCTGGCTTTTTGCCTCGTTTACGTCTAAGCCATTAGAGGCGGCGAAAGACTGGGAACAAGGAATCGGAAGGAATTCGGCCATGGCCTTTTAAAGGAATCGTCCTGGTATTCACAGATTGATTTTGCTAAGCCATTTAAAACCCAAATCTGGATGGCCGTATGGGGATTACAACCCACGTCCTCCCGACTGCGAAGTAAATATTAAGCTAGGAGAAACTAGTACAAGTCAAGTACTGTACAATAACTGAGGACTTGAGATGCCACCTAGATTGACATTACATATTTAATGTATAATATATCTTTGAATTTTTGGATTCCTTGGCAAAGGGTAGTTGGTTTATCCTTGGAACGTTTCCATAGCAACGTCTATTCACGAGGAGGTTGACAGATAGAAGCAGAAGAGATCAGTAATCTAATTGTATCGTGATAATGAAAATAACAAGAGCCATAAGGAGAACTTGCATATTAGAAGTCCGGGGTGGGGTGGGACTTTCTCCACCAGCGAAATACTGTTACTGACCTGTTGAAATTTGGATTAACTGCTTTGTCCTCTTCACGTTTAGCACTCTCCTTTTCTGGAAAAGTCGCCACGAATTAAATTAAAAATGCCGAAATATGGGATGCTCCGCAACCGCGAAATGTTAGGAGCACTGAAAAAATGACACAAAAATTATCGGTACAGGGATCATATCAACCTAAATAGGTTCGTTTTGTCATAGTGATCATGGTTAGGTTGAAATTCGGCCTGGACCAAGAGTAAAAATTTTACGGGTAATTCGTTCTGCGGCAGGCCATGTCGCAAACCAAAGACAAACTGTGCATTTGTTTACAACAGAAGCAATCGATTATCTCTGACTGCTTATATCGATTCCAAGATGGTGAGCATTTCAAATAAAAATTTTGTATCTGTTAATTTTATGTGACGTTTTGCAACGGAGTAAAGCTAAAACGGCAAGAAAATATTACAACAATGAATTAAACCAACATTTCAAGAGATTATCATTGATTTCGCAGCGCCGGCGGCAACTAATAGCAGGGCTGCAGTGTCATATTTAGGCATTTTTAATTTAATTCGTGGTGACTTTTCCGGAAAAGGAGAGTTTACAACGTGAGAGGACACTACAAGGAAGCAGTTAATCCAAATTTCAAAAGGTCAGTACCAGTATTTCGCTGGTGGAGAAAGTCCCACCCCACCCGAAGTCCGATTTTTGTAAATAACGTGGTGTCGTGTTGGAGTTCATTAAAATTGATTTAAACTGTGCAAAGAATATGAGTTTCCATTTACTTATTCTAACAGCTCATTCAATAAAATAAATAGCACCTTTTTTTTTTTTTTGCTGTCGTCAGTCTTTAGACTGGTTTGATGCAATCCTCCATCCCTTCCTATCCTGTGCTAACCTCTTCATTTCTACATACCCGTTACAACCCACGTCCTCAATTATCTGCTTCATATATTCTAATCTCTGTCTACCTCTACAGTTCTTACCTTCAACTGTTCCCTCCACTAACAAATTAACCAATCCAGCATGTCTCAAAATATGACCTACCAGCCTGTCTCTTCTTTCCGTAAGCTTCTTCCATAAACTTCTTTTCTCACCCATCATTTCCAAAACTCTTTCATTTCTTACTTTGTCTGTCCACCTAATTTTCAGCATTCTTCTGTAGCACCACATTTCAAATGCTTCAAGTTTCTTTCTTTCCGGTATTCCTAAAGTCCATGTTTCGCTACCGTAAAGTGCTGTGCTCCACACATAGAGTTTTAAGAAGTTCTTTCTAATTCCTAGATCAATATTTGAAACTAAAAGGTTTCTCTTTTTCATGAAGGCTCTTTTTGCTAGTGCTATTCTGCTTTTAACATCATTCCTGCTTCGGCCATCGGTTGTAATTTTGCTTCCCAAGTAACAGAACTCACTCACTTCTCCTATTGCATCAGATCCTATTTTTATATTTAATCTGCTAGTATTGGTATCATTTCTGCTACATTTCATCACTTTTGTTTTACTTTGATTTATATTCAGTCCAAAGTCTTCCTTCAGTATTTTGTTCATGCCATTCAATAACTTCTCAATATCCTCAGCCCTCTCTGCTAATAAGACAATGTCGTCAGCAAATCGTAGCATACTGATTTTTTCTCCCTGAAAACTTATGCCACATGGAAATTTTTCTTTGACTTTCTTCATTGCTTCTTCTACATACAAGTTGAATATTAACGGGGATAGACTACAACCTTGTCTCACACCCTTTTTAACTGATGCATGTCTCTCGTGATTCTCTACTTTTATTACAGCCACTTGATTAAATATGACCAGAATCTTTGGAAATACAACAGCATGGATACTGACTTGGAGACTATCAGGCATTTCGATTGCACGAGTATATGTTCAAGGTTATTTACACTGTTACAATCAGTTGTTCAAAATGAACCTATTTTTTGAGTATATTTGCGTGCAAAAAATATCCTAATAACATTAAACTATTAGCTCAATATTCTAAAGGTTAGTGTCGTATGTGGTAAGGCACTAATTAACATCACATTTTGCAAACCCGGGTTCGGATCCCTGTACTACCAAATGTTTTTATTTCTTTTTTTATACTCAGAAATCATTGAGAATAGATTTGATTTATTTAAAATTCATTTACATATTTTTATTACGCGAAATAACATTTACATACTATAGATACAATAAACAATTTTTATTACAATACTAACCTCGTAAAACGGATATTTGGTAAATTTTTCCATTTTCTCTGTTGAGCATATTTGTGGGCGGTAATTATCGTGGAAACATTCAAAATATATATCGAGTTGCCACCAAGCGCATACGATAAATGCCACTTTGCCACATCCAAATTTCTTTTTTAATAAAGACATTGAGAAGCAAACGTCACTAATGTTCCTGAAAGTACTTCTTTCTTCAATCAATCGCACACCATACTATGAGTACTGTATCACTAGGCGGAATACGGGAGCAAATAATTGATGCATGATTAAAAAATATATTTTCACCTCTTCACGTGAATATATTTCTTTTCGTAATTTCAGCAGTGTTGGTGCATTCTGGTTTATTCTAAAAAAAATATTTTATTCGTCAAAAAAAAAGTAAACATTGCACGATTGGAATATCGGCGTACATTTAGGCGAATTATTTTTAATGTGCATGAGAATGCCCTGTGTTCATTCTCAAACATGTCTATCGTCGCGTGTGTTTGTCCAGGCCGAGAAACAATAACCAAGACAAAGTTATTCTTTTTAACTTATGGCAGTAAAATGTTATTTAAATATTCTTTGTAGATTTCTCTCGACATTTTCCCGGATTTTGAACACGTTAAAATGACGTTTCTCCATTTTTCTATTCTTTTTTTTGGATTTGTGGATCAAAATGGCCTGAAGGCTCTCGGATACATAAAAAAATATGGGAAAAGGATTTTTTCTGATGTTGTTATGGAATATTGGGCAGTATAAGAATGCTCTATGTGTGGAGCACAGAACTTTATGGCAGCGAAACATGACCTTTAGGAATGCCAGAAAGAAGGAAAAATGGAGTGCTATAGAAAGATGTTGATAATTAAGTGGACAGATCAAGTACGAAACGAACGAGTTTTGGAAATGATGGGTGGGGAAAGAAGTTCGTGGAAGAAGCTTACAGAAAGAAGAGACAGGCTGGTAGGTCATATTTTGAGACATGCTGGATTGGTTAATTTGTTAGTGGAGGGAACAGTCGAAGGCAAGAACTGTAGAGGAAGACAGAGGTTAGAATATATGAAGTAGATAATTGAGGACGTGGGTTGTAAGGAATAGTATGTTGAGAAGAAAAGGCTATCGCAAGATAGGAAGGGTTGGAGGATTGCATCAACCCAGTCGATAGACTGATGACAGAAAATAATAATAATAATTGTACGCAAATATCTCAAAAATAGGGCTCATTTTGAAGAAATGATTGTAACACAGACGTATTGAGTAAATTCTCATCAACGTATACTGGCAGGATCGAAATACGTTCTTAACATGTTTGATGGTTCCCAATTGAGACGAGAGATTGTAAAACGGATAGAAGCATTGTTTGAGTGGTGGATGTGGAGGATAATTAATAGGATAAGCTGGATGTTGACCTGGTGGAAAGGGTTGGTGAGAGGAGAAAACTACTGCAAGGCATAAGAGAAAGAAGAAAGAACTCGGTGGGAAACTCGTTGAGAGGGATGTGATTGTCGACAGACGCCTGGGAAGAATTAGGAGAGTGAAAGGAAGAAGGGGGTACAAGATCACAGATAACATCAAAGGAAACTTATGGACATGAAGGGAAGGGCAGAAGACAGGAGATCATAGAGACAAAACACTAACAGTGATGATGAGAGAGTTTGTTTCTGACAGGAATAGGGAACGTCACAGTAAAACCCGTAGCATTAGAAGAAAAGATTTTTTTGCTTATTGCTTTACGCCTCGACGTTAAGGTGATTAGAGGAGGGAGAGGACTGGGAGCAAGGAACGGGAAGGAATTCGGTCATGGCCTTTTGAAAGAACCATCCAATAATTCGCATGGAAAGATTTGGGGAAACCAATGGAAAACCCAAATCCGGATGGCCCGAATGGGATTCAATCCCACTGTGAGAGTCCGGTCTAAGAGACAGAACTGAAAGGGTAGCCGAGTGGTTGATTTGTGGACGTCTGATGTGGCGGAAATCTAGCGGAGAGTTTACTAACCTCGTGGCGTTTGTGTAGCTGAAGAAATCTCTGGTATCTTGATGCGAAGCTCTTCTTTCCAGTCTAGTGGGCTACGAAAGATGATGTTAGGTCAGGATTATTTTGACACCAGCTGATTAATAGGTTCAGCAACCCAGGATAAGGAAGACTAGCTCGTGTTAAGTGGCTAGTTGAGAATCTATCCTGATAAATGATAACAGGCGGCTAACAGTTCACAGAATCCCATTTAATGATCAGTGAAGACTGTAGACAATACAGTTGATAAGATGACCTGCAAGGATCTGTCCGGCTACGCCTATGAACGATGCTTCTGCATGTAATTGAAGTTAGACTGCACTGAATGGCTAGATGGAATGCCTGGCCGCATGATATTACGAAGGCCTACATGGTGTACAGACTGAAGCTTAAGAGAGTTGGCCTAGCTGTTAGTTACCCATAATGATTCGATGAAAGCTACCCGCGGACTGAGGACGAGAAATATATCTTTTCTTCGGAGGTAGACCCTATTGACGTCATTAACCAGTTCAAATCGGTGCTGATGATTGACTCAGCGCATCAGCAGGTTTTGTGAATAACAAGTCCACGCTGAGCTAGCGCTTGCAAGCCTGCCTTGGCTGCCTCTAACTCCATCGAATATTACATTTATTAAAATCTATAATTATTACAAAATAAATCCCTATGAATCAAATACGATACTGACACTCCTCCCCTCTTCGAAGCCGTCGTTACTCCGGGACGACGTCAGAACAATGCCCCAAATTGACTGGGTATATGAACTCATTAGTCTTCTACTTAAAATTAAATGAAATTATAAAAATAAAACTCTATCTCCGGACTGACCCTTGCAGTTTATATACAATTGAATTTTCAACATCATAAAATTAATTAATGCAGATTCACTCACTTATTCATTTGGTTATCGATCAACTTATAAATTAGTCATCAGCTACTGGAATTACAGCTTATTCATGAAAGTTAATATGTGATCATTATAAAACATATGCTCTTGAATTCCTAAAAATATTTAGATTTTATCAATTACTGTTTCAACTTCAACATTTTCTAGTAAACATCAACTAACTGTGTTTACAAAGATTCGTAACAAAGTCACATACGAATTGTACTTGTGTTATGGATTCCATTTATCGAACAGCTTAAACGCTTCTAATCTACTCAAGTATGTAGTCCACCATTTAAAATTAAAATTGAAACATGTAAGTTCAAATAACATTGACAAAAATAAAGTTGACATCATTACTGAGTAATAGGAAAATGTTACTTAAATAACTTTCACTGTACTGAAAATCATTGTGAGTGTATGTTTAGAACCTCAATTGGTCTATAGGCTCAAGTGATAAAACACAATTAGTTACAATTAAATTAAATGTTAAGGAAACACTGTTGTTCTAAAATTGTAATTTAAGATATTAGTTCAGGGTTCACGAACTATCTGTGAAACAAATTAATTCCCAATATGGTTATTAAAGTTATAAAATTAAAATAGAAATTAAGTACATCATTATGGAAATAAATTCAACAATATATCAACTGAACTCAAAGATTTGAACAGGTACGTATTGGAACAAATGCAATCTGATCAATGCAGTTAATTATTGAACATAAATCATAAAGCCATAATTAATTGGTGTTGTTTGGTAGAATGTGAATCAGTATATGGTAACAAAACTGGAAGTTAAGTCTGTCTCAAACCTATGTGTGAAGTTGTATCTCGATATTTTCTTTATAATCAAATGTTTTTACAGTTGAAACAAAATATATAAACTTGCGGAGTAAAAAAATGAACGAATATAAGTTAACAGTTTGAAATATTTAGCATTAGACGCAAGGTCATGTAAATTCAGAAAATCTAATTGGTTATTATTTCATTAAGTTGAACTTCAAAGATAATACGTCTCTTCTATGTGATTGTTGAAGCTATTTGGAATTAAATGTTCACAACAGATTGTTTTACAAAAAATGACTTTAACGGTTGTGAACAATATCTGTCTTCCCATTTGGAAGTTTGATGGTATCATTCACCTTTATTTTAACCGTAGTAATAATTTCCAAAAATACCAAATATTACATAATAAGTTATAAAAAAAAAGATAAAACATGAAAATAGTTTCACAGTTAACACTGTTAAAGAGTTCAATATATTTTTCGGTACTCATATTTGTCGCAGCTATAGCAGCGGTGGACGAAGTCACTTGCGCCGTACGGATGTGAGATCCATTTTCAGTGTGTCAGCATACTTCGCTCCAGCTGTTGACTGGCGCTCGCGAAGCTGAAACATAATCTCGCGACAGAAAACAAATCCTGACAGTTCTTAAATCTAAGACTAGTGAATTCTAGAATCATTCATAGTGTAGCAATTTCTTTTACATTTCTTTCGGGAACAAAAGTAACTGAAATGAACTGATCATCAAATTGTAAAATTTATAATTTTGCGTGAATACGCCATGCAAACATAGAAAATTAATATTAATAATACAAATTAGTGAAGAATATTGAAACAACGATCGCTTAGATTAATAACTGATCCATCAATTAGATTCTGTCGTATATTTATATGTCTATTGATGAGTCTTCGACATACTGGTTTCACGTCTGAAAATCAATCAGACCATTTATTAGCTGGCATAATGGAATAGATTGTCTGCTGCTGAAAGCTTTGTTACTACATTCTTTTTATAAGTTAATCAGTGACTTGTAACCTCAGTTATGTTACTACATTTTGACAAAATACATATTTGACTACGTTTATGCAAAAGAACAGTCAACATTCTATTATACGAAACATATACTATATGCCCATTTCTGACTAAATCTAAAATATATTTTGCTTCCCTTCTCTACGTTAATCTATAATTCCCCTTAATTTGAGGACACAACCTAGATTTCCATAGTTTTCCACATTCTTCCATTAATATAAGACATTAGCTTGACTGAGTCCTTTTCCCAAAAATTACATTCTTCAAACTAGATTTCAGGGTTTCATAAAGTTCAAATTACTTTTCTACCACTCCTGATAGTATACTAACAGTAAAATATATTTTTTCTCTTTATTAAAATAAGCCCGTTAATTTTTGGAAATACTTTTACCACTCATAATTTAATCTTAACAATTCACTTAACAAAATGACTTCCGACAGTACATGCTTACAATTTAAGTTGGGTGTAACATTCCTTTTATCTACAGTTTATACTTACTTTTACTTAATGTTCTCTTATTTAAGTACATTTTATATTTCATTTTTTTTTCTTTTTTTTAATTTATTTATCAGTTACTCTGATCTTGTGCTCACCGCCTTTATAGGTGTTATATAGCTTTCTGAGTATTTGCTGACTAGATGGTTGTTTAATATGCGACATTATTTGTAATGGGGCGCTACGTTACAATATCATCGTTTTTATGATCTAGGTGTTGGTCAAGCGTGTTACTTGGAACGTATTTAATCTATTCACATACATTGCGCTTAACAATGTGTCTATCATCTCATCATTAATTCACGCGCACTTTTGGAATTTCTAACTTCGTATGTGCTAACTAACTCATATATTCACCAAATTTTGTTCACTGTGGTTGTTGCATTAATTTCCACTTGGTATTACCATTTTGGTTACTTCGACCAATTTCTGCCATACACACATTACTTTTCCACAACACACAATGTCATCTTCGCATTTACCTGAGTGAATGGGTTACATTGTTGTTGCCGATGACAGTTTAACTCATTTTACTTTACAATACAGGGTGCTTCCAAAACTAGTTCAGCTCGGCTATTCCATTGGTGCTTCTTATAAATCCGGATCGCGACTTCCGAACATTAATACACACATATTGACACAACGTTTACAGCTAGCGATTGCACAGATCAGGTTTCAATAAACCGTCGTTTTCTGAATGCCATATCGTTCACTGCTCTCTTACTTTAATTTTTCCCGGATTTAGATTTGGTAATTGACCTTAATTTGCCTCCTTCAGAAAACGTCTTTTCTTAATTCGGGGGCGTCCAAGGCCTGAACAAATGCGCTGCGCGTAATACGAAAAATACCGCTTTATGCGCCGTTCCCAAACTTGATCCGATTGCCAAAATAATATCTACTCGCGGACCGGGTCTACTGAACAACTGTTTTAAGTTGCGATGAAACCATACGATCCCGTTCAGAAACAGAAACAACGTTGTCAATAAACCGACGTGGTATTCCTACCCGTCCAACATTGCATACGCCTTTGCGACATGCCTTATGATAGCACCTTAAACATCCGACACTTTGGTCAATAAATCTTTTATCACTATGCTGCAGCATTACACAATTAATTATAGCAACCCTCACATATTATTCCATAAACCAGTGGACTCGTCGTATCTCACCTTATCAAACCAATATTTTAGCACACATCATTAGCACGTTACCTTAATTTTTCACACAACACCTTATTCATTGTCAGACAGCACTTTAAATTATCTTACTTATGTCAAACAGCTCGTTTTCAGAATGTTCGTGATATGCATTGGATTATGCAGTTAGTTTTTATCTCTTACGTATTTTTTTACAATACGGTTACTCTTACGTTATGATCATTTTTTAATTTGTTAATAGCAAAATTCAGTTTATACCTTAATTGATTTAACTACAGAAAAACACTTTTTACTCGGCTTCACGCTTTCTATTTTCGCACAATACATTATTCAACTTCCGCTTAACGATTATCTCGATTTACACTTTACAGATCTTTAGTGTAGATGATTTTATAGGCTTTCACTTACTTAACTGGCATATTATATATTTACTGTTGATTTTACCTTAAAATAATCATATTTTTGTAGCTTCAGAGGGCGTAAAATCAGTTTGGACAACTCGACAGATTTCCACGTAACACATTAACTGAATTTCAACAACCGCGAAACGATTAGGTTTGCTTTAACCCATCGTATCGAATTTTGTCTTTACACGTACTAGTTAAATATTATATTCTGAAACGTGTATATAAAGTGTATATTAAAATAATTTTTGAATGAATGCAAAATGAAGAAAAAATTAAGCTTTTAATAGGAGACGATAAAACAACAAGATTCTTTTGCTTCTTAACAACACGGTGTACCCGCTTACTTTGTATAATACGCGGTTACAGTTTCGCTAAATTAACAGAAATTTCCCAATGCTTCAAATTTCTTATACTGTTGCTAAATACGTTTTTCCATTAAAACATCATATTTGACCTATCCACCTATTTGAAACAGTGGTTTATCTTATATTAACATTCATAAAATATGTAGAAAGACATTAAATATTTTTTAAAAAAATAATGCATAATGCTTACTTCCACTTTTATATTACTACTGAGTGAAGGAATAATTACTGACTTTTATTTTTTACATGAATGAGTGTCCTTTTGGTTGCAAAACACATCTTTAATTAAATTAAACTTTTATAGAATCCGTTGAAGAAATAACCACTTTGTTCGGTGTGCACTCTCGATCAAAGTCGTAAGCTCATTCAACTATGCAATTTACTATATGTTACTTATTTTGACCTGAAATGATTTTAAAATAAATTATTTTCCTTTAAAAATACTGTTAATTCGAAAAACATAATTTTGAAAACTGTTACACGGAATGATTGACTTTCCAGATCGTGGTTTGCCCGTTATATCGACTTGACTCGTTAGACAACTTATTCGATTCAGGTTTATCACGCCAGATGCATTTATCGTTCCATCTACTGAGAGACTTGTGATTTCGATTTCTTGAGATAATGTTTTTGGATTGGTCTCTACAGTGCAAAAACTTTTCATAATTATAATTTTCAAAAATATCAGTTATTATTAAATACCAAATATAAACCCGTTCGTTGCTCATATTTATTACTTTCATCGTGGATGTTACTTTCAAATTTCGCCTCACTGAAATACTTTTAACTTTGCAAAACCATACGATTTTCACACAGAAGTACATAAATTTATTGCCACACATGTATGGTTCTAAAACTCACCGTTTTGCTGCTTTCTGGACCCTCGTGGACCCCGTGGATCTGCTTGTAGTCGTGAAGACGTGAAGTCCGGAAGTTCTACCGTTGCTGTCTGCGATGCCGCGCCGTTGAAATCAGACACTGCGCCGTGTCAGCTCTTGCCAGCTGTTAACTTCTCGTAGCTGCTTAAAGCCCCGTCGCTTGTCGATGTAACTTTTACCGTAACTGATTATTGCTTGCTTTCGACCATTCCTCTCTTTTGCTTGTCTGCACCATGTCTACTGTTTTGCCATTCAATACTTCCACCAAGATTTCTTCTTCTTGCTACTATGCCGACGTAGGTTTTCCCTTCTAGAGTCCTGAGTTCGAAGTAATCGAACATTTATGATCACCAGTGTAAGATACGATGATCATATCCCACTTCTGACACCACTGTGAGAGTCCGGTCTAAGAGACAGAACTGAAAGGGTAGCCGAGTGGTTGATTTGTGGACGTCTGATGTGGCGGAAATCTAGCGGAGAGTTTACTAACCTCGTGGCGTTTGTGTAGCTGAAGAAATCTCTGGTATCTTGATGCGAAGCTCTTCTTTCCAGTCTAGTGGGCTACGAAAGATGATGTTAGGTCGGGATTATTTTGACACCAGCTGATTAATAGGTTCAGCAACCCAGGATAAGGAAGACTAGCTCGTGTTAAGTGGCTAGTTGAGAATCTATCCTGATAAATGATAACAGGCGGCTAACAGTTCACAGAATCCCATTTAATGATCAGTGAAGACTAGACAATACAGTTGATAAGATGACCTGCAAGGATCTGTCCGGCTACGCCTATGAACGATGCTTCTGCATGTAATTGAAGTTAGACTGGTTGAATGGACACTGAATGGCTAGATGGAATGCCTGGCCGCATGATATTACGAAGGCCTACATGGTGTACAGACTGAAGCTTAAGAGAGTTGGCCTAGCTGTTAGTTACCCATAATGATTCGATGAAAGCTACCCGCGGACTGAGGACGAGAAATATATCTTTTCTTCGGAGGTAGACCCTATTGACGTCATTAACCAGTTCAAATCGGTGCTGATGATTGACTCAGCGCATCAGCAGGTTTTGTGAATAACAAGTCCACGCTGAGCTAGCGCTTGCAAGCCTGCCTTGGCTGCCTCTAACTCCATCGAATATTACATTTATTAAAATCTATAATTATTACAAAATAAATCCCTATGAATCAAATACGATACTGACACCACGTGCTCCCGCATGTGAGGCCAGAGCGTTACCGCACACCCGCCACGCTCGGCTAAAGTGTAACTATTTAAATCGACACATGGTTTTATCTGATATCGTCTCCGTCGTTTCCTACATCATTTACGACAAACGGGGAAAAAAAACGTACTTTTCACTAGGGAATAAAGCTATATATCGTTCATATTACAATTATATTATTTCTTAAAAAAAATCGTGTAAAAACAACTCTGTTTCAACGTTCTAGTACAGAATAGCTCCTTGGAAGGTACTGCTATCATAACCGTGGCGCCGCAATTTGATGATGGATTCTTTTGTAAATCTACGAGACGAATCGAAAATGAAGAATAAAATTTTTTTGATACCTAGCTAATTTCTCAAGATATTGAATGTAAAAAATTTGTTATGTTTCCTTTCGCCTTTGGTGGTGTTGTTCTTCTGGTCCAGGTCTCATATAAACACAACAGCTAGGAAGAAAACAAATCTCTCGTTGTGCATGTCCAATATAGTTCCTTGTGGCTTTGGCGAAAACTTTTTCTGGTCCAGGATGCAAATAAATATGAACACCTCAATTTTGAGATGGTATATCTCTAGAACTGAGGGAGATATCGGAAAATTGTATCCTTCACATTAGATTTGTCTCGTCGAGTTACATACGAGGGTGAATCAAATATAAACAAGACTTTATTTTAAAAAATATTATTTTTATTTTAAGTGCAAAAAAGTACATATCTTATTTTTCTACGTAATCACCTGCTTTAGAAACACATTTTTCCCAGCGGATAGGCAGCTTCCCAATTCCTTCCATGTAGAAAGATGCAGGTCGTGTCTGCAGCCAATTGCGCACGTAGGCTTCCACCTCAGCATCACTGTTGAATTTTTGGCCTCCCAAAGCTTCCTTGAGAGGACCAAACACATGAAAGTCACAGGGTGACAGGTCTGGACTGTAAGGAGGGTGGTCCAGTGTCTCCCACCCCAGTTTCTCCAATTTTTCCCTGGTTAAGGCTGCTGTGTGGGGGCGAGCATTGTCATGGAGAATAATCACTTTCCTCATCGGTAGGTCTCGTCTTTTGCGGCGATATGCAAGTCGGACCTCACTCAAAATGTCGCAGTAGTAGGCCGCATTGATTGTCCTGCGCTCATGCAAAAAATCGAGGTGCAGCAAACCACGCTGGTCAAAAAAAACCGTAGCCAAAACCTTGCCAGCCGATAGTCGTGACTTGGCTTTCACTGGTCCAGGTTCTCCTTTTTTTCTCCACTCCATACTCGCTTGTTTGGACTCAGGGGTGCACCCAAGTTTCATCACAGGTGATGATGTGAGTCAGAAATGGGTCCCCTTCTTCCCGAAATCGTGCCAGAAGTCGCTCACACACCTGAAGTCGATTCAATTTCTGTTCTGCTGTGAGAAGGCGAGGAACCCACCTGGCGCACACCTTACGGTACCCAAGCTCCTCTGTGAGTATGGAGTAAGTGCTCCCGACCTTACTTGCAATTTCAGAAGTGGTAAGACGCTTGTCATCTTCAATAAGCCGTCTAACACAGCTTTTGTTGTTCTCTGTAATGCTGGTGCGGGGTCTGCGATTATGGCTCTCATTTTCAACATCATGACGACCATCCACAAACTGTTTATGCCATGCAAACACTCTGGCTCGCGACAGTGTCTCTTTCCCGAACTGGGCAGTCAATCTCCTCAAGATTTCTGCTGGTTTTACGCCTTCTGCAGCGAGAAACTTGATTATAACACGTTGCGCAATCGACGAGTGTACCTCTTGCTCCGACATCGTGACGGTTGGCACTGAGCGAGTCGAGGGGGGGGCTAACGGTCTTCCCCCACTCCTGACAAACCTACCTATCGCCAAACGAAGCGGGAACGTTCTCCCACCACTATTGCGCCCGAACGGCCGAAAGTCTTGTTTATATTTGATTCACCCTCGTATGAATCCATCATCAGATTAAGGCGCCATGGTTAGCATAGGATCCCCTACATATCTCTTAGGAGTGGCGATATAACTACTGAAGATAACGCCAAAGCCTTTTGTTACCTCTAGCGATATAAGATGGTGAATTTTGTCCTAAGGTTGGGTGTTTTCTAAGATATTTAAATCCCAACCAGGTTTTGATGTATAGCAGGTAAATTTCCAAATGATTATTTTATATTATAGCGCCAAATTTAATATCAATTTACTGCTAATTCAATTTTGTTCTTGGTTAATTAGGTCGCTTCTCCGGTGTTATTGGAATTCGAGCCAACGACCATTGGAAGTCTGTAATCGAGATGTCATATATGCAGTTTTTCCTGAAAAATACAAAGCTATAGAGCTTCCATATTTTTGTTATGATTTCTAATTAAATGAAACACAGAAAAGCCAGATAACGTCGTATGCGATATATTTGTGAGGATTAAATAGGATAACCAGATTACTACAAGAGGCGCTTCAATGGAAACATATGTTTCTAGACTACTTTAACTACTATAACCACTATAACCATGGCAACGCTATTTGATGATGGATTCTTGCACAACTCGAGGAGACAAATAGAAAAAGAATATTATTTTCTTGACATTTTGCTTAGTTTTCGAGTTATCGAATGTCAAAATCTTATATATACATAAAAATAGACATGTGTTTTCCTATATTTCACTTTTCAGCCTTTACTACCTAGCACAGATCACTGGTCTTTCCGTGTGGAGGTAGCATGGAGTTTCCTGTCGTGCACAACGTTGGCCGAATGCCGATAACTGTGGGGATGTGGTAGATATGATGGTTAAAAGTGGTCGATGCATGGATATTTTCGTATTTCGACCAAAGACATGTGTCTCCGTATATGTCACTCTGCTGTTTGTGTGTGGAAGTGGTATCGTGTCTCCTATTGTGTACTATGGTGGTTAGATGTCGGCAGCTGTGGGGGTTTGGGAGATATGGTAGTTGAAAGTGGTCGACCTGCGCCACTTTAATATTTCTACCAAAAACGTAAGTGTCATGGTGTATCACCTTTCAGCCAAAACTATCTAGCGCAGATCACTGGTGTTTGTGTGTGGTAGCAGCACAGAGTCACCCGTCCATCACAACGTAGGCCGAATTTTGGTAACTGTAAGAGTGTGGGAGATATGGTGGTTGAAATTGGTCGATCAAGGATATTTTCGTATTTCGACCAAAAACATGTGTGTCCGTATAATTTACTTTGCTGCCTGAACTACATAGCGCAGATAACTGGCGTTTGTGTTTGGTAATATCAAGTCTCCCATCGTGCACTATGGTGGTTAGATATCGGTAGCTGTCAATCCAAATTCTTTACAAACATGAACGAAGTCGTGGGTACCAGCTAGTTAGGAATAATTCCTTGTGACTTTAGTGACTTTTTGGTCCAAGACGCAATTCGATATATCTCGAAAACTAAGCCAGATATGAAAAAATTTTACTCTTCACTTTTGAAATGTCTCTTCGAGTATATAAGAATCAATTATCAAATTGTCGTGCCATGGTTATCGTAGAAAAGCCTACAACTTTTATACGCTCTAGATTTTTTTTTTCTAGTAATATTCTGATCTGCCGTATTCAATACTCTTAAATATCTCCCGAATGACGTGAAATTCTCTTCTCGCTTTTGTACGTTTTATTTGACTATAAATTATATTAAAGATATAGAAGCACTATAATTTGACTGAAAAATTGGCAGCTCTATCAAAATCGTGGGTCAGCAGTTTGATGGTGAGTTTTCAAATTGCTAAATGATTCTTCGATATTGAAGTACTAATATTAATTTTAAATTACTGCTAATGCGATTTCACTTTGTAGTTTATTATAGTCGTCTCACTTCTCCCGTGTTTAAGGAACTTGAGCAAACCATCATTGTAAGTCTGTTACGGGTATTCAAAGAAACCTCAACGACATCTCAAATTTTCAGTTTTCTGAAAAATTTAGTTTTCGGGGATCCTACGATAACCGTGGAGTCGCAATTTGTTGATGATTGTTTATGTATTTCGACAAGTCGAAATTGAAGAATAAAATATTTTGATATCTCGCATAGTTCTAGGGATATCGTATCTCAAAATTGAGGTGGGTTGGTTTGAAACGTGTCCTGGACCAGAAAAATAACTAATTTTTGACATTCGATAATTCGAGGATTAATCGAGATATCAAAAAACTGTATTATTCACTTTAAATTTGTCTCGTCGAGTTACATAAGAGTTCATCATAAAATTGCGGCGCCATGTCTATCGTTTCTGAAAAAGTGAAAAATCTGCAATATATCGAGATACGTTCAAGAGAAATGAAATTCCAAACAAATGGAATAGCAGTAACGAAAAAAGACAGGATCACGAATGCAAAGGCTCTAGCCATACTAAAGCAGAGAACGAGAGGAAATAGATGATAAGGCTGTAACAGACTCGACATGTGAATAGAAGGATACAGCAAAGGAACAAGAAAGACGACAAGGGATAAATGATTGAAAGGAGTGCTCAAAAGTTATATCAGAGACTTGTTGGCTAGAGACGGGGAAGCCTTACCCGATCATTGCATGAACACAACTTGTATCAACGGCCTTTGTTCTAATGGGGAATTTCACGATAATCGTGGCGTCGCAATTGATAAAGGATTTCTATGTAACACGACGAGACAAATCGAACGTGAAGAATGGAACTTTTTTGATATCTCGCTTATTTCTCGAGATATACTATTTCATAATTGAGGCGGATAGGTTGAATTGCGTCCTGGACCAAAATAACGTCACCAAAGGCACAAGGAACTATACCGATAACTAATTTTTGAGAGCTAAGTCAGATAGATATAAAAAAATATTCTTGTCTTTCGATTTGACACGTATAGTTATACAAAAATCAAACATCAAAATGCAGTTCCACTGTTTTCGTAGAAAATCCATGTTGAGACAGAATTGACAAGTGAATAACATACGACATAAAAGGCAAAGGAACGAGAGTAACACCAAACGGTATGTGACTGAAAAGAAAGGAGGATGTGTATAGAAAAGAACAGAGAATTGCAAAAAAGTGATAATATTGAATTGTTGTCTAGCGAGAGAAAGTCTTAGCTGAACAAGGCATGGACACAGACTGTCTCGACATCCATGGCACCTCTTCAGACGTTGTTCACAGGTGGGATTCTACGACAACCGTGGTACCGCAATTTGATGAACGATTCTTATGTAACTCAACGAGACAAATCGAAAGTAAAGAATACAAATTTTTGATATCTCGCTTAGTTCTACAGAAATACTATCTCATTATTGAGGCGAATAGTTAGAACCTGGACCAAAAAAATTCGGGCTATGTTAATGTATATTTTTTGTAGCAGTGACTGTACAGCAAGGATGTACTATGGTTAAGATTGCGCACTGGCGGTAGTACACTTTTTTTTCAGAATTAACTGTACACCAACGATGTAAACAACCAGAGATGTTAACATCCAGAGATATTATAGATTTATTTAATATAGGAAGCTGTGAGAAAGATATTGTACATTTTCATCATAGCCGTGAGACTGAAATATCAAGGAAGCCGTGGAGATCATAAGAGGCAGGATGGGATTGGTGCAAAGAACAAAGAACGGGAAGGAATACGACTATGGCCTTTTTGAAGGAAGCATCCCAGCATTCGCCTGGAGTGATTTGGGGAAAGCATGGAAAACCCATCAATCTGCCGTCCTTACTGTGGTCCATGCTTCATTGCACCATAAATCGAAAAAGATAAATAATAAACAGTTTTCTATTCCCTCTATCTGATGAGTCAGCTACAAGAGAATACTTTTTATTTTTATTGCAAAAAATTAAAACAAGAATTTGTACCGCCATGTGTAGTGTAATGAGGCCTGGACCTTAGGACAATATATCTCTAGACACTCGTTTCGTTGATGGACGGTAACGTAGCAAAATATACGCTAAATATCAAAATTATAAATTAAATAAAATTCAAAAAAATTAAAACTGGAATTTGTACTGCCATGTGTGGTGTAATGGAGCCTGGACCTTAGGAAAATATCACTCTAGACACACATTACGTTGATGGACGGTAACGTAGCAAAATATGCGCTAAATACCAAAATTATAAATTAAATAACTACTCCTATGATTAGGATATAATAAAAACAAGTATTTATTTAACTGCTCACTTTTTCATTCAACTAAATTTACTAAGCTACCAGTCTTTCATATTTCGAAATGTCTTTGGATGTTTACATCGTTGGTTTACAGTTACTGTTGCAGTGTACCACCACCCATGGAGGAAAGAAATATTCCTCCATGCTACCGCCAGTGCACATGGAGGAAGGAAATTTCCTCCATGCCAGTGCACAACATTACTTGTACTATGTAAACCATGGAGGAAGGAAATATATGGAGGAGAAGTGACGTTAAATTGGTGAAGCAGGCTCTAAACTCTCCCGCATGGCGGCAGCAGCGGTATTGCATTTCCAAACATTGCGATGTTCCCAGTATATCTCGAAAACTAAGCAAGATATCGAAAAATTTTATTCTTTATTTTCGATTTGTCTCGTCGTGTTACGTAAGAATCTATCATTAAATTTGACTTTTGCGAAATTTTTCTTCTCCATTTCAACTCAAGACACCTCACTTTTGATACAGTATATCTCTAGAATTAGGTGAGATATCGAAAAATTTTATTCTTTATTTTTCATTTGTCTCGTCTTTTTAAATAAGAATCCATCTTCAAATTTGACTTTAACCAATGTTTTCTTCTGAATTTCAACCAAAACCATTTCACATTTGGGACAGAATATCTCGAAAACTAAGCAGAATATCAAAAAATTTTATTCTTCATTTTTTATTTTTCATATCGAGTTACATAATAATCCATCACCAGATTGCGGCGTCACCTTTATCCTAGAGTCCTCTTGAGGTTTTTGTACATATTCCCCGTGTCTGTATGGAAGCGACCATGCCCCCTCCACTCCGGCCATGCCCCCCCACTCCTCCTCCGCCCTGCTTCACTTCAATGCGTGGTGAAGGTCTCTTGGGTCGGCTCCATATATTTCCTTCCTCCATGTGTACCACCACCCATGGAGGAAAGAAATATTCCTCCATGCTACCGCCAGTGCACAACATTACCTGTACTATGTAAACAACCAGAGATGTAATAGATGTATTTAATCAAGGAAGCCGTGAGAAAGATATTGTACATTATCATCATAGCCGTGAGACTGAACTATCGAGGAAGCCGTGAGAGATTTACACTTTATATTTTTATGATGGCTTTACGTCTTGTCGAAGTCTGAGTTATTACAGGCGGAAAAGGTTGAGGGAGAAGGACATTATAATTAATTTTAATATTTTTTTTCGTAGCACTGTGGTTCAGGCTTCATTGCACCACAAATCGAAAAATAATAATAATAAACACTTTTCCATTCCCGCTATCTGATGAGCCGCTAGAAGAGCATACTTTTTAATTTTTATTGCAAAAAAATTAAAACGGGAATTTGTACGGCCATCTGTGGAGTAATGAGGCCTGGACCTTAGGACAATATCTCTCTAGACACACGTTACGTTGATGGACGGTAACGTACCAAAATATACGCTAAATACCAAAACTATTAATTAAAAAAAAAAAATTGAAACGGGAATTTGTACCGCCATGTGTGGTGAAATGAGGTCTGGACCTTGGGACAATATCACTCTAGACACATGTTACGTTGATGTCACTAAGTATCGCCCAGTCTGTCGCTGTTTCTATGTTTATTTTCAGGCTACGTACCAAAATATACGTAAATACCAAAATTATAATTTACTTTTATACACGATTAAACAACCGCTGTAAATAGGCACAAGAAACTATACCTACCACTAATTTTTACTCTGTAAACAACCAGAGATGTAATAGACGTATTTAATCAAGGAAGCCGTGAGAAAGATATTGTACATTGTCTGCATAGCCGTCAGACTGAACTATCAAGGAAGCCGTGAGAGATTTCCACTTTTTATTTTTATGATGGCTTTGCCTCTTGTCGAAGTATGAGTTATTAGAGGCAGAAAAATTTGAGGGAGAAGGAAATGATAAATAAATTTAATTATTTTTTTTCGTAGTCACTGTGGTCCAGGCTTCATTGCATCAAAAATCGAAAAAAAATAAACACTTTTCCATTCCCGCTACCTGATGAGTCCGCTAGAAGAGCACACTTTTTTATTGGAAAAAAAAAAAAAAAAAAAATTGAAACGGGAATTTGTACTGCCATGTGGGGTGTAATGAGGCCTGGACCTTAGGACAATATCACTCTAGACACACGTTACGTTGATGGATGGTAACGTACCAAAATATACACTAAATACCAAAACTATAAATTAAAAAAAATTGAAGCGGTAATTTGTAGCGCCATGTGTGGTGAAATGAGGCCTGGACCTCAGGACAATATATCCCTATACACACGTTACGTTGATGGAAGGTAATGTACCATAATATACGCTTAATACTAAAATTATAAATCAAATAACTGCTGTAAAAAAGGCTACCTCGTATGATTAGGATATAATAAAAACAATTCTTTTTTATTTAAGTAAATTTACTACGCTATCAGTTTTTCATATTTCGAAATGTCCCTGGATGTTTACATCTCAGGTTGTTTACATCGTTGGTTTACAGTTACTGTTGCAACCTCCAGTGCGCAACATTACCTGTACTATGTAAACCATGGAGGAAGGAATTATATGGAGGAGAAGTGACGTTAAATCGGTGAAGCAAGCACTAAACTCTCCCGCATGGTGGCAGCACCGGCAGCGACCTTATGGCGCTTACCAACAATTAAGGTGTTCACATTGTGGTAGATGCAGTGATTATTTCATTTAGTATTGTGTATAATTGTTTAAAAATGCCAGCTTGTGTTGCGTACGGTTGCACAAATAGGCCAGACAGGAATGAACCTGGAATATCATTTCATAAGTAAGTTGAATTGTAATTATCGTTGTTGAAGTGAGCGGTAGACACCGCAAACTTTGCAGCACGTCTATAAATATTTAGTCATAGCTCTCAATGGGATGACTTTGTTCTCAAATTTTTCTTGGTGTAGTGTAGAAAATCAGCAAACCTTGCTATTTTGCACATAATAGACTAGCATTATTTTTTAACGAGTGTTTAAAATGAGATTTAAAGGGGCGTGTTTTACTTCGCGATTCAGTGAATTTACTATTACGATTTCTTTCGTCACGTTGCTGATTATACTGACAATGGATGATGAAATTAACTGTTATGTGAGAAGCTGTGAGTTTTATTAATTTTTTTAATAGCTATTTCAGGCCATTGACTTAGGTTATTTTTAAAGCTTCATATAAGACTTGTTTCTGTTTGTAAATACGTCTATACCTATTATTGTATATCCCCCAAACTAAGCAAGATATCGAAAACATTTATTCCTTATTATCGAGTTTTTTCGTCGTGTTACATAAGAATCCATCATTAAATTTGACTTTTGCGAAATTTTTCTTCTGCATTTCAACTCAAGACACCTCACTTTTGAGACAGTATATCTCGAGAACTAGGTGAAATATCGAAAAATTTTACTCTTTATTTTTTATTTGTCTCGTCTTTTTAAATAAAAATTCATCATAAAATTTGACTTTGAATAATTTTTTCTTCTGAATTTCAACCAAAACCATTTCACATTTGAGACAGAATATCTCGAAAACTAAGCAGGATATCAAAAAATTTTATTCTTCATTTTTTATTTGTCTCATCGAGTTACATAATAATCCATCACCAGATTGCGGCGTCACGTTTATCCTAGAGTCCCCTTGAGGTGTTTGTACATATTCCCCGTGTTTGTTGGGAAGCGGTCAAGCCCCCACCACTCCGGCCATGCCTCCCCACTCCTCCGCCGGCCTGCTTCACTCCCATGCGTGGTAAAGGTCTCTTGCGTCGTCTCCATATTATTCCTTCCTCCATGATGTAAACAACCAGAGATGTAATAGATGTATTTAATCAAGGAAGCCGTGAGAAAGATATTGTACATTATCATCATAGCCGTGAGACTGAACTATCAAGGAAGCCGTGAGAGATTTACACTTTTTATTTTTATAATTTTAATTATTTTTTTTCGTAGCCTCTGTGGCCCAGGCTTCATTGCATCAAAAATCGAAAAAAAATAAACACTTTTCCATTCCCGCTATCTGATGAGTCTGCTAGAAGAGCACACTTTTTTATTGCAAAAAAAAAAAAAAGGTAACTTGTACGGCCATCTGTGGTGTAATGAGGCCTGGACCTTAGGACAATATCACTCTAGACACACGTTACGGTGATGTCACTAAGAATCGCCCAGTCTGTCGCTGTTTCTATGTTTATTTTCAGTCTACATACCAAAATATACACTAAATACCAAAATTATAAATTAATTTTAAACAACCGCTGTAACATAGACAAAAGGAACTATACCTACTACTAATATTTGACATTCGAAAATTCGAGAACTGAGATATATATAAAAAAGTTATTCTTCACTATCGATTTGTCTCATCCAGTTAGATAAGAATAAATCATAAAATTGCGCCGCCATGGTCATCGTAGAAAAGTCTAACAATATTATACTCTCTAGATTTTTTTATCGTTATTTTCTGGTCAACATATTCAATACTCTTCAATATCTCGCTTATGATGAAATACTTTTCTGTCTCTTATATGTTTCATTTCCATATTAATTATATCAACGATAAAGAAAAAATATAATTTGAATGGCTTGGTTGAAATGCCACCTGGACCAGAAAATAAACGTCGCTAAAGACGCAAGGAACATTTCGTATTTCTAGAATTATATGAGATATCAAAAAATTCTATTCTTCACTTTCTATTTGTCTCTTCGAGTCTTATAATTATCCATCATGAAATTGTTTATCGTAGAAAAGCCTAGAAACATGATATGATATAAATATTTTGGTTGAATCGTCTCTCGCAATAATCTGATCACCATATTCAGTTCTCACAAATTGCTGGCGTACGATGGGAAATCTATTACATGTTTTTCTATGCTTGGTTTCGCTATAAATTATATCAAACACATAGAAGCTCTAAAATTTTACTGAGAACCTTATATATTTCAGAAAACTGTATATTTGAAATCTCGGTTAAGGTTTCTTTGAAATTCCACAACAGACCTCCAATGATTACTCGAATTTCCTTAGACACGGAAGAAATGAGTTGATCATTATTAACTACGAAAAAATCGTATCATCAGTAATCTGAAATTAAAATTGGCACTCTAAACATCAAAGAATCATTTTACAATTTTATAGTTATTCATCCAAACCAGCCTGGGATTCAGATTGCTTGGAAAAGTCACACTTTCAAAATTCACGACGTTATATAGCTAATGATAGAGCGTTTTGGGGTTGTCTTTAGTTATATCGAGAGTCGTAATGACCCTGAATAATTTTATATCATATTAAAAAAGCAACAACTTACGCTAACACGAGAAGGCCGGATTGCGGTGGATTTTACTGACCACACGATTTGTCTCTAAGCTGATCCGAGTCATATTAGTAACGCTCTGGCCTGGCTTTTTGGAGAATCCAGGTTCAAAACCCCCTTCCAGCCATCCAGATTTCGGTTTTCAAGGCTTCCCACGTCAACCCATGCAACGGATCCTCGTAAATACCAAAACCGAATGCCCGACCGCTCTTTGCCCTCCTACTTCAAAAAGATATGATGGACACAACACTGGCTTATTTCTGAAAAGTGTGAGGTAATGTAAGAAGACTCACTTACGTGTTGAAGAGACTGCAACGCTATTGGAAATTCAGTTCTGAGGCTTCTGAATTCACCACTCTTCATCGACGACTGCAGTCCGCGTTGAGACGTAAATATGTCTAGGTGCTGGAAGCCTCATGTCTCTTGAAAAAGCCAGCCTTTGGAGATTTAACGACGCCATTGAAAGCCTTCTATTCAGTTTAGACACAGTGTGGTTTTTCTGGTAACAACAGTGAAATCAAAGGTCACATTCTGGTCTCTTTGATTAAAACTGATTATTTGTAAATATTTCTATATTATCTTTGGTCTGCACCGTCTCTAGTTCTCGTACTGACCACGCACTGCGTATGAATCTAATACAATATACCAAATTTCGAAGCATACTGTGGCAGCGTATCTGGGGTAACCACTAAGTTCGCATGACAACAATGTGCGTTTCCAAGGAAATGGTCCCCGGCATTGTCGACAGGCTATAAAAGGCGACGCGCCACAGCGTTGGTTAGTACTCCAGCCACGGACGATCGAGCCAGCGGGCACGGTGTGTCCCCTGCCTCGCCTCCACACTCCAAGGTGACTCTTCAGCGCGAGGGAGGCGGCGCCGCACGGATCATCATCTAGAAGACTCCTGCAGCTGCAGAGCTTGCAAAGTCAGCGGCAGTGAGGTAGCGGCGGCCGTGTGTTTTCTGTAGTGGTCGGGGAGGAAAAAAGTTGTGGCTTCGGAATGCATCGTATCGTAGCGGGGCGACGGCTAGAAGTTCTTGGTGCATTTGTCTCCCATGAGACTCGAGCCGCCTCTGGACGCCTTTTCGCACTGCTGCAGCGGCACTCGTCCGTCACTGCTGAGCTGTCGTCTGGTGATGCTTGTAGGGGGTGGTCGTGGAAGACTCAGGCGCGGCGTCGGGGTTGGCTGAGGTTCGCGCGGTTGTGGTTAGTCTGTTTGCCAAAAGGGAATCGGGATCACCGACCACGACATCTGGGAATTATGGGGTGCTGAAAAGAACGTCCGCACTCGATACTAAGGTTCCAAATAATTACCGGTGCCGTGTAGTGGTCCCGTGAACCTTTAGCCAGCAGCCTGTACGCTTCCGTTGCCAACCTCCGCGACCGTCCGGCGTCTCTCCTCCGTTGTGATACGGCCATCACTACGGCTCCTGCAGGCTGGGGGCATTAGCACGTCGGCTAGAAGGTGAAACGAGCACAGCAGCCTCCTTCCGATCCTGAACCGTCGCCGCTTTGAGTGTGGAGACGGGGCACGGGTCACACCTCCCGCGGGCTGGTCGTGCGTGACTCGGGTACTCGCGGTAGGCAGCGGGTGGGGTATGGGGGCCGCAGAGGGGGTGGGCGGGGCGGTCCCCAGCACACACAAAATGTGCTCACGTCCCTCTGTTTCAGGCTGTTGCAGAACCAGCAGCGGTCATCGCCGGCGGCGGCAACGGCGGCGTCCTGCAGCACAAGTACGGCTTCTACATCCCGCTGTTGCGGCGGTGGCGGCGACAGGATCAGCGGCTGCGTGCAGTCGAGTTGCGGCTTAGCGGTAGTTGCCTACATCCCGCTGCTGCGGCGACCGCTAGTCTTAGGCGGCGAGGGGATCAGCGGTTGTCTACATCCCGCTGCTGGCGGCGACAGGATCAGCGGCTGCCTGCAGTCGAAATGCGGCTTAGCGGTAGTTGCCTACATCCCGCTGCTGCGGCGACCGCTAGTCTTCGGCGGCGAGGGGATCAGCGGTTGTCTACATCCCGCTGCGGTGGCGGCGACAGGATCAGCGGCTGCCTGTAGTCTAAATGCGGCTTAGCGGCGGTTGCCTACATCCCGCTGCTGTGGCGGCGACAGGATTAGCGGCTGCCTGCAGCAGGAATGTGGCAAGCGGCGGTTCTCTACAACCCGCTGCTGCGGCGACCGCTAGTCTTCGGCGGCGACAGAATCAGCGGCTGCCTGCAGTCTAAATGCGGCTCACTGGCGGCTCTCAACATTCGCCGAAGACACATGCCCCGTTTTACTATGATATCGACCAATAAATGTTATAAACAATCTCAAACTGCAATCTGTTATTAAATACTTGAAAATAAAATGTTTAAATCTATTACGTGTATTATTTATTAGTAACTTTAAAGAGAGTAGCTATCATATAAACTGGCTAAAGCAATCAGTATACATACTTGAACGTGGTAGTTTTATATAGCAATGTGTACATAACAGGTCTATCATAATATAAACGACTGTACAGTATTTCTTTTGGTAGTGAGGTTTTTAGACAACGCTAGTTCTGTACAGCAATGCATACGTGACGGTCTATCATAAGGCAATACAACTGTACAGCGTTTATTTTGCCATTAAGCTTTAAGAAAAAGCTAGTCCTGTACAGCAATGCGTACGTGACGGTCTATCATAAGGGAACACAACTGTACAGCGTTTATTTTGCCATTAAGCTTTTAAGACAAAGCTATTCCTGTACAGCAATGCGTACGTGACGGTCTATCATAAGGGAACACAACTGTACAGCGTTTATTTTGCCATTAAGCTTTAAGACAAAGCTAGTCCTGTACAGCAATGCGTACGTGACGGTCTATCATAAGGGAACATAACTGTACAGTGTTTATTTTGCCATTAAGCTTTCAAGACAAAGCTAGTTTTGTATAGTAATGTGTGTATAACAGGTCTATCGTAACGTAAACGAATTTACAGTATTTATTTTGGTAGTGAGCTTTAACACAACGCTAGTTCTGTACAGCAATGCGTACGTGACGGTCTATCATAAGATAAGAGAACTGTACGGAATTTCTTTTGCTATTAATCTTGTGAGAGAAAGGTAGTTTTGTGCAGCGAGGTACACGTATTAGGTCTATCATAAGGCAAACGACTTTTGCTACTAAGCTTGTAAGACAAAACTCTATCGGTTTCTGTCCGGTTCCTGCATATGAATGGCTTATAGGATAGCTTCACCGTTCGTTAGAATGAGACAAAGGTGGAACTGTATAACTCAACTACTCCTCAACTAAAATGCGTTGCTTGTGGTCGCTCATAGTTAGATACGGGAGCAACTCTTTCATACACAATAAAGTGAGCGAATGTCCTATAAAATATTGTGTGCTTAACTTATATTATTTCTCACACTTCACAAAGCTGTCAACCTCTGTCAATAGTATTAAAACGTCCTTTTAACTGCTCCTGGTGGGGATGATTATACATTACTAAAGCCTGACCTTCACTGTTTACTAATATCAGTAAGCTGTAGGGATTTACGTGAAGAAGTATTCATCTGATCGATGAATTGATACCCGCAACAACTACGTCTGTATAAGCTCCGACGCACCAGGCCGTCTGTTCATTATATTCAATCGTATTCTTTCACGCGGTTCATTCTCACACGTCTGCGTCTCATTATCACAGTTGGTATTTGCGACTCGGTTGTCGAGGGGCAGAATATTGGATTCTCGGACACAATGTCATTCGACACAAGCAGTGCGAGTGGGAAGTGATACGGTTCGTACATGATCAATATGTGAGATGCTTTATTTCACTCCTTTAATTTAATCTGGATACCCAGAGAGCTATTAGAATCAGCGTCCCCATATGCCAGATCCTTGAGTGCTTTATACTTGACATTCTGCTTGTGAAGGCGTTCCAGTCTTTGTATGTCACCATGGTAGGGGCCTATATTTCGCAGCCAGAAAGAAACATTAAAATATATGTCTCCTGGTACGCCGTCAAGTAATGACCCACTGTTAAATCTGTATTCATGAAGACTCAGTGCAATAAGTATATGGGCGGGAAGATGTCTGTCCTTCATAACTGATCAGGATACTTCCAAAGCAAAGTACATTGGTGTAGTTCGGTAGGTTGAGTGAGTTGTGGCGAAGCAAAAATGATCAGAAGCTGTCTAAAATAACAGATCGACTATTCTATGGGCAGGTGATGCTATGTCATCATTAATCCCATTTAAGTGATCGCTACATGTGTTACATATTTCTACTGCACTTTCTGGCACTACGAGATGGAGCTATTAAATATTTATAAATTCTATATGAAACTCTACGATGTAGCGAAAAGAGGCTTTAATGGTTTTTCTTGTTGGGACATCAGGACAGACGTAAATAAAACAATAGACTTGGACACAACAGCGTATTCACCACCGGCAAATGGCTGGCAGGCGAGACGATCCGAGAGCCACCATTTGCGCCATCATCGCCAGCAGTCCACCGCCACCGCGGTCACCGGGTAGGATGGACGCCAGCACCACGGCCATCCACAGCGCCATCGCCGCGTCGCCGAGCCGCCAAGGCGCCTGCAACAGCAACCGTATTGCATCATGGTTCACATCCCCAGTTACCTGCTTCATATACTCTTAAAGATCAGGAGACTAATCACCTTACAGTAAGTTGTCTTGAACAACCTCACCTAGACCTGGCAGAGTAACGAATAACAAATGCCACATGGGTCCGCTTCATTGAAACATTTGGGATCTCCGTTATCTCTATGGCTGCAAGACATGGACCGTCAAGGCCATGGACTACAAGTGCATTAATACTTTTGACATTTGTTGCTAATATAGAATGCTGCTTGCCTCTACGATTGAAAAAAAAAAACTGATTTGTCCATTATGTAGGATCTTAACATCTCCAAGTTTCTTTCTTCCCGAATTTGTTCATAGAATCCTGGATTTCTTCAGACTTGGAGTAAGGACAAACGGTGAAATTGAAGGGAAAAGCGAATATTGAAGGCACAAAACCACCAAGAAGGAAATGGTGAATGGCTCCAGTGAAGACGATAACCGATTTACACCTTCAGAGTAGAAGAAAATCGGTGAGGGTGGATACAAATAGACAGTGTTGTGAGAAGTACAACAGGGTCATAGCACCCAGAAATGGGTCGAACTACTGATGATATTCCAGTTTTTGTTTTCGTTTCTTCGAGCGTTTCTTCCACTCACAAATTAACCAGTCTCACATGTCTTAAAATGTTTCTCTTCTTTCAGTCAGATTGTTCCATAAACTTAGTTTCGTTGTCGATCATTTCCCCAAAACGTCGATTTCGTACTTCATCTGCCCACTTAATTTTCGGCAACTTTTAGCTTCAATTTTCCATATTTCTTTTAAGTCCACGCTTCAATTCTGGAGTGCTGCCGAGCATATGTAAGTTCTTTAAGTCCTGCTGAATGTTTGCTTTTAAAAGATTACATGTTCTGAAGGAGACTCTTTCCGCTAGTCCTGTTCTGCTTTGTGATAGATTTTGCTTCGGTCACAGGTGGTAACTTCATAAATAGCACTATCCATTTACTTCTTCCACTGTAGTCTGTTCAGTTAACAGAGGCGTCTCAAGGTCAGTCTGCTCTATCCCCACTCCGCTGCCCTTACACCGACATGCGAAGGGGTAATTTCCCCCTCAACTGTTTGGTCATAGCGGTCTATTCGTAGCGGTGGAGAAAGGGGAGGGGATGGGAGGTTGAGGTGAGGAGCTGGGCAAGGGTAAAGTGACCTTGAGCCTAACTTTATATTTAACCAACTGTTATTCTTAATATTTCTCCCACATTTGACTTGTGTGTTGATCTGGCTTATTTCAGGCAATGTGTCTTCAAACATTATTTTGCTCTCGTCTTTAAAAGCTCTCAATATCGACACTCTTTTCTGCTAACAGGGAAGGTTACCAAATTCAATTTATATAATTTTGCGATATCTTACTGTCGACCGGAGTCTACAATTGGGATATTTCTTTCGGCGGAATAATTAATTTATGGGATGCCAGCAAAAGTTAGTATGAGCATTGTGGATGATACTGTAACGTCCACTATTCTCGAGTGAATTTCGTGATCTAAGGAGAAGAGAAGCCAGATGCAAGTAGTTAAAATGACCGTTCTGTACGCAAAACCAACTACATTCAGCCCTCTAGAATACCAGTAAGCTAATGCACTTAATATGGGATGATCAATAAACTTTGACTAGATGACCAATGCAAAAATTTCGCGAATGCAATGGATAGTAAAGTTGGGGTTTGTAATAATATGAAAGAAGACCCACCTCATTTGTTTCAATTGTTTATTTGTTTAGTGTAATAGGTACATAACAAAAGTTGACGCCAGTGAAGCAGTATATTAATATCTCTGTGATATGTGCTATTGCTATCTATTGGCTTGGATCTGAATTGTCCCATATGCATGACATTCACAGTTATTTCTTTTGCCTTTAAGGGTCAAATTCCAAAAAATTTCGTTCTTAAGTTATAATGTTCTCTGAGTGGAGATATTAATCTCTTAAATGATACCTCATTTATCGATTTAGGATTATGGGCAATACTACGATATCCGAGGCACTGAAATTTTAAGGATTTGATGATTGATTCTTATAGAACTCTGGACGAGACAAATCGAAAATGAAGAATAAATTTATTATGGTATCTTGCTTAGTTTCCAAGCAATCAGATCTTAATGAAAGGGAAATATACACTTCACTACTACTTATTATCTAAGAAATATGTATTGTTATCAATTTAAAATTAACGCTGGTAAATACCAGAGATCATTGTTCCATAAAAAAGAGGATTTCGTGTATGTCTTCCGTGTACAAAACAAGAAACGACACAAAAAACATTCAGTAATAAGGTACGCCCAGCGCTGCCATATTGTACCGTTGATTGCTGTAACATATATGATGCTAATAATGGAAGTCAATGCGCATGTCTGCCTACCTATTGGGATTCGAAAAAAAATTTCGACTTTTTTGGAGTGTTTAATTTGATGTATTTTTATCATCATGAGCAAAGAATCAAAATTAAGATCACTGTTAATAACTTTTGCATACTTAATTATAAATATAAATTTATAGTGCCTTCATCTAGAAGTAACTACTTCAATTATCAACCGTCATCATAACAACATACTTGATATTATAGTAAAAATCGTAGCATTTGTTCGTATTCTTCTTCTTGCGAAATGTGTTAAAAACATCCACTATAAGACAATGTTGATATATACACGACATTTTCCTCTGGTCCAGGAACACTCCAACCTAACCTCAACCACATTACACATGGACCTCACAGATCTGAATAGACGATATTTTCCTTCTGGTCCAGGTCGCATTCCAACCTAACCTCAACCGCCTTACGCATGACCTCACATATGTGAATAGACGACAATGTCCTTCTGGTCCAGGTCGTATTCCAACCTAACCTCAACCGCCTTACGCATGGACCTCACAGATGCGAATAGACAACATTTTATTTCTGGTCCAGGTCGCATTCCAACCGAACCTCAACCGCCTTACTCATGACCTCACAGATGTGAATAGACAACATTTTATTTCTGGTCCAGGTCGCATTCCAACCTAACCTCAACCACCTTATGCATGGACCTCACAGATGCGAATAGACAACATTTTGTTTCTGGTCCAGGTCGCATTCCAACCTACCCTCAACCGCCTTACGCATGGACCTCACGCATGCGAACACACATTGTATTTCTGGTCCAGGTCGCATTCCAACCTAACCTCAACCGCCTTACTTAGGACCTCACAGATGCGAATAGACAACATTTTCCTTCTGGTCCAGGTCGCATTCCAACCTAACATCAAACGCCTTACGCATGGACCTCACAGATGCGAATAGATGACATTTTCCTTCTGGTCCAGGTCGCATCCCAACTTAACCTCAACCGCCTTACACATGGACCTCACAGATGCGAATAGATGACATTTTCCTTCTGGTCCAGGTCGCATTCCAACTTAACCTCAACCTCCTTACCAATGGACCTCACAGATGCGAATAGACGACATTTTCCTTTTGGTCCAGGTCACATTCCAACCTAACTTCAAACGCCTTACGCATGGACCTCACAGATGCGAATAGACAACATTTTATTTCTTGTCCATGTCGCATTCCAACCTAACCTCAACCGCCTTATGCATTGACATCACAGATGCGAATAGATGACATTTTATTTCTGGTCCAGGTCGCATTCCAACTTAAACTCAACCGCCTTACTCATGGAACTCACAGATGTGAATAGATGATATTTTACTTCTGGTCCGGTCGCATTCCAACTTAACCTCAACCTAACCGCTTAGGTTGGAATGCGGCGTGTACCAGAGTTTGTTGTTGAGGTTGGAATGCGGCGTGGATCAGAGTTTCGTTGCTGTTGTTGTTGTTGCTGTGATGCGCGTCGACAGCGAGGTCATTAGCGCCGTAACAATTACAAGTTATTTCGGTGGCCTCCAGATGTAAAATGTCTTCTATTCACATCTGTGTTGTCCATGAGTAAGTAGGTTGAGGTTAAGTTGGAATGCGAAATGGACGGGAAATAAAATATCGTCTATTCACATCTGTGAGGTCCATGAGCAAGGCGGTTGAGGTTAGGTTGCAATGCGAGCTGGACCAGAAATAAAATGTCGTCTATTCGCATCTGTGAGGTCCATGAGTAAGGTGGTTGAGGTTAGGTTGGAATGCGACTTGGACCAGAAGGAAAATGTTGTCTATTCGCATCTGTGAGGTCTATAAGTAAGGCGGTTGAGGTTCGGTTGGAATGCGACCTGGACCAGAAGTTAAATGTCGTCTCGTTGCCGCTTTTCGCATGGTTCTCGCAGATGTGAATACAACGCGGAAGTTGTCCAGGAAGAATTTGCTAGCGCTTGAGGCGACTTTTTCCTACTGGTCCTTTTTGAATGTAATAATTAGAAGGTGGATGTTGATGATATACTTCCTTGAGTTATACTAAAATATACCAAAGTTTATTATTTTACATGTTATTGATTAACTCCGTCGTAACAACTGAGAGCCATTAATTATTATGTTAATTATTTTCGCCCTAACAGGTTTGCAACCATGCCAGATATGTAAAATTAATAATATCCTTGGTAGTACAGCTATATCTGTGGTACGATATCGTATGGTACAACATGGCAGTGCTCAGTGCTATTTATTACTGAATATTTTTTTCTGCCGTTTGCGGGTCTGTATACAGAACACACATACGAAGTGAATTTTTTTTTTTTTAACTTGAAGAATGATCGCTAAAATATATCGGCGTTAAATTTGAACAGGTAACAATACATATTTCTTAAATAATAAGTAGTATGAAGTGGATATTTTCTTTTCTTTAAGATATAATATCTCGGAAACTAAGCGAGATACCAAAAAAAAATTCGATTTGTCTCGTTGAGATCTATAAGCATGAAAAATTGAAACTGTAAAATTCCAGTTCCTCGGATATCGTCGAATCTCCAGGTTAGATGTCAATGGAGATAAATGTCTCGTAACAAAAACAAATGTTATGAAATAATGATACTTTTGTCCTTGAAGGGTCGAACTCCGAAAAATACCTTTCTTAAGATATAATGTGACCTTAATCTTTAAAATGATACGTCATTTCGGTTAGATATCAAGGGAGATAAATGGCCCATGATAAAAAAAAATACGTTACGGAAATAATTATAATTTTTTCCTTTAACGATCGAATTGAAAAAAAAAAATCCTTTCTTAAAATATGATTTGTTCAAAGTGGAGACCTTAATCTCTAATAAAATCCTCGTTTCTGGATTTTGGTTAGATATCAAGGAAGGAATACGTTATGGAAATAATGATAATTTTCCCCTTTAAGGGCCAAATTCCGAGAAAATTCCTGTCTTAAAGAATGATGTGACCATGACGGAGACCTTAATCTTTGAAATGAAACCTTATTTTTCTATATCGCCTAGATATCAAAGGAGATAAATGTCTTGTGACACAAAAATGTGTTGTAAAAATATTGATACTTTTGGCCTTTAAGGGTCTAATTGCGAAAAATTCAATTCTTAAAATATGATTTGACCAAAGCAGAGACCTTATTCCGTAAAATAATACCTTTTTTGTCGATTTCGATTAGATATCAACGTAGCAAAAAAATATATTAAGGAAATAAGGATTATTTTGCCCTTTAATGGTCGAATTCCGAAAAATTCCTTTCTTAAGTCGCGTTCCTACGATCTCTTGTAATGGAGGCGGGACGGGACGGGACCTCATTAGCCGAAGTGTAGGGACGAGCGCGGGCCGCAGGTTAGTCCTAGCTTACCTCGCCGCCACCTCCCCACCACGTTGCCTAGTGTCGTTTGGCACAGAGCACTTTATAGCAACAGAAGGGGTGCGCACCGCTGCTCCAAACCGATAACAACAGCGCACCACTACACACGCCTGTGATGTTTACCGACGTCTCATCTCCGCTCACAGAGGCGGCCCTGTTCCCATGGCTCGTTGTTGAGTATTCTTCCCGTCCCACCTCCGTTACAAGAGATCGTGGGAACGCGGCTTTATGGCGGAGACCCTAATCTTCAAATGGTACTTCATTTAATGATTTTAGTTAGGTACCTAGAGGTCGAATCCCCAAAAATTCCTTTCTTAAAATGTGATATGACTAAAGTGGAGACCTTAAGCTATAAAATGACACTTCAATCATACATTTAGGTTAATTATGAAGGGAGATAATGGGTTGTGACAAATAACACCTTATAGAAATAATATATATGATGCCATCACTAGTTGAGACTCTCACCCTTGACTTGGCAACGCCCGAGCACTCGGCCTGCAGGATGCGTTTGGTTTCCTTCCAGGAGCTGCGGTCAGCGTCCTCGTCACTGGTAGCCGACACCGTCGTGGCGGAAGACGTCGTGTGGCCGGGGAGGGGGAAGCTGACGGGCCAGCACTGTGTGCAGCGGTCCAGTCTACGGCAGCCGCGGCGGTGCACCGTCCACATGCGCGGCGTCGACGCCAGCTGAAACCCAGTATTTATTAGTAGGGGAGACTGGGTAGGTTGCGCAAAGGGCAACCCCGCGTTGTTGCTCGGCTACTGCGGCTTCCGCTTTTGCCCCTGCGGGAGTGGGTGGGGCCGGGCGCACGTGATAAAAGCAGTTATGCTTAAGCTATACGGCAAGGTTTTGGAATGGTCTTCGACCTGGTTGTGGCAGGCGCTAACTCCGCGTGTCTCCCCGTGGGCACCCTTATTGGGTGGCGAGAAACGCCTTGCTCACCGTCCCCAATGTAATGGCGGGTAGTTCGGAAGAGGTCCGTTTCTGCGGTGGTGGCGAGCAATGGTGATGGATTGATTTGGGGGGAGCCGCGAGGTAATGATAACGTAAAAACTCGGCACCATCTATGTCCGGATCTAATCTTCCCTGGAGTTGTTAGAGTTGTTGCATCACAGGCTACAAGGAATAGGTTTAACTTGTTTGGTGCATCTGAATAATTGAATTAAGAAAACAAGTTTTGGTGAATTTTTGTTTTATTTGATTCCCCAGACGCGTTTCGGCCTTGTGGTGTAAAGCATCTTCAGTGGAGATATAGTGGTAATCCTCACATGCCGGTCTGAAACAACACTTCACACACTTTCACAGCAGTTCCAGCTGAACATTATTTCACTAGATGTTTTCATATTGCTCTTGTTGTTATAGTGAATATTTTCTGTTGATTTGCACATGTGTGTTACACATGGTTGTTTTGTTTTGCCAGATCCTTACAGTAGTCAACAACTGCGGAAATATGGCCTATTGCCAGATTAAAATTGAACTAAGGGCTATGTTTTACATGGTTATTACAATCATTGCCATCTTTGTTATAAAAAGATATTTGGGGCAGATCATCTATCTGCGTTTGAAATTGGTTGGCACAAAGTGGGGGAAACGATGAAACTGAATGCAAAAAACAAGGTATATTTAATGATTTCAAGTGAGGAGAGGAGAGCTGACAGAGATAAAAGTTTGATGGATGTCTACTTTCACATGACAGCAACACGAGTGAGCCAGACCCTAGACACCTAGAGGACAGGAGGTAGGGCTGTCTAGCCCAGTTAACATCTCTCCAGAAGATGATAATGGTGAGGTCAGAAGCCGAAGAGCTAAAGTTGCCTCAGCTTAGGATTAACTGGTAGTGGTCACCTTCATTGGCGCTCATATACAGGAGTCGTAACATCATTGGATGAAACTGATGTAGTAGTTAAAACAGTGGTAAAATGTGGTAATTTGGGGATGTGGTTAAGAAAGTAGATATTTCATGCAAATGTGAGAAACGCTCGTGATCCACAACTAATGAATCAAGTTCAACAAATATACATCGTCGATATGAACCCTATTAACATTCTCTTGTTTCTTTTAGTTTCTCTTGGCTTTGCTTTCTGCCTTCTAATTTTTATTATTATTAATATATATATTTTTTTACGTATTGCCTTACGCCTCGTCGACCGAAACCGTCATTAGAGGCGGGATGGGACTGCGAATAAGGAACGGGAAGGAATTCGGCCATGGCATTTTTGAAGGAAGTGTTCCGGCATTCATCTGGAGTGATTTGGGGATTTTTTTTCCTCAACTTATTTGTTTTAAAACTTTTAACGAGGGCTACGCTAGCTAACGTGCCAACCAACCCGGCATAGCACTGTTTGGTGATTTTGTGCAGTGATATAATTTAATGTTCTGATAGGAAAAAAAACAAAAAAAATGTAACCGAATAGATGTAGTAGATACTTTCAAAACTGGGACAGTGTTCACGGAATCAGCTCTAAAAATCAGAATGTGAAAACCTGTGCCAACCCCCCCCCCCCCACGGTCTCGCCTATCGTGTCAAACAACCGTTTGGGAGGGTCCATAAAGTATGTGGCTTGGTCGGGGGGGGGGGGGACGAGTTGGCTTAAAAGCTACGATAGGCTACCTGGGTTGGGGGGGGGGGAGGGAATCCGAGCCAGGCTACGTAGCTTCCCATTAGTATTATTCGTCACAGTTAAAATGAGGTACAGAACACAGAACAGCATATGAATATTTATTTCCGTCATTTAATTTTGCACGTGAAAAAGACCATGGCCAAATTCCTTCCCATTCCTTGTTCCCAGTCCCATCCCGCCTCTAATGACCTTAGCTTTCGACGAGGTGTAAAAAAAGACTTTGAGGTCTGGTTGGATATCGGGAGAATCTTTAGATTTATGGATTATAAAAAAACGATCATGAACACAAATCGTTACTTCATTCGATCTACCAGCAAGATGATACGCCTTGATTTGAAAATAAGAAATTCGGAGACTGGAATAGATTGAATAGTTGAGGGTTGAATATTTAATCTCAAATTTAAAAATAAAATTTCCATAGCACTTAAGGAGACATATAGGCAAACTGTTACTGAATTTCAGATTTACGATAGTAATAACTGAATTGTAGACGCTAGTTAGCTCGTAACCCTTTCGCAAGTAGTTGGAAAAATTGCTCAGTTTCGTAGATTTTCTTATAACCCTGATTTTTTTTTAATCTGCTTAACGTCTCTCTAACAGTGAGGTCTTTAGAGACGGGAAAGGGATGGGGGGCAAGGAATGGGAAGGAATTCGGCCACGGCCTTTTGAAGGAAGAATCCCGGCATTTGCCTGGAGTGATTTGGGGAAACCATGGAAAACCCAAATCTGGATGCCCGGACAGGGATTCGAACCACCGTCCTCCCGAATAACCCTGAAGAATATTTTATAATTTCCTAAACACGCGTCCTTCAATCCCCTGTAACTTTCCGATATCATTATTTAATTATTTTTATTCAGTTCCTTTACTCGAATTACTAATCCCTCTTTACATTCAGTAACCGGTAAATTTCGCCATGTATGACAATCAGCCCCTGACCTGCACAAGGTACATTCCTCTTGATTGCGTAAACGTCCTTGGTCGTGGTAAATGTAATTTTTTTAACGTTTCAACCATCATTTTGTGGATTTTATCAGTAGGGACTACCGTGCCTGAGACCTCTGCTGCCTATAAATATCTTCCAATGAAAGCCACAAAATGATGGCCGAACGTCAGGTTACAAAAAATTGGCCGTGACAACCAAGATAATAGGTTCGTCTCCCTCACGTTTCAGTTTTTTACGCAACCAAGCGAATGTCATCTGCTGAAAGATTCACTGATCCCAGCTTTACATCACCTTATCATATATCACTGGACAGAATCGGGTTTGGATGTGATTACTGTTTTTCCATACTCTAGGAGACTCTGCAGGTCAATCCTGAGATGAGAAAAATGGGCCTTAGAAATAGGTTCACGAAATTCTTACGTTTCTACTACGGGAGAAGCAGACACGGTATTGAAGCAATTCTGAAGTTTATTTACTAGTGCTCTAAAGCGGTTATAGGAATAAGTCCTACCTGGCCTTTGGACAGCGCATGCAGTTTCTTCTGATGGCGGAGGGAACGCACGTCGCTCGAAACAGAGTTGTCTGTATCTGGACTTTCGGTCACAACTTCCAGGCCACGGGGCACCAGAACTAACTCCATCTGCAAGAGGACGACACTAATTTAGAGGAAAATCAGCAGAGACAGGTTGTCAACTCTGGTGTAGTATGACCTGAAACCAAAGACAAAATTTTAAACTATAATAAAAAATACATGTATTTTATGTACCATCAATGCATAGTAGCAATAACATTCGACGTGGAAAAGCAGTACCTAAATCTTTTAGCAAATCATATGGTATAAAGTTCCTACCTAAAGAAGCTACTCAGAATTTTCAAAATAGTTATAGGGGCAATTTAGTGCAAGACAAAGGAGAGATTTTTTTTTTTTTTTTAAATTGCAATGGAGCACAGGCTCCGGTGGAAATTTCCCTACACACCCATCTTCGCCCTATCCTGCACCCACCTACATTTGCCCTCTACAAATGTTATCTTTAAATTCTTTCAAAGTTTTCGGTAAATTATTCATCATTTCACTTGGTAACTCATTCCAATCACTGACACCCTTACCTAAAAAAGAGAATCTTCCCACACCCTTGTACCTGAAATCGAGTGCCAGCTTGTGGTTATGGTCATCTTTTCCCTTCCATGCACTACTTTTTATACCTACTGCAATATCTTTCCATGCCTCATCGCCAGTATACGCCCTGTACACTCCCATGACCCTCCTCATCCTCCTCCTGTCTTGCAATGAATCCCATTCCAGCTCCTTTATCATATCTGTCACTGATTGCATTCTGCGATAATTTCCAGAAACAAATCTAGCAGCCCTTCTTTGCACCTTCTCCAACTCCTGTATTTGATACGTAAAATGAGGGTCCCATACTACACTACCATATTCGAGCAATGGTCTGACCAAAGTTTTGTAACCCAATTCCCTTACTTCTCTCCTGCATCCCCTCATCACTCTCTCCAACAAGTGCAGAACTTTGAAACCTTTTCCTACCACCTGTCCTATGTGTCCTGCTCAGTTAAGCTTGTTATCAAAAGTAATTCCAAGATATTTACATTTCAAGTCTTCAGCAAGCCATTCTTCCCCCACCTTATATTCATAATTAACCTTTTGTTTTTTATTTGTGTATCTAATGAGCTGACTCTTCTTTGCATTTATCTTCATCCCATTTACTGCAACACAAAGGAGAGATATATTGTAATATCACAATACAGACGTAGATTAAGTGGAAAATCGGCACTGGGCGACACGTAAGCCTCCAGAGGAGGGTACTATCTTACTTATAATGAATCGATCGCAGTAGCTATATATGAGACTGTTGTGTAACGTATTGGCAATATTTCGCTCTGGGAACTTTTGCGTCTAGAATTAGGACTAAAATTCCATAAGATTAGTTGCTGGCCCGGTTTCCTTTGTGTAAAGGGTGTAAGGTGTCAAGGCCCCTTACAATTTTTGACAAAAATGTTTTTTTAAAATTAAATATTATTCTTGCTTTGTTGATACAAATGTGTTAAAGTTGTGTGCAAAATAAAAGCTAGGTGAATATTGGAGTGCCGGAATATCTATGAACAGTGGCGTCTACGACATGAATATCTTTGGACAAAAGATAAAAAAAGAAAGATATTTCTGGCGAGAGAGTGTGCGAGAATGTAAGATATAGAGAGCATGTGGTGGTATAAAACGGAACGTAGAAGTCTGTTATTCTGTAGTGTATTGTAAAGAAGTGTATTCTCTACCAAGTGTTTAATAATAAATTTGTTTTCGAGTGTTTTCAAATGATCTTGTAGTGATATATGTATTATTTTGTTCTGAGCTGTGAAATAATATAATGTGTCGACTTCTATAGCTAGTATTTCAGCTTACCGACGGGCATATTATACATCAAGAAGATCTGTAGTAAAGTGCTCATACCAGCAAAAATAAAGCAGGTAACTTACAAGGGTAGACGGTGAACCAGAAGGCACGTACTACAAGCATCTGTACGCTCTCTATGGCAGCTAGAGCAGCGAAGAAAAATCATTTATCAGACTCTCGTTTCGGCATGAGAAAGCTACAGGGACCCATACGACCTCCGGTTGTGGGAAATTGTGTTCTGTTTAAAGTATTTGGCATGGGTAAAGGGAATGAAGGCCAACCATACAGTTTTATTGCAATACTCTGCCGTGTTGTTACTGGGTTGAAACAAATAGGGAGAGAGTTCTTTGGCAAGCGATGGGATACGTTGATACGTCTGAGGAGGACACGCGGTATGAAAACCAAAATTTTTTGCAACGCGTATAGGGGATGACGAGAATTCTGTATCTGGTCACCGCCGACCAATTGGGCATCCATAAATTACGTTAGGTGTTTTTCCGGATTTCCAGATCCCCCCCCCCTCCCCTCTGGTGAGACTTCGTGAGATCTGGTCTGTGCAACCCCCTCCCCCCCTCCCCCCCCCTCCCCCACTCCCCGGTGAGATCTGGTCCTTGTGACAGCCCCCCCTAGAAATCGCCCTCGCAACTTTTGACATTTTTTTAGGTCTCACCCTTCCAAAGCCGGTTACCCCCACTTTTCAACGAAATCCCCCCTTTTTTTAGCTCTGCAGTCCAACAAAAATTTCCTCCAAATCCTCACGTGAAATTTCCGTTGACCCCCTCCCCCTTGGTGAGATTTCGCGGTCCCCCCCCCCCATTTCACATCACGTAATTTATGGACGCCCCCAAACGCAGTTTCTGAGGGTGCGTCCATTAATTACGTGAGGTTAAATAGGGAGGAGGGGGGTCCGCCGAGATCTTCTAACGAAACCTCACCAAGGGGAGAGGAGGGGGTCAAGGGAAATCTCACGTGAGATTTTGAAATTCTTGTAGAACCGTAGAGCTAAAAAAAAAAAAAAAAAAAGTCTACAAATGACGCGAAAGTCGACTTTAGGGGGGGGGGGTTACAACCGCCCTTGGAAGCATGAGACCTAAAAAGAAAGGTCTCAAAAAAGTTACGTGGTCATTTTAGAGGGGGGAGGGGCCAGGTATCACGAAGTCTCACCAGAAAAGGGGGGGGGGTTCCGGAATTCTGGAAAAACACCTCACATCATGGACGTCCGCCTAACCAATGTTATCGCAGAGCGGTACATCACCACCACCTGCTCGCCTATACAGTTAAGTCTGCAGATTAGGGGTGCAGCTCTATTGAATCAACTATAGTGTATATGAGAGAAAATGGCAATAGTTAGGGAGCGTCCCTAAACCACGTAGCTCAATTTTGGTCTCCTGTGAACCCACCTCCTCCCCACGTAGCCCTACGTGGCTTTTTCCTCTACCCGCCCCCCCTCCCTTTCCCACGTAGCATTTGGCTTTTTTCCCTTTTGATTCCAGAAGACATTTTGTACTGATTTCTTCCGTCAGGCTATTGTAAATTACATACGGAGATAATTAACTGAGGGTAATAAGTATCCACATGCTGTTGTATGTTCTGTTCCTCATTTTAACTGTGAAAAATGTTAAGAAAGGAAAGCTACGTGGGCTGGTTCGAAAACTCCCCTCTCCCCCACGTATCCCAGCGTAGCCTTCCAGCCAACCCCTCCCTCCCTTCCTCCCCCTGACCGAGCCACGTAGTTTGTGCACTCTCCCTTGTCAACAATTTATCAAACCCGTGCACGATCAAGTATTTTCCCACTTGTTCCCTAATTGAGTTAACTACTGAGCACGACTAATGTCCTTTGAGTAAAATAATACTTTTCCTAACTTTTCTTAGCTGTAAGAGATACATTTGATGATTACAAATTCATTGATTGAGAAATATATCGAGTGATTTAATCAAAATGTTTGTAAACCAACCTTAATCCTTCCTGAAAGTATGTCTCGTCCTTTTGGCACACTGATGAATTATAAACAGTGTAAAGGATGTCTTAGCTGCATGATACCCATAAACGAATGGTCAGAAAGCATTACCTCACTCAACACAGGTCACCACATACAGTAAGACCTATTCAGCTTGCAGACAGCGAAGTCTCTGGAGCTCTGATTTTCGGAGGTGCCCAGTCGTTTAGTGATTCTCTATTAATAAGAATGGTCGAAGACATTTAACTTAACGTTTAACTTGATATCTGCAACAATAACTGTGATTTCAACTGGCTGTCTGCATCACCTGCCCACTAGCATCCCGCTATGTCATATCAGTGAAGAGGTTATGAGGAGACAGCCAGGGACCTGCAACTGAAGGAAATATTTGGGTTAAGACACGCTGAATCTCACCGTCTCTTTCGAGAAATCTCCTGTTGGTGCCGAGAGGTCCGTGGCGTTGATCCCGACTTCTGACACCGTTTGTACGGCGCAGTCCTTGAGCTTGCCAATAGAAGTCGCAGAGCAGGCACGCTTAGCCGCAGGACGGTGATCTCCAGCCTGAGATAAAGGAGAAGATACCACAATACAGTAACCAGTAATCACTCTGATACAGTCACGAACTCTGACATTTATAGCTAATAAGGATGAAATTATATGCATAGTACCATGTCCTAGCAGAACACTCATCGGGGGCAGGTTTAAGGCAGCCTTCCTCACAAAATTACGATAAACACGTCGTATTACGTACAGTTTGTGCAAGTATTCCATCCGTAGGTTGTTGTACACATTATTTCGTTGAATGTTATATGTGAGTGAACTGTGCCGAAATGATTTAATCCAGCTGTCGTGGAAAAACGACTACTTAGGCAGTCAAGTTTATCTGTACCCATAGCGTAGACTACGACATCGACAAACCAATGTGTTGGAATTTTCGATAAGGTCTTATCATGATTTTTGCGGATTTTACTCCGTGGAGCGTGGATTAGTGATCATTCAATCGATATGTTTGCACATGGCATAATGCACCTTGTCCGATAGCTAGAATATACTACAATCGTCAAATACTAACTCATATCAGGCTTTCACATGAGTTATTTACATCACAAACTGAACTGAATTGACTTCAAGAGATTAACTGAGTTATTCCAAGGGTTTGAAAACCGCTGCTAAGTTATTACACGATTAAAATGAACTATGTAGACACAGTTCATGACACACATTACGTCGAGAAGTAATTTACTAGGGCCTACTGAATTTTTTGAAAACACATCAAATATACGCTAAAGATTCCTAATACAATCCTGGCAGAGGCTGTATATTCCATCAAATATAAAAACCTTCAATATGCTATAAAGTATTAGGATGTGACTTAAAATCTTCTCTACGACTTTAGAACATTAATATTATTTTATTATAACTATTTTAGGGCATGAATTCAAGAATTATTGACAATTCTAGCCACAAATTGTACTCTGCGTCAAAGATATCAGGTCTTTTTTCCAGGTTTTGCGTTACTTGAAATCAGAAAAGATTTCGCTCTACCATCTCCAAGGAGAACTAAAGTAAGTTTGTAACAATTTACTGTTATTTTTTTATGCAACCTACTCGTCGTTTTGGCATTACAAAAACATTTATGGCTTCACTAAAATATGATTTTTCTTTACTTCTGCAAATAATGAACATGCATTTACGAAATTAAGAAATTTTAAGTAGTATTTCACGTGTTTATTTATTTTTCTTTCGTGCATACTATTCGTAGTAAGGCAATTCAATGTAATATTCGATGCTTTAAATATTTGTATTTGACTTAAAATATGTTCCAGTAATTTCTTACGTGCATGAACGCCTATGGTAAAAATTTCTCCTCAAACATTTAAAATCGCGTACATAAATCTGCAGGCAAATCTTTACTATAATTTCGTAAGCTCACTCACTCACCTCGACAGCTGCTGCTTGGGGAGCCGTGACGTCACGCACCGGCCTCCGCTAGAAGATTAACAGCGACCAGAGATGTTATTAGATATTCTAGGTTATACGCATAATTTAATAGCTAAGCAACTACTATTTAGTGAATTGCTATAATACATTCATCAAGTTAGCTTTTGACAGCATTTCATTTTGTTAATATCACGCTGCTTCTCCATAATTAGTTTCTAAGTTGCGCAACAGACTTGAGGTTAAGTCTATTAAAACTAAATGCGTTTTCTTTGTTTTTTACGTTGGCGCATGTTCACTGTAATCGGGCCATGACGTTATTTATCTTATCTTTAAACGAGCAATTTTTGCATTTATTTTGTGTATCTCAGAAACGGCTATAACTATTTTGATGAAATTTCATATTTAGATTAAAAAAAAAATAGCTAAATAGTTTTCTACCCCGCAAAAACGCAATCTTATAAAAATTCGAACAATTTTTGTACTTGGTATCTCCAAAACGGCTCTAACACCCTCTCGTAGACGATTCAAGTACCAAAAAATATACTAATAGTTTCTCTTTGGTTTCGACAAGGAACTCTTATATATTTAAACGAACAGTTCTGGTATACTAGCTGACCCGTTCGAATTCTAACACTACATTTTTAACAGTTAAACATTTGAAAAGAAGATATTTAAAAAATAGACACTTGCTGTGTCAGATGTGGTACTTTATTTTCCAAAACTTCTTTGGAAATAATATTAGCAGTTATAATGTAGGCCTAATCATCGTTTACTTTTCGACCGTATATGTGATGTGTAAACATCAATATTATTGAATTGTAAAAAGTTATCATTAAATACTACCAGTTTAATTGTAAAACATTAAAAAAAATAAGTTTTTAAAAAACAGATCCTGGCTTTATGAAATGCGATGTTTTCAAATTTCTTTACCATATAAAACATCGTTGAGAATAATATTAACATAATAGCAGCATTTTCGTCTCGGATACAGCTTACGTAGAAGGTTCAGCTAATGTCTGCTGATGTTATTTAAGTTTCTCTTTGATTCGAGCAATTCAAAATGCCTAGAAAGTCGTTAAGAAAAACTTTTAACTACCTCCAAGAAAAAAAAACAATAACATACGTGACACCCTTGAAAAAAAAAAAAAAAAGCTGACACAAAAAAATAATAATAAATAAATAAATAAAACGGCTCGTAATCTCGTAGAATTTTAAGGCTCCAGTGAGCCTACTGTTTTATCTTTGGTTATAGTAAGCAACTACTGTGAGCTTCGAAATGCCTTTAAGAATTTTTTTTAACTACAATCAAATTTCACGCAGTCAAGACTCATCTGAAGAAATCCTAAAAGAAAATCGTCTCAGCCAAGTTACTTGAACTTCGCCCAGTGAAGACTCAATTCAAGAAAATCCTGACGGAATTCGACCTAAGCAGGTTTCTATTCATGAAACGCTGTTATTAAAATAAAATGTTGAATTATTATTTAAAATTTTTATTTAACCGACTGTAAATCTTATGTAAGTAGGAAAGAAATATATTGAATGTATAACAAATTGTATAGGTCTGGCAGCTCAAATGCAATTGGTGAGGAAAAATGTGGTTACTGCACTAGCTCTCAAAAAATTCTGTCTACGATCCAGGGTTCAAATCGCGATGGGGGCAAAAATTTTTAAGACTTGTATTTGGCATTCTGGCGTTCGGATTCTCCATTAAATTGGAGTTCCCAGCGAAAAGGGAGCGTGCATAAACCACGTAGTTCCATTTTGGTTTCCTGTGAACCCCCCCCCCCCCCCCCATACGTAGCACGTTGCACATAGCACGTAGCTTTTTTCCCTTTTGATTCCAGAAGATGTTTTGTACTGCTTTCTCTTGTCAGACTATTGTAAATTACATGCGGAGATAATTAACTGAGGGAAATAAATATTCACATGCTGTTGTGTGTTTTGTTCCTCGTTTTAACTGTGAAAAATGTTATGAAAGGCCTGGCTCGGAACCCCCCCTCCCACCACGTAGTTAAGCATAGCCTTCCAGCCAACCCCTCCCCCCTGGACCGAGCCACGTAGTTTGTGCACGCTCCCAAAAGAACTGGCCGTCCTACCTCTGCTACAATGGTTTAGTATGTCCCTGGAGGATCCAACCAGCCTTCAGGTTAGGTTTTTATACTGTCTATATATTTAATCTATCCACTCTAATACTATTATTTGAGCAGCACTTGTAAATTAATTTCTCACAAACTTTCCTAAGGATTTTGATGAAATCTTGCATACTGAACAGAAATCGAAAGATGCCGAGCAAAGATCGGTCACCCAGGTACTTTATTTAAATTTTGCAGAGTGAATCCTCAGGATGAAACACAAGTATTTTAGCCAGATGACGTCACCAGGATAACCTTTGACCCTAAAGCCGGAACTACTCTATACCAGTGAACATATTTAAAAAACCGTCACTAGCTTACGTTAATGTGTCTAATATATACAGTTGGTTAATTTTTCTTTTAATATATTGTGGAGCACCATTATAGCAGGTTTATAGCTATTCTCACCTGTAGTACTTTAGCAGCTCGTATCGAATTCTCTCTTGAGGTTCCTGAAGCTGTTTTGATGGCTGCAATGGTGGAGGTCATCTTGTTCCTGTTCCACGGGGCCCTGTACACCAGAAACCCATCACACCTACAGAAAGCATTCCACAACACAAATATGTTCCAAAACTCCTTTTGTGCAACCTTAATGGAATTCCGTTCTAGTTCTACTTAGAAAAACGAATTCTGACAATTTTCTATATTTAAAAAATTGGATTTTGGAAATACAGAACTCGATTGAACACTCGACTAGACATTGGTTCATCATCAAGGGTCTGTTAATCACCTTATTTCAGGTAAGCCGGAAATGATTGCGGATATTGAGCAGGTTGATTAGACACATGCCGGATTGCATCCGATAAGCAATCATCAAGATATTACCCTCCATGTTCTTTGCTACAAGCCTTTTTTAAGGTTTTGTAGCTCCAGAGTAAAAAACTAAACAGTCTATCAAAGTGTCGTAAGTTCTGAACTATTTAGGAGTAGACAAATTGCGGCAGGCCTTTAGGAATAGGGACGTTTAAGGAAAAATTAGGAAGATAAGGTTCTACCGTTAGGTAATAACCAAGGGAGAGATGTAGGCCCACTCCTGAAGGATCTTTTAGTGGGCGTCCATAAATTACGTGAGGTGAAATAGGGGAGGGGGGGGGAGGTCCGACGAAATCTCACCAAGAGGGAGGGGGGATCAACGGAAATCTCACGTGAGATTTTCGAAATTTATTTGGAGCGTAGAGCTAAAAAAAAAAGGTATAAAAAAGAAGCTAAAATCGATTTTGGGGGGTATTTAATCGAAAAGTGGGGGTGTAAGCAACTCGACTTTGGAAGGGTGAGACCTAAAAAAAGCTCTCAAAAAGTTGCTAGGGTGATTTCTAGAAGGGGGGGGGGGGTCCTCGCGGACCGAATCTCACCAGAGGGAGGGGGCTAGGACCAGATCTCACGAAGTCTCACCAGAGGGGGGAGGGAGGGGTCCGGAATTCCGGAAAGACACCTCACGTAATTTATGGATGCCCCCTTAGGCACAGGTTACCAGGGCACAAGTTTTTCAAACCTAGTGCAACATTAGTTCAGGTAATAGAGGATATAGGTTCACTTTGTAGGCGTTTCACTAAGGACTGTAGAATAGTGATGGTGGAAGGTGCCGGTAATAATATTGGCAGAAACGTGAGTTATAGTATATAGAGTGACCTGAGGAAGGTAATGAAGTAGGCGCAGCATACCAGGATGGGAATCATGCAGGTCCTAAATCGCCATGACCACCCACAATTGAACGACGCTGTGAGGCGGGTAAACGTGAAAACGGAGGTACTGCTTGAGAAAGGCATTAATTCTCCCTTGGTAATTGTGCCTGTGAACACCATCGCTACAACTAAATGCAAGGGGCAAGGGAGGGAGTACTTTCTGAATTGTAGCTACAGCTATAAGGGAGTCCACTTCCAGTGATGTGCCTTTCTTAAGTTAGGGGATTGTCCATAAACCACGTAACTACAATTTGGCCTCCTGTGAACCCTCCAACACCAGCCCCCCACGTAGCCCGTCGTGGCTTTTGCCTATACCCCTCTCCCCCCCTCCTCCACGAAGCACGTAGCTTCTTCCCTTTTTGATTCCAGAAGACATTTTGTAGTTTTGTTTTGTAAATTACATACTGAGATAATTAAATGAAGGAAATAAATACTCACATGCTGTTGTGTGTTCTGTGCCTCATTGTAACTATAAAATAATAATAAAATAATAAACTTTTTAATGTACCATGTTTTTATAACTGACTAAAGAGTATAAAGTAATTTCCCTAATCCTTATGAAGGATAAAACCACATACAGATTTCTAACTTCTTCTAAATTGTCCTCAAAATTTATACTTGGAAATCTTTGAAAGCTATTAAAAGGCTTGTAAGATTGGTGACGAAAAACATTGGGCGCATGCAACTGATAATTGATGCATTAATAGCTCTACTAACAATTTTATTGCGCCGCAAATAATGTGAGCTGATAAGCAAGTTCTTTCATTGATAACTACTCTCTACACTTCTTATAGTTATGTATTCTAAGCACCCAATGTGTTTCGTCACCAATCTTACAAGTATTTTAATAGCTATCAAAAATTTCTAATTATAAATTTTCAGGAAATTCAGAAGACGTTAGAAATCTGTATGTGGTTTTATCCTTCATAAGGATTAGGGAAATTATTTTATACTTTTTAGTCCATTATAAAAACACGGTACATTAAAAAGTATTTTTTATTTTATTATTATTTTCTGCTTTTTAGGGTTATGTCAGTGAAAATTTGTAAGGTAAAGGTCATGACGGCTCTTACCGCATGGCGTAGGTTTCACGGAGGTAGAGCTCTGGACTCCCTGTACAACCTTCGGCACTGGAATAGATGTGACGTGGTCAGCGCCACTAATTGATTTTAAATACTTTGATGTCATAATCACAGATAAATGCTACACTTCCAAGTTTTTTTAATAGAAAACATTTAATTATCTCCATCCCGGGGAAATAAGGAACAAAACAAAAGACGAATTATGCATATCCATCGTTTGAATCATAAGTTATGGTCTGGAATTCGAACAAAAATCCAATAGAAAAAAGCACTTTTAGTCCTGCTAGAAAGAAATCTTCAGGGAGCATTTTCAATTTTTCTTTTCCTAAAAATATTATTCAGAATACAGCAAACATTTTAAAAAATTAGCCTAATTGGTCCCTAGAAAATTTACTTTCAGTTTTTACCGATTTTTCCTATTTTCCGGTCAACTTTTCCATTTTTCTTTCTCAGAAAACCTTATTCATACCATTAAATACAATTAAAAAACAACTAAATTGGTCCATTGAAAAAATTACTTTCAGGTTTTCCATAATTTTCCAGCCAAAATTTCCAATTTTTCTTTTTTTAAAAACCTTATTCGGACTATTACGAACATTTAAAAAAATTAACCAAATCAGCACACAGAAAAAAAGACTTTCAGTTTTCTCCGAATTTTCCAATTTTCCGGGCAATTTCTCCAATTATTCATTAACTAAAAACCTTATTCGGATTATTACGACCATTTTAAAAAATTAGCCAACTCGGTCTATAGAAAAAAGCACTTTCAGTTTTACCCGAATATTCCATGCAACTTTTCGTTTTTCTTTCTTTAAAAACCTTATTCGGTCTATTAAGACAATTTAAAAAATTAGCCAAATTGGTGCACAGAAACAAAGACTTCCAGTTTTCTCAGAATTTTCCATTTTTGTGGACAACTTTTCCAGTTTTTCGTTCATTAAAAACCTTATTCGAACTATTATGATCATTTCAAAAATAAGCCAAATTGGTACACTCAAAAAAGTATTTCAGTTTTCTCCGAATTTTCCGGGTAAGTTTTCCAATTTTTCAATAACTAAAAGCCTTATTCGGATTATTACGAACATTTAAAAGAAATTAGGTAAATAGGTCCATAGAAAAGAACACTTTCAGTTTTTCCGGACAACTTTCCCCATTTTTTCCAAAATTTTCATGCATTGTCAAGGTCAAAATTTCAATTCTCTAGCTCATCGAGAAGTTAGTTTAAAATCAATACAAAATTCCACCCTGACAGACAAAGCCCAAAGCTAGTTAATAAAAACATTTTTAAAAAAACTAGTTTTCGTATCGACAAAAAGGCTTTCAGCAATAACGGATAACTTTCTGCCTCGCATTCGGGAGGACGCCGGTTCGAATCCCCGTCTGGGCATCCAGATATGGATTTACCATGATTTCCCCAAATCATTCCAGGCGAATGCCGGGTTGCTTCCTTCAAAAGGCTATGGCATAAATCTTCCCCATTCCTTGTCCCAAATCCCATCTCGCCTCTAATGACATCGACGTCGACGAGGTGTAAAGCCATAACTAAAAAAAAAAACCTTCAGCAATAAAAATCATCTCTAAGTGCTATATGCAAGAAATTTTGTAAGCTATGCCATACTGATAGTGTAGCACTAGATATTTCTAAGTCATTTGACAGAGTAGGCCATAAAATGGTGGTACATACGATAGGAGTGGATGAAAAAGTGATTTTTTGGAAACAGGCGTTCTTAAAAGTAAAGATTTAGGATAGGGAATGCTGTATAAAATGAAGTGGAGGTGAAAATGGAAGTGTCACAGAGTAGTGTAATTGGCCCATTGCTATTAATTCTTTTAATTAGATGCTAGTGTTAATGGTTCACAATAGAAGATAGGTTGTTTGCAGATGACATAATGTTATATAAGAGGAGAATGTGAACAGCTGCAGGGTGATCTGGACAGGATACCCTGCTGCACGCAAAGAAGCATCAGCTTAATAGATGCTGAGGTAAACACTAAGGGTTAATTACGATTATAGGGTGGGGGAGGAATTAATTTAATTTAATTGCAATTGCAATGGAACACACACGCTCTGGTGACAATATTCCTACATCCCAATCTCTTTTTAATTGCTTGCTGAAGATTTGAAATGTAAATAACTTGACATAACATTTGATAGTAAACTCAAGTGGGCAGGACACATTGGACAGGTGGTAGGAAAAGGTTTCAAAATTCTGCACTTGTTGGAGAGAGTGATGAGAGGATGTACCAGAGAAGTAAAGGAATTGAATTACAAAACTTCGGTCAGACCATTGCTTTAATATGACACTGTTGTACAAAACCCACATTTTGGGTATGCATTTAATATTTAATTAAATTGCAATGGGGCACACGCTCCGGTGGCAATTTCCCTACACACCCATCTTCTCCCTTTTCTGCACCAACCTCTAAAAATTTTAACTCTAATTTCTTTCAAGGTTTTTGGCAAATCATTCATCACTTCTATTGGTAACTTATTCTAATCCCTGACACCCTTCCTAAACCCTTGTGCCTGAAATCTAGTACCAGCTTGTGATCACGTTCATCTTTTTCCTTTCAATGAATAACTTACAATTCTTACACCAATATCTTTCCATGCCTCATCGCCAATATACGCCTTGTACACTCCCATGACCCTCTTCATCCTTCTTCTGTCTTCCAATGAATCCCATTCCAGCTCTTTTATCATATCTGTTACTGATTGCGTTCTGCGAAGAAGATGCTAGGAAGGGCACAATCAGTAACTGATATGATAAAGGAGATGGAATGGGACTCAGTGGAAGTCAGAAGGAGGGTGAAGAGAGCGTACAAGGCATATATTGGTTATGAAGGGTGGAAGTAAAGTGGTGGAAGGATTGTAAGAGGTGCAATGAAAAAAAGAGATGACCATGACCACAAGCTGACACTCGATTTCAAGCATAAGGGTGAGATAAATTTTGTTTGTACGTAAATTAGTCAGGGCTTGGAATACGGTACAAAGGGAAATGATGAATAATTTAGCTAACACTGTAAGAATATTTTATTTAAACGAAACTTTCTTGAATATATGCATTTGCAACCTCGGAAACGGATCTAACGATTGTAATGAAATTTCATATTTAGATAACGTATTGTTTTTAATATTACCTAAATAGTTGTCTTCCCTCAAAAACCAATTTTACAAAATACGAATTTTTGCACTTGGCATCTCGAAAACGGCTTTAATGCCGTATCGTAGACTACTAATAGTTTCTCTTTGGATTCAACAAGGAACTCTTATATATGTAAGCTGGACATATTTTAAACTTCATAGATACAACGATTAAGATACGTATCATCCAACTGAGAATTTCATTATTTTTATAATAAGTATATAGTGAATACATTCATTTTGAATTTTTTTTAATCATTTCCGAGAAAATATTTTTCAGCTGATTATCTACCATTTGAAAAACTAATTCTCAAAACGTTTTAAAAAAGTATTTACAATTATTTTGTTGAAATAAATTTAATACATAATTTTCAGTGCGCTAGAGTAACACCCTCTTGTAAATGCATTTTTTAAAAAAAAAAAAAAAACGACCAGTTCGTGTATATATTTGCCAACTTAGCAACGGCTCTATCAATTTTGATGAAATTTCATATTTAAAAAAACGTTTTGTTTTTTAAGTTACCGAAATAGTTGTCTTTACGGCAAAAAAAAAAGTTCACAAAATACGAACAATTTATGCCCTTGGTATCTCGAAAAGGCTCTAACGCCATCTCATAGACGATTCAGGTACCGCAAAACATACTAATAGTTTCTCTTTGGATTCAACAAGGAACTCATATTATTAAACGAACAGTTCTTGTAAACCAGCTGGCCGTGTGGAATACAAGCACTTCAAGCTTAATTGTAAAACATTTAAAAAGAATGTATTTAAAAAAAATAGTTTTTGGCTTTGTCAGAAGTGTTTACTTTACAAAACTTCTCTGAAAAAAATATTAGCAGCTATAATGTAATCGTCATTTGCTTTTTGACCTTATGTGTCTTTATTACAAACATCAATATTACTGAATTGTAAAAAATGGTTAGCATAAAATAATACCAGTATCATTTTAAAAAATTTAAAAAGTTGATTTTAAAAAAAATAGATTGTGGGTTTGTCAGATGCGATTTTTTCAAATTTCTTTACCTCATAAATTTTTTAAAAAAATATTAACGTAATAGCAGCATTTTTTATCTAGGAAACGGCTGTCGTAGTTTCTCTTTGATTCGAGCAAGGAAATGTGCGCTTCGAAATGCCTAGAAAACCGTTGAGAAAAAACTTTTAACTACCTCCAAGAAAAAAAAATAATAACATAACTGAAAAAGTAGAAGCTTACACAAAAAAAAAATTTACCGGCACGCAATCTCGTAGGATTTTGAAGTACCAGTGAGCCTACTGTTTTATCGTTGGTTGTAGCATGCAACTGGGTGATTCGAAATGCATAGGAAGCCTTTAAGAAAAAAAAAATTAACTACAATCAAAGTTCATGCAGTCAAGACTCGTCTCAAGAAAACCTGAAAGAAAATCGTCTCAACCAATTTACTCGAATCATATATATATTTCTATAAAGTGTTTTTTTTGTCACAAGCCATTATCTCCCTTCATGCTTAACCCAAATCAATGAATGAGGTGTCATTTCAAAGATATTGGTCTCCACTTTGGGCACATCATATTTTAATAGTGGAGCTTTCGGAATTTGACACTTAGACAAATATGTCAATATTTCTAAAATGCTGTTTTCTTGTATTATGAGTCATTTTTCTCCTTGGATACCTATCTGAAATCGTTTAATGAAGTATCTTTTAAAATTCTAAGATCTTCGCTTTGGTGACATGATATATTTTAGAATTCAACCCTTAAAGGGCAAAAGTATCAATATTTCTGCAACGCGTTTCTGTGTCACGAGCCATTTATCTCCCTTCATATCTAACTGATATAGATAAATGAGATATCATTTTAAAAATTAAGGTCTCCGGAATTTTTCGTAACTCGACCCTTAAAGGGCAAAATTACCAACATTTCCATAACATATATATGTTGTTCTTTTTTTTTTGCCACTAGCCATTTATCTCCCTTTATTTCTAACGCTATCGAGAAATGAGGTATTATTTTAGAAATTAAGGTCTGCGCTTTGGTTAAATCAAATTTTAAGAAAAGGAATTTTTTGGAATTTGACCCTACAAGGGCAAAAGTATTAATATTTCTACAACGCGTTTTTGTGTCACAAACCATTTATCCCACTTGATATCTAATCGATATAGATAAATGAAGTATCGTATTACAGATTAAGGTCTCAGCCATGGTCACATTTTAAGAAAGAAATTTTTCTCATTTCACCCTTAAAGAGCAAAAATACCAGTATTTCTGAAATTGATTTTTTTGTGTCTCGAGTCATTTATCTCCCTTGATAATTAAACGAAATTGATAAACGAGGTATCATTTTAAAGACGGAGGTATTCGGTTTTGTTACACCACAGTTTGAGAAAGGAATTTTTCAAAATTCGACCCTTAAAAGGTAAAAGTATTAATATTTCTACAACGCATTTTTCTGTCACGAGCCATTTATCACCCTTGAAACCTAACCGAAATCATTTTAAAGATTAAATTATTCGCTTTAGTCACATCATGTTTTAAGAAAGAACTTTCTCCAAATTTATCATTTAAAGACTTGAGGAGGCATGTGACAGAACAGAAACATTTAATAAAAAAAAACATATTTTTGTGCCATGAGAGTGAACAAAAATCGATATATTTACTCCTATAGCAAAGAAATGTAAGTTGCCATGGCGGTCAAAAATCAAGAGATAGCTAGAGGTTAGCGACATAAAGACCGAACGGTTGCTTTGAAACCATTTCACTGCTGAAGAACCTTGCATTCTTCGAATACTATAAGTCCGATGTAGTTCCTAGAGGAATATGAGTTGTGAATAATAAACAATATATTTTTAAAGCAAAAGAACTGAGTTATTAATAATTATAACCAGTCACGCTATAACAGGAGTACTAAGGGGAGAGGGAAACCCATCGAACTTGACCGGTTCTCCCGCTAGGCATTGTCCTCTTAGTGGCAGATGGTTTTGTTGGGTGGTAGAGTAGACGGAGTGAGTTGTAGGAGAGTTAGGAACCAAGATACTTCAAATGACGATCCCACTACTTACAGCATGAAGCCTAGCGAAACGCGATTTAAAGTTATACGGTCGGATAGGATAGGATAAGACACAAACACAATCAACCGATGGATCCAACTTGTCAGCAAGGCACTGTGGGAGCTGCTAGTAGTTCCACAGTGGTGGTAGGTGTTCTCAGCAAATTGAACTGGTTCATGACAGGATATGCTCAGCTGCTAGATAACCATTTACAGCCATTTATGGACTTTACTTAACCTGATAACGGTGGAAAGATTCAGGATGAAAGTGTGCTTCGTCAACGTGCCCGTTGGTGGAGGAAGTGCCAGGAAGTGATTTGGGCACTTACATCCCCAGTCGTGTATGGAATATGACTAACAGAGTCATTTGTGTGTGTGGTCCAACATCAATCACAACCACCAAATTACAGGTGGCTATTGCACAACCCTCATGAGGACTAATTGACTCTATATATCGTCGAGTAGCTACAGTTTGCACAGGTAAGAGAGGATTCTCAGAGAGTTATGGACGTATCCCTTGACTTTCTGCTGGTGAACCAGTACAATTGAAAGCTGTGACGGGAAAAAACTCTAACTTGGAGACCATCAGACATGTTAATAACGGATTTCGATCTCCTTCATATATGTTGAAGGGTACACGGCATATATGCCTGTGGTATAATCGTTTCTCAAAATTAGCCCTGGTTTTTAAGATAATCACGTGGAAATAAAAAAAGAATTCTAAATGCCCAGTATGTAGTAAATTATTGACCCTTACTATCAAATAGGAGCGATAGGGGGTTATTTTCATAATTTTCTGTCCCGAGTTCAAATCCCCGCTGAATCAAATATTTTTATTTATTTTTATCTTCAAAAATTGTCACGCTTGACTTATTTATTTTGTTTAAAACTTTATTTACACACTTTTGTTGCGTGAAATAAAATTTAAAATAAATCACATTGCTTATAACAGATATACCAAACATAATTTCGACCCATATATCAACAATGGTTTCCTAATATGACTCGCCCATACCCAATGAAATTAAATCAGTTGGCGAATCTGCTAGTAAACTGGAATCTGACACAAGAATTTTGCAATGTTTATAAGCATTTGTCACTTGTTCTTCCATTTCCTTGTTGAGCTCCATTTTTTCTTCACCGATAGGCCTACTATTTTATTTTCAACCATTTACACGCAACTGTTCTTGGAACGAACGAGTGTAGAAGAAAGAAAGAAAACCCTTCTTCCCAATGCTACGTATTTCGTTTAAAATACTTCTTGATGATATACAAGTAAGGAAACGACGAAGATGAAATAAATAACATGATAGTAACTATTTCAATTGAAACAACTTATTAACAAAAAGTGAAAAAATAATGTAATAATGGAGACTTTCCTGACGTATGATTGCAATGAAGTTTTCAAGGGTGTGCGGCCGATTTGTGTTGTGAAAAGACAATACGTTGGTAGACCCGTGAAAAAAAGAATTTCAGGTAAAAAAATGACGCTGAATTTTAGGTAATGTTATTTGTTTTAAATATTATTTCACTCAATAAAACTACATAAATGAAGTTTTAACAAAATAATAAGGTCAATCTTGAAAATTTCTGAAGATAAAAATAAATAAATATATTTGATTCTGCGGGGATTTGAACTCGGGTCAGAAAATTATGAAACGAATACCCTACCGCAGAGACCACGCTGCCATTTTGAGAACCGGAGGAAATAATTTACTACATACCTGACATTTAGAATTTATTGTTTATTTGCACGAGAATAATTCAAAAACTAGGGCGCATTTTGAGAAACGACTATATCACAGACATATATGCTGTGTATCCTTCAACATATATGAAGGAGATCGAAATCCGTTCTTAACAAGTCTGATGGTTCCCAAGTAAGATGAAGACTACAAGTGAACTGCATGTGAACAGAGGGTTTGCTACTCACCACCCTCCGACCTGGTCGCAGGAAGAGCTCATCCTGAAGGAGCAGTTATCTTCCTCGTCGGAGAAGACAGACGGTGACGTGGAGTCGCTGAGGAAGCCGTCGGGGTGACTGGGTGAAGCCAGCATGCTGCTGTCTGGAGTAGCCGCCGCGTCGAGGTCCTCTATCAACTTCTTGGCAACCTCCACGTCCATCACAATACGCAAGTCTGCAAACACATATTACCTTTAGGCCACTCGTTCACTGGAACCGAATTTCGTCCGAACCGCCATCCCAGTGACGGCCGACCAGTTGGTCCGGTAACCTCGTCCTCTGCAGCCGCCTAACGTCAGACACATATTGTCGATCCGTCAACACAAGCGGAAGGTGTGTTTTTTGAAAATGTATAGTGACTTACGTTTCGTAAAAATAGACTTTAGCTAGCTCTCGCGAAATATTACAAGAGTCAGGGCCGTATTTAGGATGTGAAGAGCTTTGGTGGCGACCATTAATGGCGTGAGGTATTTTCCAAAATTCCGGAACCCCCCTTTGGTGAGACTTTGTGAGATCTGATCAGACCCCTGCCCCTCTAAAATGATGGGAGATTTTAATGGAGACCTCCCCCCCCCCTCTAATAATTGACCTCGTAACTTTTTGAGACCTTTTTTGGGTCTTCTAATGGCGGTTATACACTCACTTTTGGACGAAATAACCCCCCCCCCCCCATAAATTCTACTAATTCGACTTTCGCGTCATTTGTAGACCTTTTTTTATTTTTAGCTCTAGAGTACTACAAGAATTTCAAAATCTCACTTGAGATTTCCGTTGATACCCCCCCCCCTCCGCCTTAGTGAGGTTTCGTGAGATTTCGCTGTACCCCCCTCCCCCCCATATCGCCTCACCCCTTGCGCTGAACCTGTGATGCGCGCCCTGCCCAGCAAATATTTTGAAATTCAACCTCGCATTTTATAGTTATTTTCTAACAAAAATTTTAAAACAAACATTTGAAATTTATTATTTAACTGAGAATATTTTACTATATCGTATCTAGAAGAATACAGAATTGTTGAGATAGAATGAAAACATTTAAAAACCATTCAGATATTCACTTTACTCTGATTACAATCATAGAAGAAAAAGAATGCGAAGTTGAGAGTTATGTCCATGTTGCCAATTTCGCAAAAATACAATATTCCAGTTTTAAAAATAAACGAATATACTCTAATGAACGATGAAAAAATTATTAAAAAAAAAAATATTTTTTTTTTTCACTGTCCCGAGAAGGGTGATTTCTGATAATCGTTTGAGAATATTCCAGTACGAAATTCAAATAATTGTCTTTACTGTACAAATTTTAATAAAATAATTATTATAACTGCATAGACACACTTTCAATAATTGTCCTTTCCGTAGATATTTTTATTGAAATATTTATAGTCACTGCGTACCACCACAGTGTATGATAGAATTTGAAAAAAAAAATATAAATCAAGATCAAATAAAAGATAAAAAATGAAGACTTGTTTATTAGGAGCGCAACATGCGTATGCCATTCGGCCGAATACATCCGACTAATCCCATTTAAATGGGATCGGTTCGTCACTCGGCCGTATTCGGCAGTATTCGGCCGAGCAGGTCGGAGTCCATTAGACGCGTGACAATTCCTTTACCTGTCCCGGGACTAGTCGGTCATATTCACCCGAACAGTCAGTCGAACGAATTAGTTACCAGTAAACGACCGGCCCTAAACTTATCCCGCCCACCTTTTAAGCGTACGACCTCCATAGCAGATACCTAGCTTACTAACCCTCCTAGGGCTCACCCTGCTTACTCTACTACCCAATTAAAGTCCGAAAGAGCTCCCCTTCCATTAGGGGACGTCCATTAATTACGTGAGGTGAAATAGGGTGGGGGGGTCCGGCGAAATCTCACCAAGGGGGAGGGGAGGTTGTCGGAATTGTCGCGTAATGTTTTGAAATTCTTGCAGGACAGTAGAACTAAAAAAAATGGTTTACAAATTACGCGGAAATCGACTTTAGACTGCGTATATGGATGGAAAAACGGACTTTAGGGGGATATAACGACCATCGGAAACATAAGAGCTAAAAAAATCAAAAATTTACGAGATCGATTGGCAAGGAGGGGGGGGGGGACCTTCAAAAATCTCCCGTCATTTTAGAGGGGGAGGGTGCAACCAGATCTCACCACATCTCACCAAATCTAACCCAATCTCACCAGAGGGGAGGAGGAGATCAGGAAAACACCTCACGTCATTAATGGAACCTTGATAACAGGAGTGCTAAGCAATCTTGTTAGCAACGCTGCCCTCGCAACGTCTGAAATTTCACCATCGGGGACATTTGAGCGAACCCCTACCGCACATTTCATGCTAAGTCCACCAGTAGCTGTAAGGAAAACCCCATGCGGTTTGCCGTAGACTTGTCTCAGATGCTAAGGCCGGTAAGTCCAGACACCTCAAGGGACTGTCCTACTCGGTTGCCCTTTGGGGCGGCCCAAGGGAGCACCTTTCCCCCATCCCCCAAAGAAAACACCATGACAACAAGCTCTATTTGCAAATTTCAATGGATCTTCATGTGAAGGCTATTCTTCCGAAAAACGAACTTGCCGGCCTCGGTAGCGTAGGGGCTAGAGTACTGATCCCGCGTGCCGAAGGTCGCCGGTTCGAGTCCGGCCGAGGGCATGGGTGTTTAAGTGTTGTGTGTCTGTGTGAATGTCCTGTCCGTCCTGTGGTGTCCATACTTAGAAGCTACAATATATATACTGGATGACTGATTCACTGTAAGCTACGATAATCACATTGAGCTGGCTGTATGGTCTCAGTTGCCGAATGCCATTAAAAAAAATTCGAACGAGTCCATCGCCGGAGAATCAACATACTTCAGTCCGTTTGATCCCGAGTTAATCAGTGAATCCTCATGATCATTTAACATTATGGAGAAAACATATAGAAATTCGTCATGGAATGAACTCTGAAGGCAGAAGATCACGTGGCAGATGATTACCTGGCAGAACAGCAAACAAGTACACTGATCAAGTTAACAAGATCAACGGAATGATTTTTCAAATTAATATTGTTTTATTATTAACTAGCTGACCCGGCAATGCTTCACTATTGCTGGACTTGAGTAGGCACATACAGTAGATTAAATGAAAAAATATTTACATATAAATTTTAAACTGCTGTTTCATTCATTTTCAGTTGGAAAGGGTGAGAGGGGATGCGCTTTGGAAAACATATGCAGGCAGTATTTTTCTGTTTGTTTCAAAGTATAAGTGTGCAAATTCCCATTGAAATCATATGAAATATGTGGTTTTGTCTAAATTATGGGGAGGAGGGGTGGGTTTTTTTAATTTTTTTGACAGGAACCATTTTCGACATCCCCTCGACAATTCACCATAGCTTCGCCGTAATCGGACGAACGGTTTGCGGGTTTGTTTAAATTATAGGGTGTTATGGGGAAGAGGGGGTAATTAAGGTGGTGGAAAGAGATGAGAGGGATTGGGTTTTTTGTGAAATTAATGTGTACAGTATTTCTCTCTCTTTTTTAAACTATAAGTGTACAAATTCTTATCTAAATCGGATAAAAAATGTGGTTTGCCTAATTCATGGGTTGAAAACGTAATGGGGTTGGAAGGGGGAGAGGGGATGAATATTCGGAAACCATACGTAAGCACTTTTTTTTCTGTTTGTTTTAAAGTATAAGTGTACAAATTTTTATCTAAATCGGATAAAAAATGTGGTATTGCCTAAATTATGGGGTAAAAACGTAATGGCGTTGGAAATGGGGAGAGGGGATGAATATTCGGAAACCAAACGTAGGCCGTATTTTTCTGTTTGTTTTAAAGTATAAGTGTACAAATTCTTATCTAAATCGGATAAAAAATGTGGTTTGCCTAAATTATGGGGTAAAAAGGGGGAGAGGGGATGAATATTCGGAAACCAAACGTAGGCAGTATTTTTCTGTTTGTTTTAAAGTATAAGTGTACAAATTCTTATCTAAATCGGATAAAAAATGTGGTTTGCCTAAATTATGGGGTAAAAACGTAATGGGGGTGGAAAGGGGGAGAGGGGATGAATATTCGGAAACCATATGTTGGCAGTATTTTTCTGTTTGTTGTAAAGTATAAGTGTACAAATTCTTATCTAAATCGGATAAAAAATGTGGTATTGCCTAAAATATGGAGTGAAAAAATTATGGGGGTGGAAGGGGGACAGGGGATTAATATTCGTAAACCGTATGTAGGCAGTATTTTTATGTTTGTTTTATAGTATGAGTGTACAAAATTCCTATCTAAATCGGATAAAAAATGTGGTTTTGCCTAAATTATGGGGTGTTATGGGGAATAGGGGGTGACATTTTGGATTTTTTTTTTTTCACAGGAACCTTCGCAGACGCACACCTCGAAAAACTCTCCAAAGTTTCATTGAAATCTCATAAATGGTATAGGAATGCATAGAAGACGAACAAACAAACATTGATTTTTATATATAAAGAAGATTAAAAAGATTAACTAGCTGTCCCCACGACTTCGTTCGTGTTTGTAAAGAATTTGGATTGACAGCTACCGACATCTAACCACCATAGTGCACGATGGGAGACTCGATGCTATTACCACACACAAACGCCAGTCATTGCGTTATGTATTTCAGGCAGCAAAGTAAAATTTACGGACACACATGTCTTTGGTCGAAATACGAAAATATTCTTGATCGGCCACTTTCAACCACCATAACTCCCACACTCCTAAGGTTACTGAAATTCGTCCAGCGTTGTGATCGAAAAGGGACTCTTTGTTACTACCACACACAAACGTCAGTGATCTGCAATATATAGTTTTCGCTGAAAAGTGATACACCAACACACATGCGTTTTTGGAAGAAATATGAAATTGCCGCAGGTCGACCAATTTAAAACCTTATGAAGAAGTTTGTAACGTTAGAGACGTAGTGAAGGCAGCAGTGAAGGACTTAAGGCCACAGTAGAAATGTTACAATATAATTTTTTTTTTTTGCTGTCGTCAGTCTTTAGACTGGTTTGATGCAATCCTCCATCCCTTCCTATCCTGTGCTAACCTCTTCATTTCTATATACCCCTTACAACTCACGTCCTCGATTATCTGCTTCATATATTCTAATCTCTGTTCTACCTCTGCAGTTCTTACCTTCAACTGTTCCCTCCACTAACAAATTAACCAATCCAGCATGTCTCAAAATATGACCTACCAGCCTGTCTCTTCTTCCTGTAAGCTTCTTCCATAAACGTCTTTTCTCACCCATCATTTCCAAAACTCGTTCATTTCTTACTTTGTCCTGTCTACCTAATTTTCAGCATTCCTTCTGTAGCACCACATTTCAAATGCTTCAAGTTTCTTTCTTTCCGGTATTCCTAAAGTCCATGTTTCGCTACCGTAAAGTGCTGTGCTCCACACATAGAGTTTTAAGAAGTTCTTTCTAATTCCTAGATCAATATTTGAAAACCAAAAGGTTTCTCTTTTTCATGAAGGCTCTTTTGCTAGTGCTATTCTGCTTTTAACATCATTCCTGCTTCGGCCATCGGTTGTAATTTTACTTCCCAAGTAACAGAACTCACTCACTTCTCCTATTGCATCCGATCCTATTTTTATATTTAATCTGCTAGTATTGGTATCATTTCTGCTACATTTCATCACTTTTGTTTTACTTTGATTTATATTCAGTCCATAATCTTCCTTCAGTATTTTGTTCATGCCATTCAATAACTTCTCAATATCCTCAGCCCTCTCTGCTAATAAGACAATGTCATCCGCAAATCGTAGCATACTGATTTTTTCTCCCTGAAAACTTATGCCACATGGAAATTTTTCTTTGACTTTCTTCATTGCTTCTTCTACATACAAGTTGAATATTAACGGGGATAGACTACAACCTTGTCTCACACCCTTTTTAACTGATGCATGTCTCTCGTGATTCTCAATATATATTGGAATCAAAACCTTATCAATTTGCAACAAAAAAAAGGGGGGGAGGACTTTCATGTTAATACCGGTTTTAAACGCGGCAACTGAAATGCTATTTTCCTAGGCTAATATAATTTGTTTTAAGGGAGCGTGCATAAACTACGTGGCTTTGTCAAGGCAGGGGGTTGGCTGGAAAGCTACGCTGGGCTACGGGTAGGGGGGGGGGGGGTTTCCGATCCAGACCATGTAGCTTTTCATTCGTATTATTTGTCACAGTTAAAATAAGTATAGAACACACAACAGCTTGTGGATATTTATTTTAATCATCTTCGTATGTAATTTACGACAGTCTGACAAGAGGAAACAGTACAAAATGTCTTCTAGAATAACAAGGAAAAAAGATACTTGCTATGTGGGTGGTGGTGGGAGGGGTAGTAGAGGCAAAAGCCAGCCACGTTGGGTTATGTGGGGGGGGGAGGGGGGGTTGAGGGGGAGTCACCGGAGACCAAAATGGAGCTATGTGGTTATGGACCCTCCTAACAGCACGAATAATCACTCCAGCATGTTAAAGCAGAGATAAAAATTAATCTCGTAGTGAAATTTATACCTATGTTATGTAAAACCACCTATGATGAAACTCTAAACATTATTATTAAGACTAAATACAATTTAATTAAAAAATAAATACTTTCTACTTATTAAAAGAACAAATCGAGTCACTTAAAAATCAACTTGAAACTACATTATTTCCATAATATTTTGTTACTTGTCGTAGTCAACAAGTCTATTTTCATAATGTTGTAATCATTTGATAGACAGATATCTATAGAACGTACCCCTCTCCCGCATAAATTATTAAAAAACGTGAATTTTTATCAAACGTGACCTATTTTTTTTAGGGGTTGTCCCGATCCAGAATTTTTTTTACATTCCGTCCCGATTTTTTAACAAACTGGACCTGGGAACACTAGTAATGCCTATATGTTCCTTTGTTAACATCACACAAAAACTACAGAAACAATTTGGTTGTGATATTCCACAGTTTGAAAGTTTATGCTTTACGTTAAAATCTGCGGTATATCTTGTCACTTTACTTGGCCAGGGGGTAATGAGGGAGAGGGGTTGAGTTTTTTTTAAGCCAAATGCAGACAGTATTTTTCTCTGTATTTTAAAGCACGTTTGAACAAAGGTCCTTCGAGATCGGATAAAAACTGTCACTATGCTAACTTTAAACAATTTTTAAATTTCAAGTTCGAATTTCTTAGTTACTAATGTCCGATGGAAATCAGTCTCTGAGCGTGGTGGGTGAATGGTTAACGCTCTGGCCTCGCATTCGCGAGGACACCGGTTCGAATCCTCGTCCGAGCATCCAGATTTTGGTTTTCATTGACTTCCCCAAATCACTCCAGGTGAATACCGGGATGCTTCCTTCAAAAGGCCAAGGCCCGAATTCCTTCCCATTCCTTGTCCCAAGTCCCATCCCGCCTATAATGACCTCGACGTCGATGAGGTGTAAAGCCATAAATTAAAAAAGGGATTTTATGGGCTTGATTTTGTAGATTTGCCTATCATTTTCGAGATATTTGCCAAATAAATGAACCATTACACATGTCAATATTCCTTAAGGGATTGTGAGGGGAAGAGAGGAAGTGGGTATTTGTAAACCCAAATGTTGACAATTTTTTACATTTTAAAAAAAAGTATATATGTTCAAAATGTTATCGAGATCGGATAAAAACTGTTGATTTGTATGAAGTACATTCAAATATATACACACACATCCATTTCTATACTGAGAAAGATAATATTAAATTCTGACAACTCCCTGGGCAATATTTAGTGACAACCGGTTGAGAAAAATGATGCGGTCACGATTTAGTCAAATAACGGAGTAGTTTTCACTTGCATTATATCACGTAGAAGATTTTTTTCTTATCTTGTTCATATTGGTGAGAGTATGCAGAAACCAAGTTTTCGACCTCCGTCACCCTCGGCACAATTTCTGTAGCCAAAACTTCAAAATTTTGGTACGTTTTTTCAGTTTTCATCTATAAGTCCTTCTTGATGAGTTCTAGCAAGAAATACTTTATTTCCAGTTTGAAAGAGGACAAAATTTTCATACAACTTTTGTAGTTTTTTCTAAACTCAAAACTAAGCGAGCTACAGTTCTTCGAAAATCAGCAAAATTTCACACTTTTTCCGAAAAGTTGTGTTTTTACGTATTTTGTCGCTCAAAATGACCAGGAACCTCTGTATATAATTTGATATATATGTATTTCTGTATGGACGTAGAACACGAATGTAGTGTACTATGATCTTCACCTCTGCCACAGCTTGCTGTGTAATATGAAATAAGTTAGAACACTTCCGTGGTTCGGATTACCCGTTAAGTTTTCGGTACGATTACCTAGTTAGGTTAGATAGCAACAAAGGGGCGCATTGCGTGGCTTATCGAAAACACTGTCACCTGGCGGCCAATCTGTACAATACTTTGAGATCTCCCGGCCAACAATGCCATATGATTAGTGAATTGACGATAAGTAATCATAATACAGTACATATATATACTATGTCCATACAGAAATACATATTCATCAATTATATATACAGGAATTCCAGGTCATTCTGAGCGACAAACCCAATTTTTCGGAAAAGTGTGAAATTTTGCTGATTTTCGAAGAACTGTAGCTCGCTTAGTTTTGAGTTTAGAAAAAAAAACTTTGTATTACAAAAGTTGTAGGAAATGTTTTCCTTTTTCAAACTGGAAATAAAGTATTTCTTGCTGGAACTCATCAGGTAGAAGTTATAGACAAAAAACTGAAAAAAGTACCAAACTTTTAAGATTTTCTTGGCCACATAAAATTGTGCCAAGGGATTCGGAGGTCGAAAACTTGGTTTCAGCATACTCTCACCAATATTTAAAATATAAGGAAAAAAATCTTCTACATGATATATATAATGTTTGTGAGACTGAATCCCTCCCACAAAAGTATCTAGGTCCGCCCCCGACATTTTAATTTTGGAGACCTTTTTTTTTAGCCTCTACGGATTCGAGGCCCGAGGAGGCTATAGACAGAGCCGCCGTAAGCGGGCGTGCAAGGCGTGCACCGCACGCGGGCGGCACGTCGAGGGGGGCGGCAAATCGAGTGATCAAGTCACCGCCCCGCCATAGTTACCACTTCGTTGTCGCCGCCAACGAAATTCGCAGCGCGTTATGTAACGGGCGACCTTTTCTTTAGCTCAACAGCTGCTTCGGGCGGCCGGCGACACTCGGGATGACAACAATGGGGGCGGCAAATAATGTTCCGAAGGGGCGGCAATCTCAGTTTTTTGACCCGGTTCGGAAATTTCCTCGATCCACCCCTGGCTGTAGTTAGACAGGGGGCAGCATAATCGGTATTGCACGCGGGCGCTCAAACAGCAAGCGGCGGGCCTGGCTATAGAAACTACCCCATGGCCGACTCAATCCCTCCCCAAAACCAAAATTCGCTGAACGGAAGCCCTATGAACCAAAATTCACTCAAGCCAAGCCCCCCCCCCCAAACCAAAATCCTGGATCCACCCCTGATCACGGCCATACTAAGCACAATGGGTTCATGCACAAACCTCGGTTCATCCTAACTGAATCACTGTTTTTTTTTTTTTTTTTTTTTAAAGGGTGTATACGACTAAACGTTAACTTTCGGAAAGCTAACAAAAAAACCATTCCAGAAGACTTAATAGAAATTTTTGTTTAGCTTTATATGGTATTCTCATTTGATAGATGTTACCTTAACACGTTCCACAATGCCTTTTCAAAAGAAACTGATAGCTCTATCTCAAGGAACAAAAACGCCAGAAAAGACAAATGTGAAAAAATTTCGATTACGCCCTTCAAAATAGTCGATTCAATTACAGTTATTAGGGCATTTTTGGCAAATACATGTTATTATCAGATAACGATAGCAAAGATTACAATTCACACAAAAATCAGGGGATTCTACGATAACCGCGTCGCCGCAGTTTCGTGAAGATTCCTATGTACCTCGACGAGATAAGTGAGGAGTTAAATGTTTTGATATCTCGCTTAATTCTCGACAAATCAAAAGTGAAGAATATAATTTTTCTATATTTTACTTAATTCTCGAGATATACTATCTCAAAATTGGGATGGTTAAGTTTAAATGCTGCCTGGACCAGAAAAAGTTCGAAAAAGCAACCAATACCTACACGCTGGATATGCACAATGTTTTCGTTTCCGCCTAACGGTTGAAACACGACTTGGATCAGAAGAAACACATCGCCAAAGACAAAAGAAACTGTACATGTAACTAATTTTTGACAGTCAATATCTCCAGAATTAAGCGAGATATAAAAAAAATTATTTAATTTAATTTTAATTGCAATGGAACACAGGCTCCAGTGGCAATTTCCCTACACACCCATCTTCCCCCTATCCTGCACCCACCTACATTTGCCCTCTACAAATTTTATCTTTAAATTCTTTTAAAGTTTTCGGTAAATTATTAATCATTTCTCTTGGTAACTCATTCCAATCCCTGACACCCTTACCTAAAAAAGAGAATCTTCTCACACCCTTGTGCCTGAAATCGAGTGCCAGCTTGTGGTCATGGTCATCTTTTCCCTTCCATGCACTACTTTTCATACCTATTGCAATATCTTTCCATGCCTCATCGCCAGTATATGCCCTGTACACTCCCATGACCCTCCTCATCCTCCTCCTGTCTTACAATGAATTCCATTCCAGTTCCTTTATCATATCCGTCACTGATTGCATTCTGCGATAATTTCCAGAAACAAATCTAGCATCCCTTCTATGCACCCTCTCCAACTCCTGTATTTGATACGTAAAATGAGGGTCCCATACTACACTACCATATTCGAGCAATGGTCTCACCAACGTTTTATTCCTTGCTATCGATTTGTCTCGTCGAGTTTCGTACGAATCCATCCTCATCGGTTATGATAGAGATGCTCACAATTCATTAGTACAGAGCTTACAAGATTCACTGAGTTACTATAAATTTTGGTTTACATTGTATTTAGTAGCCCTTTTAAACGACAGAGGGGAAGAAAAAAAAAGCATTCAAACTATAAAAAAGTCAAACATCAGTCTCGTGCTCGACGCAAAATAATTTCGTAAATGTATCTATAAGGTATGATTTTATAAATTTAAATGGGTCAAGTAAGTTGCGATACACAACGTCACTAATATGCGGTTTTAATTGCATCAATGCGCGTCTAATTGAAGCTATGATTTTGTAGCGACAATATTAGCGGAGATTTTGGTAAGGTTGCTATGCATCCTGTACTAGAATGACAACTAAAACAGATGCCATGACATTATTATTAGGTATTATTAGAAATTTAAACAACTTTCATCAGCGCCATGTTAGCGACGTCAAGTTGCGACGTCATGTATCGAAATGTAAACTACTTCCATCCAACTAATACATACTCAGGCTTTTTGAAAAAATTACGGATCAGTATATAGTTGGTAGAATGGCTAAAAATTGTCGCTGGCATTATGGTGCTAATGATTGCAACGTAAATTTAAAAAAAAAAAAAAAATACTGACACTCTCGTAGTTTAAGCTGTACCGCGATATCAGGATACATTATACAGGGTGTTTGAAAAAGAACTCCCTAGTTTTTGGTATAAATTTAATGTGTAAATTAATGAAAAAATACATTAACAAGTACATACAGTGAAAGAGAAAACCTTCGAGTTTTGTTTAACATCAGTACACTTCAACATGGGATCCATTTGTTGCCCTGCTCACGTCGAGACGATATTCAAATTCTCGCCATGTATTCACCAATATATCAGGTGTAACTGTCCCAACCGACGTGACGATTCTTTCCCGTTTATGTCTCGGATTTTTTCACTGTACACAACATTTTTTATGTGTCCCCAAAAGAAAAAGTCCAGAGGGGTTAAGTCCGGGCTTCGTGGTGGCCAAGCAATTGGGCCAGCTCTCCCTATCCACCTTCCCGGAAAGCGAGTGTCTAGAGCCGCGCGCACATGGTTACTGTAATGAGGAGGGGCGCCATCTTGTTGGAAAAACACAAGCCCTTTTTCCGCCTCAATATCTTCCATTTGGGGAAAGACATACTCTGTCAACATGTCGTAGTAAATGTTTCCATTTATTGTTCGTTCTGCAAAAATGAAAGGACCAATCACACGATCAACCATCAAGCCGCACCAAACATTAACTTTGGGAGAGTCACGCTGATGCTGAATAACTTCATGTGGATGCTCTTCCCCCCAAACTCTGCAGTTATGACGATTAACTGTCCCACTTACATGAAATGTAGCCTCATCAGAAAAACAAATATTTTTCAAAAAATTTTCATCATCATCAATTCTGCTTAAAAAGTCAATAGCAAACTCTAGCCTTTTGATTTTATCAGTAGGTTTTATTTCATGTAACAGTTGCAATTTGTAGGCACGCAAATGTAATCTTTTACGTACAACATCATAGAGCGTACCTTTAGGAACACCTAATTGTAGACTACGTCTGGCCAATGACTTTTTTGGGCTCCGAACACACGAAACACGGATCTGTTCAACAACATCTTCAGAAGTTCTAGGCCTACCGGGTGATTTCGCTTTTAAAACATTACCGGTTTCCTTGAAAGAATTTAGCCATTGACGGATAGTTTTTGGTGTAGGAGGTTCACCACCATACTGACGTCTAAAATTACGTTGGACTGTTATAACAGACTCAGTTTGCACTAACCAAATAACACACTGCGCTTTTTGTTGTGGAGTAAACATTGCACCGCACTGCACGCCCGAACACAACTGAGGGAACTGTTCCCTGGCGCCGTCTCAAGGTCAAGCAGGTCTGCCAACTGCTTGGCGGCAAAACTTAGAGTGTTGCTTAATCAAACACCACAAACTAGAATAGTGTATATCACTTTTTACAGATTCTATGACACATTAAAACTAGGGAGTTCTTTTTCAAACACCCTGTATATGTGATACTGCTTTCATCCACAGGAAGAAAGCAACGTAAATAAATACTAAAATTCTCGATCCTTACGCTGTACTATGAAATGTGAGTAGTCACTTTGATCTACGGCACCTTAAAATACAATCACTAACACTGCTGATATTGCCACTATAAAGTAAAAGTTTTAGATATAGATACATTCACTGTATCGGGGTATGAAATTGAACAATGCCAAATAAATTATTAGATACGAAAACTTCTGTAGAAACATTACGAATACTTACTTTAGTACCCCTTCTTTTTCCTACTAGAATCCCTATCTTACTATCCTGGAGATGATTAAATTTTCATTTTAGTTTTTTTGTGATCAATTTTCCTCCAGATGTTGTGATGTTGTTTACTAAATCATGACAGTAGAAACCCTTAATTCGTAAATGTTTCTGATCACACTGTCCAAATAAGATATCCAACTCTTTAAGATTTTCTAAAAGAGTTCTTTGCTCCATCCCAACGATTGCAAATGTACCATATTTCTGTGATCTTAAAAACATGTTCTGCGTATTTCATAAAAAAATAATTGAGGAAGTCATATTACTGAAAGCAAATAAGTGCTGAAACCTTAATCCAACATAAACAATTCTTCTGCGAATGAATTTGGATTTATTATTATTTTATTTATTCTACAGTAATGGCTTTTAGCCTTCTCGGCCATACAGCCAATTTTTTTACGAAGGTTTCGGGGATTCTATCATTACCGTGGCGCCACAATCTGATGATTGGTTCTTATTGAACTCGACGTGACAAATTGAAAGTAAAGAATAAAGTTTTTTGATATCTCGCTTAGTTCTCGATATATCGTATCTCAAAATTGACGTAATTAGGTTGAAATACGGCCTGGACCAGAAGAAAAATTTCGGTATAGCTAAATTTGATGATGAATTCGTATGTAACTCGATGAAACAAATGGAAAATATAGAATAAAGTTTTTTGATATCTCACTTAGTTCTCGAGATATTGTAACTCAAAAGTGAGGAGGTAAGAGTGAGATCCTGGACCAGAAATTTTTTTTCCACCAAAACCACCATATCTACACGGTAGGAACATGGAGGAAGGAAATATCCTCCATGGGTAGGAATGCACTATAGGTGTTTTATTTTCTTCCTAGTGGTTGTTAATAGGTTAAAATACGGCCTGGACCAGAAGAAAAAACACCAAAAGCAGAAGGAATTTATATATCTATGACTGATATTTAACATGCTATATCTCTAAAACCAAGCGAGATATCAAAAAATTTTATTCTTTATTTTCGATTTGCTTCGTTGAGCTTCTGTCAAGAATTCATCCTCAGATTTTGGCGCCACGGTAATGATAGAACTGCCAAGGTTTCCATTGGTGTGTACAACAGCATTTTCAGCTAATTATTAGCTTAACAATATGCATTATAATGTCACCAAACACTTGGCATATCAGTAAATGTGTATTAGGATTTGAATTGTAATAGTTTACACAGCGATACAGTTTACTTAAAAGTGAATGAATTGATGATGACAAAAGTTTGTCGCCACTAAAATCGAAGGAAATTAAAAGAAAAATAACAAAATTCGTTTAAATCCTGTTCCAGGTAGCATTGAGCGCCATAAATATGCGACCACATCAATCACTATTACGTTACTGACTTAGCGCTCATGAATTAACAAGGATTTGTAGGTTGTCATTCTGGTCCAAGATACATTTCACCTTAGGCACAACCTATGATAATATTGTTGCTCGAATATCAAACTTCTATCACACGCGCATTAATATATCAACTGAATCGCGATGTAAACTTGATCCCATATATATCCCACACATACGCAGTGCCAGAAGTTGGTGATTCCACGATAACCGTGGCGCCGCAATTTAGTGATGGATTCTTATGTAACTTGACGAGAAAAATTAAAAGTAAAGGATAATTTTTTTTTGATATCTCGCTTAGTTCTTAAGACATCTCAAAATTGACTGGTTAGGTTGAAATGCGGCGTTGACCAGAAGAAAAATTTCGCCATAGCCAAATTTGATGATGATTTCGTACGTAACTCGAAGAGACAAATCGAAAATAAAGAATTTTTTTGGGGGTGGGGTAGCATATTCTCCACCAGCGAGAATCTACGCCACCCTTTTTTTATATCTCACTTAGTTCTCGAGATATTGTATCTCAAAAGTAGGGAGCTTAGGGTGAGACCCAGCCTGGACCAGAAAATTCACGATAGCCACTATATCTACAGGGTAGAAATGCACTATAGGTGTTTTATTTTCTTTTTAGTGGTTGCTGTTGGGTTGAAATACGGCCTGGACTAGAAGAAATGTCACCAAAAGCACAAGGAACTATACCTATCACTGATTTTTAATACGCTATATCTCGAAAACCAAGCGAAATATATAAAAAAAATAATTCTTTATTTTTGATTTGTTCCGTCGAGTACTACAAGAATTAATCATCAGGTTGAGGTGCCACGATAATGATGGAACTGCACAAAAATTTAATAAATAATTTTGTTAACTGTCAGGCCATTACAAATAGACACTACAGTCAAGTTAAATTGTATTGTTAAGAAAAATAACTGCTCAATTGTACTCAAGTACCGTTCATTCTTGCTAAGAAGTTTTCATATGAATACTACAGAAGATGGTAATACTTACCAATGTGCGCTTCTCCTATTAACAGTCGAAGCGTCCAGTGAAAATTTTTTGTATATACGAGTTGTCTGGAATTTTAAAAATGTTAAAATATTCAAGTTAAGCCAGAGCAATAAATATTTTCCCCTCAAAACTTGACAAAAAAAACAATCTACAAACTGAATCCAGAAACAAAACTGATTCAGAGAGATGATGAAAAGTGGTAACAAAGAAAATTATATGTCCTCCTCATAAAATGTAGTCAAAGAATATTAAGTCGTTCGTTAATTTTGTAATTACGTATAATTTTAGATTAAAAACAATTAAAGATAAGCAAGTAATCGAATTGTAAACAAATTGATTAATTCTCCTTTGAGCAATAAAACACATTTTTCAATGCACTGTTTCATTGAAAACAATTGTAAAGTCAAAGCAATAGCTGAACATTGTTATTTGATGAAGAAACAAAAGAATAGAAAACACTATATCTGGTACTATACTTCAGTGAATTTCTTTTTTCTTCCTCTCCTTTGCTGTTTGTTAACATTCTAAACCTTCTTTTTCCTTGTATCTTCCCTTCCATGATTCTTATCTAAATACAATTTATTTGTAGCGTATAAACTAACCAAGACGATTTCGTTTTCCTGTCATTACGATCAAAGTTTTTTTTTTCTGCCAAACTCCTTAACACCTCATTCTATCTGCCCAGAACCAAATTAAAAATTTCAAATATACTTTTGTTCGTTCTTTTTTTACTGTTTGCGGTTCTGATACATACGAAAACCCATCCCAAACAAGGAATTCAACATTTGTACTGCTCTTGTGCCTTTTGGAATGAATAGCACAAGAAATGAATTGACAATATAGAGAAACTTGCCACCGTCCTTACGAAAGAGTCACAGAATTGATTCGTAGATTATGCTTGAACTGTTTACGGACAGACAACGTAGGTTTCGTTTGAATTTATTGGCAAACATGCGACAGGAAAATGTTATAAAATCCTTTGTTTACTTCAGAGGGTGATAAGAGGATGCACCAGAGAAGTTAAGAAACTGTATTACAAAGTATTGGTTAGATAATTGCTTTAATATGGCTGTGTAGTACAATGGAATACAAAAATTTTCTTTTTTTTGGGTAAAGGTGTCAGGGATTGGAATAAATTACCAAGTGAAGTGATGAATAATTTACCAAAAACGCTGAAGGATTTTAAAATTAAAATTCGTAGAACGCATGTGAAAATTAACACTCAATATATATAACATAGTTTTTAGAAAATAATAATAAAAATGGGGTGATTAGATGACTATGGGAATTACCACCAGAGCGTGTGCTCCATGGCAGTTAAATTATTAACAATATGATCACCTTTCGTTTACAAACCCGATGAAACACCCATTTAAGTCTCAGTGAGAAATAAGGTGCTTTACTTATGCTTACATGATTTCTCTCTTTCCTAAAGCCATTCTGGATTGGAATGCACAAAACTGAGATCAGTTTTTGGTGCAAAACACTGTTTGTCATCCACCATTTTGTGTATTACATACTACAGATACAGATTATAATGTAGATTTAGAAACCTCTTTCTCAAGTGAATAAGAATTTTCTTTGCTGTTAGTAATCCTTTTACTTTGCCAAATGTTATCTTTCATATGAAATTTCTACCTTTCCTCCTTACATTATCATCAGGATTAGTCTTCATAAGACTGTACCGTCTTTAATGTTTAAAGAAATTAGTTGTCCTGTATTTTCTATGGCCTTCCCGTTTTCCGAAGGCTTCATGCTGTCGAAATATATCTCAAACTAGCATTTGCCCGCTGCTTCACGCGCGCGTGCCTTGGCAGGTGTAGAAATTATTTACCGATTTTATTCTCTTATCAGACATTAACGTGGAAAGGCATGAACTGTTAATGTATTCTGAATAGTTTCGTTTTGTTTCGGTTAATACGTTAGGTTCGGTTTTCATACTGATGTCAGAGAGTTGTTTTATTCATATTTTAACATGATGCAATTGATTCAATAGTAGAAAAGGTTCCTGAAAAATTAACAGTAGTAATTCGTGGTTGTAATTATTGTGCGAAGTATAAACATTTATTGTTTAGAAAGGCTTTCACGGTTCAAACGACGTTCTTTCTTCTGTGCGCTTTCAGAAGCTATGGATTTAGCATATAGAACCCGGTTATAGGTCAATCGCTTTTCTCGGTGCAGGTTACTTTCATTTGTTCTAGCTATTTCATCTAATTCTCTTTGACGTTGCAGACGATGTTGTCGGTCTATTTGACTCTCATTTAGCCGAATATTATTTCTGAAAGCAATATTTAACTCAGCTAAAACATAATATTTTTAAATGCTGATATGGAGGATTCCACGTTAACCGTGGTACCGAAAATTTAAATGGATAAATAACAGTTGTAACGTAAGAAAGCTGATATTATAATCATTATGTGTAAATTTTTTGGCGATTTTATGTGTAAACTTTGCCTGGGATTATATAGCTAGGTATAAGCTTTGTTAAGGATGTATCTGTGGATTTAATGAAAAATATTCTTTCCATGATACTTAACCAAAAAAAGTTTATTTTTAAATGTGGATGGATACCGAGGATTGCAACATAACCACGGTGCCATAAATTTATGTAAATATAGCAGTAATCTACGACTTAGTCCTCTTGGAAGTGTGTTGAAATATAAAAATTCGTTACCAATAATCACAGCATCTCAATTTTTCTGATTTATTTATTTTTTGTTGTTTTTTATTTTTTGTTGTTTTTTATTTTTTGTTGTTTGGATATTGGTTTTAGTTTTATGTTGATACACAATCAATTATTCCTGCTTTAAAATAGAAATTTACGTGAATTGGAGCTACTCTTGATTTCAAATCGTCGTATCATTACTGTCATTATTTCAGTCAGATCCAAAAATGTCGAGATGTGATCATGGTACAGTTTATGTAGTAACGTGCATGTAACTGAAACAATTATTTCTGAGTGGCAACATTATCGCAAGTTGTGAATCGCTTGAAATGCAACCTGACAGCTGATATGATGCTTTGTTATAGGCCTAAGAGACGATGCCTGCAGCTTTATAATCTACGCGGTGTAGCATTAGGATATGAAACATTTTTAATTTAAGTTTCTTTCAATATAGCCGTATTTTCTATGTAATTATTTCAGTCGCATGTAAGTACCTGGCGAAACAACCGCCTGGACCAGATGACAATTGACTCGTTTTGTTTAGCATCAGGCATAACGGGTTTAGTTTCAAAATTTACGCGGTGTAGAATAGAATTTTAGGATGCTGAGTTATATTTGAAATAAAAATTCGTTACCAATAATCACAGCATCTCAATTTTTTCTGATTTATTTATTTTTTGTTGTTTGGATATTGGTTTTTATTTTATGTTGATACACCATCAATTATTCCTGCTTTAAAATAGAAATTTACGTGAATTGGAGTTAATCATGGTTTCAAACCGTCGTATCATTATTGTCATTATTTCAGTCAGATATAATTAATTCAAAAATGTCAAAATGGATCACGGTACAGTATATGTACTAATGTGCATGTAACTCAAGCAATTATTTCTGAGTGGCAAAATTATCGCAAGTTGTAAATCGATTGAAATGCAACCTGGACAGTGATGACAGCTGATATGCTTTGTTATAGGCCAAAGGGACGATTCTTTTAGCTTTATAATTTACGCGGTGTAGCATTAGGATCTGAAAATTTTTTTATTTGAGTTTCTTTCAATATATCCGTATTTTCTATGTAATTATTTCAGTCGCATGTACCTGAATTTTCGGATGCCTAGTTATATTTGCACGTTATAGCCACGAGACATATTAATCGAATAAAGTACTTCCAAATATGTGCAATTCCGCACAAGTCATTATGAAAGAAGTATGTTTTATTACTTGCTGATATTTATAATAGCTGTTTTTCAGACATCGCTCTTCGAGAAAAAAGTGAATTTCGTATTGTGGCTGTATTGTACAGAATTCACGTAGCAATTTTGTTCCAGAGACAAACTGTATAACAGTCTACCAGAGACAATACGTCTTCAATATTTGTAATACAACTTTTTCGTAATTCAACAGACCTGTTACGATTCAACTAAATGCTGATTATACTTGATTCACGTATTCTTTTTATTTTGAAGTACTGCGGTCCAGAAAAATGAATCGCAGAAGTAAAAAAAAGGAAATCCTAAATTTTGTCAGGTCTCTTTATGAAAGGAGTGACCGTCTGAATGTGTATAATTATCTGTGGTCTACAGTTTCACATTTCTGAAGTTTTTTACTGACTTTCTTCTTCCCATGGTACATATTAGTCGTTAGCTACTTCTGCAGATGTTGATCAGCAACATTAGCTTTAAAAATTTGGAAACACCATGCAAATTGATGCGGTAGTTTTTGCGTTATTAGAGATCAAGCCTCACTACAAACGCAGCTTGCTTACAGATTTATAATAGTATAGATTCTGCTATTATCCATTCTTTGAATGCGTTTAAGCCATCTCACTTGATAGTCAGGTAGCTAATTCAATAGTGACTTTATGCCTAATCTTTGATGCCATCAAGTGTCCAATATGTTCTTTTGAATTCTAAAATTAGCTTAGGAATTTCGTTGCCTTCGACTGAATAGTACGTTTTTCCTGTTTTGTTGCTGTCCAGCTTTCTGCTCCATAAAGCAATGAGTATTGCTATGATTTTGTAATTTCTTTCCAACATCTTTCTAAATATTTGAATGATTTTGTCCAGTTCCATTTCCTTCACTAATATATTGTAGTGCCTCCTTCCTATCCGACTCTCATTACTTTAGTCTTTCCGATGTTTAGTTCCATTCTGAAGTCTTTTCCGAATCTTTCAGTAACGTCCATCATATCCTCCATTGTTTTTTCTGACTCAGCTAACGTAGATATCACCCGCATGTTTTATATGGCTTTACGGTCTTCGACGTCGAGGTCATTAGAGGCGGGAAAGGATTGGGGAAAAGGAACAGGAAGGAATTCGGCCATGGGATTTTTAAAGCAAGCATCCCGGCATTCGCCTGTAGTGATTTGGGGAAACCATGGAAAATCCAACAACTCGGTGCCTTTTGTTTTTCCCAACACCTTCACCATCAGTTTTCAGCATATACTCCATACTGACCATTCTCTTCTACTCAAATTACTACCTAATATCCTTCATCAGTGTTCTGTTCTTCAGATATTTTTCAAAATCTTTATCAACATTCACCAGTTCACTCTGTCAAATTAGTTCATTCATTCATTAAAAAAAAAAAAAAAAAAAAAAAATCTGGTAAGCACGAGAAAGAAATATAAAAGGAAAATTGAAAGTGTAAAGTGTAAACTATTATATTCGCAAGTAATGATCTTCTGTTTTATGGCTTTTAAAATTTATTTTCCGTATGCATTCAACCTATAAGCTAAGTTTTATAATAACGAGTATTTCAAATTTAATGTCACATCACATTTTATTTCTGTTTCTGGTAAGACTGTTATGAAGACAACACTCTGAAACGGTAAGAAACGCTTGAATCAAATAAACAAGAATTAACTGATACAAAGAGGGCAGCTAAATAGGGTAATGGTGAATATTATGGCTGGTAGGTGAACAATGACTAATTCAATCAGAAATTTCCAAGAGTATTTTAGAAAATTCCGACGAAGAAGTTGAGTTCGGAGACATACTGCATAGCAAATAAATGCAACACTGCCACAGTAATACCCCCCAATAAAGGAGAGAGAGAAAAAGGATTGAAAATTACAATGCAATCAGTTGGAACTCAATGGTACGTAAGTTAATGAAAAACACAAAAACTATGAAATGGATTTCAGAATCTGAAATTCTACGTGCTAACTTAAATTCTACGACTTCATATGTCTAAGTTCACGTAGAAGTGATAAGCCTCTAGTTATATGAAAACATATACTTTTTTACGGTTTTACGCCTCGTCGAAGTCAAGGTCAATAGGGGCGGGGGCAATGAACGGAATATGGCCATGGCCTTTCGTAGGATGCATTCCGACATTCGCCTAGAGAGTTTTGGGGAAAATATGGAAAACCCAAATGTGGACGTCCGTACTGGGATTCGAACACGCGTCCTCCCGAATGTGAGGCCAGAGCGTTACGGCTCACCCACCACGCTCGGTAACAGACATGCACCAAAGGTTCTTAATGCAATCCCGGTCGAAGATTATTTACACCATCAACGATAAATACGTCCAAAATACTCAGAAAATTTATTATTTGAGTTAAAAATCTGCTCAGAAACTATCACACAATAATATTATGCTTAATAGCTGCTCAGCGAATTTCGAGCATTGGTATTAGTTTGTCATTGACAGTTTGTGTTCTTAAATTTTTACAGTCCTGACCGGAGATTGTAAACTCAACATCGATAACGCATGTGGTTTTATGGTTGTCTTTTACCTGAAACAAGAAAACGTTTCATTGTGCCATCTATAAAGAGATCTAACCTAATTTTGGAACGAAATGAAGCAAATTTTAATTTTTTTGAACTGCTAAAAAACATTAGCAAGATCGCAAAAATGTGATTTTTTTTTGTATGCTTTCACGAAATTATGATATTTGAGGTATTTGGATGAAATTTTCATTCTTTAAATTAATATGCTCCGATAATTTCTTACGTTAATATTTGTCCATCTCTGGTGATGGAAAAATTTTCAAATAACTAAGACCACACATCCGTACAGACCAAGCTGCAGGCAAATGCTAGTTCACGGTAAAATCTCGGGAAGACAATAAAAATAAATACAGACTGCCTCAATGTAAAAGCAACCAACGACCGAGCGAGGTGGGTGAACGGTTAACGCTTTGGCCTCTTATTAGAAAGGACGTGGATTCGAATCCCCGTCCGGACAGATTTAGGCTTTCCACGGTTTCCCCAAATCACTCCAGGCGAATGCAGGAATGATTCCTTCAAAAGGCCATGGCCGAATTCCTTCCAGCTCTTTGTTCCCGCCTCTAATGACCTCGACGTCGACGAGGCGTACAGCAATAAGTTAAACAAAAAAACTATCGAAAATTGATATTATATTGACTAACATTCAACCTTTGTTGAGTGTGGCCAAGGAGCTTTCAACGACCATATACGACGACCGCAGCGCTCCTAACGGCCGAACCGGCAAACGAATACTCCGCCGCGTAAACAGGCATGTTTTCTGCGAGACGATTAAGGAATTCATTTGGTGTGTTATCAGTGTGACGCGAAAGTTTCAGGTGGAAGGACGGAAACCACGAGATCACCGCGTAGATAACCGGGTATGGACCAACACAAGCACCGAAACTGCTTTCATGTACAGTAGGCGAAAGTCACCAGGCGATGTAAGTATTTGACAACTCTACTGTTTATACTAAATTTATAATGCAACAGTATCACGTAGAGCAGGGGTGGCCGACCTAAATGATCTTGCGGGCCACTTTGGGAATGCATCATAACTCCGCGGGCCGCATACAAAAAAATTAAATGTCCTCAAGAATATTATTTTAAAAGTTAACTTTTTCTCATAATTTCGACAGTTACTTTTTATATACATGGATGCACAAATAATGTATTTTAAAAAAATTGGTTTTCACTACTTTGGCCATTATAAAACAAATATATTTTGTAAAAGTGTGATGAATCTAGCGGGCCAGTAAAATGTTCCGCGGGCTGTGGTTTGGCCACCCCTGACGTAGTGTACAGAGGGCAAGCATATTTATTCTTCTGAACGAAACCTTCTTTTTTCGGATTTTACACCGAGGCGCATAAGTATTAGGGAAAAGAACTGGGACGAATTTGGCCGTGGCCTTTTGAAGGAACCATGCTGGCATTCTTCTGGAGTGATTTCGGGGAACCATGGGAAATCAAAACCTGGATGGCAGGACGGGGATTTGAAACCTCGTCCCCCCGAATGCGAAGCCACCACGATGTAAAGAAACCGTTGATCAATCATGTGTGTAGTAGGCTATTTATGTTTTTTTTTTAAAAAACTGCTATTATAAAATATTATGAATTAACGGTTCAAAGTAAAGTGAGTCGCATTCAAAATCCCTGTAAATCAGGAATTTTTAGGGGCATTCTTTTGTTCGTATGCGTTAAGTCAGAAAGTTCTGTGGTTTTGCTACTAAAGATAAGTAGCTTGAATCCAGCTAATTGAGAGACCATTTCCCAATATTTCTTTTAGTAATTTCCAGTAGTAATTAACATCTTCTTCATTTCTTTGTACACAATAACTTTGGTATATACTAATCTATACTTATAATAAAGTAGAAAAGAAAAGCAGTATGCAAACCGAAAATATTTTTAAGATAATGATTTTAGGGCACTGTTAAAAAGGTAAAAGTCATCGTTTTTTAAAAAAAAAATTCTGTTGCACTCAAAAACCACTGCTTGGATATTCACGAGGTTGCAAGTATTAAATAGTCCAGTGAATAGAAAAATGAAACAGGTCTAAATTTTATTCGACTTCGAGAAGCTGCATAAAGAAAAGTATTCGCATATTTAATTCTTCCAAAGCAAAGCCTGTACTCTTAATATTGTTTACCGGCTGTTTTCCACAGCTCGATTCACGGGGACTGTTAATGTACTTAAACTGTGTTAAGCAAGTAATTTGGCCAAATTGATAATATGGAAATAGCTAAGGCATTTGACAGAGTGAGTCATAAAATGGTTTAAATAAACTGAAAATTATTGGATTGGATGAAAAAGTTACTTGCTGGGTAGAGGAATTCTTAAAAGCCAGAAAACAAAGCGTTAGAGTAGGAAATGCATTATCAAAAGAGGTGGACGTAAATATGGAAGACCGAGGGTGGTGGGTGAGTGGTTAACGCTCTGGCCTCGCATTCGGGAGGACGCCGGTTCGAATCACCGTCCGGGAATGCAGATTTGAGTTTTCCATGGTTTCCCTAAATCTCTCCCGGTGAATGCCGGGATGCTTCCTTCGAAAGACCATGGCCGAATTCCTTCCTGTTCCTTGTCCCAATCCCATCCTGCCTCTAATGACCTCGACGTCGACGAAGCGTAAAGCCATAGAAAAAAGAATGGAAGGGATAGGATAGTGTATTGGGACCGTTGATGTTCATTATTCTAATGAATGATTGTGTTGATGGTTTACGGTAAGAAGTTAGGTTATTTACAGGTCACATAATGGTATACAATAGGATCAAAACGGGAGAAGACTGTGAACAGATGCAGAGTTACCTGAACAGAATATCTAACTGGATAGGTCAGCATGGAATGAAGAGAAATGTCAAGAAGAGTCAACTTGTTAAGTATACAGATAAAAAAAGAAACTAAATGTTGTTGTGGGGACAGAGTTGCTTGTTGAAGAATTGAAGTGGAAATACCTTGGCATAACATTTGATGATAAATTCTTCATCCTTGGAGAGGGTGATGAGGTGATGTACCAGAGAAGTGAAAGTTTTCTGTGTACAAAACCTTGATCAGACTATTACCTGAATATGGTAGTATATTATGAGACCCACATTTTGGACATCAAATACATGAGTTGGGGGGGGGGGGGGGACGAAAGAGGCCACTAGATTAATTGGTGAAATTATCACAGCACATAATTAGTAACTATGAGCTGGTTTGGGGATTAGTTGCAAGACAGAAGGAGAAAGTGCTTAGACTGTACAAGACGTATATTGCTGATGAATCAATGAAATATATCGGTGGAAGTGCATGGAAACGGAAATATGACCATAACCACAAGCTGGCACTCGATTTCAAGCAAAAGGGAGTGTGAAAATTTTCTTTTGTAGGTAAAGGAGTCAGGGATTGGACTAAACTAGCAAGGGAAGTGATTAATATCTTACCCAAAACACTGAAACTTTGAAATTCATAAATCGTGAAAGTAGATGGATAGGAAAATCAAAGAATTTAAGATAAAAAAATTAACCAGAAAACGGAAAAATGGATGCGTATGAAAATGTCAATCTATCGTAATTAAATATAATCACCTTTATATTTAATATATCTCTAATTTGGTATGAGGGTAACGAAGCAGGATAAGTGTGGCGAGAAACAGTGACGAGCTGATAACTTGGCAAATAAATAATATAAACGAACCCGGGAGGACCATTCACGTCTGTTTATCTATTCCATACGGGTCTTCAAAGACGTTATCAATTTTTGAAACACAAACAATCCGACCTTCGGATGAGACATGTATTTAATCTTTTAATCTCTGTCTCAGTCGACAAGGATAGTTATCTATGACAGGTAAACAACTCAGGAAGTGGTCATACTTTATCAAAGTAAATTTGGTTCGCTGTCTCTATTTTTTTTTCCGACAGTATCCAAGAACACTGTTCGAATCCACGTCTGGGCATCCAGCTTTGGTTTTCCTTGGTTTCCCCAAATCACTTCAGGCGAATGCCGGGATGGTTCCTTCAAAAAGGCTATAGCCAAATTCCTTCCCGTTATTTGCCCCATTCCTTTACTGCCTCTAATGACCTCGATATTGACGAGGCGTAAAGCTAGCAACAAAAGAAGCAAAGCAGAATTTACTCTCGACCGACAGTTCATTCGCGGGTATCCTTGCGGATGAAATGGTGAAAAAAATGACGTTTTAATTGCTGTTTCTGCTGTCTTTATCAGGTGTAACATGGCTCCTGCCGACATCATGTCTAGAAGCGAAAGTACACTTCTGTTCGACGGAAGCCATGTTAAACTTAACGAAGGTACGGTGCCAACTATCGAATCGTTGTGTTTCTCCCACTACATCCTTACGGACACATGCGAAAACCACCACTGAGTTCATTATACTTGTGCTAAACTCGCAGTTTGGGACAAGTTAAACCAGATTAAGTATAGAACCACCCACCCTTTTAGTAGGGTTGAGGAGCCTCCATTGCAGTTGAGCTAACCACTGCGTTTTCGAGGGTGAGGCTGTTCCATTTCTGACAGGCTGACCCCTGCCTTTGTGGTCGCGATGGTTCTTTCACTGGGTGAGTAAACCATCGTTATTTCGATTTTGCATGTTTTCCCTAAATCACTCCCGACGAATGCCGGGTTCATTCCTTTAATGGCCATGGCTGAACTCCTTGCCGATCCTTTTCCTTATCCATTTTCTTTTCGAGGGAGAGGAACTTTGATGCCTATAACATCCAGTGATGCCATGAGCCTAGCCCAGGTCATCACAAAATCTCCACTTTAAAAAAGAAGTAAAAGAAAACTTCCCATCACAAACAGACGCCTTCCATTAGCATAACATATTACCAGTAACTACATGAGAAACTTTCATGCATTCAACATTCCCCTTCCCATCCAGGGGCGGATCCAGGGGGGGGGGGCTAGGGGGCTCAAGCCCCCCCAAAAGTATCTAGGTCCATCCCCTACATTGTAATTTTTGAGACTTTTTTTTGCTCTACGGATTTGAGGCCCGAGTAGGCTGAAAAGAATACCCCATGGCCGACTCAAGCCCCCCCCCCCCCCAAAACCAAAAATCCACTGAAGGCAAGCCCTCTGAACCAAAATTCACTCAAGCCAAGCCCCCCCAAACCAAATTCCTGGATCCGCCCCTGTTCCCCTCAATATTATTAATTTTTCATCCATAGACAATGTAATCCTCAGCCATGAATACACAAAACATGAATAACGAGATCTAAATAAACAGTTTTGACTGTACCAAAAACTTTACTTTACGACAAGCCTGAACTAGAGATATCTGTGGGTGGACCCCTGTATATCTCTCATGGAAATCCTGATTTATTTTATTGCTGACCAGTGGCGTAGCAATAGGGTGACAGGACGGGCAAAATTACACGGGCCCTCAGCCGGAAGGGCCCGAGACCAGAAGGCCAATGTCCCTTAAAAAAAAAAGTCATCCTTAGATCCGGCGCAGAGGTAAACTCCCCATCCGATGAAATTGCCACGGGCTCAACGATATAGTTACACCACTGTCGCTGACATGTACCTACGATATCAACCTATGGAGGTCGATATCGAAAACTTTGAGATCTTTGCTGTAGGTCTTGCCAAGACAGATGGAAAGGCGTGGCAGAACAAAACCGTTACTCGACGGTCGAATACTTCAGAGATATTCTGTCCGACAATTTCATACAGAATTTATTCTTTGGAGGTTAGCCGGTGACGTGATAGTGTGTTGCAGTGCGATGTCGTTCGTGGTGAGGCCTCTGGTCCCTGCAGACGCGGGCCGCCTAGTCACGTTCCTGAGGAAGTTCTTCCTGCGGGACGAACCGCTCAACCAGATGATGGGCGTCATCGGCCCAGGCAGGGAGACGGCACCGGAGCAGGAGGACTTCTGCACAGACTCGCTCGCTCAAGGTAAATCCCTCGACGAGAATTCACGTAAATAGTCAAAGTGTGTGCCTAACCTCATGTTTGGGCTGCTACTTAGCAAGGCGCTGTACGAGCTAAGCCACATGTTTCTATTTTCATGAGTAAAGCGGCTCGTTCAGTACAACCTATGATGATCCGATTTCCCGATGTAGGACTATTGTTGGACCGTGAATGGGATTGCAGACCTACATTTAGGACGTGTTGGGTTTTTGGGCTCCCAGATCAGCCTTCGCAAATCCTTTCCGTCCTACATCTTACTGTGTTGGATCATGAGTGGGGGAATCTTCCTACAGAGTGCTGTTTTTGATTTTCTCTCTCTCTCCAGAAATGTAAACAAAAATAGAGCTATACCTCAAGAACTTCAAAAAAAAAAAAAAAAAAAAAAAAAAAAAAAAAAAAAAAAAAAAAAAAAAAGCTGACAACAACATGGCGTCTATTTATTTATCTACCCTTATTTTTTTCCTTGTTTTCTTCCTTTGTTTTATAGTTCTTTGTTCTGAATTAAAACTAATAATAAACAAAAATACTATCTGTGCTTTTTTACACTAGAACTTCTTACATTTCGCTTTATCAAACACTGATGATGATCATCATCATTTTTCTGTCCTAAGACAGCTTTTCACGTGCACTGCTTGAGAAATAATGTGGTAGTGTCCCGTTACGTTTCTCATATATTGAAGGGATATTGTGTTCCCAACTATCTGTGTAACTATGTTCTGTGTGTGATAAGTATATATTTGTTTGTGAAATGTGTATCTTGTGAGGCGGAGATTGATGATTACGGAAAACCGCCTAGAATCCGCAATCAATGATGAGACCAGGACTCAATCCCAGTACCATCTTACCTCCAGATCCACGGTGGTGAACCTTAATGCACGCAATCACACTAGTGTATATAAAATCATATGACTATCCACTTACCTTCAGATATTCACCTCGAAGAACTTTATAAAGTGATCCACAAGATTGAGGTATCACTTTCCCAAGTAGCTGAAGAAATATTTTGCAGCTGAATTTCAGATCCTTATATATTCTCCCTGTGGCTAGAAAACTTAATGTTGCTGTTGTTGTGTTATTTTGTGGGCATAGATTCACGCTTTTGTTAGATTAATAGACCAACTTTGTGTATATATTTCGTTCAACACCCTTGCGTCTCAGTAGTTTACTCGATGAAGAAACAATTTTTGATCTACACATTATTTTTTCTTCTTTTGTCTAAAGCTATGGAAAGAAGACAAGGTACTGTCATGTTTCTTTTTTTCTCATTGAAGTAATTCACTATTAGGACATTTCTGCGCTGTGAGAAAGTACGAGTCAAGAGGACTGGATGGGACATCTTGGTGGACGTTTTGCAGGAGCGTGAATGGTAGAGCGAATCCAAGGATTGTACTATAGCCAGGTCAAACAACTTGGACTCTGAACTGGCTGCCTTAGAGCATGGCCCGAATTTTGTGTTGTGTTTGTGGTGTGTTTTATTGTCGCTGCTGTCCTACTCCCTTCAAGTTGGTGAGTGATTGCTCTATTTTATTCCACAGTAGTTTTTCCTGCTAAATCATTGTTTATCTTTATATATATATAGCTAATAAGCTTACTCTTTAGCTTTTATTTTCATTCCATGCCAACCTGCGTAACTGGATAACTTTTCAACATCCATATACAGCTGCTGAAAATCTTTCATGCAGCATTATAATTATCACTTTAGTTTAATTTAATTGCAATGAAGCATATGCTCTGGTTGCAATTTCTTCCCTACCCACCTATTTTCCCAGTTCTTGTTGGGTCTTTTTTTTATTAAAAAAATGTTGTTTTGCAGGTTTATCTCTGCAGGCCGTGGATCAGGAAACAGACTCCATCCTGGGAGTGTCCATCAGCTGTCTGCACGAACCAGGACACGAGGATGAAGCTGTGAAAGCTGCGGAGGACTGTCCAGACCATCGCTTCAGGGAGATCCTCAGAATCATCGCGTACGTCGACAAGCAGGTATAATGACCAACAATGACTTGGTGACTTGGGACTAGTAACCACGGAAAACTAGCATGGGAGACAGGTACAGGAATGTCTCAATTACCTGTTGGGGGATATGATATGGATCATTGCGCAGGCATGTTAGTTAATAAGACTGCTTGACAGGACTCTGATAACGAGAGAAGAAGTGAGAGATTTTTTACCACAGCAGTTGCTGAGAAATGTCTGACATATTCTAAAAACAACCATCAAGAAGCCTTGATTTTGCAGGTACTTAGAACCTACCTTTATCCATTTCAGTTCAAAAACTTCCAATGCAAATTTTAACAGATGATGAGCTAATATGAAATGAGCTAAACTCTGTTAAGAAAACTTGTGACATGATCGTCTCATTCTACGAACCTATGGTCAGTGACTGCAGCTGAGGCCCACACAGTGTGTGAAAAGGATCTGTTATGCTCTACTTGCAGTACTATCATTCTGTTAATGGTGGAGCGAATACAGAGAAGATGTATTATGTATATATTCACTGTTGATGGTTTTAGGCACTGGGTCATGGCTCAACTCTCATGCAATACAATATCTACCCTATCTGTCAGTGCCAACTGGCACCAGATGAACCTACTGCAATGTTGCTACCTTAGCGATTTTGTCGCTAGATTTAGTGAATTTTCAAGCTTGAAAGTGATATTCTTAAATATGTTTTCACTAAAAAATATTTGGTGAATTTTAGTGATATTCAACCTTGCAGAGTTTCAAAAAACTTGATTGGAATTAGGGAAGGTAATGCCTCTGCTATGATTTGGATAAATAATGGCGTACATAATATATTGAAAACGGAATATGGCTTACCCAATACAAGAATGCTGCTGGAATAAATACTTTCTGGAGTTATCTGATTTACCCATAACTTGTCACTTTCTCACTAGAATGCCGTAGTAAAAATGATTTTCAGCACAATGAACATTCTTAAAAACAATATGAGAAATAGGATAGCTGTAAATACTCTTGACAGCATTCTTTTTATAAGCAATCAGTTAAAAATTGTGAAAAAAACTGCTACAGTTATGAACTACCGGCTGATGTGGTTGCTGCAATTGATGAAGATGCTAAATACTCTTTTAAACCTAAGACTGAAGATTCATCTCATCTTCCCACATCTGCAAGTTCTGCAACTTCAATGATAGACCAAGATGATGAAGAAGAAATACCGATTGAAGAAATTTGATGTTATTTTTAATACAATGTTATATTTAATTTAATGAAAATACTAATTATTAAAATATTTTTATATTTCTTACCTTATAATTTTCCTTTATTTTATTTAATGATTTCTAGCAAAGATTTTAGTTCTAAATATCCCACTAGTGACTTTTGAGACCAGGTCTACCGATTTTTGTTTTCCTAAGATGACAACACTGACCTACTGTATTCTCCAAACAGGAATCATTGTAACAGTATTTGTTTAAAAGGTGATGCTACAAGATAGAAGGTTCTTGTGACACTTTACATCCTACCAAAACCAGCTAGTAACACACAGTTTACTCTTTTAGTTCTCAAACCTGTGATTTTGTGTATGTCTTATAATTCTTGTATCGTCCACTGAGAAAGATCACCTGTTTAACAATAAACATTATCTAAAGATTATCAAATGTGAGGTCACTGCCATCAGGTGTCAAAGGAGCTGTAGACAGTGTTCCCAGACCAGGACATGCGCCAGGTTGAGGTTCAAGTGCTATCTGTGGATACTGCAACCAGAGGGAAGGGTATCGCCACAACCCTCATCGACAAAACCAGGTAAGCTCGCTCCACATCTGAGGATCTCTCCATCACTTACTTAATTCAATCATTCTCTCGACCGTGTTGGATTTTTTGCTGAAGACTGCAGTAAAATGAAGTACCCCAGCTGAATTTCATTCGCTACACTCACCTGATAGCTTGTGTGGGCCCAGGGTACTGTTTCAGAGAGAATGTGGATAAAGGTACAGGTATTCTAAATGTCAGTCCATTTAGCTGTGGAGCTATTTTATTTGCTCTAATACTGATAAACATGACATGATGTCAACACTGATGTACGTATGAAATTTTACATAAAAAATATTGTTTAAGTAGATGCAGTTACTCCTACATCCAACAATACTCAAAGTGCAGTCTTTCAATAATGTCATGATACATAAAGCATAGAATTTTCTTTAGCTCTTAGCTCCTTTGTCTCATAAAATTATTTTCTGTATGGAAATCACATTCTGATCTCATTCATGTTTTGAACACTTCCCCACACTGAACAGCGTCGGCCTTAGCCATTGCGAGGCCCCGGGCGGCAGATCTTTGCGAGGCCCTTGTCCTTTGTACACACTATATTAACCGTAGGTATCAACGAAAAATGCAAACATCATAAATAAAAACGTTGAGTTTTAAAATATTATGTTAGAGGAGCTATTAAAAGTTAACAAGCATAAAGATGACAAATTATTAAGGATAAACTGAAGTACATTAAGGTGTTGGAACATACGCGGGGATTTAAAAATGATGTTTGCGCCTTTTCCTGAGACTAAAATATTTAATAAAAGCACAAGAATCTAACGAATGAGCTATTTCATTTTCAATTCAAAGAATAGAAAGGGCTGAAAACCAATGTTGTGTCATCGAATTCCTGAAATATGTTTTAATATTTTTTAACCATGGAAAACTTCTTTCTGCGGACGCAACTGTATTACGTGTGGCGGCAATTCTCAAGACTACTTCGATAGTGGGGTACACTTCAGTAACTCAATTTTTTTCTGTTATTTATCTCATCACCGATATACCGCATTCGTTTTATTCATACTGTTCTTGTCCATCAATATCAGATGTTTCTCCTGCTATCATAGCAATGTGACATTCAATTAATCTAATTGAGAAATTTTGATTAGTTAATAATTAATATATACTTTACCATCAATTAACCAACTTTATTGCTACCACTAATAGCTGAAGATAAAATAATTTTTGTAAACATAAACTTTAATCAACTTGGATAGCTGCGCGAGGCCCCTCCAAGAGCGAGGCCCTGGGCGATTGCCCTGTTCGCCACCCCCAAAGGCCGCCTCTGACACTGAATTTACTGTTTGATGATCCCCATTAATAACAAACTGGTTGGCATCTTGATTATCCTCCCAGGAATTTAGTATTTATAGTGTTCTCAGAGTAGCTGACATCGTGGCTGGTTTTCTGATTAGTTTGACTCTTGTCTCTTACTTCTCCATTTCGTTTCTTGATGTTTCATGTCAGGTCAGGTGACAAAGAAGGTGACAGATAGGATGGAGGAGATTCTGCTTAGTTTCTTTCTCACAGAAGATAATATTTAGCTGACAATGCTCTTACTCAATTTAACTTAATTGGGAGTGGTAATTTTCCTACATACTTGTTATTGCTTTTTGTCAGTTTATTTTATTTCCATGCCTCAATTCATTGAATTAAATTTTCCAACTCAACTACTTTTAAATTTAAAAATTTTAATACTTTCCGTAATTCTAGTAAATTGTTCAACATTTCTATTGGTAACCAGTCCCTGACTATGCAACCTGTGAAAGAAAATTTTCTCACCCTTTTCACCTGAAATCATGTGCCAACTTGCAGTCATCATCATATTTTGCCTTCCATGTATAACTCCTAATTATTCTAACTATATCTAACAATATGCCTTCTGCACTACCATCACTCTTTTTACTCAAATCCTAACTTCCAATGACTCCCATCATGACCCTTTAACATTTTAGTTACTGATTGTGTTTCTTTACACACCTTCCAACTTCTGTATGTGATACCTATATTGTAGTCCTGTTCTATACTGCCAAATGATACTCGGTTTTGTTTTTATGTCAATAACTTCTTTGTTGCATTTAGTCTGTAAAGGTCTTTTGAGAAAACTTTCAAAACCTCAGACATCAAGGGGTCTTTTCATTTCAGTGATGTGCAGGTAGAAGAGTTTGTAATGGTGCAAGTACTGATCCCTGGGTATTACTATATCACCGTGTGCCTTTCTGTCACCTACTGATTATTGTTGTTTAGTGCCAAGGCTATTATGTTTTAATTTAATTTATATGGAAAGGACAGAGGAAATACACCCAACACTCACCAATGTTGAGTAAAATAAATATTGCCTCACGGCATTTGTTTCCTTTCATTGTTACCTATTTAAATTTAATTTGATTTATTTAATGCAATGGAGTGCACACCCCAGGGGCAATTTCCCTACACACCCAATTTTCCTCTTTCTTGTACCTACCTACTTTTGCCATTTACAGATGTTAATTTTAAACTCATTCCACAGTTTTGGGAAATTATTCATCATTTCCCTTGGTAATTTATTCCAAGCCCTGACATTGTTACCTACTAAAGAAAATTTTCCTATACTGCCAGATTGCGGTCATCATTTGTCAAGTGTGAAAAGGATCATGCAGGTCTTGTAAAATGTACAAATTGAATTTTATTAGTGGAAAAGTCTCGACTTGTTATATATTTTTTTAAATGCAGATTATGCCTAGGATTTGTTGAAAGACAGGAGGAAGATGAAGAGAGTGCTGGGAGTGTTTAAGGCATATATCACTGATGAGGCTGGGAAAGATACTAGTTTAAAAATTTGGAATAGCAAACGGAATGACCATTACAAGATGAAAATGATTTGAGACATAAGGGGATGGGAAAGTTTTCTTTTATCAATAAGGTTGTCAGGGATTGGAATAAATTACCAAAATCACTCGAAAAATTAACATTCATAAAGGGCAAAAGTAGATGGGTAGGGAAATTACATGAAGAATTTAAGATAAAAAAGATGAAAAACAAGAAAGAAGAAAAACACATGTACAGGGTGATTCAAAAAAACGTGGACAAAACATGGGCGCCGGGAGGGAAGTGCAAGGGGGTGCACTTGCACCCCCCTGCTATAAAAGAAAATACACAGAAAAATTCTAAGAAACAAAAATTTTATTATTAAATTCATTGTTTGAATAATAATGTCCAAATTTGTTCAACACCTTGTCAATAAATTCAGTATCCTTAGTTAATAAGTAATAACTGTTATATTTAATGTATAAAAATAGATAAACAGATGCACCTCCATTAAAGTAATCCTGCCGGCGCCCATGGGACTAAATGACTTGGTAGATGTGTCATACAATGAGGATCAAAAATTGCATAGAAACAGAGGGTCGCAACTGCCTGTATGCTGGAATGGTCATGGTGGACCAATCACATGGCCACCACGATCACCAGACCTGTCTCCCTTGCATTTTTTCTTGTGGGGATTTTTAAAAGGACTTGTGTATGAAACACCTGTTGAAACACCGGAAGACTTGGTAGGAAGAATCGTTGCGGCAGCCGGATGTGTTCGAGATATACCTGGTATCTTTGCGAAGGTGCGCCGTTCCATGCAATGGAGATGCCAGGCTTGTCTCGATGCATCTAGCTAAAACTTTGAGCATCTGCTGTAGGCTCAACATTTCGCTTGCATTAGTCACATGTGAGTGAGTAATTATCGATAAAATGATCTGCAATGGTTTTGTTTCTTCTCTTTGTGTCAGTATTATTTTAGACAGCCTGTAGCAGCTCCGGATCGCAGTTGCGACCCTCTGTTCCTATGCGATTTTTGATTCTTATTGTATGACTGATCTACCATGTCATTTTCTCCATGTTATTTTGAATCATCCTGTATAGTAAAATTGGTGCCATACCATGTACTTCATTGCAGTTAAATTAATTGTACGTGCAGCCCACGCAGTGCTGATCCACCCCCTCTTTGTCTTCTGCAGGGAGCTGGCAAGACAGAGAGGCATCCCTCTAGTCAGAGTTGACTGCTCCAACTTGTTCTCTGCTAGAGCCGTGGAGCGCCTCGGCTTCCAGTTGGTCTTCTCTATGGACTACGACAGCTACCGTCCTCACGGTGAAACGGTCTTCAGGCCCAGCGACAAAACTCATAACGAGTACCGGACCTACGTGCAAAAGGTCATCTAGTACTGGAGAACCACGAATCCAAAAACTGAAAAGACCATCAACAAATTAAATTCTCTTTGATAAAATAAGCTCATCCATTTTAATCTACAAGAACATTTATTCAGAGATCATAAATTAATTATTCTCCATATAGTGTAACATACCAGTTCATAATATTACCAAATTAAAAGCTTAAGGTAAAAGTAAAAAGAATAGCAGGTTGAATAAATATTGTTTGCTTCGATATGTTTAGAAAAGACAGTAGGATCTCTGAAAAAAAAAAAAGGAAGAAGTTAGTTGTGAAAGAATTGTTCGTAGGAAAGTCGAACGATTAAGACAAGATTAATTAGCAGTGGATGTAGTTTGATGAAAAATTTTGGAACATCTTATTAGTGGAGAGAAAATTAATTAGATCTTGAATAGAATCAAACCTGCAAATCTTCGGATCACACCTAATTCTAAATTATTACAAATGCGGTCAAAGGTTGTTGGTATTGGAGAATATTAGGCAGAACAAACTAAATGAAATAAACTGAAAAAGATTAAAATCTTAATTTCTGTCAAAAAAGTCATTTATTTAACATCGCAACAAGTATAATAATGTGACAGTAGTGAACCTTTGTGTACAAATAGTTAAATAGTTAATAGTATAGCAAAAAAACTTTTCAGTGTCTTCTGTACATTACATTATCACCAACAACTTCATCAAACTAATTTTCCTTGATTAATTTCAAATATTACAACTTCTGACTAAATAATTTCACTAAGTAATATCAGTATCCTATCAAGAAAGCCATATTAAAATATTTGCTTTATTTTTCTGATTAATTTTACTGATTGTGGGGCATTACAGTCAAATGATGATCACAGAAATTCAATTCACCATACTTACTACTAATTAATGTCTGTCTCTATGACATCAATGTAATCTCAGATAATTTAGCATATCAATATCACATCTAAGGATTGTAGTGAATGACTGAATTTCATCACACACTGAAGTCTTCTAAAAGTCTTGCAGGTTGTTAGGGACTTCGGTGGTTTAAATTAATATACTGATTAATTAAAGAGTCCACCAAAATGTTATGTTGAAGATTTGTTTATTTTCTCCAAACGAAGTCAGCGATATTGACATGCATAGATACAATACAGAGATGCACTTCTGAGCAGTCGCTAAGATAATCTTTATAAAACTTCTGTGAACTCAACTTGAAAACTAACTATAAACTGAATACTCTGTCCTTCTGCTGATCTGTTTATATAGTCTCTATTGAAATTTCTGGAATTCTTCAAAGGCATCCGCCCGATATTTCTTGAACATTAACAATTACTCAAACAATTAAACATATTTTTAAAAAATCGGAATTAATACAAAATCACTTAACATCATTATAAAATGATCAGAAATGGTAATTAGAGATGCTTAAATACAAAATTATCTACAGAAATCATTCTAAACTGTACAAACATATCCTGTAGACATCATAACTTTTATTAATACTTGGAATTACAAACATTTAAGAAATTCTCTTGCACAATTCGGTTCTTAAACATATTAAATGGACTTTAAATAATTTTCTCTCATAAAACAAAATCTATATATACTGATTTACAAGAAATTGCAAAATAAACATAACAGATCACATTCAAGCAAACTTAAGCTCACTACAAATACTTCATACAGTACAATACTATTCAAAATTCAGGTATGAGGGCTGTTACAAGGTGCTCTAGGACTGGCAATTATGATTCTACTGGTACAAGGTTGGCTGATGACAAAAGTTTCTGAAAGGCTTGGCATCAACTATCCAGGCAGAATACATTTTATGCTGATCTAACTTCTACAATCAACACTGTTAGTCAAAATATATTAATAAAAATAATAACTGAACCCAAATGAAAGTACCAAAACCATAGAGAAAAATACTGAGACATTAAGAAAACCATTTAGAAATATTTGTCATATTGAGGGAATAAGTTCGCTAACAGAATGGTTCAGAATACTGTATTCATGAAAAAAAACATACTGTTTGGCTTTCTGAAGCAAATTTTGACATTTCAGATAACTTGAAATGAACAGCAGCTAAACTTCCTGAGAGAAGGTGAACTCACAATTATTTCAACAATAACATCTTCTCTAAAACTAGCACTGTCAACAGCTCCAAGTCATAATAGGTGTTCTTCTAAGAGCTCTGGTAGACTAAATACTATTCAGCAGATAATTCAATATGTCAGTAGGAACATTTTAAAGTAAAAACTTAAGTAAAAGTGAACTGATTATTTTTTCTTAATATATGGACTGCTGCAAAATTGGTGATGTTTTAATGAACCCTTAAGAGTTCTGCCTCTATTTAAGAGCATAATGAGGGAATATAAAAAGGGACATTAATTGAGCATGGCAGTTTGGACAAGTTGTAGGGAGAGTTTTCAGAATCCTTCGTTTACTGGGAAAGGTGATGAGGCGATATGCCAGACCATGACTCGAGAGTGGGGGGTAGTAGGATGCTCACATAGTGGGTGTCAAATACGGGAGTTTTAGGGGGAGCTACATTTGTTTGTGAAAATTACCACAGAACACAATCACTAACTGATATTATGAAGGAGCTGGGTTGTGAGTCTTTGGAAGACAGGAGGATGAAGAGAGTGCTGGGAGTTTATGAAACATATATTAATGATGAAGGGATGGATATTACAGGAAGAATCAGGAGAAGTATGTGAAATGGAAAAGGTGACCATAACCACAGGCTGGCACTGAAATTCAGTCAGTAATTTTTCATTTCTAGTCAAATTCCTCAGAGACTATGACATTTTGAAAGGGGAATGTTGAAAAATTTATTTGAAACAACAAAAATTAAAAATACGGGAGTTTTAGGGGGAGCTACATTTGTTTGTGAAAATTACCACAGAACACAATCACTAACTGATATTATGAAGGAGCTGGGTTGTGAGTCTTTGGAAGACAGGAGGATGAAGAGAGTGCTGGGAGTTTATGAGACATATATTCATGATGAAGGGATGGATATTACAGGAAGAATCAGGAGAAGTATGTGAAATGGAAAAGATGACCATAACCACAGGCTGGCACTGAAATTCAGTCAGTAATTTTTCATTTCTAGTCAAATTCCTCAGAGACTATGACATTTTGAAAGGGGAATGTTGAAAAATTTATTTGAAACAACAAAAATAAAAAATTGTAATGTGGATAGGTAAATTGATAGGGAAATTTAACTTCTGTTAAAAAAAATGTGAATGTGAGTAAATAAATAAATAGTCGTGCTTGTCCTCCGTAGAAATGAAATTAATTAAATAACTAAGTTAACCCTTAGACAGGCCATAGCTTCCGATTGATGGGGACATATGGGACACACATTTATCTTCCTAATATTTCCCCAACGTTCTGAAGTATCAGCTTTACTACGTGTATGCAAAAAATTCTTGTTTACCAGGCAGCTTGTTGCACGTCCCATTTCTGGAAAGATGGTGTTACTGAAGTTCAACATTCTTTATGTTAAATATATGGACTGTGCTCTGAATACTCAGTGAAGGTTTGTTCATGGATTCACAATTACTACTTTGTAGAATATGGGTTGATAACTGTGGTTATGTTTTTACATGTACTTTGATGAGTATTTGTGCATGACAGAGGTGAGAGAGAACCACAATGCTGGCACATTTGTGTCTACAGTTCTGAAAAACACAAAGAGGTCCACTGAGTTTAACATCCAGTAGACAAAGCCCCATCAACAGCACTGTAGGCCATGGAGGCAGGAAATATATGGAGGAGAAGTGACATTAAATCTGTGAAGCAGGCTCTAAACTCTCGCACATGCGCGGTGGCGGCAGCGGCGATATTGCGTTACCAAACAAATTCGATGTTCACGTTGTGTTAGATGCTGTGATTATTTCATTTTGTAATGTGTATAAGTGTTTTATAATGCCATCTTGTGTTTCATACGGTTGCACAAATACGCAAGAGAGGATAGAAACTGGAATATCACTTCATAAGTAAGTTGAATTCCAATTATCGTTGTTGAAGTGGGCAGTTTGAATTGCAAACTTTGACGCCTGTCTATAAATGTTTAGTCATAGCACTCAATGGGATGACCTTGTTCTCAAATTTTTGTTGTTGCAGTGTAGAAAATCAGCATACCTTGCTATTTTGCCCACAATAGACTAACATTACTTTTTAACGAGTGTTGAAAATGAGATTTAAAGAGGTGTGTTTTACATCGCGATTCAGTGAATTTAGTATTGCGCTTTCTTTCGTCACATTGCAGTTTATACTTACAGTGTATGATGAAATTAAATGTGTTAAATTATGTTATGCAATCTAGGAATCTTAATGAAGCAAACGATTTTGTTAAAGCAAATACAGTTTGCGATTCAAATACGCGTGTGTGGGTGTGTCTACATAGTTCGATTGTGTAGCGGCAATTTAATGGAGATTGTGGTTAGGTCTAAATGCAGTCTGTACAAGAATGGTTTTGTTGTTCCATAAGGGACAAAGAATTTATCTATTACTGTTAGTAATTTCATGAGAACCAAGTTAGTGACAAAAAGTGTATCACAATGGAAACTACTTCCAGATATTCCCAATTAAGCTTACGATGTATGGTAACAAAATAACTATTTTTATTCTGGTCTAGGCCGCATTTAAACCTAACCACAAGTGGTAGTAGAAAAACTGAAATATCCATTCTGCATGTCCTCCATGTATTTTTGTGGCTTTTTCAGAATCAATTTTTGGTCCAGGTCGCATATCAACCCAATCCCGGTATATCCCGAAAACTAAGCAAGAAATCGAAAAATTTTATTCTTTATTTTCGATTTGTCTCGTCGTGTTACATAAGAATCGATCATTAAATTTGACTTTTGCGAAATTTTTGTTCTGCATTTCAACTCAAGACACTTCACTTTTGATACAGTATATCTCGAGAACTAGGCGAGATATCGAAAACTTTTATTGTTTATGTTTTAATTGTCTCGTCTTTTTAAATAAGAATCCATCTTCAAATTTGACTTTGACCAATTTTTTCTTCTGAATTTCAACCAAAACCATTTCACATTTGAGACAGAATATCTTGAAAACTAAGCAGAATATCAAAAAATTATATTCTTCATTTTTTATTTTTCTCATCGAGTTACATAACAATCCATCAACAGATTGCGGCATTACACTTATCCTAGAGTCCCCTTGAGGTTTTTGTACATATACCCCGTGTCTGTATGGAAGCGGCCTAGCCCCCACTTCTCCTCCGCCCGGCGTCACTTCAATGTGTGTTGAAGGTCTCTTGCATCGTCTCCATATATTTCTTTCCTCCATGTTGTATGCCCTCACTGCATACTCTGTGGATTTAGCACTGTGTGTTTCTGTACACAATCTGTTGGAAAGGAATCATGCACCTCCTAGCTAAGAATTGATGGAGAAACTTTCTGCACCAGAGCTCAAACAATCTTAACACTTTAACAGATGCTAGGTGCCATAATACTGCTGTTATGATCTGAGCAAATAGGATGGCTTAGTATAGGTAATATATTATGTATATTAAATATATTAGTGAAAGAAATGCAAAAAGGATGGGGGGGGGGGGCAAGGCAGATGGGTCTGTTTGCAAAAATTACTGCAGAGCATGGTCAGTAATTGATATATTAAAGTAAATGTGTTGGGAAAATTTTAAAGACAGAAGGAAGAAAAAGAGTGTTATGTGCACAGACAATTTGTACATTGGCGATGAACTTTGGATAGATATTGAGTCAAAAAATTAGGAGCAGCATGTAAAATGTAAGATATTACCATGGCTGTGTACTTGCTCTTCATTAGAGGCATAAGTGAGTGTGGAACGTTTCATTTTAAAGGAAGGCAGACATGGACTTGAATCAATCATCCATGGACATGCTGAACAATTTACCTCAAACCATTAAATAACTTAAAAATTCATATACTGGAAAACTAGGCATGTCATATATTTACCACTAGCTCATATATGTCAGATATTTCAGATGAATTGGACGATGGAGGCCAAGTTGATACTGTAGCACTAGATCTTTCAAAGGCTTTTAGCCATAAAATTTGTGATAAATAAGGTAAAGCTATTGGGATGAATAAAAAAAGTGACTTACTGGGTAGAGGAATTCTTAAAAGGCAGAAAGCAAAGGGTTGGAATATTAAATGCAACTTCTAAAGAGGTTGAAGTGAATATGGGAGTGCCACAGGGCAATGTATTGGGTCCACTGCTATTCGTTGTTCTAATAAATGATTGTGTGGATGATTTACAGTCAGAATTTATGTTCTTTGCAGGTGACATAATGGTATATAACAGGATTAAAACATGAGAATATTGTGAACAGCTACAGGGTTATGTAAACAAAATACCTAACTGGGTAGGTCAGCATGGGATGATAAATGCCAGAAGAATCAGCTTATTAGGTATACAGATAAAAAAAAATTAATGTTTGTTTATGGTTGTAGGGTGGGGGCAGAATTACTTGTTGAAAGCTTGAAGTGAAATCATCTTGGATAACATTTGGTAATAAACTCGTTTTTGTTGTTTGTTGCTTTAGGGCGCGTCAACGACTGGGTTATTAGCGGTAATAAACTCACTGGGAAGGACATATTTGGTAGGTGGTGGGAACAGGTTACAAAATCCTTCATTTACTGGAGAGTCAGGGAATTGGTTACTAAACTATGGTCATGGTATTGTCTGAAAATGGTGGCGTAGTATGGGACCCACATTTTGGGTATCATATTCAGGAGTAACGGGGTGTGAAAAGAAAAGCAGTTAGATTTGTTTGTGGATACTACCACAGGACCCAGTCAGTATAGGATATGGCAAAGGAGCTGTGTTGGCAGTCATTGGAAGACAAGAGGAAGGTGAAGAGAGTTATGAGAGTGTATAAAACATATGTTGGTAATGAGTAGATACCAGATTATATGCAACACAAAAAGCTATAAATATTCTTAAAATATGCATGGAAAGTGTCAAAATATGCAACGTCAGATAATATCTGATAGTAATTTTTAGATTTTTTATTTCAAAATCACCATGTAATTAGTAAGTAGTAGTGTAACATATTTATAAATTTGATAATTAACAATTATTTAACCTTTTTTTTTTTTTTACTTTTGTAAATGTAAACAAGCGAGCACTGTTCCAAATATTTATCAGTAAGATTGTTTCTTCAATCTGTCAAAATAGTTTTATAAGTGGTTTTAGACCATTACACATTCACTGATGTAACTGGGCAGTATTTGAAATTGGGTGCTGTGTTAGCAGTTATTGTTTCTGGAGGAAGTTCATCTGAATTGCAAAAGCGTGCTATAAGAACTATTTGTGGAGCAAGCCCACAGATGTCGTGCAGAAATCTATTTAAAAACCTGGGTGTACTTACAATGACAGCACAGTATGTATACTCCGTACTATGATTTGTAGTGGAAAATCCTGAACACTTCAATCTTAATGCTGACATACATAGCCATAACACTAGGAATAAATGTAATATTCACAAGGATTACAAATCACTGTCAATTGTACAGAAAGGGTTAACATTTACTGGAGCTTCCTTATTCAATGTATTACCAACAGAAATTAAATGTCATCTACAAAAATCCAACTACTTTAAGTCCAAACTGAAAGAGTTTCTGCTTCAGAACCCATTTTACTCTGTGAAAGAATTTTCTTCTTGGAATTTGGTAACTAAGAATAACTGATAAAATAGTATATATGGCGTATGCAGGGCCGTAGCTAAGGTGGGGCATCGTGGGGCAATGCCCTACCTTAAAATTCCAATGCCCTACCTTAAAAGATACTATCAACTAAGATAATATGCTAATTACTTAAATTGTTTCTTTATAGTATGAAATGATGGGAAAAAATAATTTACTGCTACCATAGTGACGTGTAAACAATTCCGAATTAAATAGTTTTTTTTTCAAAAAAAAAAAAAAAAATATTTATGACTTTAGCCAAAGGCTAATACAGCCAATAACATCATTCGATTGATTTTAAATTACATGGTAACAATTGCCTGTGCAGGGAATGAAAACTTTTTCAGTTTGAGCCGCAGTAAGGTGACGACGTGTTCTGTCTGCTGCCTCATTTCCCGTCCGTCACCCCTACAAATCATTTTTTTTTTTTATTTCAACCATGATCATGTGTTAAATACCTTTTTTGTTTTTATATTCTATTTTTAGTCTGTATTACATATTTGTGAATTGCTTTTATTGCTTTCAGCTTTGGTATGGATAAGATTTGTATTAGGTCTGTTATGTCATTGAGTCGGAATTCACCTTCTAGAATCTCTTTCCTTATGTTTCTGTATTGTTTGCATCTTAGTAGAAAGTGGTATACATCTTCCACATCATCGCATTTCTGGCTGTCCAAGATCTTCATGGTGTACATTCTATCTCGTAGGATTGCGTGCCCTGTTCTCAGTCTGCTTATTGTTATCTGGCTTCTGTTTATTTTTAAGGGCACGTACCATAGGTTGTAGTCTGGTTTCCCTGCTATGGTTCTGTACCAGATGCTCTTGCTTGTTTCTTCTTCTATCTATCTTCTGTTACACTCCTTTTTCGCTATTTGTGTGGTTGTAGTTGGTGTAGGGGATGGGTATCTCCTCTATAGATGCTACATTTAATTGTGCCCATGCTATGGCATCCGCCGCTTCATTTCCTTTTACTCCGAGGTGCCCTGGGATCCATTGTAGTTTGAAGCTTCTTCCCTCCATTGTTGCCTTGATTATTTGCATGGCTGCCTCAAATGCTAGGTAATTTTTGCATATGCCTTTGGGGATTCCTTTTATGGCCTGCAGGCAGGGCCGGTTAAAGACTACCGCAAGAACCGCAGTCGCGGGGGCCCCGCCACGATCTCCTTCAAAATTTGTCCTTACTTAGCGAACAATTTTCCTGCTAAGATAAATAATTTACAAATTCATAATGTTAACAAATTGCGTTCACAATAGTCGTTTCCAAAGCGTGGAGTTCCAGGAGAAGTCAGTCCTTCATCAGATTCAGTTTGAGAAAGTCCAGTCTGATGTAATTACAAAAGACCTATATATTTAAAGGCGTGTATTGCTCTCAACCTGTTTCAGCAATTTATGTAATTTCGTTCGAATAAACTCATTCATCTTTTGAAGTTTCATATAAAAAGTTGTTGAATTAAAATGTCTATGCCTGCTCACGTGTCTCCAGCCCCAGAAACCTATATGTACTAGCAAAGAAAGGCAAGAAATGAAATGTCGTATACAAAAGTGTATATGAATACAATAGCTATAAAATTGAATACAAAAACAATTTCATTTGACACAATGGGCAGCATGACTTAGCCAGAAATGAAAGTGACAATAGTTGGGATATCCATATGAGATACATTGATAAAACATCAAAGATTCGGTGAAGTTGGTCCCATTCAGCTAAAACTCAATAAACTGCTGGCCCGTTTGTACACAGATTTAAAGAAACCTCAATCCGCCTCTTTAATCGTTGTTTGAGCTCTACACATATATGTGTGGTGTGTGTGTGTGTGTGTGTGTGTGTGTGTGTGTATAAAGTCACGAAAATTATCAAAAGTGTAGGCAAAAGTACACCTAGAAAAGAAGCATCCGAGCAAATAACTTTCTTAACGATATCCACTTTCTTTATGTATTCGATTGCTTTTAGTATCACTATAATCTCTGCTGAAAATATGGACATTGGGATTGGTAATCTATACGCCCCAAGCACTTCTTGCACCATGGAGATGTACGCTGCTGTACTGGATTCCTCGTTCTCTCTTGATCCGTCCATATATATTTGTCTCCATTCTTCCTACCTTGTGTTTAAAGTTTGCAGAGACAGCTGCTTTATGATCTCAGTATTTTGTTCCTTCTTTGATACTCCTACTGTCAGGTCTGTGTTTACATGTTGGTCCAGTATTTTTTTTTTTTTTTTTTTTTTTTTATTTATTGCTTTACGTCTCGTCGACGGGTAAGGTGATTAGAGGCGGGATGGGACTGAGGACAAGGAACGGGAAGGAATTCGGCCATGGCCTTTTTGAAGGAAGCATCCCAGCATTCGCCTGGAGTGATTTGGGGAAATGTTGGTCAAGGTTTTTTTTTTATTTTTATTTTATGGCTTTAGCGAAAGGCTAATACAGCCAATAACCTCATACAATATATTCGAATGAATTTTAAATTACACCTTTAGTACATTTAACATATAGGGAAATTATCTTGACTGATTTCTTGCTCGGAACTGAGAGAGATTGCATGAGAGAAGTTATATCAGTTATATTCAGACCATCTCCTGGTAGTTGTTTTCTCGCTGATTGATGTTGCTTGCAGCTCAGCATGAAGTCATAAACATCCTCCACAGCATCACAGGATGGGCACATCGGCGAATCCACCAACCGCATGGTGTATTTTTTGTCACGTAATAAAGTGTGACCTGTCCTAAGTCTGTTCATTAAAGTAATTTCTTTCCTGTTCAGTTCTAGTTGAGCGTACCATGGCTTGCTTACTATGTTGTTGCAGATGGCTCGATACCAAAGTCCCTTTCCCTGGCAGTCGGCAAACCATCTCTTCTCCCACTCAGTTTTAACAATGGCCTTGATGTCTGTGCAGGGTACCGAAACTTTTTCTGTTTCTGCAGCAGTAATGTGGCGACGTGCTGTTCTGTCCGCTGCCTCATTTCCCGACACCCCAACATGGCTCGGTACCCACTGGAAGAGCACTTGTATTCCTTCTACCAATAACTTCTAAATTTTCCTGGCTATGTCATAAACTAAATAGTTCTGGCATCTTCCTTTTGACAATTACATTATTGCCTGTAGGGCACTTCTAGAATCTGTACAAATCACTATATTTGAATGAGCTCTCGAATGAATGTATTGCAGCGCTTTTAGAATGGCATAAAGCTCTGAGGAGAACGTCGAAAACTGTCTTGGTAACCTGTAAGCTTTGTGAACGCAGCGACCAGGGTCTACAAATGCAGCAGCGGAAGCCTTTCATTTTTCCTTTGAGCCGTCTGTAAAGATTTTGTGCCACGCCTTCCATCTCGAGTTCAGTGATTCTAGTGTCAGGCACTTCAGTTCCTCCTGACTGTGATCTATTTTCACTAATTGGTCTTTCATAAGGTAAATGTGAACTAGAGAGGATAGATCTGACCGTTGCCATTGTTCCTCCTCACTGTACGAGTCATTCTGAACTTTAAATGGCCCACTGAGCTGTTGTTTGAAAGAAATTCACAAGTGAAGGTGTTTTGTGATACTTAGATAGGTTCCAAGAATGCTCATGAGCCAGAAGCTGCACTTTTCTTATTAGTGGATGTCGTTTGGTGGAACAAACTCTTATCCAAAAATTCATTCCCACTTTCTTCTTCTTAGGTCTAATGGAAGAGTTGCTGTTTCTACCTCTGTCGCAGCAACGGAAGTAGTTATAAGGAAACCCTTAAAGCTGCCGATTGGGTGATGTCTAACTTTCTGAGGGTAGAAATTGATGCAGTTTCGTAGAGAAATCCCCTATATTCGAGTCTGCTCCTCACTAAGCTATAATAAATGTTTCTCAGGAGTCTGGGATCCGTGCCCCAGTCCAGGGCTGCTAGGGCCTTGAGGATATTTATTCGCTGTATGGATGATTGTTTTAGTTCTGCTATATGTCTTCGCCACGAGAGTTTAATATCTAACCACATCCCCAGAAACTTTACTTCGGAGATTACTTCCATAGTAGATCCACCTATTGTAATTTTAAAGTCATTATTCTGACATTGTCTTTGTGAGAATACACATAACTTACTTTTATCTACCGAAAGCTCTATGTCTCTATCTTTCAGATAGATTTGTACTTCATTTACCTGAGTTTCGAGCAAATTTTTTGCTTTTTGTTTGTCAGGATGAGAAACATAGACCACAAAATCATCAGTGTATTGAAGATAGGTTACAAAACCTCTCAGGCCATTGCAAACTTTCAAAGTATAAAAGTCAAATAGAATAGGACTCATTGGGTCTCCCTGAGGCAAACCTTGGAGTACATGTCAACTTAAGCAGTCACCGTATAAAGTAGAGATAATGTGTACTCTGTGCGCCAGGTAATGAAAACACCATGACAAAAGTTTTTTCGAGAGTCCTATATTTTCCATTATTTCCCTAAGTATGTTGATCTGCACATTATTGTAGGCTTCCTTGATGTCAAGAAGAGTGGCAAGAAGGAAGTTTCTCCTAAAAAAAGTCAGCTGTATGTCAGTAATTAAGGTACTTAAATTGTCCATAGTGCTATACCCTTTGCAGAATCCCATCGTTCGATCACTAAGCAACCTATGATGTTCCATATGCCATTCAATTCTGTTTTTTATCATCGCACTCATCAGCTTTGCTAAACAAGGGAGAAGAGATATAGGGTGGTAAGATGAAACATTATTTTTGTCCTTGTTAGGTTTTGCCACAGGTATAATTATAACATTTCTCCACTGTACTGGTACAAACGTAGCTGCCAGCATGTCATTGTACAGTTGTAGGAGCATCTCTTTCGCCTTTTGTGGCAGGTTGTGAATCATGGAGTAAGTGATCTTGTCCATTCCTGGTGCAGTGTCTTCCTTCTTCAAGGCACAGATCAATTCTGACATAAGAAAGGGTGGTTCCCCCAATCTGGTGGAATTAGCATTAGAATCGTTTTCTGATTCAGATTCCGTATTTAATGGGACGAACAGAGGCGCAGTCTTGCTTAGAAATAGTTCCGCTGCTTTATTATCAGTCTTGGCCCAGTTAGCAACCATCCTGTCGCCCTTGTACCAACGTATCTTCCTCCACTTCTCTTGGGAAGAGAAACCATACGAAATGCTAGAGCAAAAACTTTTCCAGCCTTCTCATTTTGACCGTCGAATAATTGATCTTGCCTCAGCTGACCTTCGTTTGAGCAATATAAAGTTTTCTGTGGTCGAGTCCTGTTTATATATTTTAATAGCTAGGCGTCTCAAAGCGACAGGTCTGGAGCAGTCGCTGTTCCACCAAGGAAGGAATTTTATTATTATATTGAATATAATATGTTTTTGGAAATGATATAATCCTGAATAAATGATTATTTTGTTCTTATCTATCTATCACCCCTCTCGACTATTAAGTAGTACCTCACTCATTCTCAATTACAAGTACGATAAAAAATCAACTCACCATATTAGATCAAGTAAAATTTTATCTTCCGCCCTACCTGTAACCACCCCTGCCCAACCTTAAATTCAACTCTAGCTACGGCCCAGGGCGTATGGAAGGGGAAGGTGACAAAGTTGTCCACAATTACTAAAATGATATATGGTTTTTATTTCTGTTGAAACTTTTGACAAATGAAGTAATTACACTGTTTACAAAATTTCACTCATATATAGTAACTAACATGGGACAGCATGCACTCAAAAACTGCTGTGAAAAATTATCATACTAACAGGTTTTTAAGTAATTGACAGCTTATGAGTTGTTGGTAATATAATTGATATTGTTAATAGGTGTGTGTACTGTTTCACATAAATAGCAACTAACATGATATAATATGTAGTCACAAATTACAGTGAAACTTATCATGGTAACTGGTTGGTAAGAAAATAACTGGTTATTAGATACTGGTAACAAGTGTATACAGTTATACACTGTTCCACATAATAAGTATTAATTAACTCGGGATTGTATGTGTAGATTACAGGACATATTGGTTATACTAATGGGTTGTAGCTAACTTGTCAATATATAATAATATTATCAATTATATACGGTAGTAATATTGACATTAAAAATAAGTGTATGTACTGTTCCACATTCCCGAAATTATTCTCACATGGGATCAAAGTGAACATATCTATCTATCTATCCCATTACTAAAACTATCAATTTGACACGAACGTTCAAGATTTGGGTTATTGTTCAAAATATTTTTAAACTTCACTTTATTTTTACACAGGAATACCTCTGGCAATGCAGATTTTATTCATTAACTGAATAGATTCAGTCAACATCAAACCTTGAGATTCTACAAGAACATGCCTTTTGAAACTCTTTCTTTGTTATTAAATCAATTTATTTTAGGGTTACCAGAATTTTTTCTCCAAATCCGGGGACGCTTCAGAACTTTTTCACCAAAATACGGGGACGCTTTCGGCATTTACCCTAATGACGCGTTGCGCTTTTATAAGTTATATCATTAAAGGTTAGGTTAGCTTAAAAAAGCATATTTATCATTTAAGATCGAAGTTTGTATATAAATAAACTCTTCTCGGGCTTCCGGCCACTTTAATATGCCCCACTTGTGGGATGTTTCGAAAGCGTCTATCTCAGCCCTCATTTTCAACAAAATTTCAGCGGTAAACTAAGGAATAAACATTTCTTCTTTCCTTGTACTTAGCTTCTTCACTAAATTACTCAGCATCATGGAAGACTCAATTGCTGTGACGTCAGTGCCTTCTTCCAGTATTATTGCATCATGAAACAGGGTCAAAGTTGAGTTTGCAAAATTCATCCACAAGAAGGTGCAGAGATCAACAAACTACTTCAAATCGGAAGAACGATTTGTGAGCAGGATAGATTTCACATATTCTTCTGATAATTTCTAGAAGAGAAAGCCGCGTAATTTTACTGTAACCTAGTATCTCTTTGCATTTTTGCCAAAAAATTTGGGGAAAACAGTAAAAATCCGGGGACATTGTGGGGACGAAATCTGTCCGGGGACAGAGAACTAAATACGGGGACTGTCCCCTGCAAACGGGGACGTTTGATAACCCTAATTTATTTACATTCCCAAATGTGGGTTGTAGTTCTTCAGCGAGTCGTCGTAGATTAAGAGCTGCGCTGCTAGTAGGTTTTGCGAGCTACAACGTAAGATTTTATTTATTAACTAGGTATACTACTAAAAAATATTGTAAATATATCTAAAATATGCATCATCACTAGGTTTTAGGTAAAATATGCACTAATCGGTGAAAATGGGCTTAATATGCAAACATGCCAATGCATTATAATCCCGTCTCTAGTGATGAGTCTTGTAAGATATTGGTTTGAAAACATCCTAGTATTTTGGCAAATACTACTCATTTAGAAAGATAGCAGAGAGCAAGATTATCCATCGTATTGCTATTGTTATGAGAGATTGAAACCATGCATCAAACGATACCAAGTTGATTTCGTAAATAAAGAAGTTTTAAAACCATAAAAGTAACTGAAACCATAATAACAGACATAAATAAGACTTTAGAAGCAGTAAATGAACTTTAAACTTACCAGAATTAGCTAAATCCACAATAATCCAGTTTAATAAAAATCTATTTTCATTTCGATGTAATTCTCCTATTTACAGTCACTTTAAAACACGGTAAAGAACTTTTATAATAATAATAAATTCCAAGAAACAGAATTTTGTAACATTTCACTCGGGATATTAATGCTAAGGTGGTTTAATTCAATAAAACGCGTAATTTTTAATCAGTTGACATTTCTAAAAATTCTAAACAGCACTTTCAATTAGATTTTGAGCTTAAACAGCACACGTATCTAAACTTCAATCCTTTCTGAATAATTTGATTTACTTTTTAGGCAGTTCTAGGCAATAGTTTAAGTGGGAGAACAAATTTAAAATATCACTGTATTCAAAATCTTACGTTAAAATGATAAAAAAATTATAGCTGAACCAGGCCTCCTACAGGCCTGGGAATACTTTGAAAAGATGTTTTAATGGAAAGGGGTGTCATACTAATTTTTATTTCAAGATAGGAAAGTTACTTTAGACACAGTGGAGTAAAACATCCAATATAAAATTCGAATTTTGAACAGTTAAGATGGAGTCAGTTTCGAGCAAGGTTATTCCCGGGAGAACAGTCAGTTCCGGTAGTGAGGGCAGGTCGAAAGTATGGCGAATTAAAAATATTCATTACAGCTAAACCGTGGATTTTTAGAGAAGATACCAAGAGGCAATAAGTACTCAGAATAAATAACTTTAAATCATATCTCAAGCTGAAGCCTCTAGGAAGAATAATTTTAAGCATTTTCGTGCACTATTTGTGGTGACGTCAGGGATGCGGAGGGATTTGAAGCCCCATATAGGATCCAAATTGTCCCACGAATAGTCATTTCGGCGTTGGAACTGGTGGAGGCAAGATCTGCGCTCCTCCAGGTCATGATTATGGAGTTGTTCCATTGTATACCATAGGGAACAGTGTAGAATCGGCGCCATGTTAACTTTTCGAGTGAACATTCCAAATTGTACCATGTGTTAATGACTTTAAATTTTCTTAGGGTTTTCTCTGTTTGCTTTACTGTCCATAATCTGCTTTCTGATAGAGAAGTTTTGATCGCCTTTTAATCAACTGTAAATGACTTTTTATGGAATACATCTACATAGTGAAAATCATCAACTTTTTCATTTCATAGTTTGGACTTTTCCCAAGGTTTGAAAAAAGGGGGTGGCTACCAAGATTAACTACAGTTGATTATTTCCGTGGCTTTACACCTGTCTATAGAAATTTGTGAACTTTAAGTAAAATTTCCCAAAGTGATGCAACGAGAAGAGATAATGAGTAGTCCATGGAAAGGAAAAAATGACCATGGCATTCAATTTAATGCACAGGGGAGTGGGAAAATTTTATTTTGGGTAAGTGTGTCAGGGGTTGGAATAAAATACCTAGAGAAGTGATGAATAATTTACCAAAAACACTGAATGAATTTAAAATGGAAAAACTAGATGTGTGAAGAAATTTAATACTTAAAGTATTTAATTTCATTTAACAAAATTAAGGAAAATGAGAGCGGCTTCTAGGCGATATAAATAAGAAAAGAAAGGTAAATTAACCCACCAGATACCAAAGTTGACGGCTGCGATGAAAGGGAACACTTATGCTGACAAACAACTACACAATATTTCGGCACTAGTAAGTAAACGGGCCATTAGGCTCGGTACTTGTGTACACAACGAACGTTACCTAATGACCCGTATCATTAGGTAACATTACTGATATTGCAGATCGCTCCAAATTTTCTAACATAGTTATCTCCTGGTGATCTTCGCCAAAAGTTGCATAAGCTCTGAAACCTATCTCATAGGATAAAAAGGAAAAATGCGCTCAACACGTATTTGGAACGAAAACGAGAAGACAAAAAGAACTAGTCACAACTGCTCCCTATTGGGCTTGAATCAATTATAAATAAAATAAAGGAAAATTTGTAGAGGAATTCTACATTTTTGCTTCATTTTGTGCTGGAATAAAAAGGGGAGAGCAGAGTTTCGCAACCTTTTTCAAAACCAGGACCAGTAAATTGACTAAAATAATGCTGTGGACCATTAACTTATATGGGCCTAATTTTTTTTTAGCTATATGTATATTATTAAACCTGGGACATATGTTATGTACGATTATAACATAATATACCTAAAAGCATGTTTTGAATTCCTGCGGAAACCCTGTTATGAGACTGGATGTGAACCATTAAAAGTAACTACATATAGAGCAGACATAGTATTTAGTAACCAAACAAATAATAATGTCGCTATAGGCTGGATGCTACAGTATACCACCGGCCTACATGCAAATAATAAAATTATTACATATTATTTACTTTGGCTTACTTTATCATCCTGTCATGTACCACTGTACCTCTCTCCTGCTAAAACGGTCACTAGTCCCTGGACGAATTGCGCACTTTTTGATCCTAACCAAGAGTGGTGGGTGAGCGGTTAGCGCTCTGGCCTTGCATTCAGGAGGACGGCGGTTCTAATCCCCGTCCGGGCATCCAGATATGGGTTTTTCATGGTTTCCCCAAATCACTCCAGGCGAATGCCGGGATGCTGCCATCAAAAGGCCATGGCCGAATTCCATGTCCCAAATCCCATCCCGCCTCTAATAACCTCGACGTTGAAGAGGTATAAAGCCATAAGTAAAAAAAAAAAAATTGATGCCAACTGAAAATGAATGGACTGTTGTAGAAACACTGCTATCATATTCTCATCCTATAAATCACAGATTTTTGCCTGCTAGTTGAAATATTCGTGGCTTTTAAAAAGTTGGCATGCTATTAAATTCTCTTGTAACCTCATACAGTTAGAGTACGCAGTTGAGTGTGGAAAATTCATGTGAGTACCGGATCTAGGAAGCGAGGCAAATCGAGGTATCCAATTTATGGGCGACCTGTTTTTTTTAGCTCCACTACTGCCCGGGTGTTGAAATGGGCGGGGGCTATTTGATAAAGGGGGTGGCAAGCCCCTTTCGGGACTCAGGTATGGGCAGGGGTTGCCTCCGGCTGGGGACTCGTGGCATTTTGCCCGTCCTGCCACCGTATTGTTACGCCAATGCGAGTACTGTGAATTTATAATATTTTACTTGCGGACCACTTGGAACATCTCCGCGGAACACGGGTTGAGAAACACTGGAGTCGAGCATTTCTACACACACAAGGGCAAATGCTAGTTGCACAATAAACTATATCACCTGTCTACCAGCGAATTTCCGCATCAGCTCTGTGACTCTAAGGTAAGAGTTGTGTGCAAATCCCTGCAGCTTCTCTGGTATTATTAATCGGTCCCTTGCGATACGGATCCCATACAGCACAACAATGCCACAGGCGAGGACGCACAAGAGTTTTATACGCTATTTTCATTACAAATGCGTTAGATATATATATATATATATAAGCTAGAATTATACTTTCCAACGATCGATGTTGTAATATTGACTTGAGTAATGGAAACAGGGCGAGCATTGACAACAAGAGAACCAACAGCCTGCACCTCCTGGTGTTGAGTGGTCTCCCCTCCTCATCGTACGCGGTGTCCAAAGGCCATGGAGGGGAGAGGGAATGACTGGCAGTTGTCTGCATGCAGTCAGTGGAGTCGCAGCAACAGGGAACCAGAAGCGGTACGTCCAATCCAACACACTAAAAACTGTTATCATGTGACAGCATAGCTCAACACTAAGTCAATATTTCCATTCTATTGAAACATTTACATATGGATTTTTTTTTTTTTTTTTTTTTTTTTTTAATACCAATCGAATTTTGTTCAGGATGTGAGACCATATTGATGTTAATAAATTAATCACAGATAAATTAATCTTGATTCTTTACCTGTAATAACAATCAGATTTAAATTAGTTAGACGAGTATTAGTATTACCACATATACCGAAAAAGTTCATTGAGTGAAAAAAAAACAAAAGACAACAACGCGTTCTGGTTTTATGAAAAAGGTTTATCGCTATCTAATTCTTTGTATTCACAAAGAAACGGTCCAGGGGGTATTTAATATAGATGAGTCTTCTTACGTCGTGTTACAAGTAGACTTATCAAAATATATATATATATATGAATCTTCATGTATGGAGAATGCAGCCTGGACCAGAAGTGAATTTTGCGTTTTTTTTTAGTAGGTGCAATAACACGAATAAAATGTGGCCGTTTTCAAGAAACCAGAACACGCTGTGGTCGGTTTTTTTCGCTCAAAGAGCGTTTTCGGTCTTTGAGCGTGACATAAACATCGTTTCGCAGAATACGTGGAAGAAAAAAAAGAACTGTGGTAACCCAACTGTACTAGCCGATTGGACCGTGATACCAAACACATGACCCGTCAAATAGGCCGGACACTAGGAAGCGATGCGTCCACTCCTTGGCTGCCGGCTGTTCTAATCGTGGTTTTTAGTAGGTTCTCCTCAGTCGCCTCACACACTGACACAAACACATGTCATCAAGGATTTGCTTCTCTGTTGGACAGGCATTAAAGACAGTAGAATATCTACTTTATAATTACTGTTCTTCCTAAACTATTTCAAAGGACGACCTAGGTTTTTTGTCCGTTCTCTAACATTTTTTTAAAAAATATGTTATTTTACGTTGACCAGATATTTTTAAAGTAATTTAGTTTTTTCGAAGTCAAACTGTTGCTTATACACTCAGCATCACGTATTCCCATTGGCCTTCCATCAGCTACTGACTGTAGTTCAGGGGCGGATCCAGGGGGGGGGGGCTAGGGGGCTCAAGACCCCCCAAACGTATCTAGGTCCACCCCTGACATTGTAGTTTTGAGACTTTTTTTTTTTTAGCTCTACGGATTTGAGGCCCGAGGAGGCTATAAATACTACGCAAGCCCTCTGAATCAAAATTCACTCAAGCCAAGCCCCCCCCCCCCAAACCAAAGTCCGCTCAAACCCCCCCAAAACAAAATCTAGGATCCGCCCCTGCTGTAGTTCCATTCGTATCGTTAGGATCAGGAAAAAGTCAGTTTATCATTTGCTAATAGATACGCTAATGCCCCTTGCTGTAGGTGCGTTCTAGTCTCTAAACGACAACGAGCATGATCGTTTTGCTGTCAACAAGGTGTAATTTTTTAATTACTAGGAAAAGGAACTTCTTGTAATTTCAATCATTGGCATTTGATTTAGAAGAAACTTTCTAAAAATGTATATATACAGCATAATTATTAATGTAGAAAAATGTTTTAATCGAAAATAAATAGCAGTAGACGCTGCAAAACATTGCCATATCAACATGTTATGAAATCTTTCTGAAGTACGCTTAGTCATGCTCTGGGTCGCAATAAGTCCTTGAGGTCTTACGATAAAGCGCTGCATCTTGTTTCGATATTTCTCGTATATTTCGGAGCCTGTCTATCCCAAACCGATGTACAAGAGTATGTGTACTCACCAGATAATTCGTTACCTGTAATCACGCCTAGATTTACTTCGGTACAGCCCAGGCAGCTTAAAGATCTCGCCTCGCATTCGGGAGGACGGCGGTTCGAATCCCCGTCCGGGCATCCAGATTTGGGTTTTCCATGGTTTCCCCAAATCACTCCAGGCAAATGCCGGGATGCTTCCTTGAAAAGGCCATGGCCGAATTCCTTCCCATTCCTTGCCCCCATCCTTGCCCTCCATCCTTTCCCGTCTCTAAAGACCTCGATGTTAAAAAGAGACGTAAAGCAGTTACAAAAAAAAAAAAAAAAAGCTTAAAAGTTAGTGTGCTGGCTTTTGGTTCAAAGGGTTGTTAGTTCGTGCTCCGGTCATCGAAGGAATTTTCACGATTCTTGCCTTGGCCATTGTGCGCAATTCCTAATCACCTATTCTCCCCCTTCCACGCCTCTTAATTTTTATACACACCCACAGTTTTTATCCGATATCGATGCAACTTTGCACACACATACTTTAAAACAAACAGAAAAATAGTGTTTACTTTTTTTTCTTTTTTTTTCTTTTTCTTTTTTTCTTTTCTTTTTTTATAGAAACCCACAGTTCTTGATAGATTTCGATGTAACACTGCACATGTATACTTTAAACCAAAGGTAAAAATACTGTCCACATTCTTTTTACAAAAACCCAACCCCCTGACAACATATATGCTACTTAATTTTTGCAAATGTTCTTTATGCAATACTATAGTTTTTACCCGATCTCGATGGAATTTTCCACACATATACTTTAAAATAAAGAGAAAACTACTGTCTGCATGTGGTTTAGAAAATGCACCCTATAAGGCAAACATACAAGTTCATCGATTTAGTTCTTTACAAATATCTCGAAAACGGTAGGGAAATCGGTTAAAGTTGATGGCGGTGGTGAAAAATATTTACCACAATCCGATCAAATTGGATAAAACATCAGAACTTGATTCCCCGAGGTGCTGGTTGTTCTCCGTTGTTATCATTCCTTGTCGCTAGAAATCTTTATTCATTTCCATATTACTTGTAGTATACTAAATGCACCACCATCATCGGCTTTTTAGTTTGTCATGTTTGTTACAACCTTTCCTGACTGCTTGCTCTACACCCAAGTCGAATCTCAGTGACGCTATCTGTGGTCGTACCAACCTGACGATGTGAACTATCTGCGACCTCGAAAGCTGACAGGAATGACGTAAGGGAGCGTGCACAAACTACGTGGTTCGGTCCAGGGGGGGGGTTGGCTGGAAGGCTACGTGGGGGGAGGGGGGGTTCCGAGCCAGGCCACGTAGCTTTCCTTTCATAACATTTTTCACAGTTAAAATGAGGAACAGAGCTCACAACAGCATGTGAATATTTATTTCCCTCAGTTAATTATTTCCGTATGTAATTTACAATAGTCTGACACGAGAAAACAGTACAAAATGTCTTCTGGAACCAAAAGGGAAAAAAGCTACTTGCTACGTAGGGAGGGGGGAGGGGGTAGAGACAAAAGCCACGTAAGGCTACGTGGGGGAGGGGGGTTCACAGGAGGCCAAAATGGAGCTACGTGGTTTATGCACGCTCCCTAATGATGGAGCGACTGAATGGACGAGCTCACGTGAAGGTCAAAAGCGCATGTGGACCATCCGGAAAATCAGTCCTTAACGACCAAAGCGTCCTTCAGTACAGTGGCATAAGCGCTGCGAGGCAAAAGTCTTTAATCCACAGTAACCAAGCGCGGAGGCGAATTCAAGGTTAACACGTCCGAATGTTGATCAATCTCCCTAATACACCCGTCTCTAAAGACCTAGTTGTTATAAGAGACGTTAAGCAGTTAAAAAAAAAAAAAAAAAAAACCTAATGTAAAGAAGTGCTAAAGAAACTGGTACACCTGCCCAATATCGCGTAGTGCAGAAGTGCCGCAAGACGACGTGGCATGGACTCGACTAATGTCTGAAGTAGTGCTGGAGGTAACTGACAGGCTGTCCATAAATCCGTAAGAGTAGGAGGGGGTGGAGATCTCTTCTGAACGGCACATTGCAAGGCATCCCAGATATGCTCAATAATGTTCATGTCTGGGGAGTTTGGTGGCCAGCGGAGGTGTTTAAACTTAGAAGGGTGTTCTTGGAGCCTCTCTGTAGCAATTCTGAACGTGTGGGGTGTCGCATTGTCCTGCTGGAATTGCCCAATAAACGTGGATGGATGCAGGTGATCAGCCAGTATGCGTACGCATGTATCACCTGTCAGAGTCGTATCTAGAGGCATCAGGGATCCAATTCACTCCAACTGCACACGCCCCACACCATTACAGAGCCTCCACCAGCTTGAACAGTCCCCTGCTGACATGCAGGGTACCTGAATTCATGAGGTTGTATCCATACACGTACATGTCCATCCGCTCCAAATAATTGGAAACGAGAGTCGTCAGACCAGGCAACATTTTTCCAATCATCAACAGTCCAATGTCGGTGTTGACGGGCCCAGGCGAGGCGTAAAGCTTTGTTTCGTGCACTCAGCAAGGGTACACGAGTGGTCCTTATGCTCCAAAATCCTATATTCGTTGAATGGTTCGCACGCTGACACTTGATGGCCCAGTATTGAAATCCACATCAATTTTTGGAAGGGTTGCACTTCTGTCACGTTGAACGATTATCTTCAGTCGTCGTTGGTCCCATTCTTGCAGGATCTTTTTCCGGCCGCAGCGATGTCGGAGATTTGATGTTTTACCGGATTCCCGATATTCACGGTGCACTCGTGAAATGGTCGTACGGGAAAATCCCCACCTCATCGCTTCCTCGGAGATGTTGTGTCCCATCTCTCGTGCGCCGACTATAACACCACGTTAAAACTCACTTAAATCGTGATAACCTGCCATTGTAGCAGCAGTAACCGAAATAACGCCTGTGCTAGACACCCGTTATCTTATATAAGCGTTGCGTACCGCAGCGCCGTACTCTGAGTGTTTACATATCCCTGTGTTTGCATACGCATGACTATATCTACCAGTTTCTTTGTCTCATCAGTGTAGATACGGTGCTATGAAATCACCTGCACAAAGTTTGCTCCTATCCAGCTAAATTTATCAGCGAACGATATGACAAGATAACCACACTTTTTGTTTTTAGCAACAATTCCCTGTTATTAGTTATAACGCTCGAAGTATTGTAACACACCGGCCTGACATTCTGAAGGACGTTGGTTCAAACCCTCGTCCGGCTATCTAAATTTTGGTATTCCAAGATGTCGGAAAGAACTTTTTTCTATACCAACATCTGAGGTATAGAAGTTTAGAGATCAAGGCTAAACTGCCTCCTCATGTTGCTGATATGGCAGCGACGTTTGACCTCTGGTTGAGCATTTTAGTGCTGACTAACAGGCGATAAACTTTATCATCTCTCGGTACATAACATTTGGCAACACAACACACGAAATTTGCAGTAGAGCGTCTTGGTTTTTAAGTGATCACGCCTCAAATGTCTCAAAGATTTCTAATAACTTTCTGTTTAACTTCTAACGAGAGGCAAAAGTAGCAAGTGGAAAGCATATGTAGATTTTTGTTTAAGATGGTAAGTTGTCTACAGATCTAGAAGTTCTGAGGTTGAAAGTATTTTCATGGTAATTACGAATTGGTAAATCTACGACCAGTAGTGTTTTGCCGCGCTACAAATGGTCTTTGGAGCAGCCTAACAACAACTGAGTGTGATAATTCGAAGTGGATACCAGAGCTGCGGTTCTCGTCGGTGATGGTGGCTTAGCAACGTTCACCGAAACAATTTACAAACGAGAGCTTACCTCTTACAAATAACACTCAATGAAAATTGGAAAATAAAGCTCAAAAAGGGGCCGAATACATTTGGAAGATAGTCTGAAACAAGGAAGTCCCTCTCATGTCTATTATTTTTAGTTGTAAATAATGAAATAATATTTCAGACCGTGGCTCTCTCACATGAAAATTAAAACTTTATCACTTCTTCATGCCTGAAATCAAGAATTTTTTATGGACATGGTCGGCTCTTTCCTTCCTCTTTCCATTGCTACTTCTTCCTCCACGTCAAACAAACCCATATTTGCCTTACTCTAATGACTCAAAACCCAGCTCCTTTATTATATAATACTAATTATATTGTACAGTCATTTCTGCAAACAGAACTAGATGCCCTATTTTCAACCCCTTCCAACTCTCGTTTTTGACACCCATTAAGTGGATTACACGCCATCCCATCATATAAAAGGAACGTCCCGACCACACATAAGAATTATTAAATAATTGTCTTCGTAGTTGTGGCCTGTTTCTGGAGGCGAGAACTTTTCAGAGCAGGTAAAGAAACCATCACGGCAGAACTGGAACGCTTAAGTTTTTTCCTCAGCGAAGGTATTTACCATACTTTTCGGAAAGAGAACAGAAGCTGTGATAAGCCGGTACGATAAGTATCTCTCTGGCAGCCAGCACAAAGAATAGTCTAACAACTCAAGTTGCAAGGTCACACACTATAATGTGGCACACGATCGCTCCATCCGTCCAAATGGAGCGATGTCACTCCATTATCGCGTCGTGTGTGGGGAAACTGATGTGGATGACGTGGAGTGACAGGATTATTTGGATATCCGGTCAGTCCAATATCCATCAGTTTCGTCCATCATGCCATCAAGCCAACTGGTGGTGTGTGGGGAAAACCACGTGGAGCGACACCAAGCCATCACTCCAGTCGGCTCGTGTATGGCGAAACCACGGTCCAAACTCTTCTCATTCTGTCACCGACCACCGAGCAGACAACATCAGTGCCTTGAGTGGACTATGCACCATTGTACCATTTCTTTTTTGTTTTGAATTTGTTGGAGAAATGTCTGTTTTGCTACTACTTAAATATTATTTTCAATGTAGAATTGAAAATAATACAGTTTTAAATATTATTTAGTGACAATTAGAACGATATTATCTTCTTTTTTTTCTTAAAAAAATGTCGTCTCAATAAGACTTCGTGCTGAAGATTATTGAGAAGTATACAGACTACCATGCTTGTAGGATCTCTAATCCTGATTCCCATGACAAAATATAAATAAATGTGGCAATAGATCAGATGCTAATATTATTTAAAAATAAAGACATAAACGCAAATAGAGAAACCTTGTTAAAAAAAGATAATTCTTTGCGGTCTTTTTTTTTAAAAAGATCATAGTATGATAAGATTAATTTTATACGAGCCTAATTGTTTAAATATGTTGTTTTACAACATGTGACGTACCTATCACTATTTTCGGCCTGCTAAACTACTTAAATTTAATAAATCTGTTTTACAATCATTTTGCAGTATTTTTAAAAGTTTTTGTAACATCACACAGTTTATTTTTCATAATTTCGCATTTTTTGGACGTTTATTTAACTCTCAGCATTTGTATTCAGTATTCGATAGTTTGAATATCCTTTAAAATTAATTCGGGCTCATTTTATTTAGTACTTGGCATAATTATATTGTTGTTTAGCAAATTGACAACCTATTGTTATTTGCTTTTCCTAGTTTTTCATTGTCGTGTCTGACGGAGTGACGGAATGATGGTATAGGTGCTACGCTTTTGGATGTCATCCGCATGGATGTCATCCATACGGATGACATCCAAATGGAACGATTGTGTATGGTCACCTTAACAGCAAAATCGCTATTCCTCTTGCTACGCGTTGCCACGAAGTTTTAGAGTTTTTTACGTAGAGTCGTTTGCCGTAGCAGTTTCAGCAATGTTACTCGTTTTATCTTCCTGCGGGATTTATGACTTGTCGAAATCATTACAGACAGCAATGGATCGGGGCCAATGAAACAAAGGAATTCAACTTTGGACTTTTTGGAGGTCCCATTACGGCAGTCGCCTCGAGTGATTTTGGAAAACCGAACTCTGGAATTCTGGATGGAGAATCAAACACGCGTCCCCCATATTTATGTTATTTGTCAATGATAAATTTAACAGTCTGTTTGCATAGAAAACATGTTTTGCCAGCTTCAGTTTCTTGACTAATTTGATTCAATACTCCATCTCTTTCCACCATGAGCTAACCTCTTCATTTTTAAATACTTATTACGCACTAAGACTTCCTCCCTATATTCTAATCTTACTGCGCAATTCTTCCATTGCTCGTAGTGGGGATATGAGACTTGTCCCGCAGTTTTTAATTTATGCACCCCTACTACCACATTAAAGGTCTCCTTAATGACTTTCCGTTACTTTAATTGGCATTTATTAGTTGGATTGTATTGGCCTATTACTATTATTACTGTTCATGGCCTCCTTGATAGGTTTCCATCACCTTTATTGCTATATATGCCACTATTAATTTAATAGGATTGCCGATCTTAAATTAATTGGACTGTCATTTTTACAGTTCTTTATGAACCTTTCTTTAACTGGAATGTCACATTCGTTACTTTTTATTACTAATTAGTTTCCCACCTAATTGCTTCATTAACATGAGCACTTCGTGTTTCCCCTCCACCCAAGAAACCGGTATGGACCTACTTCACCCCTTCTGACCACTGCAACTGATCTTTGTCGTTGAGGCACTCTCACTACTCAGAGGCAAGTGCAACCGGTCATAGACTTGGAACGGCAGCATAGAGCATACTGTCTTCAGGGTGTTCGGTCCAAGTCACTAGGTACGCGGGAAAGCTGTAATACTGTGAAAAGCTACACCCTCAACATGAACGAAATCTGATTCTGCACTGCAATCACTAAACACTGTCGACAGTGACAAAGTGCAGTAGCATTATTAACAGAGGTCATGACATTTATATCAATAAAACGAACGAGCACCTCTCTAGTTCACATGATGAAAGTTACAGGGTTGTTATACGTTATTGTCTGGGTTTCAAGACATCAGTGCACTTAGCACACATAGAAACAAGAATTTTAGTTTCTTATACAAATGAATTCAAAGTATTTTTCGTGTATTACAGACGTCCGAGACATGCGCCATTTTTCATACGTTTATACCAAGCGTGCCCAACCAATTTTGGTGATGGGCCACAATTTCGATTATAAGATAGCCTGCTGTGATGGACGAATGAACTTTTTTTTTCTTTTGTCCACCTTGCCACCTTCTGAGAGGAACATATATACTGGTGTATCCTCTTGTCATGTGAGCAATAGTACTTATAAATAAAACTCTCAGTAAGGGTATGTACAAATATACACACTTTATTACATCAGTTCTGTACAATAAAGGTTTCTCCTAGATCAATATTTCCCTTCATAGACTATCACTCCCAGCATTTTACTTCAATCATTGCTTTCTACATTGCTTAAGAATCACTGGCTAGCTCCCACCTGTTTTAATGTTGCGAAGTCACCTCACTACATCTCTTCGTAGACCTTGGCTGCATAGCTCCAAGACAAGGTTCTCCCGGATGCTCCCTAGACTCCCCTAGATTAGCTCGTGCTTCCCAGTTTTGTGCAGATCTCCCAGCCCCCTTTACCATCGTAGTGGGAAGTGCCTTTGGCCAAAAGGAATAATTTATTCCCTACCATCTGCCTCCAAATGACTTCTTGCTAACTCATAATGTTGCTGACTCTCAGATCTACTTTGGTGTCAGTGCTGTTTCGATGCTTACATTCGTAAGCTTCTGGCTGTTTTGAATCGCTGATGCAACTGCCCTGGTTCCAGCTCTGCTATATGCAATCACCTTCACCCAACTTTATTAACGTTTAAGAACTGTAGCCTAAAATTATTGCCTTTCCACCACACTGCGGTCCACATAATAATTTCATATAGTTACAATAGGTACTTAAATATAACAAAGATATAAGTAACACAGTTGCAATTACAATCAAAAAGTAAAAAACATCAATTAAACCTTTTCGGAGATTTTGGGTCAGCATCAGTTGGGGGTTGGTCAACCTTGATCTGTACCGTTGTCCATTTTGGTCTACACATGATAAGTTTCATCGTTAAGAGCTTTCCTAGAACCGCCTCGTGATCACCGTCTCTTTCGAGTATTCGGACAACTATTTGTGGAATAAATACGAGTACAACCGCTACTGTCACGTGCTAGCCAGTGAATTGCGCCAAGCCAGCGACCCAATTACATCAGTCACTGTTTTAATGCATGTTTTCCCCAGTCAGCACGGTGTAGCGTATATAAGACCGTCACTGGGCGGTACAGAGAGATCTGTCGACCCACGGAATTTGTGCGTACCACTGGACTGCGCTGGCTGGCTGAGGCGGCTCCCCACCACACACAAAGTGAGCTGAACTTATTGTATTGCTTCCTTTTGGGACTTAACGATAGCTCAAGCTATTTGGCTGCACAACATTTGTGACTGAAGGCTGCCAATAAACTCCTGAGGCTATCCATTGTGTGATTTAGTATGCCTAACCCCACTCTCCCTCTGAGAATGTCTAACCCGTAGGTTGCAGCATCGCTCGGCTGCCAGGGTTAGCACTAGCAATGTAGAGGCGTTGCCCGGAGTTCTAAGAGAACCGGGAACGCGACACTACTTTGGTGATCCATTCAACAATTTGAAAGTAATCAAGTTGCGGCTTTTATAGGGAAAGTTTTTTTTTTAATGATAACTGGACATGATCGCTTGATATGATCAGATATGCTACTTGAGTCTGATCAGTCTTGGTCCTTTTAAGGTCGATTTAAACAAAAATACATTGTGCAGAGTAAAAGAGACAACAAAAACAAATAAGAGTTTTTAGGATAAAACTTCATGACTGTGTGACCTGATCTCGCTGAACACTAACTGGAACTAAATGTTTGCTTTACCAAATCTGAAGAATTCTTTTGTGTTTGAAAGGAGATTTAGATAAAAATGGACTGATAAAACCCCACTATATAGTTGAAGATATGAAACAAGACTATGTAGACAAATAATTCTCATCTTTGAAGGATAGCTGAATAATGATATGGTCATAATGAATGTTAATTGCTGCCAACTTATATTTTTTATGTGTTAGTATTTTCATGATTGTAAGATCATCCTTAAATGTGTTTTATTCATTTATTCCAGATACTTCACATCGAGTATTCATCTCCTCTTCGTACACACGTGAATCTTGCATAGTCCAGTCTGAGTGACTGAGATCAGCACATCATGTAATTCCCACAAATTCTCCATCCAGATCAACTACAGGTTTCTCACTTTACCCTCACAAAGGCATGATTTTCGTCATCAACGATCTGTGATACATTTCCTGTCTGACCTAGTAGCGAAGATGTTCTCTTAAGCAAACGAATGCGTCGCTGACGCGCGGTTACGATCAACATTCAGCGTAAGGCACTCAAATCGCTTCGCTGTAAAACAAATGTTTAGTGATTTCGACCATGCTGGGGCGCAGCATCTTCAGGTATGCATCACTACTGTCAAGGAGGGCGACGGCAGTGACTCCGACGCACGCTCGCTGCGTCTTCAACGCTGCTTCGGCCAACGAGATCAAGTCACCATACGGAGAAATCGAGGTGCCCAGGATTCAGCTGTATGAGTGTGTATGGCAGAATGTTGACAAGTACGCCGACAGGGTTGCCACTGTAAGTTATCCCACTTCTGACACCATTTTTACAATATCTAAATATTCTTAGCTTAAGATATACTTCCCCCAGTCCCACTTATGTAATCTACTTATGAAATTACAGTTAATTCATGTTGGCACAATTATTCATATAAAATAAGTTGCTAGAAAATAATAGGAGACATTTGTGGTTGTGGCGCAAGTATGGGTCACCACGCCAATCGCCCTCTGTTACTCAGTTTATCTTAAACAATTTCGAGGAACTAACGCAATAAACATTAAATATTGTTAAATCATTTAAACAGTATCATTTAATGTCACTTTTTCTAAGAATTTAATTCCCTAAAATAGATATAATATTGCAACAAAGTAAGAGAACATACTTCTGTAATATATGTGAAACAAAACTCCTTATATTTTGCAACGGTAAAATACTTCTTACATTCAACTCACAAAATAAAAAATAAAAACACCTCTTTAACTCTGGCGAGTATAACTTATATGCTGGCCCTATTGTTCTTTAATACACGTTCTCTTTTACTATAATTAATGCTCCCTAGCTCTTTCTTAATAAACTTTATTAATCATCAACACGTGATACATTGACATTCCCTTACTATATAATCTTACCCTAAGCCATGGAAAAAAAAAGTAAATTAAAAATCTGTTTCGCAAATCATACTTGCTTAACGGATTCTTCGGGTGATGAAATCGAAAAACAGACTTGCTATCGCAATTTTATGGTCTATTTTAATAGCCTACAGCCTGATTCCGTAGGATGTGCAAGAATTCAAAATAATTAATACTCGGCCATCAGTAGGGTCTAACTGTTTCCTGTAGGAAGTTCTATCGCTAAACCCAAAAATAATTCTTATTACTCGCCTCTGGGCTCTGAATGAATCGCCGCTGAAGAGTGTTAGGGATCAAAAATAAATAAAATAAATTAGTTTATTCATACTGAAATCACCTATTGCTGAAATTACAAGTGTGGCTGCACCCAATCATTTTAGTAAGTCAGATACATGTATCCTCCAATTTAAATTATGATTTGTAGAAACCTAAAACTTTCATACCAATGACGGGATTGGCCTGCAAATTTTATACGTATATCTGGTGTTACGTATTGAATTGTACATACTTAATCTTAACAAAGTATAAAGAGACGCTATTAACTGGGAACCATTTATTAATATGGTCAAAGATATAATGTGAAAGACGTTCAGTATTGAAATCCGGAGTACTTTTAATTTCTGTACTTATATCAATTGTTGTTTGATATTTCAAACCATTTATATGTTTCTATAAAGAGTTTGGGGATGTATTATACCTCATATGAGGGGGCAGTCAAAAAGTTCCCGGAATTTCATTTTAACTCTTTATTAACAAAACATAAGTACACATTTATTTAATCTCTTTCAAAGAAGGTTCCTTCTGAACACACACACTTGCTCCACCGCTCCTGCCATTGCTGAAAACAACAATGAAAATCCTGTTTTGGTATCATCCAAAATACAGCCGTCGCTCGTCCATGAGAGACCCCACTTCTTGTGCCAACTCATCGATGGTCATTCTACATCTACATCTATACTCTGCAATTCACAATTACTGTGGTTGGCAGAGGGTGCTAAGCACCAATCCTATTTTAGAGTATTCCAATCCCGAATAGAACGAGGAAAGAAAGAATACATAAATGTATCAGTACGGCATCTTTCGAATCTTATCCCTTCTGTCATTGCGACCTAAATAGGTTGGCGAAAGAAGTATTTCGTTGCACTCGTAAATTAGAGATTTTCGCATATTCTCCAACAAATTTAAATGAAAACGACGTCGTCTGTCCGCCAAACAATCCCAGCCTAACCCACGTATCAGCTCTGTGACACTTACATAAGGACTGTAACTAGCGGTCACGAATCGAGCGGCTCTCCTCTGTACTTTCTCTAACGTGTCAATCAATCCCTTGCGATATGGATCCCAAATTGCACAACAGTATTCCAAATGCGGACGCACTGGTGTTTTGTACGCTATTTCCTTTGTATGAGCATTGCAGCTTCTCAAAATTCTTTGGTCTGATCTGATCAACTGTTTCACTTGCTCGACCATTGCTTCGTTTCTGGAGGTTGAAGGTCTCCCACTACGACTCTCGTCTTCCACCGATTCCTGTCCACCATTAAATCTTGAAAATCACTCGTGAACAGCTATTTTCTTTAACAAATTGTCACCGTAAACTGTTTGTAAGGCTAACAATGTCTCTGATGCAGATTTTCCTAATCTGCACATGAACTTGATGTTTGCCCTTTGCTCAAACTGCGACATTGCACCAACTGATTACCACACAGACCTACCTTCAGCTACACTGCAGTCACACTGCCTGTTATGACCTGTTCAGACCTGTCGAACTCATAACAATTGCATCACAAATGCCAACACTATGACAGAATTCCGGAACTTTTTGACTGCCAACACTTTGACAGAATTCGGGAACTTTTTGACTGCCAACACTACGACAGAATTCGGGAACTTTTTGATTGCCCCTCGTATTAAATGCTCGCTCATTGACGTGCCTTTCAGGAGTGTGCAGTGACGGGACGCAGCTACACATACGGTGAGGCAAGGGTGGCTTCACAGAACCTGGCTGCTGCGCTGGTGCGAGCGGGACTCGAACCCGGCGCCGTGGTGGCCATCATGCTGCCCAACTGTCCCGAGTACCCAATCGTCGTGCTCGCCATCAATGAAGCCGGACTCGTCTCCACTACCTGCAACAACATGTACAAAGCAGGTACGATGGTCCAACCTCAGAACCATTGAGGAAGGAAGAGAGAGGAGGAAAAATACTGATATATCTGTGTAGCTCCCCGTAAACACTTGGCTCCAACTGCGCATGCGCGGCGGCCATTATAGATTTCCCAAAACATTGTGTTGCTTGCACTTGTTTGCTGCTGTGAATTTTTCATTTTCTAATACTTCGAAGTTTTCTATAATGCCAGCTTGTATTGCATACGGTTGAACAAACATACCAGATAGGAAAAAACTCAGAATATCGTTTCATACATTAATCACATTGTAATTATTGTTGTTAGGGTGTTTAATAGGATCTGCAAGAGTAGGGTCTATCATTATAGATTTATTCATTGCCCTCAACAGCATGCCGTTGTTCTCAAATATTTGTTGGCATAGTGTAGACAAACAGCATATCTTACTACTTTGCTCATAATAGGTTTGCCTTATTGTAAACGAGTGTTGAAAGTCTGCAGTTCGCAATGAATTTTATGTGCTGAGGTGGTCAGCACTATAATAACCGTGGCAATACAATTTGATGATTGATTCTCATGTAAATCGACAAGACTAATCGAAAATCAGGAGTAAAATTTTTTGATATCTCCCTTAGTTTTCGAGATATCGATTATCAAAAATTAGTTACCGGTAGAGGTATAGTTCCTTGTGACTTTGGGGACGTTTTTATTCTGGTCCAGATCGCGTTTCAACCTAATCATAAGGAGTCGTAAAGAAATAAAACACCCACTCTGCATGTCCAGCGTGTAGTTCGTAATGGCTTTGGCAAAATTATTGTTTGGTCCAGGCCACATCCCAACCTAACCTCAGTTTGGATGCAGTATATCTCGAGAACTAAGCGAGGTATCAAAAATGATTATTCTTTAGTAACATAAGAATCTATCATCAAATTTTACTTTGTGGAAATTTTTCTTCTGAATTTCAACCCAAAACACCTCACTTTTGAGACATTATATCTCGACAACTTAGCAGGTTATCAAAAACTGTTGTTATACATTTTTTTATTTCTCTCGTCGAGTTACATAATGATCCATCATCAAATTTTGGTGTCACGTTATCGTATCATCCCCTTGAGGTGTATGTGCATGTTCCCCATATTTCTAGGGAAATCCAATATGGCGACATCCCTTCCCTACTTCTCTCTCTCCGACTTCACTCCAGTGCGTGGGGAAAATCCCTTGCGTCGCTTCCTATCATTTCCTTGCCGCATGAGAACAACACGCCCTTAGGTCGGGCGCACATTGATACAGTACGCAACTGACACAAGTAGGCAGCAGAGTTTCTGTGGCTTTATCTTTCGGAGCAAAATAACGCATATTGAGATGCAGAGCAGGGCAAGGTAGTACTGCGGCATATTTGTGTTCATGATACAAAAAATGTACCACGCAGCTCACTCGTGCCAGTATTTACTGTAACCCTTCTTCCGTTATTTAAAATCGTCCTTTATTTTAAAATCATTTTCAGCTATGAAAGAAGAAAAATTGATTGAGCTGGTGCTCAATCACCCAGTTATTTACAATACCAATCATTCATGGACCCTCATGGGTGACCTTTTTTTTTAGCTTTGCTTAGTTGCGGGTTGGGGCACCCCTTAACTGAGATTTGGGGCCCCTGGTCTGAGCTTTGGGGCCCCTGAGCTGAGCATGTGGGGACCTGGGCTGTGGCTGGGGCCCCCCTAAGTAGTAATGTATCTAGGATCTAGGTTCACAAGGCCCTCAGAGCCAAAAAAGAGGTCACCCATTTGCCTTGAAGGCCCTCTGAGCCGCACTTGGGGACCCTTCAGTGGTGCTCAGGGGCCCCCTGAGTGTGGGGGTTCCAGTGCACTGCCCTGCCTCACCCTATGGTAGCTACGCCCCCTGACGCTGACATACAGGGTGATTCACGAGGATATGCAAATATTTTAATATGTTATTCTACAAGTAAAACTAAAGAAAAACATTCATATAAACATAGGTCTGCAAATGTTTAGTTACGGAGTTACATCTAATAAAAGATTTTGCTTGAAATTTAGCAACCTCGCTAATATGAAGCCATCGCAAAACTGTACAAGGTTACAGCAAAGCAAGATTTCCATTTATTTTGTTGTTATAGATCTGGTGAATGTAATAAAACAAGTCCCAGACGTGTATCTGCAGTAGTTTTCCAGAAATTCTAGCGAAGCAAAGAAATAATTTGGGAAAATTTGTAATTTATTAACTACTTGGTCCAATTTTTCCCCCTAAAATTCCATTCAATTGCACAAAGTTTTCAACAGAAGTTGTAGAGAATTTAATTTTGGAAAATGATGCTAATAGAGTTAACTAAAACAAAATGAATGTGTCAGATAATCTGCTAGTATAATCTCTGGAATTTCTGGAAAACTACTACAGATACGCATCTGAGACTTGTTTTATTACATTCACCAGATCAAAAACAACAAAATAAATGGAAATCTTGCTTTACTGAAACTTCATACCATCTTGCGATGGCTTCATATTAGCGAGTTTACTAAATTTCAGGCAAAATCTTTTATTATCCATAACTCTGTAACTAAACATTTGCGGACCTATGTTTATATGAACATTTTTCTTTAATTTTACTTGTAGAATAACATATTAAAATATTTGCATATCTTCATGAATCATACTGTATAAATAGATTATTAAACTACAAACAGTGATGTAACAGATAAAGCTAAAAAAAAGTTGTTTAGGATAGGTAACTAACACTTTACGTCCTATTCCCGCATGGATTTTCATTATTGTTCCAGAGGAGATCAACAAACAGTTGAGCGACTGCCGTGCTGCAGCGGTGGTGACGATGACAGAACTTCACCCCACAGTCAACCAGGCATTCCAACTGTCTCAGTTACCACCACCCCGAATCACCATCACCATTCGTACAACACCTGACTCGCCTCCCACTCCTTCAGGGGCGGCAGATCTGCAGCAGCTCATACAGGTTATTTACTTAAAACTGTTTAAAGTCACTTCACATCAGCTACAGATTTGGAATTACTAAAAAATCCCGTGATTACTCTGCACAGTAAAAATAATTTAACTTAAAAGATGTCAATGGTGTAAGAGAAAACTAGGATTGTGATTCTGGAATTTCAAACAGTCAGAAAGTAAAACTGTGTGTTTGACCATTTAAAACTCTGGTCAAATCCCATTTTACTCTGTCACCAAAGAACAGAAAGCTGCTTGAACTCATGGCTGAACTCAGTCAAAAATGACATTTGGAATACCACACGTCAGCGACTCTCGTAAATGAAAAGAAACTGCAGACATTGCTTTGTTCAAATCGCCGCTAATTGTTGTCTAAACATATTATTGTAGGGTCATACCCAGTGGCGGATCTAGGATTTTGGTTTGGAGGGGGGGGGGGGAGCTTGTGTCGGGTAAAGAAAGGCTTTATAGTCATGCCTCCCTTAAAAATCAGTAGAGCTAAGAAAAGGGGGGGCTCCAAATCTAAAAAATTACGATGTCAGATGTTGGCCTAAATACTTTTTTTGGGGGGGGGGGCTTGAGTCCACTAGCCTCCCCCCCCCCTGGATCTGCCACTGGTTGTACAAACCTTTCTTGTGAGTTATAAATTACTGAAGCTCATCATGTAGTTCAATTTCTGTCTTTTTAAATTGATTAGCTAAGTAATAAGTAGTTTGCGTATAATAAAAAGATTTCTTTTATTCACGGTAGCATTGCTACCTTTATTGTGTAAATAGGCGCGTAGAGAAATTACCACTTGGACAAATGATACAATGCAATTGCAATGAAATGAAATTATAACCTAACCTCAATCTTCTTCTGACTTATAAGTCAGAAAAACGGGCACAAAACCCCGCACGTAATGTAATAATGTTTCAACATTGCTATGCGTTAATAATTATTATCGATACTAATAATGCGATGTTTAAAGTATTTTATCCTTCAATGGCGACAGCCATACAAATTAACTAATATGGTCTATCATCTTTGTCTTCGCCAAATGGTATCGCGTGTTGGGGTTTGTCTTGTTTCCTTTTTGGAATAGTATACCAGAGAGAAATGTGAAGATAATGGAAAGATATTGTTGATCACTGCTGTGTTTTATGATTTATTTATTTATTTTGTATAGATATTTATGGATAATGGAAACAAAGAAACTGCCATTGGGCATTAAGAATTAGATAGGATAGGGGAAAAATACCCATCACTTACCACAGATGAAGGCAGGAGGGTGAGAAGAACATGTAAAAAACACAAAAACAAACAAATTGCACAATATTTCAGCATGAGCCTTAATCATGTGAGAGGCGAGACATAAGGCAGGGGGAAAGATGTGGTCACATCCTGATCTGCCACATGCCAAAATATTGTGCAATTTTTTTTTTTTATTTTTTTTTTTTTTTTAAGTGTTCTTCTCACCCTCCTTCATCTGTGGTAAGTGATGGGTATTTTTTTCCCTATCCTATCTAATTCTGTATAGATATTTAGGAATTAAGACCAGTCTTTGGGAACTATAATAACATTTAGTGATTATGTTTTTTGATATGCATATCATTAATCAGTAATTCTATTATTATTGGTTAATTGCTAGGGAGCTCATGACCTAGTGATAGTGTCTCTACTTACTTGTTTCAGCATTTCATTAATTTTTGCTTTAAAATACGTTTCAGTTTTTCAGGCAAAATATTTAGAACATCCTGTGTTACTTAATTCCATCTTCTGATTCCCGTATCATATTAAGAAAATTTTCACCCACCTTATTCATGATGTCTAGTGCTGGCTTTCCTACCACTTACTACCATACCAGTAGTTTCACCAATATCTACTCATGCTGCATTACCACTATGCTCCTTACACATTCCCAGCCCTCTCATCGCCCACCTCCAGTTTACGAACGACTATAAAGTCTGCTCATTTCTGAAACCAGAATAAAGACATTGTACTGTTCACTGTTCACAAGACTGTTTTTTTATGGGCTTGATGTGAAGACATAACATTGAGTGACTAATAACTTTGACTTGTAAACACATTGAGGTTGTGCAGAGATAATGGGCATGAGCTACGAATGTTTGAGTCTTCCGTGCTGCCTCCATGGTTCACTCATGGCAGAAGAGCCATTATTAATACTAATTGCAGTAAAACTTATGCGCTGGTGGAAATGTTCCCCCATATGCACATTTCGATTGAATTTTTACTTCAAATTTTGGATCCTTGCTTCCATTGGTAACTGATTCAAGTCAATAACTCCCTATACTACTTCCCTATTCCTGAAATCAAGAGTTGGATAATGGTGACAATGAAAATGCCATTTAGCACAGAAAATAAGATAGGATAGGAAAAATAGTTAAACACTTACTATAGATGAAGGCAGGAGAGTTAGACAAATACAAAAAACCATCATATGGTAGATCTGGATGTACACTTTTCCTCTTGCCACATATCTCACTTCCTACATGATAAGGTTATTAAGCATTTTTTTTTAAAAATCTTTACCTGAGCTAACTGATGGGTTATTTTTCCCTAGCCCAGATTAACTTCTAGGTCATGGATGAAAGATACTAGCCACGTGTAAGGCACCCTTTAGTTCACCAAAAGCACTTCCACTAGCCATCCCCAAGAGTAAAATATTCTATAGATCAATTGTGAAGCCGCTTATGCTGGACTTAGAAATTTCAACAAGAGTAATTTTGTCAACTTGAAGGAATTTCCCTGTATTCATTTCCACAAGGAAAACTCATCATTAGAATCATTTTAAAGTGTATTCATTATATCAGGAAAAGTTTATTTTAAGAGATATTTTGGTTTGTTTATGTTTTAAAACACGCGATTAGGAAAGTAAAAATCTAAGATTTGAAATATCTTTGAATTGAGTAAAGCTACAGCTCAACGTTTATCATGGCACTGTTCTGAACATTTTGATTGTAAAATAAACTAATTTGACAAAGTTTAATTAGCAGTTTTAATTAAGAGAAAAAATGAACTTTTTAACTAAAAGGAATACAATTGAGAAATTTATATCAGTAGATAGCCTAAATTGAGACCATTATGATTATATAATGATTTTGGTAAACAGTTCAAACATTTGTCTGCTAATTAAGTTTTTAAAGGTAGATTGTCGTTGATTGTTTTGGAAGCACGTAAAAATTCCGCCAACCGCTGATCTAAGAGACTTCAAGGTTAATCATATAGGAACCCTTTTGGATGCTAAATTAAAGTAAAGTTAAATTAAAACAGATAGAATGTGACTATAGGAAGCCCTTGTAAAAATTTTAAGTTAAACTGTTTAGTACTTTGGCAGATATTAATTAAAGAAAACAGTTTGCTAATGTCAGAGGCCAGGGGAAGCATATAAAAGACCCTGCACATAGGTCAGATTGTCTCATTCTTTCGCTGGAAAGTGAACGCGCAACTTCGTGCTAGTTAACGGAGCGAATTGCTCCATGCAGTAACAGTTTCAGCAAATTCCAACAGGCCATAATAGAGTACTCACTAATGTTAGGGGGACTTAGTGAGTTTGTCTTCTCGTATGATTGTACTTAACCTGTAATCTACAATGAAACTGTTGTTCAATGCTTTATCGATGAATCTGGTACCGACAATGTACAAGTGAACTTTATCAAGAATATAAGTATTGTGTTACTCCGAAACTGCGCCAAGTGACTTTATTTCAATTACCCTTTGCATTTGGGGTTTAATACGAATGCATGGCAGCCGATTTCTTAAATATTTTAGGTACCAGAAGGTCATGAACTTAGCTGTTCACTGTTCAGACAAAAGTGTTAAACCCCAACGAACATTTAGGCCTGACACACCCCATGTCTGACATTCTGGCTTAGTACGACTCTTTCAGAAGTCTCCAGCCAACATGCATGTTGTGAACTATGTTGAATTGCTTTGAGTTGCTACAAAATTGATCAAAAATTTTGATTGCGATCTTCAGTATCTCTGAACTCCAATGATTTGAAGTCTGGTGATAAAATTTCAGGTTTCATCTGGTACAGATCTGCCAAGACGAGATCGCAGTCCAGACGATGTGGTCATATTGCCGTACTCGAGTGGTACGACAGGTCTGCCTAAGGGTGTCATGTTAACCAATAGCAACCTGGTGGCCAACACAATGCAAGTGCGGCATCCTAACCAGGAGATCTCCAACACTATTGAAGGTGAGAAAAATGTTCTTTCTTATTTTCCTCTTCTTCTCTTCAATATCGGCCATCTAAGGACCACGAAAAGTAATCCCGTGCATTCATTTTGATGCTTCTTTTCTTCACTTCCAATAGTTCTTCATCCTCTCACTTTGCTGTTTCCTCCTTTCTTCTGTCCATATGTTACTACAGTTCCTCTTCTCCTTCTCCTGAAAACCCTTGAAATTTTGTATCAATCTCCTAAAAGTTGCTCTATCTTGTATTAAATCTTCTGTTATTATGATCTTTAATCCTTGGCTCGACTGTTTGCCCTTCTTACACTAGTAAACATGATTGAAAATTCTTTTTGTAAGCCTATTGTTAGCCATACTCATTATGTGACCAAAAAAAACTGATTCTCCTCTTTCTGATCATGTCTGACATTCTTTCAATTTCTTCTTCTTTGTACAGGTCTTTATTCCTCCGGTGTCTAAACTCACTATTTTCCATTTTTAGTAGTCCCCAAATTTTTCTCAATTTCTTCCTTTCCATTTTTTCTATCTCTTCTATTTCTCCAATTTTCATAGAGAACAAGCATTCTGAGGCATACTGTCCTTGTAGTGTGATTACTGTGTAATGTTTGATTTTAGTTTTCCTTGATAGATTCTTCTTATTGTATGTATCTTTAGTCAATTGGTATGCTAGTTCTAGTTTTCTTGCTCTTGATGTATTTGCTTCCCTATAAAGCCCATTAATCTGAATTACTTCACCTAGATATTTAAATTTATTGATCTTGTTGACCTTTCTTATTTTATTTCATTTATTTGTTTATTTTTAGGACTAGCTAAACATTCTGTGCATTCTACTTTAAATGTTTTGCAGTCTTCAAGCATTCAGCTATGAGAAGATAGGGCAGAAAATGGTAACAAGATATAAAAAAGGGCAGTGTTAGACAGGACATCCTCTAAAGTCTTCATAATTCTTAAAACATCATCTGATGTTATTTTGATAGATCTCCTTCCTTGTACTGGATGAGAAGGCTATGTCGGTATGCTGTAAGAAGAAAATTTTTTTTCTTTAAATTGTTTTATTGAATTTTCTGGGTTATTGTGAGGATGACTGTTTATAAATATGGTTTTCCATGGTAGGACAGTAATTTAAAAAATGCCTAGTAGTTATTCGATCTTGACCCATTCTTCTGTGACAAGAATAATAAAACGTTTAATGCAATGGAAGGGAATAGTTCAGTAAGAAAAGGGATAAAAATTAATTTCATGCCATCTCTTAGCAACAAGCGGAATCTTCCACGCGTTTCGAGTCTAGACTAGAACCTTCCTTATCAATATAAAAGGAGTGCATTGGTGCGACGTGAGTAAGTTGAGTCGATTGTGAAGGTATTGTGCATTTGTTTATGTCATGCGTGTGCGATATCCATAATTGTTGTGTTGAGTTCCATAATTGTTACAATTTTGGCATAATGTCACAAAAATGTAAAGTTGATAGTGAGTGCAGAGTTTTTCAGTCTAAATGGAAAGGTAAACCACTGTGTTTGATTTGCAATCAAACAGTTGCTGTTTGTATGGAGTTTAACTTGAAGAGACACTGGCTCAATCGAGGAGGAGATTTAGAAAGATTTTTTGCATTACGTGACCCTATTCAAGATTTCATATTAGAAAAAGGCAACCCAATCGTTATGACAATGACTGGTGGGTTGATTGTACCGTTTTGGTAGATATGATTAAACACTTGATTGATCTGAATGTAAAGTTACAAGGTAAAAATCTGATTGTCACTCAAATGTATTCATGTATTCAAGCATTTGAAACAAAGTTGAGGCTGTGGGAAAATCAGGTAAAAAATCAAACTTTGGATCATTTCCCTCATTTAAAATCATTTGGCACAGTGAACCAAAAAAAAAATGGATCAATATTCTCAACTTCCACAAAATTTGATCACGGAATTCAACAATCATTTTGAAGACTTCCACAAAATGAATGAAATGGAATTCCCAAGTTTCAACAATCCATTCAGTTTTGAAGCTTCACAGGCACCAGTTCATTTGCAAATGGAGTTGATAGCTCTTCAATCAGACAATATTTTGAAAGAAAAATTTACACTGGTTAACGCTCTTACATTTTATACACAATATTTCAAGAGTTTGGATAACTACCTGGAGTTAAAAAAGCATGCAGTATGCATTCTGAGCATGTTTGGTAGCAGCTATTTATGTGAGCAGATGTTTTCCGTCATGAAAATAAATAAGAACAAACATCGCACAAGACTTATGAATGAACATCTCCAATCAATTCTTAAAATAATTACAACAAATATGATACCTGACATCAATGAGCTTGTCAAAAACAAGAGAAATCAGGCATCTGGATCCTCGAGCTTAAAATAATTACCCTATTTTTTAACTTTGATATGATTTTTAACAATCGTATATTGTATATTATACAATTAAATAAATAAAATGTTATAATAATTGAGTACATTTTTTTATTTGAATCTGGCCCACCTACACATTCTAAATTTAATATACGGCCCTCTACAAAATTGAGTTTGACACCTATGTTGTAGAGCTAAAATAAAATAAAATAAAAAATCACCGATTTGGTCTGAGGGAGATCCATAACCGATGAATTGGCCAAAGCTTACCCCAGACTTCAGAATTCTAGTGCTGGCCCTGTAAATGTAATGAAAAATAAAATTATAGAACAATTTATTTTTTAAATTTTTACAGATAATTGTTATGACAATCACCAACTAAAAAGTAACAAAAATTTCTTGTTTGGAATAACAATAGAAATTAATACAATTAGTAATACAGTAAAGTAATTATTATTGCAACAAAGTTTTTTAAGTAATTTGAAAGACTACTTATTTTTTCTTTGGTAACTCATTATGTATTTGTAATGTACAAATTAAAACTGCTATTCAGTCTTTAATTCTCTGCAAACAAAACAAGCACAATGTTCTAACTCAAACAAGAAACCAATCACACCACTATAATCAGATATGTCACTAACTGTCATCAGTCACTGAACACAGAGCGAAATAGTGGAATTATGTTCAGTGGGTGGGGGAATAAGAAGCGAAATGCAGTGACTTGTTTACACTTCTGGGAAACTAGTGCAATGGACTGCATATATATTTTAAACATTTGGATAGGAGAAAAACCACCACTTACCATAGAAGAGGATTCTTGTGGCATCAATACATGAAGAAACACGTACGCATAGTTTAAATTAAAAATTTCAAGCCTTTGGCCCTTCTTCAGTGATACTGAGATGGCTGCATATATATATATAAATATAAATGTAATTTTTAAAATTTCTTAATAAACTGGACATTTTGCATGTAGAGAACTGGACAACGGACAGTCATGTTAAAATCGCACAGTCTGGTCAAAAATGGTTGGCAATCTGGTGTAATTTCATTATTGTCTTTGTGATTCTTTTTTCATTTTTCTTAAAGGTTACATTCATTCATTTCTATGCTTGTAAATAAATTTGCCAATGAGCATCTTTCTTCTCCTATCAAGACACATCCTAAGTTACTTATTTACTTTCTATTTTTTTTTTTTCTTCTATTTTATTTTTTATTTTTTTTAAAAAAAAGGTTAGTCAAGAATAAAGAATTAATTCCCAGGGCCATAATAAAATATTAAATAAAATACTGGTAGTTAAGTTTAAGCGTAAATACAAGTAAGTGGTACAATTAAATGAAAAAAGTGATATACACATTACAGCTTTCATGTATTTCATTATCTATAAAATACATCAAAGAAGTCATGTCTCTCATATTTATATAATCTAGGTGGTGCTATATGCTCAGAGAAGGAAGTATATCCCATTGTACTTCCCATGTTCCACTTGTATGGATTGTCTACAATCATGCTGCAGAAATTTTCAATGGGAGCCAAGCTTGTCACATTACCAAAATTCGAGCCTCAGCTGTTCCTCGATACAATTACCAAGAGCAAGGTTGGTTCAGGAAACGTGTACGATGTGTGCTAGGAAATAACTAAAAATGTAGAGCTTCTGATAAATGTATTATAAAATATGTATCTGGCAATATTTGTAGCAGTTAGAATTGTTAAAATGTTTTTTCTATATATGGCAATGTGAGTGGAAATGGTTGTAAAACAAAATCTGAATTTTATGAAAATTGAGAGTTCACAAACTAAAAATGAAATGTTGTAAGGAATTTGAATATAAACAAAAATAGGGAAAGTAAACAAATTAAAATCCATAGATTGGAACAGGAAGATTATGATGATTCACATAAAAAAGAATTCAGTTACAAAATTGTTTTATCTGGTATGATTTAATGTGTTCACACCCCTTAATCTTTCCATTGCTTCACTGCCTTTCACATGACTAAGTGATACCTGAAACATGCTGTATTCACATTATTATAGTTATCATTGTAGTGCTCCTACATCCAACTTTTTATGTGATTCGTTTACTTCTATTCAAAGTTATGAATTATTGTGTTTTTAACTAGGTTATGATTTAGTGGTTGTAACTTAATCTACAAAGACTATCAGCCACAGCCAAATATAAATTATTGGTTACAAAGTAAATTCTGGCTGCAGTTTTTTACTGTCTTTTGTGCAGTGATATATATTATACTGGTCAGTTCAAGTAGTTACTATTATTAGTTTCAAGACAGGAAATTTCACAGTTTAAATAAAGTTGTTAATCACTTTGTAATGTTCATAAACAGTTAGCTGTTTATTTGAAGGCTGTAAATCATGAGTGTTCCAATAGCTTACAGGAAATACATCCATCTGCTACAGTTTTGTGTGTGGCATAATCAATGGATTTAAATTGTTGGGGATGCATATTGTTAGTATTGTGGAAAATCTTAATTACATATGAAAGTCAGCACCAATGTAATAGGAAGAAATGCTGTTGTGTGATATTTGAATGGAAAGAGAAAAGATATCTTTCTCACTCTGGGATACCAATCATGATCAATTGTGAGTCAATGGTGGCACTGCCTAACCTAAATGGCCGGCTTGTGCCCCCTGTGTCGAACCTTAAATTGTCAAGTGGCCTGAGTGAATGGGGGATGAATTTGTGGGCTTGTGGTGGAAGCAGTTTTTAGGGTGGAAGTTTACTGACCTTCGGGACATTTACTAAGTCTTCTATTCCTCTTGCGCTGTCTTCTCTCTTGAAGATGTCTTCTGATGATCTAAACAATGACTTGTGGGCTATAGTAAGATGTTAATTGTCAGGAATCATAGACAACACTCCATTAGTTATGGTCAGAGAACCGGTTTTAGCAGGTAAAGGCCAGGGAAAAATGATAACCTAACTGATAATCTACCTAATAAATAATGTAGGTGACTATCGTATTTAGAGTCCCTTTTATTAATCACTGGAGACTGGATGATACAGTTGAGAGCACGATCTGTAAGGATAATGCCTGATAGCCTCTCCAAATCTTAGTCATTGACTGAGCTGGATCTCGGCTGTGCAAACTAACTATTAGAGAATGTTAACTTCTTGACTGAATGGTGAATTGACATAATGGATGCATGGTGGTGGGGCAGGCTAACGAGACACGGCCTAGCTAAGAATTAGCTCATATTGACTGGTTGGTAATGATCGACAAAGTGAGAGTGAGTTTGGCTCCCTGTGGTCATTTGTTAGTGTGGTTTTGTGTCACCAAACAGAGCGATGCCCTCTTAGTATACACTCACCCTTGCATTCTGTTCTGACTTTAGGCTCCACTAACTTTATGAAATATTTCATCTACCTAAAATCCTCATTCTTTAAAATAAATATATATATGTCCAAAACGACAATGACACTTTTCTCGAAGAGATTCAGGTCATTTTAGTATATAAAATTCTTTGGTCTTAGTGATGCAACATGCTTCAAATTTCCATTATACACAGATATCAGCAATCATAGCAAATGCATTAAATTTTGTTTTGTTCCTTTCTTAGTTTGGATATTATTAATAAGCAAATTTCACTGATTTTCTTACTCACTCACTGATGATCATCAAAACCCTAAGGTCATAGTCATAGAAAGCTGAAATTTGGTACACAGATAAAGCTTTATTCCCAGATTATAAACTTATAAAGTTCCATACATCTCATACTAAACATGAAATTACTTCCTACCCTAATTACTTTCTATGCCTAAAATTTCCTTATGGACAGTGCTTACTAAGCTTAACTAATGTGTTACATTTACTTCCTTCCTTCCCTTACTTTCGAAGTTAGAATAGTTCCATTATTTGCTATTAATTTTGACACCCCAATACTATAATTCCACTATACTTTCAACAGCGTTAGAAACAAGTTATTTGGTAGAAGGAACATGCAGGAAACTGGAGACAGAAGATGATGATGATGATGATTTTCATCCCCCAATCATAAGAAAAGTTCAATATTGGCGATTTTCCCTGTGTTTATTGAATGGCAACCCCAAATGTGAAACGTTTCAGTGCATATTGCAAGTTAATTGCTTTGGTCTGGATGACGCTATAAGTCTCACATATCTATTGTGCATAGAGATGAGTAAGGTAAACTAATAATTTGAATTTGTCATTTGGATGTTACTTGGAATTTACTTAGGGTGGCAGGACACACAACCATTACCTGCAGAAAGTATGACCATTGTCAGTAATGGACACATATATATTGATGTTATGAATTATGAAATGTCCTTACCCACCAATTTTCAAATGGAACCATTAAATTTGAGTGGCGACTCAGAATAAGCAATTAGCTTACCAAAAAAAAAAAAAGGAATCATATAAAATCAATTATAAATATATTACAAGTCTTCTGATTGTTTAGTCACCAAAAAATTGAGATCTTGACCTGTACCAAGTCTATAATTTTCAGTGTGTATTCACTCAACTTTCTGAATCGGAGTGGTTTCTCTTGGTGTTATAAATATTTTATGTGTAATAATAAAAAGTTCTCATGACTTGCCCATTATGCATGCCATGTTTTAGCAAAAATATATAAATACTTTACAAGTGTTGGTTTATAAATCTCAAAAATATAAAAAAAAGCCAAGATTTCTTGGTGGATCTCCTTTGGATTTGGCAAGTCCTAGAATAAATCATATATATTATGCCTTTCATTTCAATAAAAATTATGATATACATAAAGCCCAAGTCACCAGATTTTTTAATTATTATTTATTTATTTCAAATAAGTGATCTATACCACTGAGAGAAACTATTCTGTTTTAATACACATTACAAAGTGCAGACTTTGCTCAGGACAAAATCTCATTAATTTTAGTCACTAAATAACCACAATGTTTGACCTAAGAATATGATTTTTTATTTATCTGTTATATTTTTAAATATTTTTTCACCTCTATTACATGTTTTATTTTATTTTATTTTGATTAATTTCTTTCCTACATTTAACATTTACACTGATATTGATTTTACTCTCCCACAACCTCATTTCCAATCCTGATGGTCAAAACCACCATTCGTGTCACTCTGTTAACCATGGTTGCCTGTGCTAGCTCAGGTACACATTTCTATTTTCATAAGAAAGTTACTGAATGGTGTCAACAAAATACAGAAAGAAGATTTTTGGACTAAATACCATTCAAAGCAAGACAAAAGTGATGAAGTGTAGCAAAACATGATAGCAGGAGTAATAGATTAAATAATAATAAAATAGGATCGGATGCAATAGGAGAAGAAAGTGAATTTTGCTACTTAGAAAGTAAAGTTACAACTGATGGCCGAAGCATGAATGATGTTAAAAGCACAGTAGCATAAGCAAAAAGAGCCTTCATGAAAAAGATAAGTCATTTAGTTTCAAATATTAATCTAGGACTCAGAAAGACATTTTTAAAACTCTATATGTGGAGCACAGCAGTTTAATGGAATGAAGCATGGACTCTAGGAATACCAGAAAGAAAGAAAATTTGAAGCATTGAAATGTGGTGCTATAGTAGGATGCTAATAATTAAGTAGCGATTTGGAAATGATTGATGAGGACAGATGTATGTGGAAGAGTCTTACAGAAAGAAGAGACAGAATTTTGGTCATATTTTGAGATATGCAGGATTGGTTAACTTGTTAGTGTAGGGAACAGTCGAAAGTAAGAACTGTAGAGCACGACAGAGATTAGAATATATGAAGCAGATAATTGAGGGTGTGTGTTGTAAGTGGTATGTTGAAATGAAGAGGTCAGCACAAGATAGGAAGGTATGGAGGATTGCGTCAAACCAGTCGAGATGACGACAAGAAAAAATGTGGGGGGGGGGGGGGGGCTTATAGCAGCAGTTGGGTCAAGAATGGCACTTTCCATCAAAACAAGTGCTATCCCTTTTTGTGTGTAAGACAACAAGCTTTGCCTTGGGGTGCAGGCAAAAGGCTTTGTCTTAACTTTGACTGTGTGTAAGCCTAGGATCTGTCCAGTTATGACTTTATAATACCAGGTCGCCACTTAGCTTTATTTTAACCAAAAGCTAAGGGAAGGTAATAGGTAAATGATGTTTAAAAGTGTGTTGTTGTTGAAATCACTATATTCTTGAAATCTTACAATGTCAATAACTGAATAGGCAATCAGACAAAATCACAGAAGGGAAGTTTGCAAGTTTGATTAAATGACTTGAGCCAAACCACACCCCATAGTTCATTGTAAAACTTTCTAGTTGGAGAAATCTAATAAAAGTGAGTCACATACTTCCATTGTTCAACTTGTTTGAAAATAACAGAAACTTAGGTGATCCTGAGGCCCCATATGGCACAATAATATCTTACGGCAACATTCTGATACAATTGTACAAGCTAAGCTGCATGTAGACTACCCTACAGTCTCTCAAAGACTAACCAACTGCTACTGCGTGAGACTACATCTTGTCACGTGCACTGCTTCTCGAAGACTTGGGGCGACTGACTGAGCTAGCTCCTAGTGGAACAAGGAAAGTTCCAGTACTCACAGACCGTGGGATATTCCAAAACTTCTGCTTCACATGGGTAGCTTCTGGAAGGCTAATCATATCTCAAATCGCATGTCTGAAAATCTTGCATCATCTAATTTTGACCTTGACAATAAAAATAATCCTATATCTCTGAAATTTTACAAATCACTAGGTCTTGTAGCAAACGTCAACTTTAGTTATAATAAAAATTTCGTACCTTTAATAGTTTAGCCGAAAATAAATAATTTAGATATGAACTTTCTGAATACTATTCCAGGCGAATGTTCAAAACTGATGCAATGCAAAATACTATCTCAACAACTGTAAAAATCTGCTTTCTAGCTTAAATTAACATAGAAATTGACAATAGAAATAAAATACAATATTATCAAATCTAACTCCCAGTTCTGAGAATAAAATTTTGTCACGCAGTTACAAAACTTAATAGATACCTCACATGTGGATTGGAATTCACCAACATTATTATTCTTGTATTTGGTCTGATTACATAGGGAAGTAAATATTTCCATAAAATAATAATAATAAAAATATTTGTTAGTAGACAACTTTAATTAAGAATATAACAATAGTTGTTGAAATTGTGAGTATATTTTTGTCATTTCTTATCATAGGCAACAATCCTGTTTGTGGTGCCTCCCATCCTGCTGTTCCTGGGTGGACACCCATCTGTGACGAAGCGCCACCTGGAGACAATCCACTGTCTGATGTCCGCCGCCGCTCCGGCAGGTCAGTCGGACATGGACCGCTTCCTCGAGAAGGCTCCGCGGGATGCCCGCGTCATACAGGGTGAGCATGACAAAAGTTTTGTTCTATGAATTATATAAGCGGGAAAGATATTGGATATAAAAAATTTAGGTTTTAATATGGAAAGAAAAAATAAAATAAATCTTCGATATTTTAACAAGTTATGGGTTTATTTCATATTTTCCTTTCCATAATATTGCCTCACGGCAGTGAGGGATCTATGAATTCTCTGAGCCAAGAAAAAAACTTGAGATTTCTGTCCATTCAAACATGAATTTGCCATCTGGGGCATGCGTCCTGTCCTCCCCCCCCCCCCCCCCCCCACCCCTGATCCAGCACTGCCTCATGGTATTTCTTCCTGTCCCATTGTTGCTGAAATTTAGATTTTAAGTTTCCACTAGTTGTTTAGTGTATAATAAATATGCTTTTTATTTTCTTCTTCTTCTTTCGAATAACCCATTTGGAGGGTACGATAACTCAACTTTGGCTATGTTTCTTTGTATTTAATTTTATTTGCTTCCAAACTTCCTTCATTCTTTGAGAGTGTTGTTCCTTTTCTTCCTGGGTCCATTTCCTTCCCTTTATGTATTTCTGTCTTTCCTGAAAACCTGCCCTTTGAATTACTTCTCTAAAAAGTGTTCTGTTGTCTACTATATCTGTTTTCACTCCAGCATTTTTCATGTCCATTTTAGTTTTAGTGAACCATGTGGGTTTGGATTTGTATCTGTTTAGTAAGATGAAGATCTGTTTTGTTAGTCTATTATTATCCATTCTGTATATGTACCCGTAAAATTTCAGTCTTCTTTTCCTCATTATGACTGTTAATTTTTCTAGTTTCGAATATAGTTCTCGGTTTGTGCTTAATTTGTATTCAGCATTACTATTAAGTTTAGGTCCCAGTATTTTTCTCAAAATTCTTCTTTCTACATTTCAAGTTTTTCTAGATCCCCATACCTTGTTAGCTAAGTGTTTCTGCTGGATAAAATGTTTCTGGTCTAACCACTGCTTGATAGTGCCTTAGTTTTGTGTTCCATGTCAAAGATTCTTTGTTATATACGTTTTTTGTCATATGAAATGCTCTTTCCACTTTATGTATTCTTTTTTCTATCGCAGTCTTTTCTTTTGTGTCGCTCGTTATCCACTCTCCTAGTATTTAAAAGAATTTGTTTTAGCTATTGTATTATTGTGAAGTTTAAGATTTAGAGGAACATCATTGATGTTTGTCATTAACTGTGTGTGTTTTTGTTGTTGTTTTTTTTTTTTTTTTTTTCCAAAAGATATACGTAATCCTATTTTGGCTGCCTATTTCTCTAATTCTTCGATTTGTTCTTCTCCACTAACCAGTGAATCAGTAACCACCGCCATGTCATCTGCAAAAGCTAGACAATCTATGGTGATTTTATTTGGATTTCTTCCTAGCTGAACACCCTTTCCTCCATTCCCTCACTACTTTTTCTAATGCACAGTCGAAAAGTAGTGGAGACAGACCATCTCCCTGTCTAACATCTGAATTAATTTCAAACGGCTTGGAAATTTCTCCCATAAATTTTACTTTGTATGTAGTATTTGTTAGTGTGCCTTTAATTTTTATTTTATTTTTACTGATGGTTAAGAAAAGTGACTGCAGCCAATAGTTAGTATTGTAATACATTTTGTATTTACTGTAACTGTTTGGTTAAGGAAGTGTTGTTACTTTCTCAGATTTTCTAATTTTTGTTTCTGTGATATGAACATTTATTTTAACCATTAGCCTCAGCAAATCAAACATGAATGACTGATAACTGTAAAATTGAGGCAGTGACCAGTGGAGAAATTTTTAATGGTTTGCATTCATCTCCTGATCACTTTGAGCATTGCAATTACTGTCATTATTCACAGAGGAAATTGCTTTTAAACTATACCTGACTACGAGTTGAATGCTTCTTATATCAGCACCTGATGATTAAATTTTGTGTTGCATTTAAACTACACAATCCTGTCTAATATTTCATTGTTTTCAATATATTATGGTTGAATTTTGCGACCATCAGACATTTTTTATGTATATTATAGTAAAATTGTGTAAGTATCAGTAACTCCATGAGTGAAACTGCTCCTTTTTTTAGTAAGTTGTTGTGTTAACAGCCAAACAACAAAGACTCTAGTTGACACATATTTTGGAAAAACTACAATTGTATGAAGAATCCAAATCATTAAGTATTCATAGCATACTTCACATAAAAAAGAAAGCTTTGTGACTGTTAAAAATCAGTTAATGTGCATATAAAAATTTAAGACCAGAATGATATTCAAAACTGTGTCATATGTTTTTTATGGAGGGCGGAAAAGATAGAAATTTTTGGTTTTTGCCAATAACTGTTTCTTAAAACCATCCTGAGTTTTAAAACCAACACAAAAAGATAGATGGAGATATATCAGTTCTTCATTATAGAATGTGTGCCTTCTTACACACCAATGTCCAGATTCTTTTAAATGACAGAATTTTTGTTTTTTCTGCAGCCTATGGTCTGACAGAAACTTCTCCCATGCTCTTGCAGCCAGATCGCAAGTCCACGAACCAGATGACGGTTGGCAAACCCCTACCCAGTAGCATTGTAAAGGTCATTGATGTGCAAACTGGTGCAATTCTAGGTCCTAACCAACCTGGCGAAATATGTTGCAAAGGACCACAGGTTTGTAGTCTCATTCTTATTACCAATTTTGCATATGATGCTATAGAACAAATGTTAAGTATTGGTTTAGTTTAAGAGAACGTACATAATTTGAGGTCTCATTTTGAGCATGATATATGTGTATACCCATTATCTACTCAGGACAATCTGAAATATTACTAACCTTAGTTTATAATCTAGCCTCAGCTGGAGATTAGAATTGTTATAAGTCTTGTGTATTCTCTCAAGTTATTTGGAAGGATGCAGTTTCAATCACATGTTTAGCTGTTCAGACCTTCGGTTTTGCATGGTTTTCCAAAATCACACCAGGCAAATGATACCAAGAAAAGGCCATTGTCGAATTACTTCCCATTTGTTGCCCCTAATCTTTTCCTGACTCCAATGACTTGATATCGATGATTCGTAAATCCATAAAAAAATAATCTCTCAACTGATTGAGGGCTGTTTATTTCCATGATCATTTCTTTTTTGTCATTGTAAAAATCATAATTTGTGTGTAGATTGTATGAAAGTTATTTGATGGCAGAAGAATAATATTAGATTAACTAATGCCCATGGATGTTGGAAGATTGTTTTTTGGGGGAGAGAAGCTTGAAATGTATTCAAGAATATTAAACAGCAAAAAATCAAGATTTATAATAAATTTTTGTTTACATGTTTTAGGGATACCACTTATTTCCTACTTTACAACTAATATAAAGACCAGTGTTAAAAAGTGCAAGACAATGAGCATAGCTAACAAAAAGAATCCAAATTTTCAGAAATACAAGTTAAACAATTTAGTTATTGATATGGTCGATTCTATGAAATATTTGGAAGTAACAGTACAAAGGAACATGAAATGGGACATATACATTAATTTGTTAGAATGTAGAGCTAATTCTAGGCCGTGATTCATAGGTCGAATATAGAAAATTTGTAATGAACAAACAAAGGAGATAGAGTACAAATCTCTTGTGCATCCACATTTGGACTATTGTTGTGCCATTTGTGATCCTTTTCGTAAGGGGTTGATTGAATGTATTGAGAAAGTACAGAGAAGAGCCGCTCGATTCATGACCGCTTGCTACAGTCCTTATGAAAGCGTCACAGAACTGATTAGTAGACTAGGCTGGGAGTCTCTGGTAGATAGACGACACAAGTTTCATTTTAACTTATTGGTAAACGTGTGTACTCCCACTTTCACTTACAAGTGTATTGAAATACTTCTTCCGCCAACCTATTTGAGCCAGAATGACAGGAAAGATAAGATTAGAGAAATAAGGTGCCACAATGATTCTTACATGAACTCTTTTTTCCCTCATACCATTAGGGATTGGAATGCACAAGAAAGAGATTAGATTTGGTGCTGAGCACCGTCTGCCACCCACAATTGTGTGAATTGCAGAATATATATGTAGATGTAGAAGTAGATTTTCTCCTTTATTGTAAGTTTTTAAAAACCTCTGATCTGTCACTAGACAGGACAAGAAAGAATATCTTCAGATATTTCTTTCACGAGTGCCTCTCAAGGGTGATAAGTGTATCCCTCATACCATATCAAAGACACATTTCTATCTAACAATTTTTACCTATTCTTTGTTATTCATCATTTTTTAAAACACATAACTGTTTCACCACATTTAATTATTTTAGAATTGTTACACTGGTTCTCAAGTTTTAAACATGAAAATGAAAACCAGTTACTATCAGTAAGACAGTGTGTTGATGCAGGTAATGCCTGGGTACTACAACAACCCAAAAGCAACGGCTGAAGCAATCGACCAACATGGCTGGTTGCACACTGGAGACATCGGCTACTTCGACACCGACCTGGATTTCTACATTATCGACAGGTTGAAAGAACTGATCAAAGTGAAAGGTTTCCAGGTATGTCAGTGTGCAGTGCCTAAATAGACAGAAGTTCAAATATTGCTTTCTATTTTATCTAGAGAAGTCTCAAGAGTGCAGAAAATTTGTCCAAATACATCTTTTAACTGAAGAGACTTGGCTTGACTTATCTTGCTCCATACCTGCAAGTTTCAAAGTTTCCAGGAGCTGCAGTATTACTTCACCCAATCTGCCTATCATAATAAACCTAAGAAGTACCTCATCATGGACAATAGAGATGGGTAGGTCCGGATGGATGCAGTTCCGCGGACCCGTATCACTTGCGCTGGGGATGGATGTACATCCGAGAGCTTGTCGGATCTGCTTCCAGCCGGACCTGTAACAGCGCCACAGTTCTCGCGTGGCTGGAGTTTGAACCACGGCCAGACCTGCAACGCGGAGCTGGAACGCAATTTTTCATTACAGTTTCGATTTGAAATCTATGTTCTGAAGAGTTTAATGTCATTTACTGTACGATTCGATTACAGTTCTGTTTAAAGATAAGATTGTAAATGAAAAACTATTTCTTAATGGCTGACTACTAGTAGATAATTACAGTAACTATTAAATGTCAATGGGTAGCTAAAACCCGGTAGTACTTTCTTATTCGACAGGTTCATGCTTGTAAGGTGAGGAGTGTTTTACGTGCTAAATAAGAATGGACTTATAATTTAACTTGTGATTTTAATGCGTTGCAGTCTTATTAAACTTTTAACTTTCAGTTTGATTAATCACAAAGTCTCTAGAATTTTTAACTTTCTCAATTCTGATGGCTTAAGGACAAATTAGATAATACATTTAACATCTCTTTATTGCAGAAACCCGGTTCGTAGGGTTTCCAAGGAACATTATACATATCTATACTAATATTGTAAATGCGAAAGTAACTCTGTTTGTCTTTATGTCTGTTTGTTACATTTCTTGTGGTAAACGGATATTCCGATCGTGATGAAATTTGACATGGAGATGCTGTTTGACATTAGGCTCGAGATGGGATACTATATTATGTATAGATAAGAACATATTGTCATTAAATTATGAAGACTAACTGGGAAAGACAAATGCATATCTAAGTCTATTTGTAATGTGCGTCTACATGCGTTTTTGATATAATAGCGTAGTGGTAACGCGCTAACTCTTCAGCGTGGCTTTGGGTTCCATTCCCACTGACTGCATATATTTTTATGAATTGTTTTTCATAGTTTGAGCCAAGCCTAGGATTCTATAGTAAGGATACCATGTTCTGGCACCCTTCGGTGGTAGAATAATGCCCTAAGCGTTTACATTATTTACGGTATACTGGTTCCACAGTTGGTTTTTGTGTGATCTAAACTAATAATATCGTATATGTGAAAGTGAGTTTCCATCTTTTTTTGCGTTTTGACGACTATATGTGTATACCGGTGACAAGGAAATACTTTGTATATTTAGGAACGAAATAAGATACTTTTTTCCGATATGAATAAGTTTTAGTCATGAGAAAGGTTCGAAGGTAAAATGGTATATCGATGGCGTTCCCGTCATATTATGCCGACTCAGTGTTGTTTGGGACATCTTAGATAATTTTCAGCTTTGTATATCCAATTCTAGCAATCAAATCCTAAATCCACGCGTACGATGTCGCGGGTAACAGCTAGTAATGTATATATAAATATGATTATGTGGCATTATTGCAAGCGACTCTGCTGACCACTTTTACAGCAATATTTTATAATCCAACAATGAAAAAAAAACCTCACATCCAGCCGTTTCTAGAACGTCTAACAATGGCTCAAACAATCGGTTATTATTACTAAGAATTAAATCTTGCTTAAAAATACTTTAAACTAAATTGGAAATAAAATTGCTAAGAAATTAAAAGTTTTTGAAATTGCACAAAATAAAATAAAGATTTTGAAAGCACCAAAAACACGTTACGGTAGCTGGCAAAACATAAATATTACTGATTAATTAAAATGCATTGTATCCCACTCGATTTATCACTCACGACAATGTTTTATTCACTCAATCAAAACAGTTTCACAAAGTATACAGAGGAAAACACTATACATAATATAAGAACAAATCTCACGTAATTTCTCGCTCACAATTTAAAATAAGTTATACTTGCAATTTTGTTTTTTGTTCATTTATAATAAACTGTCTCTTAAGCTGGTATATTGTGGAAAGGCAATAATTATCTCAAAATGTTGAGTCTTGAATAATTTCATTTTTAGTAAAAAAAAATTAACAAAGAATTTCGATTTTTAAAAAAAAATTTTAGTAGTATTTAAAAATTATTAAGAAATGATTTAATTTATTCTTATAGAAGCCCACAGAAATTTTAGATGAACACGATATAACTCATACTGCAGTTCTCCTTGGTCGGATTTGTATCCACCATACGCTCGATTGTAGGTTCGGACCCATACAGCTCCGCCGGACATGTATTACTGGATGTAGGTCCGTACACATCCAGTTCCGCCGTACACTCCGCCCGCCCAATTGTAGATCCGGACCCATGCAGTTCCGCCGGACACGTAATGGATGTAGGTCCGTACACATCCAGTTCCGCCGTACACTCCGCCCGCCCGATTGCAGAGCCGGACCCATACAGGTCCGCTGGACACGGAACCTGGATGCAGATCCGCAGCGCTGGATGTACATCCGGACCCGAATCCTTTAAAATCTCGGACCTGCCCATCTCTAATGGACAAGTGTAAAAATTATTTATGTGTACACTCTGAATTTCTACTTGAAGTAGTTCTTTCCTGCTATTATTTGCAATGCCTAACAATCTGATAACTGATCTAAATCGATCTATAAGACTACTCCCAAATTAGTTTATTGCACTTCTGTTAAAGGAAATAATAAAATAACTTTTTTCTCACAGTACATTTGTATTCAGTTGTTAGTAACCAGTGGAAAAAGAAAAAGAAAAAAAAAAAATTTGCATATTATTAGCAGTCGAAAACGTTAATAGGTTGTTTGGAAGTCTAAATGTGTCACGTTAATATATGGAATGCAAGATAAATTTAAGTTTAATTTAATTTAATTGCAATGGAGCACACACTTCAGCAGCAATTTCCCTAAACACCCATTTTCCCCTTTTCCTACACCCACCTACATAGGCCCTCTGCAAATTTTAACTTTAAATCCTTTCAACGTTTTTGGTAAATTATTCATTATTTCCCCTGGTAACTTATTCCAATCCCTGACTCCCTTACCTAAAAACGAGAACCTTCCCACACCCTTGTGGCTGAAATTGAGTGCCAGCTTGTGGTCATGGTCATCTTTTCCTTTCCATGCACTACTTTTCATACCATATCTTTCCACACCTCATCACCATTATACCCCCTGTACACTCCCATGACACTCTTTACCCTCCTACTATCTTCCAATGAATCCCATTCCAGCTCTGTTATCATATCTGTTACTGATTGCATTCTGCCATAATTTCCAGAAACAAATCTAGTAGCCCTTTTTTGCACCTTCTCCAACTCCTGCATTTGATACTCAAAATGTGAGTCCCATACTACACTAACATAGCTGAGCAATGGTCTGACCAAAGTTTTGTAACTAAATTCCTTTACTTCCCTCACACATCCCCTTATCACTCTCTCCAACAAGTGCAGAATTTTGAAACCTTTCCTACCACCTGTCCGATTGTGATATAACCTCAATTTTGTCAATACATTACAAAAATCAGTTAAAAGGCTGCAAGCATATAGCAAATGAACAGCAGAACATTTTCAAAGTAAACTGCCACATGAAGTGGGTTGGGATGTGACCACATCTTTCCCCCCTGCCATATGTCTCACCTCCTTCATGATTAAGACTGGTCGAAATATTGTGCAATTTGTTTATGTATTTGTGTTTTTACGTGTTCGTCTCACCCTCCTGCCTTCATCTGTGGTAAGTGATGGGTATCTGTTTATTTTTCCCTATCCTTTCTGATTTATAAAAGTTGAGAATATCTTTTCAATATTATTATATTATATTCGCCTGTCTCCCATACATACAGGGTATCACAGACCGGATTGGGAAATTGTTAAAGCGGGTGGAGGTGCGAATAGTATATAAGGCTAACTGCAAACTTGGTCAGTCACTGACAAAGGTAAAAGACAAATTACACCCACACCAGCTTATGGGTGTTTACGAAATCCCCTGCAGTTGTGGCAGTGTTTATATCGGCGAGACAGGTCGCACTGTGGTGGAGAGACTTAAAGAACATATCCGCCACTACAAATATAACAACAGTGACAAATCCGCCGTAGTCCGCCATGCAATTAATACCGGGCATGAAGTAAAATTTCAAGAAACGAGGCTACTGTGGAGAGAAGACCAGTGGTGGCCCCGACGGGTGAAAGAGGCAGCAGAAATTTTAAAAACACCAACAACATCAACGAAGATAGCGGCCTCTTACTCTGCGATGCTTGGCGCTCGTTGCTATGTCAACATAAACAGTATCTCTGACGAAGGCTGGAGGATAGCAGCCGAAAGCTTAGGTAATGATATAAACAATGCGGCAAAACCCGAAAGTAAATTAATCATTAACAAAGATGGCCGTGGAAGTCTGAGGAATCATTATTATATAAGTTCCTTTAATGTGACCATTTTTTTCCTTGGGTATTTCAAGAAAACTCTTCCTGTAATTCAGTCCTATAATCAGGACACTATTGTTTCTTTAATACTAATAATTTTTTAGAAAGCATGGTAAAATACTGCTGAAGGTGATTTCCTTGGAAAAACCAAATACACAAACCCAGTTGCTGTTAAAAATGCTTACTGAACATGAGGGTTTTACAAGTGACAATAAAGTTTTTAAAAAAAAATTCTAGGTAGCACCAGCAGAGTTGGAAGAGATTCTGCGCACCCATCCCAACATTGAAGAAGCAGCAGTGGTGGGAGTACCACACGAAAGACACGGCGAGGTACCAAAGGCGTATGTCGTGCTCAAACAGAGTGCCAAGAGCATCACTGAACAACAAGTGGCCAAGTTTGTGGAAACAAAGGTGAGGTTAAACACAGTACATAGTCAGTTGGCTGTGAAACATGGTTTCCATGCTATATTTACATTTGTAGACACAGTGTAAAGTAAGGTATCAGATATTTTGAATATAAATTGATAATTAGTGCAAGCAGAGTCCTTGATAAATGATTAACCTTTCTTGCAGCTGGAATATTTGTCTTCATTGATCAGAATAGTTCTTTTATATCATCACATTTAATCTTATAATTTGTGCAAAATGTATAGTTTTCTCATTTCAGCTTATTAAGTACACTACCACAGTTTTTTTTATGGCAATTAACAAACAGTTATGATGGAACATATGTCCCCATAGTAGATGCTTTTTAGACATTTATTTGGTTAATAACCTTTTTTTATTCCCATCTACACTATTTGGCCCTCTGTCACCATTTTCACCAGAAGATAGTGACAGAGGTTCGATTGTCAAAATATCAAGTATAAACTCCTAGGTCATTCGCCTAGTCACCCAAGAACATGAAATTTGGTTTCAGAATGTTGTAATTTAGGAGAAACAAAGAAATATATGCAATTTATCTGAGGATGAATGATTTTGTTTTCTTAGTTAGCACACTAGCTTTCCTTTTGTCATAAATTTTTAAATCCACCCCCACTTGTGACCCTCTCAGCTGGTGATAATCTTATCAGTTTGCACACCTATACAGTACAAACCATGTTCTTCTGCTGGCAAAGGGTATACTCCAAATAATTACAGATTTTTTTTTATATCAGTCAATTTCAATTTGTATATCGACACTGTTCTAATTCAACTATGGTAAGTGGTAGATTTTCTCTTTATCCCAATTTACAATTTAAGCAACTATTGAATATCTCAGGTGACATCAGTTATCACTAAATTACAGGTTATCAGTACAGTAGAACTCCAATTATCCGAACTTCGATAATCCGAATCACTTTTTTAATTAAGACGAAAATGTACTGTGAAAAAGTTCCCCCTCTTTTATAAAAACCAACCCAAAGTTCGGATGACTGCAGCATTATTAACCAAGTGGTACGGCGAAATTTTCATCCCTGAAGTGCAAAAGCATAAAAAAAAAACCTTGGAAAAGAAGGCATTTTCAACATACATACAATAATTAATTAAAATAGACCCTTTTTCGGAAAAAATCCGATTATCCGAAATTTTGATTATCCAAATGGGGTCCAGTCTCAATTGATTCGGACAATTGGAGTTCTACTGTACTAATGTACTTTTATCATCATTTCAGATGGCTGACTACAAGAAGCTGGCTGGTGGTGTCGAGTTCGTTAGTTCAATTCCCAAAAGCCTCTCGGGTAAAATACTGCGCCGTCTTCTGAAGCAACAGGCTACTAGATGAATCATGTATCTGGCTTGAAATTGCAGAAAAAAATGCTCAGGAATGATAAAGATGAGAACTCCATAGAGTGGTCCGAGGAAAAAACAAAAATGAGATTGCTTGCAAGTTCAGTCGTAGTGGTGGACAATTCAAAGGGAAATGATAGCAATAGTTTGACAACAGTGTTATTTCGTGCACAATTAACTTGCATATAATTCCACATCAATACTGTAAAACTAAAAAGAAAATCATGTGAAATTTTTAACAGACTTTAAATATACTGAGATGTAATTAAATGTCTCCATTAAAATTACAATGATAATGAATGAAATATATGTATATTCACCTACCCTTGTAACCATCCACACGTAAACAGAATTACAATACCTAACTTGGTATAACAAATAGAATATTTGTTTCATTGATGTCTGATTCTAACTAAATTAATTAATCTAAAGCTGTCACTAACATCATATTACAACATAATTTAATCACAATAATATCTCTCACATGCAATGGTTATTACTGATCGGTTATTCGTTAGTATACAAAACAAAACTTTCACATGTTTGTCATATGATTTCTTCATCCAAAGGAGGACCCATAATCTTCAAAGTTCCTTGTTATTGATTTAATTTTTATGGTACCAAATTCCTGAATAAATCAGTGATTACCTAATGCATTCTAGTAATGAGCTTACATAACATCTTAACATTCACCAAGGATACTGGAATAACTAAATTCTACACTTATTTGAGAATATCACAATCCTTGAGAGTGACCAACATGTAAGCTAAGCAACAGCAGGAATTTAGAAATGAAATCTTCACAGGTGTACTGCTGGATAGTGTTTTGAAAACACGATATTTCGACAACTAGCTCCGTCGTCTTCATCAGGTGTCGAGACATCTGCACAGGTCTCCGACGGTCAGCCGACCTATGCAGATGTCTCCACACCTGATGAAGACGACGGAGCTACTCGTCGAAATATCGTGTTTTCAAAACACTATCCGGTGATACACCCGTGAAGACTTCATTTCAAGCATATGCCGGGAAAGTCTCCGTTCTTACAGCAGGAATTTAATTTAAAATTTCCAATTAGATGAAGAATATTATAAATCTATATTAGAATTTTACAAAGAAAGAAAAGAATGCTTGGTAGTATATTTGTTGTACAAATAGAGTTGACATTAACATATTTAAGTGGCACAAAAGATCTTTTAGATGACAACTAATTTTTTAGCACAGAACTTCATGATGAAAGGAGGGCATTTAAACAGTAATAACTATCTATATTACTACAGGTCCTTTACTGACAAAGTAAACAATTTTACTATTATTATTACTTTGTATTTCCCCGATTCCTTTGGTGGGTCTCACTGATCCCTTCACCCCATCTCCTGTTCTTATACATCAATAGGGTTTCATACGAAAATATTAGGTGACATCTGATCAAAAAATAATGACAATTTTTGTTTTTCATAAAGAATATTCATTCATAAATCAGAATCAATTTTGTCCCCTTCAAAGTAATGTCCCTTAGATGAAATCCATTTGTGCTAGAACTTTTTTGAATCTTGGAAACACTTCTGGAATTCATTTTTTGGTATAGAATTCAACTCCTTCAATGATTCTGTTTTTATTTCATCAATGGTGGCAAAAGGTTATCTTTTTAAGGTTCACTTCAGCCTCGGGAAACGAAAGAAATCACAGGGGACCAAGTTGGGCAAATACAGTTGGTAAGGTAAAACTACAGTTTTGTTTTTCACCAAAAAATCACAAATAACCATTGAGGTGTGAACAGGAGTATATTGTGTTGCAATTACCGTGAGTGGTATTACCATAAATCTCAACATTTTTGACCGATTGCTTCACACAAACAGCACACAACTTCCAGGTAGTATTCCTTATTACCAGTACCACCATTTGGCAAGAACTCACAATGCATAGTGCCATTGAAATCAAAGGAAATAGTGAGCGGAGACTTCACATTTGATCAGAATTGTTGAATTTTTTGTCTTGGCTTTTCAGGCAGCTTCCATGGGGATGATTGGGCATTGTGTTTGACATCATAGCCATAAAACCATGTTTTGTCACCTGTTATGACCCCATTTCAAGAAGTTCTAGATCATTGTTGACTTCATTCCGCAATTCCTGAGTGAGGTCTCAACAACATTTTTGGTCGAAATTGAGCAAATCTGGAAAAAATTGCTTCGCATGAGACAAATGATATTCTCACATCATCAGCAATTTCTCTAATAGTGATATGGTGATTTCCCAGGATCATTCATTTCACTTGTTCCACATTGTTGTCAGTTGTTGATGTTACAACGTCCAGGGTGGTCAGCATCTTCACAGCCCTCTTTGAAACATCTGTACCACTCATAAACTCTTGTTTTACCCATAGCAGATTTGCCAAAAGCTTCTGTGAATATCTTCTTTAATCTTTTTTATTTAATTTTTTTTTTTTTTTAAGAAATACAAAACACACTTAACCTTTTCTTCTGTTGAAATTAAACTAGACATTCAAAATGGCTGGTAATTGCAACGTTCTTCAGGAATATGTGTACCAAAAAAATAAAAAATATGAAAATCATGTTCATAAAGACTGCTAAAATAAAAATGTCTCATTGTTTTTTGATCTGACCTCGTATAGCACGTTATTTTTTTGTGTCTGTTGCTGCCTTCATAATATTGATAGTTTTACTTTTTCTTCCTTCCTTATTGTCATATTATATATTTATTTCTTAGCCATCATTCCTTTTGCTCCTGTGACCACACTGACACTACATAATGATCTGGTATCACTCGAGATACCAAGAGTTTCGACCTATGGCACAGTGTCAATTATCAATGTTCATATTGTTGGCGTAAAACATACGCAGGCATTACTTTAAATTTATTTGCTTCTTAGCCTTCCTTGCTGACTGATGTTTCAGTTAAGTTGCTCTGTCACATGAATAAGGTATAAAACCAAAATATTATACAGTATATGTTTTTGTTCGCCACGTTTTACACTCATCGCAACCTTCAACTGAGTGATGAGTCATTTTCCCTAGCATTTGTTATTTATATTCCCTAAAACCTTTTCCCTTAGTATAATAACTAGAACAAGACATAGATGTTTCTGAAGATTAATATTGAGAGATTGCAGCCATACAATAGCCTCCTTAGTAGCGTCATGAAATTGGTAGCTCATTGCACCGAATCTCCTTAAGAAAGCATTCCATGGTGACGTGATGGATAATTTTCTGGTGGTTTCCACAGTCACAAGAAAGATTCTCAATTATTTCCCACTTGTGAATCCAGCAGTTACATCTAACATAGCCTGTTCTCACACAGTTCAGAGTTGTTGAAGTGTTCCTAGATAGGTTGAATCCAGGTGGCTCTCTTATTGAGTATTGGATTAGTGATAGTTTGCCAGGATTAGAACAGGTCTACTCAACTCAATACGCCTTGTTTCATTTGTGATAGAGTGATTTTGGAATAGAATTTCACCAAACTCTCATTTTGAATACCTTGTTTTTAATCTGTTTAAAGTTTGGTCATTTTCTAAACATTTCTAAGGCAACTGTTAACCAATATGTTTAATGGATATGACAGATAAAAGAAAAAGTAGGACAGTTAACCAACAGAAAGAAAAAGAATGAATTCTAATCTTTAACACTTTAACTGCTATGGTTTGCCCGGCCGAGCTCTTGTTGAGTGCTGCTTTGTTTACGGCTAAGCTGTTTACCTGCCCTGGAATGCCGTGTTCAACCAATACCTGCACTACTTAGCTGGGCACACACACTGGACCGCTGTGTGCTGAATATGTCTGGAGCGTTGTGTGTGACGTTCTTCTGCTGTCGTTCTGCGATTTGGAACCCCATATACAAAATAAATGCAGTTAATATAACATCTAAAGTTTTTCAATTTAAAGCTCCTCTAAAAGCGAATGTCTGTGTAAAACATGCAGGTACTTCATATACTAAATAGAAATTACAGCAACTGAAATGTTTTTTGTTTGTGTGTGTAGTAATTTATCTAGAGAGTATACCTTTCCGAATACCTTTCACAAATTCTGCACATATTTTCCAGCCTTCTTTTTGACCCGGGCTATGGACTGCCACTAGCGAAATTAAAAATATTTTTTTTCCTTCCTTTTTGTATTTCGTTTAGTTTAGAGGCATATAAATGTAATATAATTATTACTCTGCAGTTACCCGTGGTTAATAATTCTTTTTGTGTAATAAGCCTTGAAAAATGGTACAACACACAGTGGTGTATTGCTTTCTTAACGCACTTTCTGTTTCGAACATACAGCACATTTACGCATTGGCGTGCTCTTCTTTGATGAATGAAATTTGGAAAATGTCTCCCAGTTAATCCTTTACGATATTCGTTATCAGAGCGTCTTCCATTGCTAGGTTCGTTCTGTTCTGTGGTATATGCTTCAACAAGTTCTCTAAGGGGGTGTCCATAAATTATGTGAGGTGAAATAAAGGCAGGGGGGGTCTGGCAAAATCTTACCAAGGGGGAGAGGCGGGTCAACAGAAATCTCACGTGAGATTTTTGAAATTTTTGTTGCACTGTAGAGCTAAAAAAAAAAAAACGCCTACAAATGACGTGAAAGTCAATTTTAGGGGGGGGGGGGTCCTCGAAAAGTGCAGCTTAGGAAGGTTGAGACCTAAAAAAAAGGTCTTAAAAAGTTGTGAAGGCTATTTCTAGGGGGGGGTCTCACGAACCAGATCTCCCAAGAGGGGGGGGGGTTCCAGAAATCCGGAAAAACACATCACATAATTTATGGATGCCCTCTTACCAGAGACAGATGAAACTCTGCAACTGGCATTTTTTGTCCGGTTACTACTCGGTGAAGAGCCTGAGCATTTAAAATGCAGTATTTGAGAATGTGGAAAAAGAAATTTTTATACCACTACATAGTGAAAATATAGTGTGAACTGATACTTGTGTATCTGTTCGTCTAATCAGCAATAGACATCATAAGATCTTCTATTAGAAATATCAGGAAAAATGACAAACTGCTGAAATGTTAACCTAATCCACACTTGTATCCCGCAGCTTAATCGTCAAGTGCATGCAGTCAACCGTGTCATTAAAGCATTTTCTTTTTCCACACAGTTCGCTCTCACTATCTCTAGCTTCAAATTCTGAAGAATTTTCACCTCTTGTGGAGACAATTGGTCATTTTCCACTAGCTGATGTACATGGCTTAGGACTATTACTTCAAGATCCTGTCGAAGGGTCATCACTGTCATCCATATCAAAGAGATCATATTCACTGTCGTTTCTAGTAAGAATCTCCATGATTTCTTCCGCTGTACAAACACGATGGCGTGCCATTTTCTCAGAGAAAACTAAAAGGAAAAGAGCAACACAGATTAGAACACAGCTGCCAACGCTCAAGGGCCAAATGAGGAAAACAACTAACCACCTTGGGTGGAAATATGGCTACATGACCATGCCGCTAAGAGGCTAGTGCATTAATGCGTGCAGAGCACACAGGGACCCGAGCGGCCCGGCGTGTTAACACGTCCAGAGCACAGACAGGGCGGCAAGGCGGCGCATGTATACACGTCTGGAGCACCTGGGCGCAGTAGTAGCCATGCACGTTAACACGTCTAGAGCAGTCAAAGGGTTAAAACTGTATACAGCATGTATATCCTGTAACTAAACGCTTATTAGGTCCATGGTTTTAAATTATAATTTTCTATTATATAGAAAAACTGATAAACCTCATCTTAACATAATTTACTCATTTATACATATAAGAGTACATAAGATTGTGCCTAAAATTATTTAAATGCCAATATTCGGCCTCACTTTTAAAACAGATAGTATTGATGGCATAATGTTGATGGCATAAACAGGAAAAGAAGTGGCTATAATAACTCAAATATCTTCAATTTAGATTTCGATAAACAGTAGACACAGAATATCAAATTTTCTACAAGCTCCACATGTGGACATTATTTTAAGAATGTGGAGTTATTAAAAAATCAGAGGAACATCTCATTATTTAGATGGCTTTTTCCATGTAAATCACAGGTTTTCAGAATTACATTAATATATAAAAATATTGTGCTTCCAGTTACAGAAAAATTTAGTATGGTAACATCTGTGTATTTGTACATCACTTTAGATGTAAGCTTAATTGCAATTATGTTTTCGTTTGCAAGTCTAACATCTTACTATTCTGTGATTATGTGTCATGTATTTTACCCATCATTGAAAGATAAATCAAAAAACAGAGTCCAGCTTTATAGCTGTCCCTAAGTTTGTTTGAATTGATGTTGTCTTGACACATTCATTCCCATTTCAATAATATTAAGATCTTATTATATATATATAAAATAATTTAGTCCACAACCTGAAGCTTACTAAGCCATTGCCAGTTCCTTTCCTCAGTTTAATGTGGAATCGCAAAAACGGTATGACCTAACAGCTCATATGATCAAACACAACTCTTAAAGATTCCTGCTTCATCCAGAATTTGAACTTGGGACCAAAGCAGCAGACTTTTAAAAGCAAGCACCTTAACCACTTTTTTTATTGATTTCAAAAACACCATAAAAATCACAGAATTTCTTCCTTGAATAATGCAACTCAATTAAGTTATAAACTTTTAAACATTTGTATCTCAACAAAGATTCACACACCCCTGTTATCCCTTCTTCCTTTTTGTTCAATTTTTTTCTTGACTGCCAGAAGGAGTGTGCGTCTGATGTATGTTGCAAGCAGTATTTGGCCCCGACACAGTCAAAATCACATTACGTCACTGTTGTTGTTCCAGTTAACTACATTTGGTGTGATGTTTTTTATTATTATTATTATCTAACTGAATTATGCAGCATGAAAAGTTCTACATTGAACTGGAAATCATCACAGGCCAAGCTACCAGACCACTATGCCAAGATCTTATGTCTGCACAAATTAGGAAACTTAGCTGCCAAGACTATTGATTGAGAATGCCCAACACCATTTTTTAAATCCTTTAACCTTATTTCTAGTGACTGCCAATGATTTTTATTTAGATAATAGAAAATAACTAAAACACAGTTTTTAAATAAAGAAACTAATTTTTACATGATATGTGCCAAATAGAAATATTTTTTATATTTTTTAAAAAAGTAATAGGTATTCACACTAATCATTGAAATGCCTGATTTTGTGCATTACTGAAATCAGTGTTTTACTACTCTGATACTATATTTTTGTGGCACATGTCGAAGGTATTGATACTGTATTATCTTTCAATACATTCTATTTGTAAAGGGAAAAAAAGAAGAGACAGAAAAAGGGCCATTTGCATTCATTCGATAACCAATGTGACAGACATCTTAGAAAGAGTGACAACCGAAAAATGGCAATGGGCCGGTCATATTGCTCAAAAAAGAGATGATGGAAGGATTGCAGCAGTTCTGGAATGGATAGCAAGGAACCTAAAATGAGCAAGAGGAAGACCCCAGGATCTTTGGGATAGAGACATATGATGAGTAACAGGCATGAAATGGAAGAAAGTTGCTCAAGATTCACCAGCCTGTGAGGAACTGGAACCAAATTATGTAACATTAAATTGTAAAATATAGCTAATCTGGCTTAAGGGGATAGGTACAGTTATCAGGTTTCAAAAAAAAAAAAAAATGATTTTTTCTTTTGATTCCCAAAAATAGGTTTTACTTTTGACTTCATCTTGTTGAAAAAATTATTTAAATATCTTTGACAGTGTGGGAGTTATGCGTGACTAAGCGAAGTCCTGCACGATTGACAGCCGCTTAAATCTTACTTCACTTGAATTCAAACCAAATCTTTAACCTTAAATATCTCAAAACAGCAATTCATCAAATGGTTTTAAAGATAACTTTTTCCATATGCATAGATCTTTTTCAAATTTTGCAGGACATGTTCTACATACTAATTACTACAGTCCTTACCATTATTGTTTATGTAACTTTTCCCAAATGAAAAATATGCCTTTATGTTTAAGCAAAAAAGCAAAATTTATTAATTTTTTGAAATTTTTTTAAATTAATAACAAATCTAGAGTTAAATATGTTATATTATTGGTTCAACTTATTGCCTTGATATTAGTTTACAATATTAAAAAACATTTCTGAAAAATTTAAATACTATGCCTTCTGTCATTAAAACCCTTCACAACAACATATTTTTTACTGTCAATTTGGATGGTACATTAACCTATTGTTAAACAATATTTTTATTTTAAAAATCAATTTTTATATCTAACTATAACAGTTCTATGGAGCTATGAAATTTGAACCCTCAACTTTAAATAGATTTGGAGAAAATGACATTTCAATTTTTTCAAATATTTGTTTGTGTTAGGTATACCTACCCCCTTAAAGAGGCTGCACCCTGAAATTAGGGCTGATATAGCTGTAAAAATAAAAATAAGCATTCCGTTTATTTCTGTACTAAAGTGCATCCCCCAAAAGTTCATATTCACAAACTGCTCAAGTATTGACAAATGCCTTTTACATACCCAGAATTTTACAAATAATATCCTCACAAAATAAGTAGATACAAATCTATACATATTGCCAGATTTTATTGGTCAACAACTACAAACTGGCTCATATTTTGTAGGGGAGACCGGGGCAAGTTGACGATGTTAACGATTAAACATTTTTAATAAATTCATTTTTTTGAAGAAAATATTTTTTCATTGCAAATATTATTAGTCTGGTCTTTTATCGAAATGTTCATAATTATATATAACTTTATTTTCATAAAATCAAAGCTGTTTTTATTAATTTTAGAAAGTAATGCAAATCTGTCATCTTGCCCCAGGACTGGGGCAAGATGACATTTAATGAAACTGTAATACATTTTTATTGTTATACATCAATATGTACATTGTTGTATATATATTAACAGAAGTCACATACAAATCCTCCTTCACAGTTTGAACAGTCTTCGTGCCACCATTTAAAGCACAAGCAACACTGTATCCAGTCATCTGATGGAGGGTCTTCATAGATCTCATCACATCCAGAACACTGAACTAAACTTTCTTCGGAAGCATTTCTTGATGTTGTCGCAACTCGGGTTTTTTTCTTTAATTCAGAAGAGGTAAACGTCAGTTTCTTAGTAAAACTTAAATTTCTTACATCCCGAGCCTGTGCGTATGAAACAAAAATTCAATTCTTACGTCATCTCTTTTCTTCAAATGGGGAGGTAGTGTTGCTTCAGGGATATTGTAAACGTTCGCTGCACCAAGCAGGACTTTCTTACTCCTTTGACATTAATTATTGCAGCAGCCAAAGCATTTCGGTCCCACTCGCCTCTGGAGGACTTCTTTTTATAAGTTCTCACCATATCTGGATCATAAAGTGTCATTAATAAGTGAAGTAGCGCACTTCCAAATTTTAAGAGAAACTATGTGAGTCATGCAAGTCAAGACTCTTACACGTAACACAAAAAAGGCACTCAAAGACTGAAACAGACACAACAATAGTCATCTGGGGCAAGATGACGAGGTCGTCAACTTACCCCAGTCAACTTGCCCCGAACGACAATGTTAGAAACTTTCCATTATTGCGGCAGTTTAAAAAAGAATGAAATACAAATACACAGCCTTTATGAAAGCACATTGTTTATGCTACTCATGTATGACAAAGTATAAAACAATATCTTACCTGTTAGTCTGCGAAGTCTTAATTCAGGGATGTAGAAAATTACAACACGTCACAGAGAATTCTCGATCAGCGTATAGCGAGGAACAATACGGCACGAGCAGTGTCAATGCACTATATTTTAGTTCCTAGTCGTATAGAGAGCTAGTAGTATGAATACAGTGCTGCTACATAGAAGCGGGAATTTAAATTAAATCATTCTTCATCTTGCCCCGCTCGTCAACTTGCCCCGGTCTCCCCTACTTAAAAAAGTCATGTTGGTTAAAAATTAATTTGGCAAACTATGGGTATTCAATCTATTTGACACATCTGACAGCTTCATAAGGAGCCACAATCTGAGGATTCTGAAATAAAACAAATGCCTTTTTTGACCTCAAAGACAGAACAGCTGTGACAAGCAGTGGCGGATACACAGGGCTGAAGCCCCCCCCCCCCCAAAACCACCAAGGTCACCTCCGACAACATGGATTTTGGAGACTTTTTTTTATGGTCTACTGTTTGTATGAGGGCGGCAATCTGCTGGAATAATGAGATTTCTGTCGGCACCCCTTCCTTGCCCAAATCAAGCCCCCCCCCCCAAACCAAATCCTAGCCCCCCCCCAAACCAAAATCCTGGATCCGGCACTGGTGATGAGCAAATAAAAATGAACACACTTCTCAGCATTGCAGTACAAACCTTAATCATGCATAGAGCTGTGACATATATCAAAGAGATCAAATGTCTTCACACCAAGAACTACGACATGACTGATGCCAGAGATGAACAAATTAGTGAGATTGAGGATAGTAAAAGTGGGTGGAGAAAAAGTCAATCGATATGTATGGGAAAATAAAATCTGTGAAAAAGCCATACAAAGAAATAAACTAAAAACAAAACTCTCTATATTAAAGATGTAGACTCGGTAGAAAATGACAGTAGGTAACTCAAAAGTGTGTTGTGAGCTGTATGGTATGTTAGTGAGGCTATGCCATATAACCAAGTCCCATGGTAGAGGGAACATATTTCTGCACCAAAAAAAGAAAATGGTAAAAGATGAAGGGATTGTGTAAGGTTATGGATTAAAGCAGAGGTTCAAAATAGGAACAAACTGACAATGTGGGATCCTATGTAGATAACAGAGAATTATACAGTCTTAGTCAATTTCCAGGCCAGGTTGATTGAATGATGTCTAACTATGATAATGCGAACATCCTTTTCCTAGTAGGTAATTTAACCTTCATTACTTGGCACATCAAGATTTTCTCAGGGAGACTCAATAACGCTCTTAGAAAGCTGAAATTTGGTACACAGATAAAATTTTACGCACATGTTATAAGAAAATTCTGAAATTCGTAAATTTCCATATACCTACACCTTACCTACCCCTAACGTGAAATCGCTTTCTACACTATTCACTTTATATACCCCAGTTTTTCATTGTGGAGTGAACTTATTATGTTTAACTAATGAGTTAAAAATTACTTCTTTGTTTTATTACTTTGGAAGTTATTGAAATTCAAAATTTTATTTCGGCACGACACCCCAACATCAAAATACCACTGTACTTCCAGTAATCCTAGAAACAAGTAATTTGGGACACATATGTCGTTCCATCCATAAATCACAAGATAAATCTAATATTGGAGTTTTTCCCCGTATTTATTTAATTTCAATCTCAAACATGAAAAATTCTGGCACATATTTGCGGCTTAATTGCTTTGCTCCGGACGAAGCAGTAAACCTGATATTTCTATACTACATAAACTTGATCAAGTTGAATCAAAGCCTTAAATTTTACTTTGTTCCTATTCTTAGTTTGGAAGTTTATAGTAATTTTGTTTATGGTGGTAGAGAAATGTAGGGCAATCGCTCGGCTACGGCGCACACCCATTGTTTTCAGAGATTGGGTCATTGTTGGTAACGTAAATTCTGAAATGTCCTTATTCACCGATTTTCAACTGGAATCATTACATTTGAGCCGCTGTTCAGAATAAGCGATAAACTTACAAAAAGAAATGAGATCCCACAAAAACAATTCTTGTAAAAATAGGCCAAGTCTCGTGTTCATGTAGTGACAAAAAGTTATGAGATCTTCTTCTGAGCCAAAAAATCAAAGTTTAAAGTAAAAAAAAGTTGGGTTGGGGGGGGGGGGGGGCGGGGGAAGCCGAGAACACTTACCCGGTGCCCAAGAATCCTAGCGCCGGCCCTGATTGCCGGGGGTGGGGGGATAAGGTTGACTAGCGATAAATGTGAAACAAAATAATCTTTGTCTAGCATAATTCAAAAAGTTATTGTTATCATTTTATTTAGATTGGTTATAAGCGAAAATAAATATATATATAATGAAAGGAATCAAATTAGGATAGGGAAATGTGCCACCACTTACCTTTAGATGATGGATGTGGGGCGCGAACACACAGAAAAGACACAAACACAAATAATAAAGAAATTTTTGGGATAAAAACCCTTCGTCAACAAGAGAACATTATGGGAGGTGGGTGCAGCCGGAGACTCAACGCTGCACCCACCTCCCATAATGTTCTCTTGTTGACGAAGGGTTTTTCCCAAAAATTTCTTTATTATTTTTGTTTGTATCTTTTCTGTGTGTTCGCACCCCACATCCATCATCTAAAGGTAAGTGGTGGCTCATTTCCCTATCCTAAATTGATTCCTTTCCGCTACTTAGCGTCTTTTTTCATTTTTATTATATATAATGAAAAATAGATATATAAGTAACTAACTGTAAAGTAAAATAAAAGATAGCAAGTGACAGGTTTAACGTAGGTTTAGGCCATGGGTGTGTCTGGTGTCAAAGATATGTTGGTAGGCTAATTCCCATCTGTGGAGTTCTGAAGGGGAAAAACTATAATAGCTCTAACTGTGAAGCAGATGTTGAGTTTGTTTGAATCATGTAAGTTGGCATGAATTGACACTGGATGGTCTAGGTTGGAAGTATAAACTATTTGCCTGTGGCCATTCATCCTGTAGGATAGTTGTTGAGTGATGAGACCAATGTAGGAAGCAGTGCAATTGAGGCAGGTGAGTTGGTAAATAAGGTGAGTGGTGGCACACGTAGCATGTCCAATTATAGGGAACGATTTGCCTGTGACAGGATTAAAGTAAGTAGTGGTGGCGGGATGCATGCTTCATGTTTTACAATGTTATAGGGGAAAGTTCCCTGTGGAGGTCTGGGAGAGTCAGAGGTAAATACTTGTGGACCAAGATGTTATTCAGATTGAGTGGCCTGTTAAAGCAAGTGCGGGGAACAGTGGGTAGGATTTTTGGGAGGAGGAGTCACATTTCAGGGAAGGACCATAGGAAATCATGCCCACGGCAGAGTATCTGGTTGACAGATTCCAGGCCAGGAAAGAACTGGGTGACGAGTGTTGGTCCCCGGTCAGTTTTAGGAGGTGCAGAACGAGGGTTATGGATGATGGCACGGGAGATTAGTTTTTGGGAGTAACTGGAGATTGATTCATTATTGGAACAGATGCGTTTGCCATGGATTGCATGGCTGTATGGGAGGGAACGTTTGTTGTGGAAGGAGTGACAACTGTCAAAGTGTAAGTATTGTTGTAAATTGGTTGGTTTGAAGTGTACATAGGTGTGGAGGACCCCCTGTCATACGTCAAGGAAGGTGATACAGGTGTGGCAATATGACCAGGTGAAATGGATGGAGTGATTGTTATTGAGTGAGTTGAGGAGGTCTAGAAGGTGGTCCTCCCCATGGGTCCAGATCATAAATATATCATCTATGTATCTGAACCACACAATGGGACTGAGGGGGCAGTTCTTCAGAAAATTTTCCTCCAGATGGCCCAGGAAGAGGTTGGCATAGGGCGGGTCCATGTGGGTACTCATGGCAGTGCCGCGCATCTGGTGATAAATCTGGGAGTTGAAGGACAAATAGTTTTGGGGGAGGATAAAGTTGGCTAGGGATATGAGAAAGGATGTACTGGGAAGACTTTTTGGAGGGCGCATATCCAGGAAGTGTTGAAGGGAAATTAGGCTTTCAAGGTGGGGAATATTGGTGTACAAGGAGGTTACGTCAATAGAAACAAGGAGGGAGTCTGGTGGTAGAGGACTGGGGACTTTTGACAGACGCTCCAAAAAATGTGGCATGTATGATGTAAGAAGGAAGTTCCTGCACAAAAGGTTGGAGATGTTGATCCACCAAGGCTGGAATCCGTTCCATGGGGGAACCATAGTCTGCAACTATAGGTCATCCCGGATTGCCAGGATTGTGTATCTTGGGTAGAAGGTATAAGGCAGGTGTGGGGGGATTCTGATGGGTGAGAAGGGATAAGGATTGCATAGAAAGGCCTTGTAAGGGGCCCAGGAGGTTTATGAAGGAGCAAACTTCAGTGCAGATGGAAGAGGTTGGATCTGTGGCATGTGGACGATAAGTTTTGATATCAGGAAGCTGTTTAAGGGCCTCCACATCGTAGTCACTGCAGTCCATGACAACGGTGGTGGAGCCCTTGTCTGCTGGACAAATACATCTTTTAACTGAAAGGACTTGGCTTGGCTTATCTTGCTACATACTTGTATGTTTCAAAGTTTCCTGGAGCTGCAATATTACCTAAACCAAGCAGCCTATCATAAGATACCTAAGAAGCTGCTCATCACAGACAAGTATAAAAATTATTTATGTGTACACTTTGAATTTCTACTTGAAGTAGTTCTTTCCTGCTATTTATATGCATAGCCTAACAATCTGATAATTGATCTAAACCTATCAGTAAAACTACTCCCAATCTGGTTTACTACACTTCTATTAAAGGAAAGAATAAAATTACTTTCTTTTCACAGTACATTTGCATTCAGTTGTGTTGCAACCAATAGAACAGTCAAAAAGTAAATTTGTATATCATTACCAGCCGAAAATGTTAATAGGTAGTTTGGAAGTCCAAATGTCTCACATTAAAATATGGAATGCAAGATTAGTTTAGGTTCTGCTTGAAATTTGGTAGTTTGTTAAAATTGGTTACCTTAACTATGAGGTAACTTAACTGTTATAACGTTTGTGTATAACCCTTTCCCCAAAATTGGTTGCTAACTCACAGAGTGAGATTATACCAAAATTTTCTAAGTACTGAGTAAATAAAAATATCAGATGAGTTTAAATCAATGTATAATCTTCAAATAATTTCAAATTGTTGTTACCAGGAAAATTACACTGAACTAAAAAATGAAATGTTTGATTTAATTTAATTGCAATGGAGCACAGGCCCCAGTGGAATTTCCCTAAACCGCCATCTTCCCCCTATCCTGCAGCCACCTACATTTGCCTTCTACAAATTTTATCTTTAAATTCTTTCAACATTTTCGGTAAATTATTCATCATTTCTCTTGGTAACTCATTCCAATCCCTGACACCCTTACCTAAAAAAGAGAATCTTCCCATACCCTTGTGCCTGAAATCGAGTGCCAGCTTGTGGTCATGGTCATCTTTTCCCTTACATGCACTACTTTTCATACCTATTGCAATATCTTTCCATGCCTCATGCCAGTATACGCCCTGTACACTCCCATTACCCTCCTCATTCTCCTCCTGTCTTGCAATGAATCCCATTTCAGCTGTTATCATTTGTGATCCTGTTTAATTTGATTGCAGGTTAGTAGACAGTCTTCCACTATACAGCATTCATTTCATTTAAAAGTCCAGAAAGTAACCATCCTTTTGAAAATAAACATTGTAAGATTTGAAAAGTTTTCTCACATACCCAAAATTTCTAGGTTAACCTTGTTACCCTCCCCAAAATATTCTTAATCTGAGATATGTCTGCTTCAAAACATCAAGTCCAGGATACATCAGATTCAACTTTCTGCCCGGTTCTAACTCGACTCCCACCATTCACTCTGATATTCACTTCACAAACGCTGTCCGTATTATCAGTGACAAGGTCATCCCCACTGTTCCTTTCATAGTCTTATGGCAAACCTGGATTTCCAAATGTTTGCACCCTAAGGTGCTAGAAATTTTCATTCACCATAACACAATCCACCCCTTAACTGAACCTAAATCTTTAGCTAATACCTAGTTCCTTACTGAACATCTCCAAATTTCGATAAAATCCAGGCCTGAATATTGTAAACTTTTTTTATTCTTATGACTTCTTCAAGAAAGTCTTTAGTTTACTCATCCTAATTAATCAAACAATAAAAACACAAAATCAAACTTTTTTCCCCCTAAATAAAAACTTTTATTATAGAAAGATTACTTTTCAACTCTACTTTGTGCCAATATCCAGTACCCAAAACTGTAATAATTAAATATAAACCAAAACAAATAACTATGTACTAACTTGCCTCCAAAGCCACTTTGAAAAACCCTTTGAAGATAAATAATTCTCATTAATGTTAAAGAAACAAACCAACTCCAATCATATTATTTTTCAATTTTATTTCATCAGCTACACGAACCCCTGCTTAATTCTTTCTGTCTAAAAAGTCATCATTTAAGTTTATGTGTTTTGCAGTTTTTTTATTCACCAAATGTACAGTAAAATTCATATTTTTGCCATTAAAAATGTTTAAAATTCATTAAACTGTTATTATACCTTTAATCGCTATGTAAAGTTCTTTATTTTTACACTGATCTTAACCTTTTTTTTTAACTTTATTTCTCAGTTATACAGACCTACCAGTGTCTCTCTTCTTTCTGTAAGCTCCTTCCACCAACTTCTTTCCTCATCCATCATTTCCTAAACTTGTTCATTTCTTACTTTGTCTGTCCACTTAATTTTCAGCATTCTTCTGTAGCATCACATTTCAAATGCTTCAGTTTGTCTTCTTTCTGGTATTCCTAAAGTCCATGTTTTGCTACCGTAAAGTGCTGTGCTCCACACATAGAGTTTTAAAAAGTTCTTTCTAATTCCTAGATCAATATTTGAAACTAAAAGATTTCTCTTTTTCATGAAGGCCCTTTTTGCCAGTGCTATTCTGCTTCTAACATCATTCCTGCTTTGGCCATTGATTTTAACTTTGCCTCGCAAGTAGCAAAATTTACTTACTGCTCCTATAGCAGCCAATCCCATTTTTATATTTAATGTACTGTGATTGGTATCATTTCTGCTACATTTCATCACTTGTCTTGCTTTGATTTATATCCAGTCCAAAATCTGCCTTCAGTATTCTGTTCATGCCATTCATTAACTTCTCAATATCCTCAGCCTGTACTGCTAACAAGACAATGTCTTCAGCAACTCGTAGCATACTGATTTTTTTCTCCTTGAACACTTATGCCAATGAAAATTTTTGTTTTACTTTCTTTATTGCTTGTTTACATACAATATTAACGGGGATAGACTACAACCTTGTCTCACACCCTTTTTAACTGATGTATGTCTCCCATGGTTCTCTACTTTTATTACAGCCACTTGCTTCTTATATAGTTTATAAAATATTCTACTATCTCAATATTTTAGACCTGACTTCTTTAAAATTTTGAACATCTTGTGCCACCTAACATTATCAAAAGATTTCTCTAAGTCAGCAAATGCCATAAAAGTGTCTTTGTTTTTCTTGATCTCCCCTTCAAGGATTAATCTTAAAGCCAGAATTGCTTCCCTTGTACCACGGTTTTTCCTAAACCCAAACTGATCTTCACCTACTATCTTTTCTGCTACCCTTTCCATTCTTCTGCATATTATTCTGGTCAGAAATTTTGAGGCATGTGAAGTTAGACTAATGTTCCAATAATTCTCACATTTGTTGGTTTGTGCTTTCTTCGGAGGTGTGAAGATGATATTTTCATTAAAATCAGCTGAAATTTCTCCTGTTTCATGACATTTTAATATCAGTTTGAATAATCTTTTGATTCCTTCTTGTCGTAGGGATTTAAGAAGTGCTGCAGGTATCTCGTCAAATACAACTGACTTATTTACTTTCAGGTCATTCAGAGCTCTATCAAATTCCTTCCTCAAAACAGGATCTTCTAAGTCATCAATGTCGACATCGCTTTCCTTTTCCATTACGCTATTGTTGAAGTCGTCCCCATCATACAGTTTCGCAATGTATGTAGGTCTATCATCTGAGCTTGAAAGAAGTTTTCCATCAGTATCTCTAATATTTACACCTCTTTTCCTCATTTCTCCAAAATTTTGTTAGATCTTCCTATATGCAACATCTATATTACCTATGACCATTTCCTTTTCTACTTCTTCACATTTTGCTTGTAGCCTTTTTTCTTTTGATTTTTTTCATGTCCTATTTATTTGATTTCTAAATTGCCTGTATTGATCTCTTTCTGCTACATCTTGAGCATTTTTGTGCTTTCTCCTCTGACCTATCAGCTCCAAAAAATTCTGAGGTCTAAGGTTTTCAGATGGCTAGTTCCCTAATGCCTTATGTTTCTTTACCAGCTTTCATTATTTCTCTCTTCAGTGCATTCCATTCATCCTTGGTTGAGCTATTTTCACAGTTCTTAGACCTAAGTTTACCATTTCTGGAAAAAAATTTCTTGTCTTAGATTAATTCGATTTATTCACTTCCAGTCTGTTTGGCTTACTTTGCTTCCTTATTCGCTTGAATTTCAGCCTGCACTTCATTGCTATCAAATTATGTTCAGAGTCTATGTACGCTCCTGGGTATGCTTTACAGTCTAGAACTTGATTCCTGAATCTCTGTTTGACCATGATACGAGGTTTGTCCGGAAAATACGTATAAAAATGGAATAATAACTTTATTTTACAATTATTCAGGTATTACAATATGTTCTCCTTCAAAGTACTCGCCCTGAGACGCGATACACTTCTGCCAACGCCGTTTCCACTGTTGATAACATTGCTGAAAGTCTTCAGTTGTGAAGTTGTTCAGTTTCCGTGTCGTTTCCGCCTTGATGGCTTCCACATCTCCCAAGTGCCACCCCCGAAGCACCATTCTGACTGTCAATCTACGGTCTTTAAGAACACAAGCCCGAATTCGTTCAACATTTGCATCGGAACTCGATGTCGACTGGCGTCCTGGGCGAGGGTCATCGTTCACTTCTTGTCGGCCATCCCGGAACCTTTTTAACCACTTGTTCACGGTTGGTTCCTTCAGAGAATTGTCTCCGTAAATCTGTTTCGAACACTCAAAAAGCTCACGGCCATTCTTGCCTAGCTTTGCAAGAAACTTGATGTTGACGCGCTGTTCCTCAATCAGAGAGAGCTCCATGCCGACGGCAGGTGAAAAAGGGTAACTGTCAACAAGCTGCCGCACACTCCCACCTTCACGCAGAGTGCTCTGACTCGAACTGAGCGTTGATGGGATTGATTACAGCAGTAGTTCCACCTGGCGGCGACTGCAACCTGTAACATAAAGACATTATTCAACTTTTATACGTATTTTCCGGACAAACCTCGTATAATCTAGCTGATATCTATATTTCCTGGGTGTTTCTTGCATGGTTCTTAAACAGTGGTTTGCCATGACTAGATTATATCTTTCATAAAATTCTAACAGCCTGCTTCCTCACTTGTTTCTTTCTCATAGATTAAAACTTCCTACAGTATTCCCCTTTTTTCCTTCTCCCACTATCGCAATCCAATCGCATATGATTATTATAATTTCCTCCCCCTTCATGTATTGGACATTCTTAAATTTTGGCATATATTTTCTCTATTTCTTCATCATCTTCCTGTGATGTTGGCATATACACTTGTATTAACATGATTGTGGTGGGCTTAGTTTCTAACCTCATCAAAATAATCCTGTCGCTAAACTGTTCATAATAACTCACCCAATTCCCTACTCTCTTATTCATTACAAATCGTAGACCTGAAACTCCACTGACAGTTTTTGTGCTAATTATTCTGTGTTCCCCAGGCCAGAAATCCAGTGCATCCTTCCACTTAATCTCACTAACCCTGACGACATCTAACATAAGTCTCCCTTTTTAAGTTTTCTAACCTACCTGCCCTATTCAGACTTCTAACATTCCACACTCCGACTCATAGAATGTTTCTCTCCATTCTGATGACTCCTCCCTAAGTAGTCCCCAACTGGAGATCCGATTGGGGTACCATTTTACATCCGGAATATTTTACCCAGGAAGAAGCCATCATGATATATGCAATTTGAGAGAATTACATGTATTCAGATACCATTTGGGTCTTTAATGCAGTTGTTTTCCATTGCCTTCTACATCCCCATTCAGTTGATCATTTTTGATTCATCCGCCATATGGGGCGTTTCCAACCCTTAGGGCAAGATGGTGCCCAGGATCACTCCCCTCTCTTCCGCTCTCATTTAGTTGGCTATTGGCAAGCAGTGGATGACTCCTTATACCGGGAATCTGTTAGTCACCAGAGCCTTGTCCGGTCAAACAGGGTGCACCACTAGTGATGTGCCGGATATCGCGGATATCCGAGTGGGAAAAAAGTTTGTAACCGTTACTTTTTTTAGCGGATCTTTAACGGATCTTTTGTAAAGAATTTCATCAAGCATGTATATAAAATTTTAAAGATGGCTTGCAATGAAATACTATTAACTTCAATTCCAATAACTTTGTATTTGGTAAAATCTCATTTCTGGCACATTTATATTGTAAAAATTAATTCTTTATTTTACTAGGTTACCAAAGGTAACTGGTAACTTACCACTGTAGTAAGTTTTAAGGTATTATTTTAACTGCCTTTTTAGTGAGATCAGACCTATACTCTTTGTGATTTGCTAGCTGAAATTGTTATTATCAGATAAAACAATCAATTTTACAGAAACTTAAAAAAATAAATGTTATATTTAAAATTAAGTTTGGTAAATTGTTCTTCAAAAAGAGTAACTTGAAAGCTTTGAAAGTCATTTACAATGAGGATTATAAATAATTCCAACTGCACATGTGTCATAGACCAAATTTTTTACTATTATTGCTAACAGCTTTTTTAACAACCAGATGCACCTGATGTGCTGTACACTCTGTATTATCTATGTCAGATAAATTGCAGGCACGCTTCATGTTGGCTCTCCAATTTCTTACCATGAAGTGCACGTTCTGTTTGGGATTCCTTACTTTTCAAACATACTTTGAAATATTGGTGAAATCTCCGCTTTTAAAGCGATATTTTTTCTTAAAAAATATTTTATAATGTTAAGGATAACAATGAAACACCTGACCAAAAAGTCTACCAGAAATATGATGTGAAGGAAACTTTCTAAAAATCCTTTAACACGTTCTTTATTTTCGATCGTTAAGTTCGCTGCAAATAAATTACGTAAAATGTTTCCTGCATTTTAGAACATAATTTGCAACAACATGATCCATCAATCGTCGGAACCCAAAATCTTCTACTTGTTGAAAAGCTTCTGTAATTGTGAAAAAATTTCAATTAATTTAACATCCATTCCTGAGAAAAAAGTACATACCCGGTAACATAGAAATTTTCGAGTTTTGGAAAAAATCAAGTAGGAGTGGCGTCTGAGTGTAGGGTTAATGAAAACCGTCAATAACGCTCCAAATAAATGCATTGTACTCAGTAAACTGTATATCATTGTAAAGAGGAAAGTTTGTAGATTATTTTTCACTCAAAATATAAAAATGGCAATTTTTGACATTTTACACTACGGTTCTGATAGTTTGGTCGCACGGACCATCTCAAACATCAACACTCACGTTACGACCGGAGTCTGTCGTGTCGAAAGGTTCGATGACAATTTCAACGGGCCTGCGACATGACCTTGGTCGTACAGTCCCCTTTACGACCAACCCATTCACGATCGGATTTGTCGCATACGACCGACCGCAGTCGGTCCGTGCGACCGTCGTAACGTGTATGGCCTGTTTTAGTTGTGACGCTCAATGTTACTGCGAGCGATTACACTTCTGCATTCTCGTCCATATATCTAGATTTTGGTAGCCTGTGGTTTCCCGAAATGACCCCCGACGAATGCCCGGATTCGTTGATCAAAATCGAATATCGTATTTAAAATTTTATAGAATTATATTTTTTTTTTTTTTTTTAAAAACTTATTACTGCCCCCGACATCTGAGGTATAAATGTTTAGAGCTCTAGGCTAAATGCTAAACTGCCTCCTCACAATGTTGCTGATATGGGCCTTGTCTTTTGTCCCTTGAGTGAGTAACAATGCCAGCATGTTTGTGCCGAGTAATAGGTTACTTAGCTAATAGCTTTGTCATCTCTCACCAGATAACATACGGCGATAGGACACACGAAATTAGGCGTAGTGCAGCGTGGTACTTAAGTGATAACGCCTCTAATGTCTCGGAAGATTTCTGATAACTTTCTGTTTAACTTCTCACAGCTTTTACATGGGCTTTGATGCTTTGTGAACGAGAGGCGAAAATGGAGAAGTTGTATATAGATTCGACCCGAAGATATTGCGTTAGGGACCGTGCACTAACTACGTGGCTCCGTCCAGGGAGGGGGGGGGGGGGTTGGCTTGAATACTACGCTAAGCTACGTGGGGGGAGGGGGGGGGGGCTTTCCGAGCAGGGCCACGTAGCCTTCCTTTCATAACATTTTTCACAGTTAAAATGAGGAATAGAACTCACAACAGCATGTGAACATTTATTTCCCTCAGTTAATTATCTCCGCATGTAATTTACAATAGTCTGACAAGAGAAAACAATACAAAATGTCTTCTGGTATCAAAAGTGAAAAAAGCTTCGTGGGGGAGTAGAGGCAAAAGCCACGTAGGGATACGTGGGGGGGAGGGGGGTTCACAGGAGGCCAAAATGGAGCTACATGGTTTATGCACGCTCCCTTATCTACGGATCTAGAAATTCTAAGAGTGGCAGTATTTTCATGATAATTACGAATTGATAAATCTGCGATCACTAGTGCTCTGCCGCGCTGAAAATGGTCTATGAAGCAGCATATTAGCGACTAAGTGTGGCAATTCGAAGTGGATACCAGAGTTGCGGTCCTCGCTGGCAATGGAGGCTTAGCAATGTTCGCCGAAACAATTTACTAACGAGACCTCTCCTCTTAGGGGGCGTCCATAAATTACGTGTTGTGAAATAGGGGAATTATTGGGAGGTATTTCGTCGAAAAGGTCTCAACAAGTTGCGAGGGCGATTTCTAGGGGGGGGGGGAGGGGGTCTCACTGACCAGATCTCACCAGAAAAGGGGGGGGGGGGAGTTAGACCAGATCTCAAGAAGTCTTAACAGAGGGGGGGGGGGGAGTCCGGAAATCCGGAAAACCACCTCAAGTAATTTATGAATGCCCCCTTACAAACAAAACACTCAATAAAAATTTAAAAAATGACAAAAAGTGGACGAATATATTTGTAAAATTGTTTAAAACATGGAAGTTCCTCTCAAACCCATTATTTATAGTTGTAAATGACGAAATAACGCACAGGGGAGATAAATATGAAAGAAATGTTTGTTAGTGATAACCTGTCGGAGAGGTGAGAATTTTAGGAGCAGAAAGAGAAAATAGCGGTAAGCCCAGAGGAATCTCTTCTGTTTAACAGCAGTGTTCCGTGTTGCTACCTATCATTCGCCTCAGGGATCCGATGATATGAATAATGAAGTAGTTTCAGATGTTGTAGCTCGTTTTCTCGCACGGCACTATCCAATATTCGCCGGAAATTCTCAAAAATTGATTTCCGTCCATAGTGAAACTGTGATTATATCCCACACCAATCTCAAGCACTCTGGATAGAAAAATGCTTGCTCGGCACCTAGTTCAAAATTGCATCTGACTGCTGGTATTCTTCCTCCCAAAGTGTACCAAATAAAATGACATTCCAGTTTACTGCTGTGCAGATACTAAGCAAGTCCCTTTTGTTAATGAAACCCTAGAAACTTTCGTGCCCGTGACATTTACATTATCATTATGTGTTTTTTTTCTTTAGTGGATCTGTCTTTTAAAAGGATCAGCTGGACTTTGTCCATTTATATCTATTCCGAGTATCTCTTCGGTGATTTATATTTTCTGTCTGTTAACATCCTAAACTGATTTTTCCTCTTCGTATATTTCCTTCCGTGTTTGTCCTTCCATGATCCTGTTTTGCAACTAATTTTTCTTTAGCCGATTGCTTCTTTTTCGATCAATCTGGTCGTTCAGTCGTTAAGGCGATAAACTAGCGATCGAAAGGTTTCCGGTTCGAATCCCTGTCTCGACGAGGATTTTAATAGGCCCTTAGCCCGTCCTTCGCCTCTGCCTCATCTTACTGGATAACGTGAAGTAGGCCAGAATACTTGCGTGGTTCGCACGTTAATCTGTAGTTCCCCTGTACCCGGTAGGTTGGGCTATGAAAGTGGCGGAATACGCAGTCAATAGAAATCCTGTAACTAGGTTATTACGACCGCACGGAATGCTTCATCATGTTTCTCTACTCTTCTAACCTCGTCAACACTACCTCATTCTACATTTTAAATCTTTACATTTTCATCGACAGCCACATTTTAAAACTTACTTTCTTTCATTTTGATTGTCTACATCGTTTATTTGTCAGACCTCTTTCATAATTCAGTTAGCTACAAGCTTTCTTTTTCGTAGAAATTCTAACTTTTACTTCTTCCATACAGCTTCCAAGTCTATAAACTCTCTAACACCTTGAGTGTAGTCTTGCTCATCACAAATAAATTTACACTTCCTTCCAAACATTTTCGTCATATAAGTGATGATGGTGTTTATATTCATTTTAAACTCGTTTCCGACTATTCGTTTTATCATATCTTCTTCTTATGCTTATTAGTTCCAATCAACGTGGGAATTTCCTACACAAATTCTTCTTCACTACGTTAATTATTACTTTAAGTTCATTCCTGTTTCACGTAAATTGTCCACCGTTACTCTTAGTAATTTATATCAGGCCCCCTCACCTAAAAGTTAAAACTTTCGCACACTCTCATGCCTGAAATAAAGTACTAGTTTATGTTCATATTCAACTCTCCCCTTTGACATACTACTCCTAATTCTTCCCTTAATAGCAATCAACTGTCATCACCAATGTACACCTTCAACATCCACCTTCCATCTACCAAAGACTCAATACTTTATCGTATCATTCTGCTTGTGTTCGACACTAATTTCCTCAAACAAATCTAGATGCTCCATTTTTCCTCCAATTCTTCTATTTGACTTGCATTACATGGTTTGCGTGCCATCCCATCATATTGAAGCAACATCTTGACCAAGCAAGTAAGAACTAGTAGCATTTTAAAACTAAAATGAAATATTCTTGCGATTTCATATTATTTCCATGTTTAAGACCTGCAGGTGTTTAATCTCTTTACTTATTTAAATGATATTATATTGAAGGAACAAAGAAACACTTAAGCTAACAAGATACGGGGATCTTGAAAAACTGGAAAAAGTAGAAAGAAGAATTTTGAGAAAATACTGGGACCTAAACGTAATAGTAATGCTGAATACAAATTAAGACCAAACCGAGAACTAATTTGGAAATAGAAAAATTAACAGTTATAATGAGGAAAAGAAGACTGCAATTTTATGGGCACATATACAGAATGGATAATATAATAGACTAACGAAACAGATCTTCACCTTAGTAAACAGATACAAATCCAAACCCACATGGTTCACTGAAACTGAAAAGGACATGAAAAATGCTGGAGTGAAAACAGATACAATAGAGAACAGAACACATTTTAGAGAAGTAATACAAAAGATAGGTTTTCAGGAAATACAGAAATACATAAAGGTAAGAAAATGGACCCAGGAAGAAAAGGAACAACACTCTCAAAGAATGAAGGAAGCAAAGAAAATTAAATAAAAAGAAACATAGCCAAAGTTGATTTATCGTACCCTTCAAAAGGGTTATTCGGAAGAAGAAGAAGAAGAACAAAGAACAAAGAAATTAGAATTTTGTTGAAATAAGTGTATTTATTTAAAAAGTGATACTATGTGAAAGATAATTTAAGAAATAGTGATATGCTGTGGTCTGTTTCTGGAGGCGAGAACTTATCAGAGCAGGTAAAGGACACAACACGGCACACCTGGAGCACTTAAAGTTGTTTTACTGAGCGCCGTGACTTAACCACGATTTTTGTGAAGAGAACGGGAGCTGTGATAAGCTGGTTCGATAAAGACGGGCTCTGGCAGCCAGGACCAAAATAGTATAAAAACTTCATGTTGCAAAGTCACAGGCTGTTACAGCGAGTTGTTTCACTTCCTGGTAAGCATTGCCACGAATTTTTAGAGTTTGTTACATACAATCAGGGCCGGCGTTAGGATTCTCGGGCCCCGGGTAAGCGATCTTAGGCCCCCTATCCCCGCCCCAAGATATTTTTACTTTACACTTTGGTTTTTTTAGATTCAGAACTTTTTAATACAAAAATGTTCAAAATTATTAGTGCAGATTTTAAAATTTGTGTTTGGTTTCTATTTATTTAGGCACTCAGGCCGGCGGGCCCCGGGTACTTTTGCCCCGCTTAACCCCCCCTAACGCCTGCCCTGCATACAATCGTTTGATGTAGCAGTTTCCGCGATATTACTCGTCCTTTCTTTCCTTCTGGATTTATGTCTTGCAGCAGTGAGTCGGGGGGCTATGAAACGAAGGAATTCGATCCTGGCCTTAACGGAGGAACCATTACGGCAGTCGCCGATCAATTTATAGTCTTTCTGCATAGAGAAGATGTTTTGCCGGCTTCATTATAGTGACTGGTTTGATACATTCCTCCATCACATCCCACCACAAATCTCTTCATTTTTAAATATTTATTAAAAACTAGGTCATCCTCCTTATATTCTAGTCTTACTGTGCAATTCTTCCATTTCTCAGTAGTGGGAATACGACAGTTATCCCGCAGTTTTTAATTTATGCACCCTCCCCACCTCAATGGCATCCTTAAAGACTTTCCGTCACATTTATTGCTATTTCAGAGCCATTTTCTAGTTGACTTGTATTGGCCTATCACTTTTATTTCCATTTATGAGCCCATTATTTTAATTGTATTGCCTACCTTGGACTGTCAATTTTACAGTTATTTATCATCTTCTTAACTGGACTGTCACATTCATTGTTTTTTTAATGCTAATTGGTTTTCCACACTGTGATGAGACAGTAATTTGGTACTAAAAGAGTAGAGTGGAAAGGCTAATGCATAATAATTAATTGGTCATCAAACTGCCAGAGTATAATTGTAACAATAAGACTTAGTCTAGCGACAATGAGAGTGTTCCGTAGAACGAGGCCCGGCAGTGAGCGTATGGAGTCAGTGGAGACCGATCGGCGCATGATGTAGCAAGCATGCGAATTTGTATGTAGCGTAATGCACGTGGGACTACCATTTAAGCTCTTAGTTGATGAGTATTGATGGTTTTAAGCAGTTTGGAGAACTATACATGAAGTTGAACTGTTTAAGTGAAGCGCTGACTTAGATCGGGAAAACATATTGCTCAAGCCTGGGTCTATGTTACCGTAGTCGGATCTGTATCTTTGGCGACCAGTCTGTATTAGCCTTATCCACGGTCAAATTAAGTAATATGTGTACTTTATTAAGCGGTCATATCAGTTTGAAGTTGGTTGGTTGATTATATACAATCAGCAGAAATAAACTTATGCATTCCAGTTTAACAAGAGACTACATCTTTCATAAAACTCAAACCACAGCTCGCTTTTCCCGACAACACTAATTGATCCATTAACATAAGCACTCCCTGCTTCCCACCTCCTCCCAAGAAACCGGTACGGACCTGCTTCGCCCCTACACCCATCTGACCACTGTAATAGGTCGTGAGATCTTTGTTATTGAGACACCCTCACGACTCAGAGCGAACTGAAACCGGCCATAGGCTTGGTTCGGCAGCATACAGCATACCGTCTTCAGTGTGTTTGGTCCAAATCACTTAGTATGCGGGTAAATCGTAACGAAATCTGATAGCGCACTGCAATCGCTAAACACTGTCGACTGTGACAAAATACAGTAGCATAATGAACAGAGGTCAAGACTCTGATATCAACGACCGAGTGCTTGCCTGGTTTACATGCTGAAAGTGACGGGTGAAAGTCATTTTTACACAGGGTTATTACCATGGGCGCCGGGAGGGGGATGCAAGGGGGTGCACTTGCACCTCCCTGACATCCCGGGTCGCCATCTGGGCAGTAGTAGAGGTAAAAAAAATAGGTCGCCCAGCCCGGAAATTTTTGGGCCGACAGGGTGGGGGGGGGGGGGCACCAATACAGCCCCGCCGTCTGGGCAGTAGTAGAGCTTAGAGAAAAAAAGGCGCCCAGCCCGGAAATTTTTGGGCCGATGGGGGGGGGCCACCAATGCAGCCCTGGTGCACCCCCCTAGAAGCAATCCTGCCGGCGCCCATGGTTATTACATATTATTTTCTGGATTTCAGGAAATCATTTCACCTAGCAAAACTGAGATAGAAATAACAATTTCAGTTTGTTATGTAAATAAATTCAAAGCATTATTTGTGTGCTACAAGCGTTCGATATATATACATCAATACGGTTGTCCATTTCGACCAGCACATGTTACAACATGTCAAGTTTCATTGTTAGGAGCTTTCGTAACTTTGTCTCGTCACCATCGCGTCTTTCGGGTGTTTGGAGGATTATTCGTGGAATAAACACAACCGCTACCTTGGCACAGTGGCGGATCTACAAATTTTCCGAGTCGGGGAAAAAACTTGAGATTGCCGCCCCTTCAAACATAAATTTGCCGCCCGGGGCGGTACAGAGCTATTCTTTGATTTTGCCGCCCCCTGATGGTTGCCGCTTGAGGTAGTAGAGCTAAAAAAAAGGTCACCGCCACACGAATTTGCCATTTACCGCTCCTTCAAACATGATTTTGGCGCCCCCCTGAAATTGTCGCCCGGGGCAAGCGCCCCGGTTTGACCCCCCCTAGATCCGGCACTGCCTTGGCAGATCCACTCAACACTTTGAAAATACTCAAGTGAGAGACTATCTAGGAACAAAAAAGTATGTTTACGATCACAGGTCATGGCTTCTTGACCTAATATGATGTATTTCTCGATTCTGATCATTGTTGGCCCTTTTAAGTTCGATTTAAACCAAAATTGCATTGCATAGCGTCTAAAGTTGACCAAAAAAAATGAGTTTCAGATTTCATAGAGGTGTTATCTGATCTGGTTGAAATACGAACTTGGCCTAAATGTTCGCTTTGCCAAATATGAAGAATTTCTGTTGTGTTCGAAGAGACTTAGAAGCATTAAACAGGGACAAATACGATCCCGCTATGTAGTTGAAGATATGAAACAGAATTATACAGACAAATAATTCTAACATTTAAAAGATAGCTGAACAATGATTAGCTTATAGTGAATATTAACTGCTGCCAACTTATTATTTTTTGGGTCGATATTTTCGTGATTGTTAAAATCATCCTTAAATGTGTTTTATTCCTTTGTTCCAGATACCTCACAACGGGTATTAGTCTCGACCCGCGAGCTTCCAATTTTTGTACCAGTCTGAGTAACTGACATCAGCACAACAAGTATATCCCACGAATTCTCCATCCAGATCAACTACAGATTTTCGCTTCATCCTCATAAAGGTATGATTTTCATCACCGAAGATCTATGATACATTTCCTGTCTGACCCAGCAGTGAAGTGGTTCTCGTCAGCAAACGAATGTGTCGCTCGTGAGCGGTTAGGATCACTCAAATGGTTTCGCTCTGAAACAAGTGCACAGTAGTTCCGACTATGCTGGGACGCAGTATCTTCAGGTCTGCGTCGCTGCTATCAAGAAGGGCGACGGTGGCGACTCCGACGCTAGCTCGCTGCGTCTTCAACGGCCAACGGTCTTCTTCGGCCGACGAGATCAAGTCACCGTACGGAGTAATAGAGGTGCCCAGGATTCAGCTGTACGAGTGGGTTTGGCAGAATGTCGACAAGTACGCCGACAGGATCGCCACTGTAAGCTATCCTACTTCCGATACCATTTTTAAACATCTAAATGTCTTTAATATACTGTAAGGGACGCATTTTACTAAATTAAAATCTTGTATTTTATTTGTCGAGTCTGAGCGAAGTCGTACGTGCAGTAAAACGCTGAGCGGAAATCCTGTCATTAGCTCAGCAGAAATTTTATGCGCGTGTCAGAATCGTATGCGTAGCTAAGGCCATCTTGCATCAAACAACTCGCAACTTTCCCCATTCGCGTCTCATTTGTAAGAGCGACAAGTACGGCCTCGGGTCGATATCGATCGGACCGTAGTACCCGCCAAGATTCTCGTCTTCTACATGTCGTAGGATAATTACTACAACATACCCTACTTTGCTGGCATTACGTCGCGCGGAGTCGCAGATGTATTTTCCTTGTGACTAATTACTCAGTTTTTCAATAAACATCAAGTCAACGACTTCAGTATTTCATTCGACGAATGCAAAGCCCGTATGATTCTCCGTTCCCATGAAGCCCACAGATAATATTTTTAGGTGTCAGACAATCACAGAAGACTAACGGCGCGGCGCAAGAAGAATACGCTCGCAAATCTTAGCTAATGTGACTGAGTACAGACTATACACACAGCCATCCGACAAAACAGTCACCACAATACTTAGCTAGACATTAACCTCTCACAATCCCACTTATGTAATCTACTTATAAAACTATAACCAATTTGTTTTGACACAATGATTCATATGAAAGAACTTGTTAGGGAATAATAGGAGACATTTGTGGTTGTGGCTCATGAATGGGTAGCCATCCAAATCGCTCTATGTTACTCAGTTCATCTTAAACAAAGTTCAGGAACTAACATTTAAAAAAAATTAAGTATTATTAGATTTTTAAAACAGTATCATTTAATGCCACTTTTTTTATTAACTCAGTTTCCCAGAAAAAAAAAGAAATATTGCAACAAACTAAGAGAGCAACTACTTCTGTAACATGTGTAGACAAAAATTCCTCATATTCCACAGTAGTAGGATACTTCATAGGTTAACCTCACACAAAAAAAATAACTCTTCTTGCATCTGTTGACTATATCACTTATTCGCTGGCCCTAACCGTTTTTTCATACACATCTTCTTTTACTTTAATTGACGCTGCCTAGCTTTTTCTTACCATACATTGTTAATCTTCAATACCTGATATATAGACATTTCCTTACTTTGTAATCTTACTATACATGAAAAAAAATTAAAAAACTGTTGCACAAACCACACTTGGATAACCATTTCCTCGGGTGATGATAAGATTCTGTCGCTGCTGTGATTTTATGGATAATATAAGTAGCGCTCTGTCGTACTCTCGTCATAATTCCATCCGTGTCGCAAAGCTCTGAGTAAACGTGAATATTTCGCACACCCTCATTTTTCCTCTTTCTTTTTTCAACCTACTTTTGTCCTCTAGTAATCTGAATATATACTCTAAATTGTTCCAATGTTTCGTGTAAATTATTCATTTCCCTTGTTAATTTATTCCAGTCTCTGACCATTTCACCTACAAAAGAGAATCTTCCCACATCCCTGTGCCTAAAATCAAGTGCCAGCATGTGGTCATGGTCATCTCTTCCCTTATCTTAACGCTCCCATCAATATTCACATGCCTTACTACTAATATACGTCTTGTACACTCTCCATCACTCTCTTCACCCTCCTTCTTTCTTCCAGCGAATCCCATTCTAGCTCCTTCTGTTTACCGTATAGTTCGTTCACCGGTTGCAGTCGAAGAACCGCTGCCCTTGCGTTGTGTGCGAATAGTACCACCTGTAGTTGACCAGTCGCGATATCGGGCAACGGAATTCGACCGCTAATATCAGGCAGTCAGTTGTTGATGCTCAAGAAACTCTCGTATATTATCTCATTCCAAAGTACATGAGAGAATTCTTGAAGCGAAAGTGGTAAGATTCAGCCCAGAGGGCCTATTCATAAGTTTCCCTCCTCTAGGAAACCTCTGTATTCGAAGCTTGGCTGGCATGCCAAGTTATTTCTTTTCTTCTTTTTTGAGGACCCTTTGCAGCTTACTAACCTAAGGGGGAGGACGGAGGGATGGAAGTCGGTCGTGGCCTTGTAGGGAACCATCCCAGCATTCACCTTGAGTGACTGAGGAAAACCCCAGTCAGGATGGACGAACGGGATTTGATCCCCGTCCTGCCAAATGTCAGTTAAGGGGGACAATACGCCCGTCCTCCCGACTCGGTGCCATGCTAAAGCTTCCTCATAGGATCAATAAAAAAATTTACAAAATGTTAATAATGTTATAGGCAAATGTTGCAGTAGGGTAGACTCTTCAATTCCACATATCAGTTACTAAGAGTAAACAAAAAAAAAAAATAGTGTTGTTTAACGCCAGTTCCAATAAATCCATTTATCTCGTCCGACGGCGTGACATACTTTCGCACCAGCTATTAAGCATCTTACTGGGGGCGATAATCGTGTTTCCTCAAAATCGTAAACTCAGATATTCCTCTAACCTCGACTTTTACTGTCCGCGGCACGACATGGCCCTTCCACACTGACACGACTTACATTACAGATATTACAGTAGATTTATCTGTATTGGCAAATGCTGCTTCGAAAGTGGTCTATAAAGCTGCCACATTATGGTGACTTTCATGCCACTGTTTTCAATAGTTGTCTTGTCGTTGAGTTGTGGCGGATAGTTTTGGAGCCCCTGAAATTGTCGGCTAGTGCCAACTTGGTGAATTCCGATAACATGATTGGCGGAGAACTGGATGTGGTAAAGTTCTGCCCCGACATAATTCAAAGTACGTTATAATGTAATAAATCCCAGCATAAGAGACTGATTCTGTAGGATGGACGAGGATAGTGGACCAAGGTTTTATGGGGATTTTTAAAGATAATTATGGAGAGCTAGATCAGTTGCGACAACAATTGAGCCAGAAAGAATGTGTAAACTCGCGAGACGATGAATTGACTAGTAGCTCGAGACAAACAACAGTTTCACGTAATCAAGTCAGAACGACCGCATCAAGGGGGTAGGTGATTGGATAGTCATCATCTCCTTCTGGGAAAATGTAGTGGGGAGATATGAACAAAACTCGAGAGCAACCAAAGCAGAGAGGTCTTCTAGGTCACCTACGTCGCAGTAGATCGTCTACTGGGCTTCTAAGCAGCGGCTGTGGTGGCAGACTTCGATGGACGACACATCACAACGCAAAATAAATGCAGGTGGGAATGAACCTTCTTAGTCGACGATAGTTAATTGCAGATGGTTTAGCCTAATGGAAAATTACGGGAACTGTTTGTCTCTGCCATTAGTCGAAAAGCTAAATTTAACCTGGCTGGAAAAAGGGAATGGTCGGCTTAATGGGAAGTTAACTGGTTCTAATGTACATAAATGAATAAACATAAATACTTGTACACAACCAGCTGGTGTATTATTTACGGATTCTACTGCTCACATGATAGTGGGTTTATTACCCATGTGTAAGTTCTTTTCTCAGTGGTGACAGAGCGAAAAAAATAATTGCCAGTCCACCACAAATTTAATGCAAAATAATTAATACTCAGTTATTTCTAATTTCTTGAAAAACTTTCTGCAGGAAGTCCTGTTGCTAAATCCAAACATAAATCTTATTACTTGCCTCTGGTCTCTGAATACTTTGTCTCTTTGACTTCATTTACCACTGAAGGTTGTTGCATATGATATTAGGTACTAAACTAGTTACTTCACCCTGAAATCACCTACGCCGCAAATTAAAAGTGTTGCTGCACCCAATCGATTTACTAAGTCAAATACATCTATCCCCCAATTTAAACTATGGTCCATGTAGAAACCAACACTTTCATACCCTTAAATGGACTGCCCTGCAAATTTTATACATATGTCTGCTGTTAATCTGTATGACTTACTGAATCGCATATACTAAGTTTTATCAAAGCTTAAAGAGATGCTATTAACTGGGAATCATTTATTAATATGGACGAAGACATAATTTGAAATATGTTCAGTAGATAAATCCCGAGTACTTTTAATTCCTGTGCTTATGTCATTGTTATGCGGTATTTCAAACGGTCTATACAGTACATATGTTTCTGATACGAATTTGCGATTATATTTATACCTCCTACGTATCGGATGGTAAGTCACTGGTGCGCCTTCTAGGAGTGTGGAGTGACGGGTCGCCGCTACACGTACGGTGAGGCGAGGGTGGCTTCACAAAACCTGGCTGCCGCGCTAGTGCGAGCGGGACTCGAACCCGGCGCCGTGGTGGCGATCATGCTGCCCAACTGCCCAGAGTACCCCATCGTCGTGCTCGCCATCAACGAAGCCGGCCTCGTCACCACTCCCTGCAACAACAGGAACAAAGCAGGTACGACGGTCCAACACCACACCCTAGAGTCAGTAGGCCGAGTGACGGCTCACCCCTCTCGTGACCACACTTGTACGTAGCTCGTCCGTGTGTAGGACGTATTCCTACTCACTCTTCAGTATATTTAAAAAATTATCCCGCAATCAGTGTCAAAAAATATCCGTACAGAGAGCTTGGGTTATAAGATGTGAAGGATGTGGAAACGAAATTTTATGAATATTTTAAAACTAGCTGATACCCGCGACTTCGTACGCGTGGATTAGAATTTCTTTGCCAGAACTGAATATAGAAAGTTGTTGCTAGCAAAGGATTGGTCCAAAACAACACCGAGTCGGCATAATATGACAGGAAAGCCATCACTATATCATTCTGCCATCGAACCTGTCTCTTGAAGAGAATCGATTTCCAACATATTTAAAAACAGAAAAACAAACGAAGGTGATGGATGTGAGGGAATGTGGGGGGGGGGGGGGGAGCTGTTAACTAATGGCAGCTTTATTTCAGCTTGGACTTTTATTCTTTCTTCAGCATGAGCATCCGATTCTTGGGTTCTAATAACTTAAGCTGCTCGTGCTCTGCTAGAGCTACAACTTAGGCCATTTTACGCCAGCAAGGCATGTCGAAAAAGAAGGCAAAATAAACTGGTGCCAGAAACATTTAAGCAAACACAAAGTAAAAGGACAGAGAAAATCGACATCTGTTCTATATAATAAGTTTTTTCTCTAAAGAAATGTATTAACAAATTATACATTAACATAATGCGCGAAAAGTATAGCTTGAGCAAACGACGTAACATTACAGACTAACACACACATCGGTCTCTCTGTCACCATTCAATAAAATTTCGTGACTACAACTATTAATAATACCGAAAAGAAAATGTCCTATGCCCTCCCTACAGATTTTCTTGTCAAATTCCGTCAATATCGGTATAGGCATTTAGTTGTCAAAACGTAACAAAAGACAGAGACTTACTTCCACATTTATAGTATTATTACTGCAGATCACACACACACTGACTGCGAACAACCCCTGAGGGATCATTATAACGTAAAAAAGTGTACACCTACAGCATTGCAAGGCTACCTACGATTTGACTCGAATTGCACCCTTAACTTTGTGATATCTACAATTTAACATTCAATCCGAATAACCGACGGCCCAGGCGTGACTCTTACGATTAAAAACAATTTTTAAAAAATCTTTGCTTCCACGGATATTTGAACCGGAGACCACGACCAAAAGATTAGTAAGCAAGCGCTTTAAATACTGAGCTACCTGACCACTACACGGAAAAACAGTACAGAGACCTCCATAACCAATGCGTCTGCCTATCGCCGTTCAGTAATTTTTCGAAATCATAAGACAACATGTATTATTTAAACAGATAATTTTTCAACTAAATGTAGGCAGTATATTTCTCCTTGCTTCAAAGGATAAGTGTGCAAAGTTTCATCGAGATCGGATGAAAACTGTGGATTTGTATGAAAACAAACAAACATACATACATTTATCGTTATATATTTAGATGACACAATCTACATTTCACTATCTTCTGGTGAAACTGAAAGTTAGATCGAGGCAATCAGTAACACCAAACCAACCTCTTCTCCACAGCCATCATGTCGACACTACGCCGTCACCGTTGTGAGTCACCCTAGCTATCCGCTGGTCTGACGCGTCATGTTTGGTACGGTATGTCTTTGGTGAGGGATTCTCGTTAGGGTAGCGGTTGTTTCAGGGGCGTAGCTACTATGGGGCTAGGCGGTGCAGTGCACCGGGGCCCTCACGCTCAGTCAGGGCCCCCAAGCATACCTCAAGGGGCCCCTAAGCGCACCTCTAGGGGCCCTCAAGCGCAGTTTAGAGGGCCCACGAGCCTTCACGGCAAACTGGCGACCTTTTTTTTTTTTAGATCTACCGTCGTTTAAGGGGCCTCTGAGAACACAGGAGCCCCTCACTAAGGGCCCTCGCTGCTCAGGGGGGCCCCAACCACTGCTCAGGGGCCCCTAAAGAACAATTCAAGGTCCCCCATCCTCAGTTCAGGGGGCCCCTACAAGCACACAAAGCAAAAAAAAAAAGGTTGCCCGTCTGGCCTGAGGGCCCAAAATATTTTTTTTGCACCGGGACCCTTGTTGACCTAGCTACGCCACTGGGTTGTTTGAGACAGAGGATGAGAGGCGGTTATCACAGAGAAATGTTTTTCGACCCCGCCAGACGGGATTCAGCTGTCAGAAACTACCGATTGCACTGTTCACGGGCATTGAGGAAGTACAAAGTTTATTTTGTACACGGCACAATGCATATCAGTGAAATTCTTCTGGTCGGTTCTGTAGAGCCTTATTTGCGATGTTGGACGAGGAGTCCTCTGTTAGCGCATACGCGAAAGCCAGCGCGTAAAACGTAATGTGCTACAATTCTGGAGTCAAGGAGGTGAACTGTCGCTACTCTGTGGTCATTTGATTGCCGTTTTTTTTTGGATGAACTAGTACCTGAAATGTTTAATGCAGGAAATAACAGTTTTAGCTTGATACTGTAGGCTGCGCTGGACAAGCTGAGGCTTGTATGTACTGAAAACCATACGACAGCAATTGGTTCTTTCACCTCATTGGTGGCTCTCTGCAGCGGATTAAACTCCGACGTTACCGTTGCACCAACAAAAAACAAACCGAATTAATCGGCCTCTGTTGTAAATGTCATGTTAAACCATAGTTAGGTGTTGCAGTTCGATTCAGTAACTTTGTCCAAGTATGCCCCGTTGAGGTATGCGTCGGCAACGTGCGGAAGTCGACGCTGAGCTCAGGGGCAAATGACGTTCCCTCCACTAACAAGTCTCAAAATATGACCTCCTAACTTATCTCTTCTTTCTGTGGGACTCTTCCAGAAACTTCTTCTTCGCCCATCATTTCCAAAACGCGCTCGTTTCGTATTTTATCCATCTGCTTAATTTTCAGCATCCTTCTATAGCACCATATTTCAAATGCTTCAATTTTCCTTGTTCCTGGTATTCCTAAAGTCCATGCTTTGCTGCCATATTGTGCAATGCTCAACACATAGAATTTTAAAAAGTTCCTTCTGAGTACTAGATCAATATTTGAAACTAAAATATTTATCTTTTTTTATAAAGGATCTTTTCGCTAGTGCTATTCTGCTTTTAACGTCATTCCTGCTTAGGCCATCGGTTGTAATTTTACTTCCTAAGTAGCAAAATTGACTAACTTCTCCTATCGCATCCGTCCCTATTTTTATATTTAATCTACTATTATTCGTATCAATTGTGCTTCATTTCATCACTTTTTCTCCTTGAACACTTACGCCAAATTCAAATTTTTCTTTCACTTCCTTTATAAACACATGTAAGAATGCTAGCGAGATACGTCCAAGGGTAGTTAATGTAATTGTGACGGAGAATATACCCCGTGAAAATTTTCCTATGCACCTGTTTTTCCATTCTATGTTTTTCTTTTTCTAATTTTAAGATTCACTGAATGCAATATTACCACCCATCTGCTTCTGCCATTTTCGAATTGTAAATTCTTTCCTCATTCTGGTAAATTATTCACTATCTCCCTTGGTAATGTCTTCCAATCCATGAGTTCCTCACCTCTTCTCTCCCATTTACTACTCATAGATCTTCTATTAACATGCATCCAATTTTTATCGTAAATGTACGCTTTATACATTCTCCTGGATTTCAGTGACTCCCAAACGAGATCTAGTATCATATTGTTCAATAGTGCAGAGACAGTTTAGGATCAAACCTTCAGATTAAAGTTAGAGTAATAGAGAATTTCATTAACAACACAACACCAAAACTCTTTTTTATAATCTTCGGTGTTTCTTTGAATGCCTAGACCAGCGGTTCCAATTTTTATTCGCCACGGAACCCTAATTGATCATACATTTTTTGGCAGACCCCAATTTCTATCAGCGTAAGCTGAAAAACCAGTCTCGCATAGGTAAGTCGTCACAAACGGGAGCAGAACCGTGATAGCCTTCTCACGGCGCGGTTATGACTCTTTTCAACGAACATTTTATTAAATCCTCGGAAGGAACACGGAACCCTCGTGAACCTTCCACGGAACCCCACTGTAAATTAAAAAACAGTAAAGTTCACAGTTCAATTAAATCACTAGATTTATTCTTTCACTTTCAACTTAAAACATATGGCATTCCCTCACGGGGATCACCAACCACAACAATTATTCTGAAACTAGGCTTCCTATCCTGTAGACTGCAGAATCCGTGGAAGAGAATTATTCATTCTATTCTAATCGAAGTAATAACTTTCATGTATAGCACGACCCAAGAACGTTCAACTGTCTCTCTCTATCGACTTCATAGAACATAATTATCTTTGTACATAGAAACATTTACAACTCTCTCGTACCGTTTCTATAGTTATGCTACACCAGGGTTGCGCGGACCACCATTTGGGAACCACTGGTCTAGACCACTGTTTTTATACAGTTCTGCCCCAACAATTCCATTTAAAGCAGAAGTTAACCGTAACTAAAGTTGGGCGTAAAATATTTGGAACCAATCTGCTACAAAGTCTATATGCAAATGAATCTCTTCTGGCACTAGCTTAGCCTGCAGCCAATGCGTGATCTTCTCGTAAACAGAACCGGCCTCGTCTATAGCTGTTTTTATTGTTGATAAACAATGCAGATGAAGCGTATGCCCACGTGTCAACTACTCTACATAACAATTTCTTCATTACATCAATGCACGCTGAGTGTTTGAAGTAACACGTTCAACACATCTCTTATTAATTTGTTCTCAGTCTTCGATTCTCTCAGCTACAAAATTTTCTCACTCCCTGAAGCCCGAAATCAAAGTTTGATTCCCGATATGGCGGTCTTTCGTGAGAATGGAAGATGTAGAGGATAATCGTGTCACATTTTCCCATATTGTATTCGGTCTTCACATTCTTCTCCACGAAATCTAACTACTTACATGTCAGCTGGATCACACCACGTCTTGATACTATATCTTCCGCTCTTTCTCATATCCTAGCTAGTTTGGCTGAAGACTTGGCACAGGTTTCGCAGTCAAAGAATAACACTGACTGGATCAGAAGCTTTTATGGCGTATTTATAACTGATGTGCAGACCATGGAGGAAGGAAATATATGGAGACGACGCAAGAGACCTTCACCACGTATTGAAGTGAAGCAGGGTGAGGAGGAGTGGGGGGGCATGGCCGGAGTGGAGGGGACATGGCCGCTTCCATACAGACACGGGGAATAAGTTCAAAAACCTCAAGGGGACTCTAGGATAAAGGTGACGCCGCAATCTGGTGATGGATTATTATGTAACTCGATATGACAAATAAAAAATAAAGAATAAAATGTTTTGATATCCTGCTTAGTTTTCGAGATATTCCGTCCCAAATGTGAAATGGTTTTGGTTGAAATTCAGAAGAAAACATTGGTCAAAGTCAAATTTGATGATGGATTCTTATTTAAAAAGACGAGGCAAATGAAAAATAAATAATAAAAATTTTCGATATCTCACCTAGTTCTAGAGATATACTGTATCAAAAGTGAGGTTGAAATGGAGAAGAAACTTTTCGCAAAAGTCAAATGTAATGATTGATTCTTATGTAACACGACGAGACAAATCGAAAATAAAGAATAAAATTTTTCGATATCTTGCTTAGTTTTCGGGATATACTGGGAACATCGCAATTGTTTGGAAGCGCAATATCGCCGCTGCCGCCACTGCGCATGCGCGAGCCTGCTTCACCAATTTAACGTCACCTCTCCTCCATATATTTCCGTCCTCCATGGTGCAGACACCCAAATCAGCGAGGTCGTATGGTCTCACTCCTCGTACACGTCTCGCAGGATTTGCTATCCTGTTGCTTGAGCGCTGATATTTGAAAACCTGGAGATAAATTCTCTGTCCGGGAGGTGAAATTTTTGTTTTTCGCAATTTCTGGAACTCACTCTAGGACAATGCAGATAATAAATGGGTAATTTCCCTCACGTTATTAATCCACATCCTCTTTGACCCTGCACTTGGGAAAACAATAGAAAGCAAGCTGTGTCAGCGGTAAAGGAACTTATAAGGAAAAGTGATCTAGACAAGATGAAAATGTCATTACATAACAGCCAACAGTCAACAATCCGGTTTTTTCCGTGTTTTACGCCTTTTCAACGTTAAGGTCATTAGAGGGGGTGAGGATAAGGGCAAGGATCGGCAAGGAATTCGGCCATTGGTTTTTGAAGGAACCATCCGGGCATTAACCTAGAGTGATTTCTGAAAACCATGGGAAACCGAAATTAGGATTTCGTCCTCCCAAATGCCAGGCCGGGACATTACCGAGCATGGACCATGCTCGGTGAATCCGCTTGAGAAATATGATAAATAAACACATGATAAAACTGCAAAAAGTGATGTAATTTATAAAGCAGAAAGTTCTGTTACCTCACAGATGTTCATTATCGTACCATTACTGCGTTTTTCAGAGGAGATCGGCAAACAGGTGAGCGATTGCTGTGCTGCAGCGGTGGTGACGACGACAGAGCTGCACCCCACAATCACCCAGGCGTTCCGTCTGGCTCAACTGCCGCCACCCCGAATCACCATCACCTTACGCACAACACCCAACTCGCCTCCCACTCCGTCCGGGGCGGCAGATTTTCATCAGCTCATACAGGTCACTGCATTTGGCTAATCCATTTTGCTTTGTAGAATACTTTACTGGAGTACAGGATGCCACTGGAACTCAATCAAAGATGACTTTTGGAGTTCCGTCAGGGAGTTTCGTAAAAGAAAGGAAACCAGATATGTAGCTTTGCCCGAACCTCGCTAATTACTGTAAGACCGTTGTTAGAACAGGGATCGTACCAACCTTTCATGTGATTGATAAATTACTACAGCTCTACGTGTGATTCAACTTCTAATTTTTAAATTGTTTAACTAATCAATATTTTTTTTACAATTCAGAGAAAGCAGAATTGCATTTTTTATTTCAAAAATAGGCGTGTAGAGAAATAGGGTATATGCATGTATTATTTTTATATTTCATATCAATTATTTACACTATTATATAACCTCAAAAAGTATAATATTGATGAAAATGTTAAAATTTAACATTAAAAAAAATATTTTAAAACTGCAATCCAGTTCCGACGATTTAAACGCCGCCAATCAGGCACGCTGCACTGTGACGTCATTGAACACGACTACACTGAAGTTTTGCATATTGTGGAGTTTTATATCTCAAAGGTTTTGTGTTTTATATTTAATTTCGATATGGAGGGAGGTCGAAAACAATTTTATAAATATTGGTTTGTACCTGTGTGCAAAAATACGAAAAAAAATGCACTTGATAAAGGTATTTTTATGTCCCACGAGGTGCGAATGGAAGGAAAAAGTGGCGTATAGCTGTGAGAAGACGTAAAGAATCTTATCGTGAAGACATTTTTATATAAGTATATAATGTATAATATTGTTATGTTAAATTTGTTATAATAATAACATTTCGTTACCTATTCAAAATGTAATCATAACTTAGTTTACAAAAGTTTAATAGTTATATTTTTCATATCATTTCTTATTTAAGCTTAATCAAAAGCAACTACGGACCTTTTAAAGCCACAAAGGAGACCATCAGACGTTTTAAAAATGGATTTCAATGTCCTGTATATATGTTGAAGGGTATATGTCTACCTGGACTCATGAAGCCACATAATTTAATCGAATGATACGTGATGTCTGTGGTAACGTCATTTCTTCAACTGCACCTTAAAAAACTCAGTGACTTTTAATCACAAAATTTGACAAAATTATCTAGTCAGAGTGGTGTAGGCGGTAAAGTGTCCGCTCCCTAATTTTCCGACCTGGGTTTAAATCCCTGCAGTATCAGATATTTTTATTTACTTTTATCTACAAAAATTGTTGTTCATTTTTATTTTATTTCAACTTTAAAACAAATCTCATTATTTCTAACACATACAACAAATGCAATTTCTGCCAGTATATTAACAATGACTTCCTAATATTCCCCGTCAATCGCCACTGAAAACTGGATAGGATGCAAATCTGTTTTCGTCACGTACATTACTTAATTTTCAACCATTTACACCCGGCATTCACGGAATTAAACATATCCATCGCAGAAAACAGAAAAAAAAATCGATCTCCTCCATGTTACTTAATTCTTTTAAAACACATCTTGATGACATACAAGTATATAAAAGACGAAAATCCAGTAAAGAAAAAAATAATACCTATTTCAGTTGGTAAATCACAATAAACACAATCCGGCGGTGCACCCGTTAAGACTTCATTTCGTAACAACGATTTTTGGGGGGGGGGGGGGGAATGCTTTTCTGTTACTTTATTATGTTACTAGCTTCAAAGCTCGTAAAAAAATGATGGATTGAACGTATGTTCTTGCAAATCATATCTTTTCGGTTCATTAACTTAGTAAAATTGGTATAAAACAACGCGCAAAGTAATTCCTTGTACCTTACCCGTAACAAAAACTATCAGTTGTCATTCCGATTCGGGGTGCATTTAAACTATACCACCAACTCCGCTAATATATTAGACCTATATTTGAATTAGCATAGCCTATTTCCAGTTATTAGCAATTTAATTGTCGGTTACTCTGACGTGTCCCTTGATTCACATTATGTGTATCGAATACGTACGTTACTAATGCACTAAAAGCGAAAAAAATTAATTATTGAAATATCTAACACCTAATTACCTTGCAGCTTACACTCCTCCAACGTCAGCGACTGAAGAACCCGGATTTGATGCAAAATACATTGTCATCATGAAAACATCTTTTTATGGGTATATTTCACCAATTACGCAGATAAATTACCATAAAACTAAAACATAATCACAAAATTAAAAAAAAAAAAAAACATACAGTAACAACGCCTTTGTTTACAAAATGAATGTGTACTTTGACCCCTCACCCCATGATTCCATTCGAGCAATAGCGTTGCGTTCTGCTGTTACATTTCCCTTATATTTTTAACACTTTTGATTAATTAATAAATAAAAAGCGAATAAATAGAAAAAAAAGTTGTAGCGGTAATTTTACAGTAATAAAATTCCCAAATAAAAATTCTAGACGTATATTTGAATTACATGCATATACCCTATAATCACGGAAGGAAATGCTAAGTCGAAACTGGAGTGAAATTAAATTATAACCTAACCTCAATCCCGTTTCTTTGCTTTAACATTTCTATAAGGTAATAATTTCTATCGATATTAATAATGCGATGTTTGAAATATTTTCTTCTGCAACGTTGGCAGCCATGAGAAATTATTAATAACAAGTCTTTTGTTGATACCACTTGCCGTGATTTACCTTTTTTTTAAAAAAAAAAAAAAAGAACACTAAAGCAGAATGTGAGGATAATGTAAAGGCGATAACCATTAATAATAATAATTTAATTTAAATGCAACGGAGCACATGCTCCGGTGGCAATTTCCCTACACACCCAACCTCCCCCTATCCTTGCCCCCTTCAAATTTTAACTTTAAATTCTTTTAACGTTTTCGGTAAGTTATTCATCATTCCCCTTGGTAACTCATTCCAATCCCTGACACCCTTACTTAAAAAAGAAAATCTTCCCACACCCTTGTGCCTGAAATCGAGTGCCAGCTTATGGTCATGGTCATCTTTTCCCTTCCATGAACTACTTTTCTTACCTACTGCAATATCTTTCCATGCCTCATCGCCAGTATACGCCCTGTACACACTCCCATGACCCTCCTCATCCTCTTCTTGTCTTGCAATGAATCTCATTTCAGCTCCTTTATCATATCCGTCACTGATTACATTCTGCGATAATTTCCAGAAACAAATCTAGCAGCCCTTCTTTGCACATTCTCCAACTCCTGTATTTGATACTTAATATGTGGGTCCCTCTGTTTTAAGAGATTTTTTTTATATTTTTGTGTAGATGTTTAGAAATTAAGTCAAGTCTCCAAAAATTACAATCACATTTAGTAATTTTGTAGCTAGAGATTCTGTGTAATCAACGTAACATTAACTAGTAATTCTATTATTACTGATTAATTTTGATTAGGCTCATACCCCAATAACAATTTCTCTAATCATCTGCCTCGTCATATCATGAATTCTTGCTTTTAAAGTATTTCAATTCTTTAGGTAAAATAATTCGTACGTCTTACGGTAATTCCAGCTTCTGACACCCTTAACAAATAAAGAAAATTTTTGAGCTCCTGATGCCGCATGTCTAGTGTTGGCTTATGGCCGCGGTCGTGTCTTCCCTTTCCTACCACTTACTACATACCAGTAGTTCTACCAACATCTATCTACACGTCATCACCAATATGGTCCTCATTCGCCCCCAGCACTCTAATCTACCTCGAGTTTGTCAATGACTACTAAGCCAGCTCCTTTAAGAAACCAGAATGAAGATACTGTACTGTTCAGCATCCCCCAAGACTATTCTTTTATGAGCTCAAATTGCAGACATAACACTGAGTGACCAATAACTTTGACTTGTAAACACATTGAGGTATTACAGCGTTAAGTTCTTCGTAAAACATCATTCCAAATCTGGCTTTTTGCAGACGAGTGTGATGAAATATGAACAAGCACAGGTCACGTATAATTGAGGTTTCTAAGCTGCCTTACTTATAACAGAAGAGCCATTCTAAATACAAATTGCAGTGAAGATTATGCCCTGGTGGAAATTTTCCTGCATATGTACTTTTCTATTAAGCGAATTTTTACTTCAAATTCTTCATCATTGCTTCTCTTGCTAACTGATTCAAGTCAATAGCTCCCTTACCTAAAAGCTTAAAAACTTTTCTACTTCTCTGTACCTGAAATCAAGAGTCTCGTTAAACATAAAAGACTAACCAAAATAAATTTATTTTTCTACATTTAATACAGTTCAATCATTTGCAAAGTAAAGAAAATGTAGTTTGTCAAATATATAGTTCTATCTATCAGAATAGCAGAAAAATTGTTAAAAAATACCTGAAACAGATAGATAATTCTTTCTTTTCCTTTATGCTTGATTTATGCATTACTTTATATTCCTTCATAATAGATTTTAGTATTAAGGGGATTAGTATTAATAAATGAAATGAATTTCCTCCCATAAAAGAGTTGGAAACTAGGTATGTAACAAAAGTTAACCATTCAGATACACTGTGGTTCCCAAATCTTTGCAGAAGATTCAGCAACTAAGGCTTACTTCTGATTTTAGTGCAGGAAGATGAGCAAAGAAGATTAACCTAAAGAGATAAATAAATCTAATGAAAGCTCATGGAATAGTGTATGGGTTCTCAGCTCAGAGCCATGCACACTGAGATAGTGAATTTCTGCATTTGAACAACATTGTTCTGTATAAAAATATGACTGATATAGATTCATATATTTTTCAAATATATTTTTAAGGTATATTTTTATTTTTTATTATTTATTTATATTTTTTTATAACTATAGGTAACAATGAAAGGAAAGAAATGCCGCGAGGCAATATTTACATGGAAAAGAAAGGGAAAATACACCCAACACTCACCAAAGCTGAAGGGAGGAGGGCAGCAGCAACACAGCACAACACACAAACAAATAAAAAACAATATTTCGGGTGAAGAATCCCCTTTTTTCAAGTAAAAAGATAGGTGGCTGGTCTTGCGCAAGACTTGTGTCGGACGCAGCCACTCATAGAACGCAACAGACCGTCGGAGGTGGTGGGGGGCAGCAACGATAATATAACCGCGAGTATACGAAAGATTGAAATGATAAAAAAAAAAAATATATACATATATATTAGTTATTAAAAATATATATAAAGAAAAAATATAATTGAAAATTAAAAAAAAAAAAAATTATGAAACTATTGAACTATTGTACTGGCCAGTGGTGGGTGTATAGGGTGAGGATAGAAGATGTTAACGGAAATTAAGGCCTGGGGGATGTCTGGTTTGAAGGATGTGTTGATATGCCAGTTCCCACCTGCGGAGTTCAGATTGGGAGGTAGTGTCTGGAAGTACTCTAATGGCTCTTACTGTGAAGCAGTTATTAAGGTCACGGGTGTTGTGAGTACTGGCATGGTGAGCAACGGGGAGGTCCAGGTTTTGGGAGTAAACTGTCTGTCTGTGACCATTCATTCTGATGGATAATGAGTTTGAGGTCAGGCCTATGTAGGAACTTGGACAGTGGAGGCAGGTGAGCTGGTAAATGAGATGGGTGGTTGTACAGGTGGCATGACCTATTATGGGATAGGTTTCACCAGTTGTAGGATTGCTATAGGTAGTGGTAGGTGGATGCATACCGCAAGTTTTGCAACGGGGTCTCTTACAAGGGAAGGATCCAAACGGTGGTTTAGGAGCATCAGAGGCTTGATATTTATGTACAAGAATGTTTTTTAGATTAGGCGGTCTGCTGAAGGTGACTCGGGGTGTGGTGGGAAGGATAGATGGAAGAATGCGGCGCATTTCAGGAAAGGATCTAAGAAAGTCATAGCCCAGACGAAGAATTTTGTTTAGGGATTCCAGGCCAGGGAAAAACTGGGTGAGAAAAACAGGGTTCTGATTGGCTTTAGGTTGTTTGTGTCGGTGTGGAGGACTGTCCCTGACCCTTGATACTTGTTTTTGAATTAGTTCTGGAGGATAATTGCGGTTTATGAGTGCCTGGGTCAGATTGTTGGTGTAGAGGGTAAAGGACTCGTGATCAGAGCATATGCGTTTGCCCCGAATGGCTAGGCTGTATGGAATGGAACGTTTTGTGTGATATGGATGGCAGCTATCAAAATGGAGATATTGTTGTAGGTTAGTGGGTTTTATGTGGACAGAGGTGTGTAAGTGACCGTTCCGTACAAAGATGTCTACATCCAGAAAAGTGATGTCAGTCTGAGAGTAGCACCAGGTGAAATTTAAGGAGGAGAAGTTATTCAGTGAGTGCAAGAAGTCAAGAAGGAGGTTTTCACCATGGGTCCAGATCATAAACATGTCATCTATATACCTGAACCACACGGTGGGTTGTAGGGTAACCTGTTGAAGAAAACGTTCCTCTAGTCTGCCCATGAAAAGGATGGCATATGAAGGTGCCATGCGAGTGCCCATAGCAGTGCCTCGAATCTGATGGTAAATCTGAGACTGGAAGGAAAAGAAATTTTTGGTCAGGATGAATTGAGCCAAAGAAGTGAGGAAATGAGTGGTAGGGAAGGTGTGCGGGGGGCGACTGTCGAGGTAATGTTCCATGGCACTTAGGCCCTGGCCATGAGGGATGTTGGTGTATAGCGATGATACATCAATAGTGACCAGGAAGCAATCTTTAGGTAGGGGTGTAGGGACTGTTGACAAACGCAACTATTATTTTTTCAACCATTTTAATCTTTCTTATAATCGCGGTTATATTATTGTTGTTCTCCCCACCACCTCTGATGGTTTATTGTGTTCTATGAATGGCTGCGTCGAACGCAAGTCTTGCGCAAGCCCAGCCACCTACCTCTGTTAACTTGAAAAAGGGTTTTTCACCCAAAATATTGTAATTTATTTGTTTGTGTGTTGTTTTGTCTTGCTGCTGTCCTCCTCCCTTCAACTTTGGTGAGTGTTGGGTGTTTTTTCCCTTTCTTTTCCATGTAAATATTGCCTCGCGGCATTTCTTTCCTTTCATTGTTACCTATAATTATTTTTTGCAATACAAAGACCTCAAAGATGGGATGGATTTTACCTTTGGTATTGCAACTAGTGTATATGAATGAGAATATGAGCACAGACAACTGTCAAGGAGTTGTAAAACAATGGACTGAATTTTTAAAAGTTTATAATAAAATTTATGGAAGTCTTACTACTTGCAAATAATAAAATTATTCACATAGTTAGAATGTTGTTGTGTGTCATTTCTCTGCATTTGCTCAAAAACTAAATGGTAATAAATAATGCTAATGCAACGGTTTTTATATGGTTTAATATCATTCAAGTTTTGCCTTTCATGAGGCATCAACAGCGATGAATTAGTTACATTGGGTTTAGGATTCAAAGCTGCACGTATGCATGTCCTTGCTAAATCCATTTGTCTAACATCTTGCTGGCAACATTTTAGACAGCTGGCTTTAGCTGGAACATGCTTTGGGGAAAAAGCGTAAATTACATATGGAGATAGAATGGAATAATGTGAGATGAAAGGAAAAATGAGAAGGAAAATACCAAAAAATAAAGCTGGAATGGAAGAAAGAAGACTTGCAAGTAAGAGGGTCTGCTAAGATATCAATGTGGATAGAGAAAAAATAGCAGAAGAAAATCAATATTTTTTAGATGCTTTATTTTTGTACTTGTTCTGCCAGTAGTTAGATATGTGCCAGTACAGTAAGTATAATAGAATGGTGAAATTGTTCAATATGTAAAGTAAACATGTATGTGCATCTCGCACATAATGTATGGGGATTAAAAAGACTTTTCCATAAACCTAAAAATACCATTACCTCTCAGGATATTGTTAATCTTGCCCCCTTGCGTGTTTTAAAAGTCAGGAAGGGTTTAAAAATACACCCATTTACAATGAATATGACACTCTTCAGTGTATGTGCATTTAAATTACTGGTGGGGAATAATTTTGCATTTTCTTGGAAACAAATTCTGTCAATTTGAATTTCAGTGATTTGCTTTCTGGATAAAATTGTAAAAAAAAAAAAAAAAAAAAAAAAAAAAAAAAAAAAAAAAAAAAAAAAAAAAAAAAAAAAAAAAAAAAGATAGTTTAGGGCAAAATAACCCATCACTTACCACAGATGAAGGCAGGAGGGCCAGACAATCACAATAAAACACACATAAAAACATACTTCACAGTATTTCAGTTCATTACTTTAATTATGCAAGAGAAGAGACATATGACAGAGAAAAGATGTGTACATGGCGAACAAATAGGTCATGGATGGAAAATAGGCCATCCCATGTAGCTCAGTGCCACTGATTCAGAAGTTTCCAGCAAATCTTCATATTATGAACTAAATTGAATTGTTTTGAGTTACTATGAAATTGACCATCAGTTTTGATTGCTTGCAGTCTTCAGTTTCTCTGAACTCCAACAATTTAGAGTTTGATGATATAATTTCAGGTTTCATCCGGTAGGGATATCCCGAGACGTGAGCGCAGTCCAGAGGACGTTACTATATTGCCGTACTCGAGTGGTACAACAGGTCTGCCTAAAGGTGTCATGTTAACAAATAGCAATCAGGTGGCCAACATGGTGCAAGCACGGGAACCCAACCTGCAGGTCTCTGAGACCATTGAAGGTATGAAAAATATTTATTTTTATTATTATTGTTAATATATTTTTCAGCATAGCTAAACGTGTCAGATAACCAGAGTTAACTTATGAATGAGCATTAGTTTATACCCTTACATTTACAATAATGTAGCATAGCATTTGTTTTTTTATGGTTTTATAGATATTCAGGATTAAATGCAGTCTATCAGCAAATGAAAGTGATGGGGTTTTTTTATCCTCATTTCATATTGTCACCAGACTAAAATAAATAATTGTTTGTATCAGACAATGGTAATATTGCACAAAGTAATATAAACACTGAGATAGTAATAACTATTGAATTTGGAAGTGTAGTCCTTTGTTCAATGTTTTGACTTGAATGATTAATTGCGATGGAGCACAAGCTCCAATTGCAATTTCCCTACTCACCTATTTATCTCTTTATTACTATTTGTTATCATTATACAGGGCGTCCCAGAATTATCTTTACAACTTTGACATAGAATAAGATGTCACAATACAGTTTTTTGCATTTTGAAGAGTACCTCTCAAAGTTTTATTTCTGTCTCTAGAACACTTTAACGTGTGCACCATTAGTTGCCCGTACAATATCAAAGTGATATTCAATTTCTTGCCAACTTCTTTGGAGCATCCCTTGATCAATTGTCGTAACTGCTACAGAAATCCTCTGCCTGAGATCTGCCAAATTTCTTACCAGGGTTTGATACATGATGTCTTTTACAAATCCCCAAAGAAAGAAATCCAAGGGGATTACGTCAGGTGAATGAGGCAGCGAGTCAATTGGACCCCCTCTTCCTGTCCACCGACCAGGATATTGTTTATCTAGAAAATCACGTACATCATGAGCCCAATGCAGAGGTGCACCATACTGCTGGAAGATGACTGTCGGTTGAAGGACTTCCAGTTGGGGAACAACAAATTCTGTTAGCATATCCAAGTACACTGTGCCTGTGATTGTCTTCTCAGCAAAGAAGAAAGGGCCAACGATTTGGTTGTGCATAACAATGCACCACACATTAACCTTTGTGCTGTTATGCTATATCTCTCTAAATGCATGCAGAGGTTCAGAACCCCAAATTCGAATGTTGTGCCTGTTAAGTAACCCAGACACGTGAAAGGTGGCCTCATCTGAGAAGAGAACACGACTAAGGAAACCATCCTCAGTGTCCATTCTCTCCAACATGTTTGCAGCAAATGCAGCATGTGTCTGTTTATCTCCTGGCTTGATGGCTTGCAACAGCTGCATTTTGTATGCACACAAGTGCAACCATCTGTGTAACACTCTGTGTATAGTTGAGCATGGTAACTGCAACTCTCTGGCGGCGGGGCGGGGAGATTTTTTGGGACTACGAATGAATGCCTCACGAACTCGTTCAACATTCTCGTCACTTGTGCATGGTCGACCAGCACCTTTCTGGTGGAGGATACTATCAGTTTTCATGAACTACTAATGCCACTGATGAATTGATGGTCTTGTCGGTGGTTCTTTCTGTATGTTGTCCGGAAATTGCTTTGCACTTGTGTATCCGATCATGTCTTTATAAACCAGGAAACACACTGACCTTTTTCCTGTGGGGTGTACATTTTCAATAAATGTGATGTAAGTACCTACTTGTCACCAAACTGCACCTGAAATGAGACAGAAAAAACTTTGAGAGATACTCTGTAACATGCAAAAATACTGCATTGTGATATCTCATTCCAAACATAATTGATTCAATGTTAAAGTTGTAAAGATAATTCTGGGACACCCTATATTACATACTTTGAGTGTCAAAATTCCTTCTCCCCTCTACTTTTGCAATTTATGAGTTTTAATTTTAAATTCCTGCAGCTTTTTCAATAAATTATTCATCATTTCACATGGTAATTTATTCCAGTCCCTGACATTACTATCCACTAAAGAAAATTTTCCCACTCCCTTAAGCATGAAATCGTGTGCCAACTTGTGCCATAGTCATATTTTCCCTTCTGTACACAACTCTTAATTCTTCGACCAATATCATTTCAAGCCCTATCACCAACATAAACCATGTATACTCCCAGCACTTTTACCCTCATCCAGCTCCTTTATCGCATCAATTACTGTATTAATTTCCACAAACTTATGTCGCCATTCTCTTTGCTTGTTTTCCAATTCCTGTATTTGATTCCCAAAAAGTGGGCCTCACACTACACCATCATATTCTAGAAATGGTCTGGCAAAGTTTTGTAACCCAATTTCCTAATTTCCTGGTGCATCTTCTCATCACCCTCTTCGGTAAATGAAACATTCTTCTGCTAACTAAGTGTAAAATTGTAAATTCATTGTTGTCTTTGTGACTTGTCATTTTCTTAATGGCTATGCTGCTTCATTTCTATGCCCCTAACTGAATTTACTAATGAGCATCTTTCTTTTCCTGTAAAGACAAATCCAAAGTAAATTATTTACATAAAAAAGGTCAAGAGAAGAATAAGGAAATCATTTGCATACCAGAAAATATCAAAGAGAACACTCACAGTTAAGTAAATGGTACTATTAAATCAAATGATGATATAACAAATAGCAGCTGTCATAATATTATATTATCTGAGACTAAGGAAAAAGGAAGTGGATTCTATGTGATATAAATAATAAAGGAAAGGGAAATTAACCCATCACATACCAAAGTTTACAGCTGTGATGAGAGAAAACACATAAGGCAGACACGCAAATACAATATTTCAGTATTAATCTTCTTCGTGTAATAGAGAACGAGTCATTTGGTTCGGACGTGTGGGCACACAGAACATTACTCAATGATTAGCTAGATAGTGGGGAACTGTTAGGGAGTGGACTATCGATATATCGGCAATGTCTGAGATAATATATTGTAGGCAATGGTAAAATGAATATGTATAACAAAGGATATTGTGTATTGATGCGAAAAGTTAATACTAGTTAAAATATGTAATTAGAAAAAATAATTAAATTACAAGTGATGCGTTAAGTGGTGGGATTTTATTGGTGGTTAATGCCAGGGGTGTGTTTGGTATCCAGGATATTCTGGTACGCTAGTTCCCATCTCCGGAGTTCTGATGCCGTGGTGCTATTTTGGATAACAACCTCAAATACTGCTTTACTAATAGAACAATCAGAATTTTCCCTGATAACACCACTGTATCAGAACTCCGGAGATAGAAACTACATTCCTGAATACCCCTGGCGTTTACCACTGATAAAAGCCTCTACTTAACCCATCACTTTTAATTTAATTATTTCTTCCTCCTTACATATTTTAACTATTAATAATTTTTCACATCAATACTAGTTACCATTTGTTATACATTTTCATTTTACCACTGCATGCAGTATATTATCTCAGACATTGCTGATGTATCGATAGTCCACTCCTTCACCCACTACCTAGCCAATCAGACATTCTGTGTGCGCACATGTCCAGAACCCAAATGGCTCATTCTCTATTACATGAAGAAGGTTAATACCAAAATATTGTATTTGTGTGCCCAGCTTATGTTTCCTTTCATCACGCCTGCCAACTTTGGTATGTGATGGGTTAATTTCCCTTCCATTAATTATTTATATTATATTATCTGTAAGACACATCAAACAAGTCATTAATTCTGTATTTTTTATATATAAACTCTAGGAGGTGCAATATGCTCAGAGGAGGAAGTATATCCACTGGTACTTCCCATGTTCCACATCTATGGATTGTCTGTAATCATGTTGCAGAAATTTTCAATGGGAGCCAAGCTTGTCACATTACCAAACTTTGAGCCCCAGCTGTTCCTTGATACAATTACCAAGAGCAAGGTTGGTCCAGGAAACAAATATAATGTGTTTTATGAAATAACCTAAAAATGCAGTGTTTCTGATAAATGTATAATAATTTGATATTTGGTAACATTGCACAAGTTGAAAATTTTAATATGGAAGTGGAAATGGTGGTAAAGGACAATCTGAATTTTATGAAACTTTAGAGTTCACAAGACTATACTAAAAAAGGAAATCCTGTAAGGATTTTTGAATATAAACAAAAATTGGGAATGTAAACACATTAGATACCAAAGATCAAGGAAGAAAGATAGTGATGTTTCATGTAAAAAAGAACTCAATTGCAATGTCACTTGCATGGTAGGGTTTAATATGTAAACACCAATCAACATTTCCATTGCTTAGCTTTCTTTCACATGTTTAAGTGACTACTCAAAATATGGTGTATTAGCCTTCTTATGTCTGTCATTGCAGTGCTCATACACCTAACTTTTGATATGATTAGTTTGCTCTCCTTATCCATGTTTGTATTGAAGGGCAGAAGTTATTGTGTTTTTTATAAGGTTACAATTTAGTGTTTGTAGAAACATAAACTGTTGGTTATAATATAACCAAAGGCTATCGATCTTGCAGTCTTTTGTGCTAGGCTATGTGTTATACTGCTGAGTTCAAGTAACCATTATTATAATTTTCAAGGACAGAAATTTCAAAGTCTAAGTAAGTTATTAATCACTTTTTAATGTTAAAAACTTAATCACCTGAGCATCTAAAAGTTTGTAATCATGAGTGTTTACAGGAATTATTATAATCAGGGGTTTAAATTGTTGGTCTGTATATTGTCAGCACAGTGGTAAATTTGAATTAAAAGCAGAATCAACAGCAGCAGCCCCTATCCTGTTCTTGAAGAGATTTACGCCATGTTGGTACCTCAGTTACATTGTTCTTAGTGAGGCTTCATGCCTCAAATTTCTGTTATACACAGATATCTGAAACTATAGCAAACATGCTATGTTTTGTTTCATTCCTGTTCCTACATTGGATTCTATTCATAAACAAATTTCACCGCTGGATCACGAACAGTTTTTGCCGATAGTAACGTTCTTTTTCTAGGAATGCATTACTTATGTCCAGGCAAATGGGATTACCATAGGGGATGTTTACCCCTCCAAGGGGACGTCTGGAAAGATAAACTGCGATGGTTTCTTGTTACATTCTTCAGTGTGATAGTATTCATTACTCGTAATTTTGGATGATTGTGATAGTATACAGGTTCAGTTGTTCAGTTGTTCAGTTGTGATTGTTGTTTGTGTCGTGTGAATGGATACGTGATTTTCTAACTGGTCGATCACAGTATGTCGTTGTTGACGGGGAAGCCTCTTCTAAGCTAGATGTTACTTCTGGCATTCCTCAAGGAAGTGTAATAGGACCACTTCTTTTCTTAATTTTTATAAATGATCTAGGTGACAACGTCAAATGCTGGTTATGATTGTTTGTAGATGATGCAGTTATCTGTAGGGAAATAAGGTGCTCTTATGATTGCTTAGAAATTCAGCATGATCTGGATGCTATTTCCGAATGGTGCTGTAAATGGCACCTTACATTTAATTGCAAAAAGTGCAAGGCAATGCGAATAAGTAAAGAAAAGAAGTTTTCTCACAAGTACAAATTAAACAATTCATTTGTTAACACGGTTGATTCCCTGAAATATCCGGGGGGAATAGTACAAAGCAACATGAAATGGGATTTACACATAACTTCTGTCATTGGCAAAGCTAACTCTGAGGAATTTTAATGCTCATACAAAGGAAATAGCGTATAAAACACTAGTGCGTCCGCATCTGGATTACTGTCGTGGAGTTTGGGGTCTGTATCGCAAGGACCTGATTGACTCAGTAGAGAGAGTACAGAGGAGAACCTCTCAATTCGTGACTTGTTGTTACAGCCTTTATGAAAGCTTCACAGAATTGATACATAGATTGGGCTGGGATAGTTTGGAAGACAGATGACGTCATTTACTTTTAAATTTATTGGAGAATATGCGAAATTCTATGAAAACCAAGTGAAGTGAGATACTTCTTCCACCAACCTATTTGGGTCACAATGACCGGAGGGATAAAATTTGAGAAATAAGATACCGTACTGATGCTTTTATGTATTCTATCTCTCCTCGTGCTATTCGGGATTGGAATGTGCAGAACTAAGATTGGTGCTTAGCACCCTCTGCCACCCACAATGTCACGACGTTTGTGAATTGCAGAAAATGGATGTAGATGTAGATGGATGTAAGATGAAAGAAGGGAGAGGGTAGAGGGTGAAACCCAGTACCAGGACTACTCTGATGGGCGAATCACCACGAACAGTATCACTCGTCCTCAGTCCATGCGCACTTTGGAGAGGTTCGACATCTAACCAGGACATGGGACACAATCTGGTAACTAGAAATTGGCACCACCACCTCTCTTACCCTGCCCCCAAGAAATGATGATGAAAATTTCCACCACCAGGACTGGAACCAGCTAACCCCCACCATCACGGTGCTGCCCAACTGAGCCAGTGGGGTGGGCAGATAGTGAAGTCATGGAATTAATTTTTTCCTGATTTGTTGATTGATCATAAGTTAATTCATTAATAATAAAAGAAATGACTCTCCAAGATGTAAATAGTGAAGCATTTCTATATTTACTTTAAGTGACGAAATGACTTTTTTTCCAGCTTGACTGATTTATATTTTAGTCAGTATAATAAATCACAAACAAAACGAGTTGTTGAAAGAACACGTGCTACTCACTCAAAAATACTCTATTGTGTAAAATGCCTAAATTGTGGAGAGAAATCAAAAGAGCAATGCGAGCAGAGGAGCGGGATTTGTTGAAATCCAAAGTTAGGGTGAGAATAATAGCCAACCAGTTGCATCAATTAGGTTTATTTAACCTTGACCACAGTTTCGACGATCGTAAGATCATCTTCCTCAGAAGGACCAATTGGACATTTAAGACAATTATTTTACAAATGGAGTTTGATAATAAATATGATTAAATAAACACCTGTACATTATAATTAGATATACAATATTATATGATACTCACGTGTAGAATCACATATGCACAGAAAACAGCCAAAGAACCCTTATCATATCGTAGTGCGGTGTGCACTTATGTCATAGGTTATAACATAAAATTATAAGCTTCAATTACATTGTCAAACATGTTAAATACATCTGTCCGCTGGTCCAAAATGCACATGTTGGGCAAGCGATTTCTGCCGACTGGCTGAGATGTGGTCACACTAGTAAGAGGTAAATATAGCGGATGGCGCCACAATGTATACGCATGCGCATATTTATTATCAAACTCCGTTTGTAAAATAATAGTCTTAAAATGTCAAATAGGTCCTTCTGAAGAAGACAATCTAATGATTGTCAAAACTGCGGTCAAGGTTAAATAAACATAATTGATGCAACTGGTTGGCTATTATTCTCACCCTAACAACTCTTACCGTTGCTGAAACACAAAATTTTGAAAGCCAAGTGTCGTGCGTAACCCGTCACCTTTCATCAAATTCATTGAGGTGGCAATAAGTCAAAGGTTATAGTATTATATTCTCATTGCTAGTAAATAAGTAGGCATTTGATTCTTAAAATTTCAGTATTGTTAATTTTGAATCCACAAAGGATGAAAGTTTCAGCCACGAATACAGACAGCTATCACATTTATTTTATCCACAAATGCTGAAAATGCGAAAGTGAAACCATGAATAATTATTATACGTCTCATTTCAGGTAAAATCATGACATTCATAATGACCAAGTCACCAGATTTTTAATTACAAGTATATTATCTATAAAACCAAGAGATACCACTTGCTTTCTGAAAGTCAAGTAAATACATACTGTAAATTGTGGGCTTGTCTCAAGACAATATCACAGTAATGTTTGTCACAGCACAACCATGAGATTAACCTTTCTTTACAAGAATTGATTTTCGTGGGGTTGGATTTTACATTTATCCTACATCTTTAATAATTTTAAACTATATTAAATGTTTTTATTTTTATTTAATTTGGGTTAATTTGTTTCCAACAATTAAGATTTCCACCATTACTGATTGTGTTGCCCACCATCAATTGTCACCATTGTAACGGTTAAAACCAACATCCATGTGGCTATGTTGACTGCAGGTGCCTGCACAAGCTCGGTCAATTTTTCTGTTTTCATTAAGATAGACATAATCCAAATATTGTGTTTGTGGAGGAAACTTAACATTGATCCATCGTGCACAGTTTGAAGGGAGGTAATCAGGAGCTGCATAAATCATGTGGCTATGTTTACTGTGGTATCCTTTTCTAGCTAAGTTACATGCTTCCATTTTCATCAGAAACACCATATTGTGTATATATATATAAATATAAATACAAAAAAAATGGATAGCGAAATGAACCACCACTTACTTTAGATAGTGGTATCTGCTTATTTATGTGTTCACCCCATGATAGCATCATCTAAGGTAAGTGGTGGTTCATTTCGCTATCCCTTTTTTTGTAAATCTATTCACTAATTAGCTCCCATTATTTCCTGGTGTATATATATATATATATATAAGATTTTGTACAGTTTATCTATAACTACTAGCTTAATAGATACAGCTATTTTATATTGTGGTTAAGTAAAGTTTTGTGTCAATGCAGCCCTCCTCACTTCAACCTTGGTGTGTGATGGGTATAAATAATTGTTTTTTCATATTTATACTGCATCATGGCATTAAAAATAAGAAGAAGGTTGTTTGTAGACAAATTTAATTTAGAGCAGTGTTCCTCAGCCTTTTTCAACCCCAGGATCAATAAAATATCTTTCTTCAATGAAAATGTCAAAAATAATTTTTCAACCTGTAACTTTTATGGGCCTCTTTTTTTAACCCATTTGTATATTATTAATATTGGCAATATATTCTTTTCTAACATTAAATCTAAAAGCATCTTTTGAATTCCTATGGAAACAACATTATGAAATTGGGAGTAAACTATTAAATGCGAATTATTTATTTAAAACTCTTAATATTTATCAAACAAATTACAGTAGAGTGTCAATACTGCAAAGTAATTGGAACCGAGGGTGGTTTGGATTATCAATTTGTTCTGATTTACAATTTGTGTTGTTTCAGTTTGTATAGTTTTTATTTTAACTTTAAAATTACATTAAGTGCTTTATAATTTTAAGTACCCCAAGCAAAAGAAGTCTCTTATTTTCTTTTATTTCCTTTTTGAGGCACTTATTCATCCTTTTAGAAAATGAACATGAATCCATTATTTGCGTATAACGTTGATACGAGATACTAAACTCAACAGAACTCACCAACATGGCGAATCAATGAACAAAGGCTCAGGATGAACAAGACAGATTTCAGATTTTTAAATTCAATACTACCGGCACAATGGAAGATTTGTTGTCGCATCATGGCTACAACAAACAGTTAACATCAAAAACAGTGTGTGGTTGGTCATGAGGATATGGCGGTGATAATACAACAACAATTCAAGGTGTAAAACTCATTGTTCCTAGTTCTTTGTTAGTGGAATTTACGAACCAAACAAGTGTACTGTAAATAGAAACAAAGTTCTGTAAAATAGTGCACAGTTCGGAAAAAAAGAAATGTCATTCGTATAATTGACATTGATGCTATACTCTAACAATATAATATTATGAACATACATATTATGAACATACGTAAAAGAAAGACTATTAGTATTATGTTATTACTCACTGCTAATTTATTTTTAGTTATGATACCTTTGTTCTATTAGAATTAAATTTTTAATATTATGCTTACAGACCATCTGAGTTATCTACACAAACCAAAAGCTTGAGAATCACTGACTTAGAGTAACAAGAATTGTTGAAATTATTAGTATATTTTTGCCATTTCTTATTATAGGCAACGGTCCTGTTTGTGGTGCCACCTATCCTGCTGTTCCTGGGTGGACACCCATCGGTGACAAAGCACCACCTGGAGACAGTCCGGTGTCTGGTGACTGGTGCCGCTCCGGTGGGTCAGACGGATATGGACCGCTTCCTCGAGAAGGCTCCGCCGAATGCCCGCGCCGTACAGTGTGAGCAACCAGAAACAAAGTGGGACGAAAGTTATGTTCTGTCTGGGTACCCTCAGTTAATGCAGCCACATGAATGGTGACTTTTGCCTTTATGAAAAGAGCATAGATGGTGGGAGATGTGTAGGGAAATTACCACCGGAGCATGCGCTCCATTACAATAAAAAAAATATAATAAAAAAATAAAACAATATTAATGTAAATGTTACTTGGGGAATAGAAATAATAATAAGAAAATAAAAATGTAGTTATCTAAGTCTTAGCAGGCTGAGGAAGGTGACTGTTGTCTGAGATTAAGGTGAAGGGACATCTGGTATCCAGAATGAGTTTTTAGGACACTTCTCACCTCTAGAGTCTGTCTGGGGATTGGTTCACTAATATTGCCTTGCAAGCATTTGTTTTTTATCTATAACTCTAACGTCGCCACCAGTAAAATACACCGATGATGAATTTTGTACTTATGACTGCTGTCCAAGCACACGCTTACATAATCTTTGATTTCATCTTTACCTGTTTCTTCACTTGCCACGTATTAACCAGTTACTTTCATTATTTCTATTTGGCTTCCAATATCTGGTATATGACTAACTCTTTAACACCTGAAATCGGAATCTCAACACTATTGATTAAATATCAAGTATGCTTCTTTTAAATTACTCTTCAGGGCTTTCCTTTATGCATTAGTATTACTGTCTTGCAACTGTATTAAGATTAACAGTTTGTACTTATCTTTATTGTGTTTCACAACACATAATATTCTAATCACATCCAACATTCACAGACTACACATAAACATTTTTCTTTGCCCTAGGGATATTTACCTTTTTTTCATCCCTACCTATTTTGTGCTAACCTCTTCATTTCTACATACCCCTTACAACCCAAGTCCTCAATTATCTGCTTCATATATTCTAATCTCTGTCTTCCTCTACAGTTCTTACCTTCGACTGTTCCCTCCATTAACAAATTAACCATTCCTGCCTGTCTCAAAATATGGCTCACCATCCTGTCTCCTCTTTCTGTAAGACTTTTCCACATATGTTTGTCCTCACCAATCATTTCCAAATAACCACTTAAAACTAAAAGATTTCTTTTTTTCATGAAAGCTCTTTTTGATAGTGTTATTCTGCTTTTAATATCATTCCAGATTCATCCATCAGTTGTAATTTTGCTTCACAAGTAGCAGAATTCACTTACATCTGATCCTGTTTTATATTTAATCAATTAGTATTGGTATCATTTCTGCTACACTTTATCACTTTTGTCTTGCTTTGATTTATATTCAGTCCAAAATCTTCCTTCACTATTTTTTTCATGCCATTCAGTAACTTCTCAATATCCCCAACATGTTCTGTCAACAAGACAATGTCATCAGCAAGTCATAGTATACTGATTTTTTTCTCCCTGAACACTTATGCCACATGAAAATTTTTCTTTTACTTCCTTTATTGCTTCTTCTACATACAAGTTGAATATTAACGGGGACAGACTACAACCTTGTTTCACACCATTTTTAACTGATGCATGTCTCTCATGATTCTTTACTTTTATTATAGCCACTTGATTCTTATAGTATAGTTAATAAAGTATTCTTCTATCTCGATAGTTTAGACTTGATTTCTTTAAAATTTTGAATATCTTGTCCCACCTAACATTATCAAAAGCTGTTTCTAAATCAACAAACACCATAAAAGTATCTTTGTTTTTCTTGATCCGCCCATCAAGTATTAATCTTAAAGCTAAAACTGCTTCCCTTCTACCATGATTTTTCCTAAACTCAAACTGATCTTCACCTACTATCTCTTCTACTACTCTTTCCATCCTTCTGTATATTATTCTGGTCAGTAATTTTGAAGTGTGATGTTAGACTAATGGTGTGATAAATCTCACATTTGCGGATTATGCTTTCTTCGGGAGTGTGAAGATAATATTTTTACTAAAATCAGTTGCAATTTCTCCTGTTTCATAACTTTTTGATATCAGCTTGAATAATCTTTCGATTCCTTCTTCTCTTAGGGATTTAAGAATTTCTGCAGGGATCTCATCATTCCCAACTGCTTTATTTGCTTTCAAGTCATTCAGAGCTCAATTAAATTCTGTCCTCAAAACAGGATCTCCTAAGGCATCAATGTCGACATTGCCTTTCTTTTCCATTATGCTATTATTCAAGTCATCCCTATCATACAGTTTCTCAATGTATTCCTTCCATTGGTTAGCTCTATTCTCTGAGCTTAAAAGAGGTTTTCCATCAGCAGCTTTAATATTTACGCCCCTTTTCTTCATTTCTCCAAAATTCTGTTTGAGCTTCCTATATGTAACATCTACTTTACCTATGACCGTTTCCTTTTCTACATGTTCACACTTTTCTTGTAGCCATTTTTCTTTTGCTATTTTGCATTTCCTGTTTATTTCATTTCTAAATTGGCTGTATTGCTCTCTTCCTGCCTCATCCTGAGCATTTTTGTGCCATCTCCTCTGATCCATCAGCTCCAAAATTTGTTTTGTGATCCACAGGATTCTGGTGACTTGTTCCCTAAAGCCTAATCTTTCTTTACCAGCTTTCATTATTACGGTCTTTGATGATTTCCATTCATCCTTGGTTGAGCTCATTTCAGAGATATTTCTTAAACCTAAGTCAACCATTTCTGCAAATTGGCATCTAACATTTACAGACCACAGGCTGTTTACATTTCATATACAAAACTTTAATGGACACTACCACCCGATGAGGATAGATTCAATTTTCTTTTAGGATTCTCTTTCTCAAAGCCTGTTCTTTATATCACCATCATTCCATATTATTGGCTTCCATCAATACCAAATTTCTTTCATTCATCTTCTGCCCTTCAAAGATACTGCTTCTTGCCTCTGGTGACATTTTTGATCCTATTAACTAAGATTTTCTGAGTTAATATTGCACTTTAATATTCTATATTTATGCAAATATATTCTCAATGATGGTCTTAATTCTAAGTAAGGATTATGTAATTAACAGCCTCATCCCCCATCACCACCTCCACTCCAATCGTAAAAGCCAAAATTACTGTTCGTGTGGTTGTGTTGACCATGGGTGCCCAAACAATCTCATCCTTATATTTCAGCTTTCATTACTAAGGGCATAGCCCAAAATACTGTGTTTTTTTTTGTCTCTGCATCATTCCTACCTTCAGTTTTTTATAACTAATGGGTTTATTTTATTTTTTATGTTATTATCACCTCATGGCATTTCTTGCTATCCCATTGTTGCTGAAATTTAGGTTATAAGTTTTCATTAGGTGTATAATTTTGGGGTATCATAAATATGTTTTTATTTTGTTATTTACTGATGTTTTAGAAAATAGCTATTTACAGCTAAGAACAAGAATTACAATAAATTTTTTATTTAACTGTCTGGCTCAAAAAGCATGGACTTTTTTGTAGTTTTCCTTTCTGTGTTATGAACACTAACTGAAACATTAGCTGCTGGAAATCAAACATGGATGACTGACAATTGTAAAATTGAGGTGGAAACTAGTTGAGGAAGTTTTGGTGGTTTGCTTTCCTCTGTGCCTGACACCTTATAGTATTTTCATTTTTGTCATTATTATTACCATAGGAAATTACCTATATAGGAACCTGATGCTTATGTTTTGTGTTGCATTTAAACCACAAAAATTCATATCATGTAGTTCATCGTTTTCAAAATATTCTTGTACAATTTTGCGAACTTGAGACATTTTTTTTTTTCTCTCTCTCTCTCTCTCTCTCTCTCTCTCTCTTTTTTTTTTTTTTTTTTTTTTTTTTTTTTTTTTTTTTTGTAATAGAAAAAGGAGGTTACAGAATACATAAAGAAATTGTGTAAATATTGGTAACTGAAGGAGTTAAACTGCTCCCTTTTATTTTAGTAATTTATTGTTGTGTTCTCAGAAAAATAAACAAGAGTAATTCAAATGGCTACACGTTATGCCTGTATTTTGGTAAAACTACAAGTAGATGAGGAATCCAAATAATACAGCATTCATAGCATTCTCATGCACAAATGAAAGTCTCACAGGTTAAAATCAGTTAACGTGTGCCTGTAAAAATTCCAGAGCGGAATGATGTTCAAAACTATGACAACAAGATGACCAACTGAAAGTTAAATTATGCCAAAGATTGAGGGAGGAAATCTATCAGGACTAGGTTTAATGCTGAGATTGACAAATATGTGTGTGTGTGTGTGTGTGTGTGTGTGTGTGTGGTGTTCAAAACTGGGGCAAATAGTTTTCATGATGAGTGGCAAACACAGAGGTTTTCCGTTTTTGTTGTAATTTTTTTTAAAAACCATCCTGATATTTAAAACCAACTAAAAAGATAAATTAAAAGCTATCAGCTCTTCATTATAGAATGTGTTCATTCTTAACACCATTATTCAGATTCTTTTAATAGAGAGCATTTTTGTTTTTTCTACAGCCTATGGCCTGACAGAGACTATGGCGCTCACTTATGCAGAACGCAACACCACAAACCAGATGACTGTTGGCAAACCTGTACCTAGTTCCACTGTGAAAGTTGTTGATGTGCAAACTGGTGAATCTCTAGGACCTAACCAGCATGGGGAAATATGTTGCAAAGGACCACAGGTTTGTAGCCTCATTACTGTTGCCAACTCTGGATATATTGCAGTAGAAACAGAAAATGGTGAAATATGTTAATCATTGGTTTCATGATTTGAGTGAACCTATATAGTTTCAGGCCTCAATTTCAGCGCAATATGTTTGAATAACTTTCCCCCCATTATCTACTCAGGGCAACCTGAAATATTTTTAACTTTATACTTTAGTTTATAATCTAGACTCAGCTGCCAGATTAGAATTGTTAAAAGTCTAGTGTATTCTATGAAGTGATTTGGAAGGATGCAGTTTCCATCCTATGTTTAGCCATTCCCATCTTGCATTTTCCATGCTATCCCATAATCACACCAAGCACATGTCAGGATAGGTCTTCCAAAAGCTAGGGCTGAAATTTCCTGTTTGTTGCCCCTAATAGTATTCTTACTCTGCTGATTTGACATTGATGTCTCATAAATCTATTTAAAAAAATGTCAAGTGGTTAAGGGGTTGTTTATCTGCCATAGTCATTTTATTTTATTTTGTAACTATAATACCAGTTCTCAGCTTTGATAAGTGATAGGTTAATTTTTACCTGTCCTCGTTCAAAATCATAATTCATGTTTAGATTGTACGAAAGTTTTATTATGGCAGAAGTGTAATACTATATTAACCAATGCACATGGCTGTTGAAAGATTGTTTCTGGGGGAGGGATGTTTGAAATATATGTATAAGAATATCAAACAGCAAAAAATGAGTTATAAAAAAAATGCATCCAAGCATTAACTAAAAGAATAAATGCTATAAACTGACACTTGTTAAGCTTATTGTGAATAGTTCTCTTAGGGCATAAAATAAATATGATAAATTAAAACATGAAAAATATTGTGTATCTTTCATTTATTTATCAAATTCACCTCTTTTAAAATCATCAGGCAGTGCTATTACACCAGTTTTATGTAATGATTAATCAAGATCTCCAAAATAATGGTTCATAGCAGCAGGTTTTTTTCACCACAATTACATAATTTTCTGTACTCGTAGCCATTTTCCATGATTTAGAATAGAAGTTCCATAACAAAGTACAAAACATACAAGTAGGCCAGATACTTAAACAATTTCAGTTCATTAAGGTGTTTTTCTGGTGATGAAGCCAATAAAATTCAAAGTTAGTTTAGAGACTGAAGATTTAGTTTGGTGATGGACAGGGGCGGATCCAAGATTTTGCTTTGGGAGGGGCTTGAGCAGACTTTGGTTTAGGGGGGCTTAAGTTGAGTGGATTTTGGTTGGGGGGACTTGCCTTCAGTGGATTTTGGCTTGGGGGGAGGGGGGGCTTGAGTTAGGAAAAAGGTAGTAACTATAGTCCCCTTGGGCCTCGAATCCGTAGAGCTAAAAAACAAAATAAAAAAAGGTCTCCAAAATTACAATTTTGAAGATGGACCTAGATATTTTTGGGGGGGGCTTAAGCCCCCAACCCCCCGCCCCTCTTGATCCATCCCTGATGATGGAATAATAGAGCCACCTACTCCATAATTGTGTAACTAGTCATCTTTAAGAAAATAATATTTTATGGATATCTGATTCCCTCATCAATAATTATTTCTGTCTGGTGACTTACTATGTTGATGATGAGAATGGAGAAGAATTAAAACAGTTTTTTTTTTTTTACAATATTCAGGACATCAGTGTGATGAATTAGAAGTTAAAGGACTGTCCAATGTTTTTTAGCCTTTTTAGGTAAAAAGAATTACCAAAAGCCCCCCCTTTTTTCTGAAAAAAAATATTACTTACTGCCCCCTTTACAGAAAAATGAACACACTGATTCCCTTTCTTGTAATACATAATTTAATCCATAGTGCTCCATGGATTTTGGATCATAACAACTTTTGGAAACAGTGATTCTATAGGGACCCTCTTAGGTGATGTGTATATATAGAAAAACAAGGATGTTTCTAAAATTACTTTATTGAAAAATATAAATAATTTTTGTGCATTGTTCACAGTTTGATTAACAAATACACACTATAAAAATATTATTATTTAAAGTTTTGAGCTTGGTGTAATAACCCTAATTTTTTGATCATTGGTGCTTTACTTTTCATCACCAATCTCGAATCGGACCTTTCAAGTAATGAAAATCTGTTTCTTTTCTTAGCTAATAAATTGTTGACTGGGCTAAATCCTCTTTTTGGTATTTATTAACATTGACATTTAATGAAAAACATCTTTGATTTAGCCTTTAAAGTTGAATATAGTATAGTACTGGAAGTAGAAGGGCAATGGTAGGTCCTTAATATTCCCTAAATTTTCCTTGGACCAACAATGCTCCCTATGAACTCTCAAACACCCACCAGTGGTCTGTACCACCTCAGTTGGGAACCACTGGTATAATGATTCAGTTGTATCGCCTTACACTGTTCACTGTTTTATTTCACTCTCACATTCACTGATTCATTACTATTTTGGATGGGGTGAAGTGCAGAGACAAGAGATAGATGAAGAAACTGCTGGGTGTACATGAGATATTATATGTTTGCAATCGTTCAGCATATCCTTCTGTAACTCATTCTTGTTCCTGAATCCCTTACCTATAAGTGAAAATATCTCACTCTTTTATCACTTAAACCTAATGCTCTAATTTACTGTGGTGGTCCTTTTCCATCATCCACATACAACTCATAATTCTTCGCCGCTGACCAACATTTAGAGGGATCCAGGAATAAGTTATCAAACAATGTGCCGAACACTTTACCTCAAATGCTGAGATAACTAAAATCAAAAATCCATGTAAAATAAAACTAGATGTGTGTCAACAAACTACATCAGAGTTAATAAAAATAAATGTAATCACTTACCACAGGTTGTAATTTATCTATAAACTTGTTAAAACCATTTAGGAATAGGTTTAAACCATAGAAGGAATACAGTTAAGTTGTTCTTATTAGTAAAATACTTCTTAGTCCAATTTCGAGGCTGTCTTAGGGAAAGATAATTTTTTTGTTTTTTTTTTTTTGAAACCCTGTAGTTGGGGGAAGCCAAACTTAAAATCTTAAATAACTAGACAGTGCAGAAAGCCACAGTAGGACTTTTATCACCAGCTGTAGTCGGCATCCTTTAGCATTTTTTGAGCATAAAATTAATTAATCAGGGAAAATATAAGTATGGTTTTTAATTAAAATAAAAAAAAAAATCTAAAATAAAGAAAGTAGAGGCAGTAAATTAACTTCACAGTATACACAAAATCAAGAAGGTTAAAATTATATATTGGTTTCATTAGAAAGTTTAAGACTATTACAAGATAAATGAGATTTTTCGAAATGTATTGTCATAATATTACTGATTATGTGCCAAGATTGATGACATAAGAGAATTTATGAAGCCTCCTTGAGGTTAAGACACTTAGAATAAGCTATTTATCATAAGTACTTATGATGTATTAATTTTCAAAGTGTTGAACTGATGTCACAAAATCAACCGATTCAATAAATAGAGGGCAGCCATCTTGGCTAGAAGGCAGTTTTATGGCAGTTTTCGGGAAGGTCAGCTTCTGTGTTGCTGGTGAAGCTATGGCTTGAATTATTCTATTATCACATAGAATTGTTCCACTGGTTCTCAAGAAAATGAAAATCACTAAGGCAGTGTGTTAATGCAGGTAATGCCTGGGTACTACAACAACCCAAAAGCAACGGCTGAAATAATTGACCGAGATGGCTGGTTGCACACCGGAGACATCGGCTACTTCGACACCAACCTGGATTTCTACATCATTGACAGGTTGAAGGAACTCATCAAGGTGAAAGGTTTCCAGGTATGTCAGTGTTCAGTGCCTAAAAATCACATTGTTATGGAAACAGAAGTTCTAATATTGCTTGCTGGTCAGTTATGATAGAAATGAAAAGGTGGCAGAACAGCTGTATTTCAACTAAAAAAAAAAGTCTCGAGTGTACAAAAAATTAGTCCAAATACCTCTATTAACTGAAGATACTTGGCTTGATTTATCTTGCTACTCCCTGTAGCTGCAATGTTACTTTGCCCAAGCTGACTATCAAAAGAAATGGACAAGTAAAATAATAATTTATGTGTACATTTTCTATTTGAAGCTGGCCTTTTCTGCTCTTATATGAATAACCTAACAATCTGATAATTGATGTAACACCACTTCCAAATTAGTTTACTGCACTTTTGTTAAATAAAATGAATTTCTTTTCACAGTAGGCCCTCTCTCAAGTAACCTAAAAATTTTGTAACTGAATAGAAAAAAATTGTTCTCTGAACCATGAGTTAAATTGAACATTATTGCGTATCATTTTTAAAGTCAGTTACTAAGTTAATTCAAGCTATAAATCAGGTTTTTAAAGTTTTGAGTAAGTATATGAACAAGATAGTATTTTTTTTGCATCAGTCTCAAGCATTCAGCTGGAATGATATTTACAAAAATTCATAGTAAACCAAAGAATATAGTCAGAGAATGTAAATTTGTTCATTAATCATTTTGATGTACTTATAATTGTTTAAAGCTTCTTTCAGATTGATAGCTTCAATAACTCCTGAAACATTAATTAGTTAGATTCTATTTTTGGTTTGAAAATTTTATTTCACCATTTTGAAATTAGTAAACATGCTTTGCTTGATAGTAAACAAAAGAGTAGCCTTTTAGAAGAAAAATAAAATTTATTTCAGTTTCGTAACAACAAAATGATAAAAGTTATTAACAGGTTTTGGGGTATTGGGAAATATGATTTTTTTACGGTTAAACTATTGAACCTACAAAATTTTTCATAAGGATTAAAATTAACGCTTTGTACAATATTTAGTTATTGTCAAAATTTCAGAGTGATAGGAATATCTTTAGTCATCAAGGTCAAATTCTGATGAAATTTTACAAGCGTGAGATTTGACGTCTGATCAGATTGCCAGACATTTCTCGTGGGAAACCAGGAAGTATTGTGTTCCAACAGATGCATCTATAAATATTAGGCCAGAATTTTCCTCCTCTTCCTGCAGTCGGCCAGTCAGATTTAGTGAGAGCAAAACTATATTGCTTTGTGTCGTGATGTAGGCTCGCTCAGTTTTCAAGTTTCAGTTAGAGCATTGCTGAAGCAGTATTTTTCGCCATGTGGTGTGTCAGTCGTTGGCATACAAGTTTAATTTTAGAAGCGGGTAGTGGTTTTTTATATGCTTTCAGGTGTTATTTAGTTGGACTTTGAACTAAGGGGTTTGGTCTGGCTCGATCAGTTAATCGAATTTACAATTTTATGTTTGGGAACATTGTCTGATACCAGTTCAGTTTTTGACTTTGCTAAAGTTTGAAGAATGTAATGATTATTCACCATCAATAGACTTGTGAGTGTTATTATATATACCCTTTCCTAGCTTGGAGGTTTAAATCAAGCCAGGTGATGACCAAGTTAATGTAGCAAAGCAAGCAGGGCCACATTTAAGCATAGGCTACATAGGCTGTAGCCTAGGGGCCCGCACCACAAAGGGGGCCCCGCACCACAAAGAGGGGCCCCTCACCACCCACAACCCTCGCCTGGGCAGGTAGTAGAGCAAAAAAAGGTCGCCCATAAATTTTTTAGGTCGATATTTAATTTAAGAATCCAGCCACTGCCGACAGGGGGCCCGCACCACATGTATAGCCTAGGGGCCCACAGAGCCTAAATGCGGCCCTGAAAGCAAGAGCTGAAGATATCCTAGTCAAGAACACGGTTAAAGCTGAGACAAAAGGCTTTGCAATAATCCCTGCAAAGATTTCATTCTCACACTTCATTTGTTTTCAGTTGTGTTGTTACCAATGGAACAGTAGGAAAAAAATAAAAAAGAGTAAATTTGTATATCATTATCAGCCAGAAACATTAATAGGTAGTTTGGAAATCTAAATGTGTTGTGCTGAAATATGGGATGCAAGGTTATTTTAAGTTCTGTTTGAGATTGGGTAGTTTATTAAAATTGGTTACCTTAACTATGAGGTAACTTAACTGTTCTAACTTTTTCATGTAGTTCTTTCCACAAAATCAGTTGCCAACTCACAGATTGAGAATCTATTGAAATTTTCTAAGTACTGAATGAAACAATGTAGTCAAAATAAAAATATTAGATGTGTTTAAGTCACAGTATATTCTTCAAATAATTGCACATCATTGTTACCATTAAACTGAGATGCACTCTTATCATTTTTGATCCAATTAACTTTGAATGCAGTTCAGTTTCTATGAAACTAAACAGTCATTTGATATATAGCATTCACTCCTTTATAAGTCTAAAAAGTAACCACCCTTTCGAAAATAAATACTGTAACATTTGAAAAGTTTCCTTATATGTATAAAATTTCGTAAGTAAAACATGTAACACCCCAAAATATCCTGAATCTCAGATATGTCTGCTTCAAAATATTCTAAGTCCAAAATACATCAGATCCAACTTTCTACTCGTCTCACAGAATTCACATCTTAAACCTCTCATGACATGCACTCTGATGTTCACATTACAAATGTTATCCGTGTAATCACTGTTGAGGTCATTCCCACTGTTCCTTTTATAGTCTTGCACCAAACCTGGTTATTTCTGTATTTTTCACACCAATGTTCTAGAACTTCCCATGTAAACCTGAACTCAGCCAGAATCTTTAACTATTGCCTTAATCTTTATGAATCATTCGCTAATGTGGAAAATGCATATCTGAATATTATAAACACTAGTTTTATTCTTATGACTTCCATGAAATATGCTTTAGTTAACTCATGAAAGTTAACCAAACTTAATAAATAAAATAACTTTATCCCTAAATTAAACATTTTATTATAGAGAGGTTACTTTCTAATTCTAGTTCATGCCAACACCTAATTCTCTCTTATACAAAGATGTAGTAGTTAAACATAAACCAAAACAAACGACTACATAGTAACTCCAAAAGCCATGTAAAAAAAAAAAAAAAAAAAAAAAAAAAAAAAAAAAAAAAAAAAAAAAAAAAGACTAACATCAGTATTTTTATTTTTCAATTTTATTCTTTGGGGTACACAAACCCCTCCTTAATTATTTCTGTATAAACCGTTGACATTAAGGATTCTGTGTTTTGTAGTATTGTTACCAACTGTACAGTTCATATTTTCACCCTTTAAATTTTTGAATGCTTTAATCTTAATTTTATTAAAATTACAATGGAGCGCATGCTCCAGTGGCAATTTCCCTACACACCCATCTTTCCCCTTTCCTGCACTCACCTACATTTGCCCTCTACAAATTTCACCTTTAAATTCTTTCAACATTTTTGTTATATTATTCATCATTTCTCTCTGTAATTTATTACAATTCCTGCACCCTTGTGCCTGAAATCGAGTGCCAGCTTGTGGTCACGGTCATCTTTTCCCTTCCATGCATTACTTTTAATTCTTACGCCAATATCTTTCCATGCCTCATCGCCAATACATGCATTGTACACCCTCATGATCCTCTTCAACTTTCTCCTGTCATCCAATGAATTCCATTCCAGCTCTTTTATTGTATCTGTTATTGACTGAGTTCTGCGGTAATTTCCAGAAAACAAATATAGCAGCCCTTTCTTGCACCCTCTCCAACTCCTGTATTTGATACTTAAAATGTGGGTCCCATACTACACTAGCATATTAATGCAATGCTCTGATCAAAGTTTTGTAACCCAATTCCTTTACTTCTCTTGTACATCCCCTCATCACTCTCTCTACCGTGCAGAATTTGAAACCTTTTCCTACTACCTGCCCAGTTAAGCCTCTTATTAAATTTAATGCCAAGCTATTTTCATTTCTAGTCTTCAACAAGCAATTCTTAATCATAAACATCCTTTAGTGTTTTTATCTGTGTGTCTAATAAGCTGACTCTTCTTTGCATTTATTTTCATCCCTTGTTTACGAACCCAATTAGATATCCTGTCCAGATCCTCCTGCAGCTGTTTACAGTCCTCTACCACTTTGCATTAATATACTATTACTCATTATTTAACCATATTTAATTCTTTAAATACTTTATTTTTGAATTAAACACAATAATAATGTTGAATCCTTAGGTCTAAAATTCTTTGAATTTTATAAATCCTTATTGTTACTTGCTATTTTTTCATTTAAACTTTATTTTTGAATTCTTTTAGTTTTCAAAGCTTTATGTGTTACCTATTTTAGATGCAAATAGCTAAATAAACATAATTTCTTTATATCTTTAATTTCTCATTGTCAACTATCCCTATGACAATACCAACGCAGCTATTATTCACTATCTTTCTGATTGCATTACAAGTGAAAGTATTTCAACTGGCTATTCATTAAAACCTAATAATCTTATGGGCTTACTGGAATCATTAGACTTGGGTATGTATTGGTAGAAGAACCAAAAACAATACATGGGAGAGTAAAGATGACCATGACCACAAGCTGGCTATTGATTTCAAATATATGGTAGTCAGAAAATTTTCTTTTTAAATAAAGGACACTGGAACTGTAACGAACTAACAAGGTAAATAGTGAACAGTTTACTAGAAACACTTAAATAATTTAAATTTAAAATCTTAATAGGTAATGGACATGGGCAATGAAAAAAATAAATAATGGGAAAATGATTGTTTGGGGTAGTTGCCACTGGAACATATGCACCATCAAAATTAAATTAAAACTCCCATTTAATAACTAAGGTCAAATGTGAAGGATCTGTAGAAATTCTGACTATGATCAGGATTTGAGCATAGGGTTTCTTGATATCCATTCAGACTTCTATGCCACTGTACCATCAAACAATTCCAGGGAGTGGTCAGAAAGCGTTATATCCAAATAATAGGATGCCCAGCTAATGAATTATATTTTCACAGTAATGTTTTGAATCTGTAAGCTTATACCCATTATGAGCAGTTGTACCTCTAACTAAACTGAATTTAACTGTGAGGCAGCACATGCTCCAGTGGAAATTTCCCTATCCATGTAATCAGCCTTTTCTTATTATTTTTTATTATCTTTCTTACTCTGAATGTTAAATATCGCCACCCATCTATTCCTTCAGCATTTATGGTAAGTTATTCAACACTTTGCATGGTAATTTATTCCAATCCCTGACAATCTTATACACAAAAGAAAACCCTTATGCATGAAATCGAGTTGCAGATCCTTCTAACTAACAATAATCTTATGCTTGCCTTTAAATCTATTTGTAGAATTTTTCATCATTATTTCTACAAAATCAAATTAATATTAACACATTATTTGAGATCAGTAGTATCATAACCAACTGTTAAGTCAGCATGTAAATGGAAAGATATCAAAACTACCAAGTGATCTAATCAAAATTTTGAATAACAAATTTAAAATTGTGCCTAGCATTCCATTTTTGCATATTATTGACTTTTATGTAAGTGAATTCAGGAATTCTAACATTATTCAAGTAGAATCTTATGGAATCTATTTGTAAAAGGTTGAGAATATCTTTTCAATATTATAATGTAACTTCCTTGAATGTGACCATTTTTTCCGAAGGTATTTCAAGGAAACTTTTTGTGTAATTCAGTCCTTTAGATCAGGACACCACTGTTTCTTTAATACAAATAATTTTTAAGTAAGCATTGGAAAATACTGACAAAGGTAATTCACCTGGTAACACTAAATATACAAATCAAGTTGCTGATAAAAATGCATGCTGAACATGAAGACTTTGACTAGATTTTTTTTTTTTTTTTTACTTTAGATAGCACCAGCAGAGTTGGAGGATATTCTGCGCAGCCATCCCAAGATCGAAGAAGCAGCAGTGGTGGGAGTGCCACACGAAAGACACGGCGAGGTACCGAAGGCGTATGTCATGCTCAAAGAGAATTCCAAGAGCATCAGTGAACAACAAGTGGCCAAGTTTGTAGAAACAAAGGTGAGGCCAAACACAGTACAGAAGACAGTCAGTTGGCTGTAAAACATAACTTGCGTTCTGTATTTACATCTGTAGACACAACGTAAGGTAACGGATAAGCTTCTGAATATAAACTGATAATCGTTGCATTGATAAATTACTATCCTTTTTGCAGCTGGTATATTTGTCTTCATCAATGAGACTAGTTGATGCAATGGTTCTTTCTTATCATCACATTTAGTCTTATGATTCATGCAATGTACGAGGCATATTTTTTAAGTAAGTACCGTTTTGTCACACCGTGGTTGCAGCGCTACAGTCGGCGTTCCGCGCATGCGCACTGGGTCCCTGCATCTCTTGCCTACGCACTGACGCCATTACAGTCTAATTCTTCCTTGTTTATGTTGTTCACTGAGTGTTTAAGATGCCTCCGATAATCGTGAGTCCCGCCAACTGTGAAGTACGGGCTGTTATAAGATTTCTTTGTGCTAAAGGCCTAAAACCGATCGATATTCATAGTGAGATCTGTACAGTTTATGGACAAAACATTATGAGTGATGGAATGATGAGAAAGTGGGTGAGAGCATTTAAAGATGGCCGCACAAATGTGCATGATGAACAACGGAGTGGGCGTCCTTCGGCTGTTAATGAAAGTTTGGTGCAGAGAGTGGACAATAAGGTGAGAGAAAACAGACGCTTTACGATTTCCTCCTTGTGTGATGACTTTCCTAATGTTTCTGGTAGTGTTTTGTGACCGAACACTTGAAGTACCGAAAATTGTGCTCACGTTGGGTACCGAAAATGTTAACAGATGTGCACAAAACCAAACGTTTAGGCAGTGCATTGACTTTCCTTGAGCGGTACCGCAACTATGGTGATGATTTCTTAAGCCAAATTGTTACGGGCGATGAGACATGGGTGGCCTACGTCACACCTGAATCAAAGCAACAGTCCATGGAATGGTGGCATTCAGATTCACCCAAAAAAGTGAAGTTCAAGCAGACAATTTCTGCCCAGAAAATCATGTGCACAGTTTTTTGGGACAGAAAAGGAGTATTGCTTGTGGAATTTCTGCCTCGTAATGAGACAACAATGCAGCAGCTTATTGTGAGACATTGAACAATCTGTGCCGTTCAATCTAGAACAAAAGACATGGCAAGTTGAGCAAGGGCATCGATTTCCTGCATGACATTGCCCGTCCATATGTGGCTAATCAGACCAAAGATCTCATCACATCTTTTCGATGGGAAACTCTAGATCATCCTCCGTACAGCCCTGATCTGGTGCCCAGTGACTACCACCTGTTCCTGCACTTGAAGAAACACTTGGGCAGTCAGCGTCTTGAAGACGATAACGAAGTCAAAACAGTTGTGATGTAGTGGTTAACAAGTTAGGTGGCAGACTTCTATGAGTAGGGTTTTCAAAAACTGGCACTACATTGTGACAAGTGCCTCAATAATGAAGGGAATTATGTAGAAAAGTAGAGAAGGTACAGGCTTTCATGTAAAAATAAAATTATTGAGATATATGTGCACGTCTTTTTTTAAATTTCAGAACGGTACTTACTTAAAAAACATGCCTCGTATATACAGATTTTTTTTATTTCAGTGTATTAGATATGGTGCTGCATTCAATAGCTTTTTCAGTATTTTTTACAATTGATGTTTAGTTAATTTCCCATAGTAGTTGCTTTCTAGGCATTTATTTTGGTTGTATATCTTTTTTTTTCTACAATTTGAATACGTGACTTGTTTGATAGTTTGTTTTAATGGCTGTTTTTTTTTTCAGTTTTAACTGTTAAGGTCAGCTCTAGGGGGATGAGGCTGTGTGTGGCAGAAAATTTTCATTCCACCTGCTGTAGATGTGTCGACCACCAATTTGATCCCTCCCATCTGATTGAATTTTCTGTACAGTTTTGATACACTTTGTGGGGGACAGGCGAAATTTTTTTTGTATTCACTCTGCCACTCCTGAGAGGAAAATATAAATTGTGGGTAAAATCATGTGAGCGATAGTACTGATAATTGAACTCTCAGCAAGGATATTCAGATATGAACAATTTATTTATATCAGCTCTGTACAATAATGACACTCCTAACTCCCCTTACTCTTGCATAGGATACAACTCCCATTGCTTTATTCTATTAGATGCCTTCCACGTTACTTGTACTTCAATTGCTTTCTCCTACCTGTTATAATGGCTGTCGTAGCCTCAGGCTGCTTCTCCTGCAGACTGTGGGTCGCCCTGCTACCACACTCCATAGCACCATAGCTGCCCAAAAGATGTTCCTTCTGCCACCGCCCAGAATCAACCTGTCTCTCCTCGTGTACCTCAGTTTTGTCAGGTTCTTGCCTCCATGCCCCAAATAGTAGGCAGTAACTCTAGCCAATATTGTTAATTCCTTCCCTACCATTTTCCTCCCAGTGTCATCCTGTCACAGCTCAATTCTGCTGACTGTCTGACCTGCTTTGCTGTCTGTATAGCCACATTCTATTTAATTTATTTTTAATTTAATTGTAATGGAGCACAGGCTCCGGTGGCACACACCCATGATCCCCCTATCCTGCACGCACCTACATTTGCCCACTACAAATTTTATCTTTAAATTCTTTCAAAGTTTTCGGTAAATTATTCATCATTTCTCATTTCTATTGCTTCTAACTGTTTTGACTGTTGTTACTGCCCTGAATCCAGTGGTTGTTATATGCAATCAACTCTTGCCCCACTTTAGTAACTATAGCTTAAAATTCCTTGGCCAGCCACTACACCTTGGTACTGTTTCTTTATGACAATTGTTACAATTTACTCTTGTAGGTGATAGGTGGTGAGTTGCAAGAAAAATTGATTCTGGTTTCTTGCAGCAGGAGCTCCACTGGCCAAACTGTAAGCTGCTTCCCTACTTTCTTTCTTGGACGCTTACATTTACTTGCTGCGGGTGACATGGCTAGTCATCCAAGAACATTATATTGAAATGAAAGTTGGTTTCAGGATATTGTCTACATCTACATCTATACTCTGCAATTCACAAATATTGTGGACGGCAGAGGGTGCTAAGCATCAATTGTAATTATACACATTCCAATCCCAAATAGCACGCAGAAAGAAAGAAGACATAAAAGCATCAGTACAGCATTTTGTTTCTCTAATCTTATCCCTCCTGTCATTGGTACCCAAATAAGTTGGTGGAAGAAGGATTACATAGCACTCATAAATCAAATAAATTTACACATTCACCATTAAATTCAAACAGACAAAAATATGACCCGTCTGCCAAATGATCCCATCCCAATCTTTATACTGTAATTTCACAGTAACAGAAAAATACATGTAATTTAGCCAAAGTTTTCTGATTTTGTTCTCTAAATCAGCACACTATCTTTCCTTATGTCATAAATTTTTTGATCCACCCCCACTTGCAACCCTCTCAGTTGCCACTAGCACTTAGTTTGCAAACACACTCAGTGCTATTAATGTTCTTCTGCTGACAAAGGGTATACTCCAAATAATTACAGTGTTTTATGCATGTCTATTTCAATTTGTATGTCAACACTGTTCTACTGTCAATTGTGTTAAGTGATGACTTTTCTATCAGTCCCAATTTACAATTTCAACGGCTACTGAATATCACAGATGACATCAGTTATCACAAAATGACAGGCTATCAATATTAACATACTTTCCATTTATTTCAGGTGGCTGACTACAAGAAGCTGGCTGGTGGTGTCGAGTTTGTAAGTTCAATTCCCAAAAACCCCTCAGGTAAAATATTACGCCGTCTTCTGAAGCAACAGGCTTGCTTATGAATGATGTATCTGGCTTGAAATGGTGGAAAAAATATTCAGGAGAGATAAAGATGAGAACACCATAGAGTGGTCTGAAGAAAAAGCAAAAATGAGATAGTGTGCAAGATCAGTCGCAGTGGCAGACAAGACAGGGGGGGAAAAGGAACTATAAGTTTGACAACAGTATTAGTTTTTGCAGCATTAAGTTGGATATAATTCCACATTAACACTGTAAAACTAAAAAAATTATGTGAAATTTTAAGTCACTTTCAATTCAGTGAGATGTAACAAAATAAGTCCATTAAAATCATGATGATAATGAATGAAACATTTATTCAACTACCCCTGTAACCACCCACATGCAACCAGAGTTACAATACCTAAATGAATATAACACATAGAATATTTGTTTTGCTGATTCTAACTAGTCCAAAGGCTCAAAATTAATTACCGTAAAGCTGTGGTTAACATCATATTCCAACCAGATTTAATCACTTGACAACACCTCTCTCATGCAATGGTTATGACTGATAAGTTATTTGTGATTTTTGATAGCAAAACTTTCCTATATATGTAAATATTCCTTCATCCAAAGGAGGAACCATAAAGGAGAAGGTTTCTTGTTACTGATTTAATTTTTATGGTACCAAATTTTTGCATAATTCAGTGATTATTTAATGCATTCTACTGTTAGACTTACATAACATTTTAACGTTCACCAAGGATATCAGAATAACCATATTCTACATTTATTTGAAAACTAGCTGACGCTCACGATTTCGTTCATGATTGTAAAGAATTTTGATTGACAGCTACCAACATGTAACCACCATGGTTCACAATGGGAGACTCGAAGCTAATATCACACACAAACATCAGAGAGGTCTATACAGGGTATTTATGACTACAAAGTGAAATGTAGGGACAGATATGTCTTCGGTCGAAATATGAAGTTGCCCTCTATTGACCAATTTCAACCACCATATCTCCCACACCCCCATAGCTACCAACATGACACCATCACGGTGCACTGTGGACGTCTTGAGATTAATACCACACACAATCAACAGTGGACTGCGCTTGGTAGTTTTGGCTGTGGAGTGAAATATAGGAACACACGTCTGTATTTTCCCAGGTCCACCATTTTCAACCTCCATATCTACCACACTCACACAGCTACTGACACGCAATCACCACAGTGCACGATGGAAGACTCCAGGCTACTACCACACAGAAATGCCCGTGGTCTGTGCTTGGTAGTTCTGGCTGCAATGTGAAATTTAGGGACACATATGTCTTTAGTGGAAATAGGAAAATACCCTATGTCAACCTCTATCAACCAGTATATCTCCCCGATAGCTACCGATATCTAACCACCATCATGAACAATGGGAGACTTAAGGTCACTACCACACACTATCACCAGTGGCTTGCGCTATGTAGCTGAGGCAGCATAGTGACATATACAGACACACATGTCTCTGGTCGAAATGCAAAAATATTCTTGATCGACCACTTTCAACCACCATATCTCCCACACTCCCACAGCTATTGACATTTGGCCAACGTTGTGCACAATTGGTGACTCCTAGTTACTAGCAAACACAAACACCATTCATATGCGCTAGATAGTTTTGGCTGAAAAGTGATACAGAGGAACACATATGTCTTTGGTTGAAATTTGAAAGTGCCCCAGGTTGACCAATTTCAACCAACATATCTCCCACACCCCAATAGCTACCGACATCTAACCACTATAATGCACGATGGGAAACTCAAGGCCACTATGACACACAATCACCAGTTGCTTAAACTATGTAGCTGAGACAGCAAAGTGACATATACAGACACACATGTCTTTGGTTGAAATACGTAAATATTCTTGATCAACCACTTTCAACCACAATATCTCCCACAGCCCCACTGCTATCGAAATTCAGCCAACATTGTGCACGATCAGTGACTCTACACTACTACAACTGTGGAGGACAGTCCCTGACCCTTGATACTTGTTTTTGAACTACCCCCGTTGCTCACCATGCCAGTACTCACAACACCCGTGACCTAATACTGCTTCACAGTAAGAGCCATTAGAGTACTTCCAGACACTACCTCCCAATCTGAACTCTGCAGGTGGGAATTGGCATATCAACACATCCTTCAAACTAGACATCCCCCTGGCCTTAATTTCCGTTAAAATCTTCCATCCTCACCCTATACACCCACCACTGGCTAGTACAATAGTTTAATAGTTTCATTTCATTTTTTAAATTTAAACTTATATTTTTTCTTTATTTATATTTTTAATAACTACTATTTTTTTGATCATTTTAATATTTCGTATACTCGCGGTTATATTATCGTTGCTGCCCCCACCACCTCCGACAGTCTGTTGCATTCTATGAGTGGCTGTGTCCAACGCAAGTCTTGCACAAGACCAGCCACCTCTCTGTTAACTTGAAAAAGGGGATTTTCACCCAAAATATTGTTTTTTCTTTGTTTGTGTATTGTGCTGTGTTGCTGCTGCCCTCCTCCTTTCAACTTTGGTGAGTGTTTGGTGTGTTTTCCCTTTCTTTTCCATGTAAATTCTTATTACTTTGTATTTCCCTGATTCATTTGGTGGGTCTCACTAAATACATACCTGATCCTCTCACCATGTCTGTTCTTAAACATGAATAAGATTTCAGACCAAAATATTATATAGCATGTTATTCTGTTGCTGCCTTCATAAGAGAAAACTTGCTAAACAGTTGTTTTCTAATCGCATTTTGTGCGTGTGATCACACTGGCCCTCGAGGTACAGTGCCAATTATCAATCCATATCGTTGGCTTAAAACATCCCTAGAAATTACTTTTTTGAAATAAGTAAATATGAAACTATTATATTTAAGACTGAAATAATAAATAAATTTATCTTATGGAAGTGTAATCGTAGGCTTCCGCGGCCAGAGTCAGATGACGCGGCGCCACCCGGACAGCCAAGAATCAACTTATCTTATGGAAGCTATATCTACAATTGATTTTTTTTTAGGATTGATACTATAGAAGCAGAAGTAAGATATTTACTATTATTTATTTATTATTTGATTATTGTTATTTTTATGCTTTAATATTAGTAAAAATAACAAACTGTTATATTTCAGACAAAACAAAAATCTAAATACCGGTATGTCTTAGCAACAATCTACAACAATCCATCTATAAAATAATATAAATTCTTTTGACGTTTTTGTAAATTATTCATCATTTCCCTTGGTAACTTATTCCAATCCCTGATATCCTTACCTAAAAAAAGAGAATCTTCCTACACCCTTGTGCCTGAAATCTTGTGCCAGCTTGTGGTCATGGTCATCTTTTCCCTTCCATGCACTACTTTTCATACCTATTGCAATATCTTTCCATGCCTCATCACCAGTATATGCCCTGTACACTCCCATGACCCTCCTCATCCTCCTCCTGTCTTCGAATGAATCCCATTTCAGCTCTTTTATCATATCTGTCACAGATTGCATTCTGCAATAATTTCCAGAAACAAATCTAGCAGCCCTTTTTTGCACCCTCTCCAACTCCTGTATTTGATCACTACCATTTTTTACCAATTGTAACCCAATTCCTTTACTTCTCTCCTGCATCCCCTCATCACCCTCTCCAACAAATGCAGAATTTTGAAACCTTTTCCTACCACCTGTCCAATTGTCCTGCCCAGTTAAGCTTGTTGTCAAATGTAATGCCAAGATATTTACATTTCAGGTACTCAACAAACAATTCTTTCCCTACCTTATAATCATAATCAACCTTTTGTTTTTATTTGTGTATCTAATAACATGACTCTTCTTTGCATTTATCTTCATCCCATGTTTATCAACCCAACTAGATATCCTGTCCAGATCACCCTGCAGCTGTTTACAGTCCTCTACCGTTTTGATCCTTTTGTATACCATTATATCATATGCAAACAATTTAATTTCTGATAGTAAACAATCAGTCCAATTATTCATTAGAATAATGTATAGCAATGGTCCCAATACACTACCCTATGGCACACCCATTTTTAATTCCATTTATCACAGAATTTGTCACAGCACATTGTTCAAATATTTTTATTTAATACCATAATATGCTCAGTACTGCTTTACAACTCATCTGAGAGCAGGAATAGTAAGTTAAGTAACAAAATAATTTTCTTAATACCAGCACTTTAGTCTTGAATGATCTCATGAGACAAAAAAATTGTGACACGTCCCACTTACAGCTAGTGAATAAACCAAATAGTAGCTTACGCATCTCTACCAATAATTATTTGTATTTAAATTATATATCAGTGAATGTGGTAATCTGTAGGGAATTACTTATGGCTACTTCATTTCTTCTGATTTCACTGACCTCTCAATAAATACCCATTAAGTTATCAACATGGACTTTAGGAATACCGGAAAGAAAGAAACTTGAAGCATTTGAAATGTGGTGTTACAGAAGAATGCTGAAAATTAAGTGGACAGACAACGTAAGAAATGAATGAGTTTTGGAAATGATGGGTGAGAAAAGAAGTTTATGGAAGAAGCTTACAGGTCATATTTTGAGACATGCTGGATTGGTTAATTTGTTAGTGGAGGGAACAGTCGAAGGTAAGAACTGTAGAGGTAGACAGAGATTAGAATATACGAAGCAGATAATTGAGGACGTGGGTTGTAATGGGTATGTAGAAATGAAGAGGTTAGCACAGGATAGGAAGGGATGGAGGATTGCATCAAACCAGTCGAAAGACTGACAAAAGCAAAAAAAAAAAAGTTATCAAGAGTAAAGCAGTATTCTGTGCCAATACTGAAGACTAAAAAATGGGATAAAAGGTTAAGGTCACAATTAGTCCCTTCTATACTACACTCCTTGGATGCAAAGATAGAGCAACTAATTCTCACTCACGACTTTCAGCACTCCAAATGAGTTTACATGTTCAGCACCATTTTCTTGCTGTATTTTAACTCCCTAAGAAATTCACTTCTCACTACTCACTTAACAATAGACTGAGTGGGTCACCAGAGATATTATGGATGTCCAGATCTATAGAAAAATCTGTCACTTTATTGTGATTTGAACCCTGGCTGTAGCTCTAATGACTGAGCTTTGCACTTGTCACTGAACTGAAAAGCAGGTGAAAAAAATTAATCAAATATTAGATGTTAATATCAACAAAGGGAAAGACAGGAAAAGTAAAGCCATGATTCACTGCAGATGAAGGCAGGAGAGCCGTGACAAACAAATAAATATCTGCATTCTTTAAAAATTATTATATTCATCTGACCCTGATCAGACAATATTAATAAGTATCACTGGATAAAAATGGTTTTAAAAAGTGGTATAGTAGTTTATTTTTTTAGTTGTAAATAGAGGAAGTGAAAAGTTTTGTGTGTGTGTGTGTGTTGTGCATTATGTGCAAAACATTGTATAGTGAGTTTGTGTTTATTTGTTTATGTGGCCCTCCTGTCTTCATATGTGATGAGTAATGGGTTTATTTGACCTATCCTTCGATATACGTGTGCAGTGAAGTTGCCATCATGCCATAAGCTCTGAAACATGACAACCATAAATTTTCACATCAATAGTTAAATCTCTCTTCCCTTTGTAATTTAATTTAATTAATTGCAATGGAGCACAGGCTCCGGTGGCAATTTCCCTACACCCCCATCTTCCCCCTATCTTGCACCCACTTACATTTGCCCTCTACAAATTTTATCTTTAAATTCTTTCAACATTTTCGGGAAATTATTCATCATTTATCTTGGTAACTCATTCCAATCCCTGACACCCTTACCTAAAAAGAGAATCTTCCCACACCCTTGTGCCTGAAATCGAGTGCCAGATTGTGGTCATGGTCATCTTTTCCCTTCCATGCACTACTTTTCATACCTACTCCAATATCTTTCCATGCCTCATCGCCAGTATACGCCCTGTACACTCCCATGACCCTCCTCATCCTCCTCCTGTCTTGCAATGAATCCCATTCCAGCTCCTTTATCATATCCGTCACTGATTGCACTCTGCGATAATTTCCAGAAACAAATCTAGCAGCCCTTTTTTGCACCCTCTCCAACTCCTGTATTTGATAAGTAAAATGAGGGTCCCATAGTACACTACCATATTCGAGCAATGGTCTTGTTGTTTGAAGTGTTATTATTGTTAATTATTATTAATAATAATAACAAAATTTATAAAGGATTTCCATGTGTAAGATGAATATGGTATCAGCCTTAACTGCTTTAGCTTTGATTTACTATTAATTAGTATTGTTATTAATTTACAATCCCATTTGCAATCTGACTACTAGAGATGTTATGCTGCCTGGTATTCTTGATGCACACTATTACCTCTTTATCAAAAAATAAACTTGTTATCTGTTCACTCAACACGTGAGGCATTTAAAATCTCAATGTTTGATAACACTTCTGTAGTTTCTCACACAAAACTTATGTACAAAATATCCTGCAGTGAATAAATGTTTTTAAAATATATTATGGATTTTCTTTTATGAAATTACAGGGATTAAAACTACTACCCACACGCTTGATTGCAAAATATTCCAATAATTGTATTTCAGTAAATTTGCAAATATTTTCTTCCCATAGATCTGTGATAAATTGTGTATTTTTTTCTTTATATAATCGATGCAAAGCATATGGAAAATGTTTTCCACCTTTCCCATATTCATTGCTTCTGTTACTTTCAAGCAGTATATGAACCATACTGAAGCTCCTACTATTCACCAATCATAAATAGTACATTTAAAGTTGATAAGGAAGGTTACTGAAAAATAAAATCTTCACTTGTGACAAATAAAAGCAGGAGAGACGTGACAAACACACCAACAGTAACAAACTTAAAAACATTTCAGTGCAATCCTTAATAATGTTAGAGGTGAGAAGTGTTGTAAGAGGAGAAAATGTGTACACATCTAGACCTACCACATGACTGAAGCCAGAGATGAAGCGGATGGGAACGGTAGGGGAGACAATGTTGACTATGGAAAATTACAGTATAATCACTGTAACAGCCGTTCTAAGAAAAATAAAGTAAAATAAAGTGAATTTAAAAAAATATTTATATGAAAAGGACAGATAAAATACACCCAACACTCACCAGAGTTGAAGGGAGGAGGGCAGCAGCAACACAAAACAATACACAAACACAGAAAATACAATATTTCAGTTAAACCCTTTGTCAAGTTAGAAGAAGTAAGTGGTTGAGCTCACGCAACCCTTGCTTTCAAAGCAGCCACTCATAGAATATTTATGATTGTCTAAAATGTAAATAAAATAATAAATACAGATGAATAAATAAATCCTGTTGCTCTGTGGTTAAGGTGTCTTGATGCAAGAACAAAAGGTCCTTAGTTCAAATACTGGTCTCGGCTGGGATTTTCATAGGCCCTAACAGTAGCGGATCCAGGATTTTGTTTTGGGGGGGGCTAGGATTTGGTATGGGGGGGGGAGAGGAGGGGTTTTCCGACAGAAATGTAGAGCAAAAAAAAAAAAAGTTTGACATGGGTTGAGGCCAGGTGGATGTATAGGCTCAAGGATATGTTGGTAGACAAGTTTTCCATCTACTCTGACAGTCCACATTGGCAGACAAAATTGTGAAACCGTCTACAGGCGATTGAAAACTTTTGTATATGGACTGTTAGGAACAAGTTTTAAAGCAGTTAGTAGAGTTTGCAATGCATCCACGCATGTTAAAAAAAAAAAATATATATATTAAAAAAAAATAATAAAAAAAATAAACGGTGTTTGGTGGATATATTTTATCGAAGGGTCCTGGGTGATAATAACTTGGCTAAAATGAGGTTGGAAGATGCCAAGGGCTCTCAAAATTTAACGAGCTTGATCCTAAATGACTTCGATTTACTTCAGATGGTTGGTGGAAAAACGTTAAGCAACTCATGAATTTGCGGAACGATCCAGTTTCTCTAAGGTAGGTGGTACCGGGCGAATGATGACGCATTCACCAGCCTATGTTGTCGATCACGATAGCGAAACAGATGAATCAAAAATCTTTCAAAACTATGTTTCTTCAGTCTTTCAAAAGGTTTTGCACAATCCTCCATCTCTTCCTATCTTGCGTTAATTTCTTCATGACAATATATCCCTCACAACTAGGGTTACCAACAGTGGCGTAGCTAACGGAGAGCTAGTGCCGGGGTGCCGTGCACAGGGGCCCCCCAAGCTTAGGGGGTCCCCAAAGCTCAGGGAGCCCCTGCCAGCAAACCTCACAAAACTTAGTAGAAAAGCCGCTCATCTGTCTGGTTCTAATGCGATTTTTCCGTGTCTGGTTCACTGCATGCGACCGGGCCTAAACTGTCCAGTTTACTAAGAAATTTAAAAAATTACGGGTAAATTGTTTTTTTTTTCTGTAAACAGCCCTTGCCCTGGTTTATGATATGACTAGGAAGTAAGCAAGGCTGGCGTGTCTTGCTCCTACCCGCTGATCATAGTTCAACTGTTTTGCTCTATGCTCAAAAGTTGATGACAGTGGCATATCTGATTATCATGAATCGATTGATTCATTGTTACATCTACCTTCCTTACGTTGATTATGGATCGTCGTGCTTGTTTTGTTCGCGGAGAATTAAGTGTAAATAGGTTATTAATTTGTACGTTGCAAATATGTAATGAGCGAGTTACCAAAGAAAATACAGAGACAAGTTGTTGTCAAATAACATGTTTAAAACTTAGCTGCATAAAGAAAACGATGGCACTGCACATTTAGTTCGTGATTGTAATAACAACAATAATTTATTTAAAAACCAAACTGTTCTGTAAATTTTCCTATTTTATAACATACACTCCCCTCCCCCACCCCTCATCCTGCCACAAGATTTGTTTTGTCATGTAAATCTGTAAAGTTGGCAAGCCTACTTATAACCTACAACCTTCGACTGTTCCCTCCTCTAACAAATAAACCAAATCTCGCATATCTTAAAATGTGACCAACCATCCTGTCTTTTGTTTTTGTAAGACTTCCACAAACTTCTTTCTTCACCCATCATTTCCAAAACAAGTCCACAAAATTAATTTTCATCATCCTTCTATAGTTTCACATTATAAAATCTTCTATTTTCCTTCTTTCTGCTATTCATAAAGTGCTGCACTCCATACACACAATTTTAGAAAGTTCTGTATCAATATTTGAAATCAAAGATTTCTCTTTTTAAATAAGTTTCTTTTCGATAATGCTATTCTGTTCTTACCACCATTTCTGATATCGAATGTAATTTTAACTCTGTTTTTATTGTCAGTCGAAGTCACGTCTCACAGACACGACGTAATATGTAAATATTCTATTAAATTTTTCTCCAGTGATCACATTTTAAAAATAATTTAAAAAGGAAGAGCGACTATACTTCGTGGGAATCGTGGTGAATATAGACTGTAGTTTTTGTCCAAACAATACGTCCGGCACTACAAAATGTTGCGCAACAAGTCACAAGTCTTCCATTCGAGACGAGAAACCTACAGATACGACATTATTGTCTATGGTCTGTCGCAGAACGTCCAGATTGTCTACCGACAATCGCAAAACTTTGTTCACAGGCACAAGATGCACGATTTTGTCTAGTAGTGTGGATTAGAGCATTAGACATAACCATTCGTAGACGTAGTTATGTTTAGTGAAACACTTTTAAAAGTCGTGGGACTCTCGAGGGAAAGGAGTGCAGTTCAAAATATAATACTCCGAAGCAGCCATTTATGTGGCCAAAGATACGATAGGTCACGGGCTACATATTACAGCTATTATCAGCCACCTGTTAGAACCTGGACGAGATTAAAATCTAGTTACCCCAACAGATCAGATAATGACCACAAGACCTTGACTAATCATTAGTTAACATAACTGTCAGTGGACGAACCCTAGTACAGAAGTCAAAAACATATTATCAGCTTATCAGTGGTTAGAATGACAACGGCAGTAATTAAGCACTTCTCTCACAGCACGGCATTACGTTGCTTTACCAACCACTTAAAGCGCCGCCATATTGGACCTGGTAGGTGCAACCATGGAGGAAGGAATAATATGGAGACGACGCAAGAGACCTTTACCACGCATGGGAGTGAAGCAGGCCGGCGGAGGAGTGGGGGGGCATGGCCGGAGTGGTGGGGGCTTGACCGCTTCCCAACAAACACGGGGAATATGTACAAACACCTCAAGGGGACTCTAGGATAAACGTGACGCCGCAATCTGGTGATGGATTATTATGTAACTCGATGAGACAAATAAAACATGAAGAATAAAATTTTTTGATATCCTGCTTAATTTTCGAGATATTCTGTCTCAAATGTGAAATGGTTTTGGTTGAAATTCAGAAGAAAAAATTATTCAAAGTCAAATTTTATCATGAATTTTTATTTAAAACGACGAGACAAATAAAACATAAAGAGTAAAATTTTTCGATATTTCACCTAGTTCTCGAGATATACTGTCTCAAAAGTGAGGTGTCTTGAGTTGAAATGCAGAAAAAAAATTTCGCAAAAGTCAAATTTAATGATGGATTCTTATGTAACACGACGAAAAAACTCGATAATAAGGAATAAATGTTTTCGATATCTTGCTTAGTTTGGGGGATATACAACATCCAAATTGAGGGGTTTAGGTTTGGATGCAGGCTGGACCAAAAATTAATTCTGTCAAAGCCACAATGATTACATGGTTGACATGCAGAATGGATATTTCAGTTTTATTACTACCACTTGTGGTTAGTCTGAAATGTGTCCTAGACCAGAAAAAAAGTAAGAGGACCCACTCTAGGGATGAGCAACCCAGACGTTTTGTAGGCTGGTACCAGAAATAAAATGTTTATTCAGTCACCTTAATGAACATTCTCTTGATCAAGATGTGTTGTCTAATTTCACAGCCCTACTTATTAGGACAATTGTAAAAAAATTATCTCTCAGTTAGATTTAGATACGGGGGGGGGGGGGGAATGTTGTAAAAAAAAAAAAAAAAGACTAAATTAGAAACACATTCCCCAAATTGATTTTCTTCAAAGGCCAATAACTTCTTTATTTATGAAGCCCATTTTTATTTCTGCATGAACCTGTTTCGACATAAATAGATGAGAAAGATTTCAAAATCGGTAAAAATAGGTATAGACGTATTTACAAACAGAAACAAGTCTTATATGAAGCTTTAAAAATAACCTAAGTCAATGGCCTGAAATAGCTATTTAAAAAATTAATAAAACTCACAGCTTCTCACATAACAGTTAATTTCATCATCCATTGTCAGTATAATCAGCAACGTGACGAAAGAAATCGTAATAGTAAATTCACTGAATCGCGAAGTAAAACACGCCCCTTTAAATCTCATTTTAAACACTCGTTAAAAAATAATGCAAGTCTATTATGTGCAAAACAGCAAGTTTGCTGATTTTCTACACTACACCAAGAAAAATTTGAGAACAAAGTCATCCTATTGAGAGCTATGACTAAATATTTATAAACGTTCTGCAAAGTTTGCGGTGTCTACCGCTCACTTCAACAACGATAATTACAATTCAACTTACTTGTGAAATGATATTCCAGGTTCTTTCCTGTCTGGCCTATTTGTGCAACCGTACGAAACACAAGCTGGCATTTTTAAACACTTATACACAATACTAAATGAAATAATCACTGCATCTACCACAATGTGAACACCTTAATTGTTGGGAAGCGCCATATGGTCGCTGCCGGTGCTGCCACCATGCGGGAGAGTTTAGTGCTTGATTCACCGATTTAACGTCACTTCTCCTCCATCTAATTCCTTCCTCCATGGGTGCAACGGGACCGGATGCGGGCTTGGCGTCCGGCCGCCCCCATTACGATTTTAGTTACAATTCCGTAAACTATTACATTTATGCTGGGTTGGTCACAAATTTCTACGTAAACACTTGTACATAGCCCTCAAATTATTTAAAAAAAAGTAAAACAAAAATCATGAATTGGTTACATCGATGTCTAGAGCTCCATTGTAATTATTATTATAATTTTTTAAATGGCCCTTTGTAATAGAACGATCTATCATTATTACTAATAAAAGGCTAGGGTTGGTCATTAGGGTGTCCCGAAAATATTTTTTTACGTTTTCCGTTACGCAAGACCTCTTAAAATTTGCGTAATTGGTCGTAGATTACCAAAATGATTTTGAAAATAAAATAAAACTATGTCTTTAGGGTTCTACCAATCTTCAAAATTTTGAAAAATTGATGTTTTTATGGTGGTATTTCGCTATCTTTAATTTCTGCTCCTGGACTAAATATATAAAAATATTTACTTTTTTGTTCTATTTAGGTGTAATACAAACACGACGTTTCGATTTGCATGCAATGACACGTTACCGGTGACTTTGAATTTGTTAGGTTTCAACCTTCAAATACCGTCAAGTTTCAATTTGTATCGAGGACATTGTTGGCTTGACTCGCGAGTGTTTTCTTCATAGCCAAAGTAATTTAATGCTTTATAGCATTAAAAGTAATGCATTTTTATAGTTTTACGTATATTTGCGATCGTTAGAGTGTTACAAGTGGATTTTGTGATTTTTTAAGGAATGCGATTGAGGCGTAGTGAGACTACTTGTGCTATATTAGGACCATACAAACAACGTGACGATCGGCAGCTACCAATCATAAGGGACGTCATTAAATTTATTTTATTTGTCAAGAACGACCTGAAATTGAAGCATAATGAAAAAAGGATCCATTCAATTCAGGTATATATGCGATTGTTTTGGAAAAGATCACCATATTTGGACCAAAGCTTCGATTCCAATCTTAACTAAGGAACGAGTTATTCAATTACTGAAATCCTATTTCAAACAGTACTTAAATTTGAAAAGATAACCCAAAAGCAAACGAAATTATAGTTTTGAAAACAAACTGAAGTATTTTTTAGAGTCATCCGAGAAACTTTTCGACTTGGCTGCTGGTAAATGCACTTCATTTGAATCTTGTTCGTGTTTGAAACCTAAGAAAGTTCCCATCAATGAGAGAAGTTTTCTGTTGGATCAAAGAAATAACAGGAAAATGGTTGTAAGCAGTGTTGATAAGCAAGAAACGGCTAGATGAATGAAATAGCAGCAGAGACGAATTGAAGAGTCAATAAGGATAGCTAAAAAGTCATTTGAAATTTGAAAATGTTACTCAACTACGTGATTTAAGTATACGCTCTGATTTGGTTCTTAATCAAGCAAAAGATGTCTTTTAAAGACGGAGTCAAACATCTTTTTCAATTGATTATGTACTCTCGAGTTTTACCCGAAAATCTTAGATCTGTTGTGGATTCTGTGATCAAAAGAAATGTTTTTTTGCGCACCCAGAAAACCTACTTGTCAATATGTTGTTTGATGATAGAGACCACATTCGGGAGCTGGCATTGCGAAGAATAATATAAGCGAGAGAAGCTGAAAGTAGCATTAAACGCAGGGTATTTAAACCACCAAAAATTAACTTCTCTACTAAAGATTACGCCAAAATTATTGTGTGGCACGAGTGTCAGGTTACAGCACCACCAGTTCTTAGAAATATTTCAAATGAGGACCTTCAAATCATGGCAAAAGATAAGAGCTTGGAAACTGTTGAGTTTCCTTGTCACACACAATTGGTGGAAAGATGTGTGAAACTAGTGACAGAGGCCTCACAAAGTATAACTGACGCTACTTCAAGAGATGGTTTTATTAGAAACAGGTTGCAATCTCAAGCAGAAATGCCAAATTTTGGACATAAAAATAAGTTTAAATTCTAAGTTTTTGTCATTAATTATGAGCTCTATTTTATTTATTTTGTTTTCTTGTGTTTTGTTTAATTAATTTCAATAATAAAATACCATTTAAACTTGATTTTTGTATTATTTTATGCATACGGTTTAAGTCTGTAAAAACATAAAATTTAAAAAACTTCAAAGAGTGGTAGAGCCCTCAAGATGACACGCATTTCTAGTTTTTTAACCTTTTTCGTAATCTGTGTTAAATTACGCAAATTTTGATACCTCTTGCGATAATGTAGCTTGAAATATTTTTTTTTGTCATACATCGACGGGACACCCTATTGGTCATTGTGTCAATAATGCTGTGACGTCACGCTCCCAGCCTTCGCTGCCGAACCAAGAACGACCAGAAATGTTCAGCAGAAAGGAAGTTATCATCCTTATTTAATGACTGTTCAGTTTAGTTAAGCAACGGCATAGAAATGAATTGACGAACACTGTATTTATTAGTAATTATTAGTTGCTTTTTCTTTATTTATATTCGTGTGCCGTAGATGTTTTCGGTATCTTCTCTGATCGCTGTTTTCATAAGCTAAGAAATGTGGAATCACGTTTATATCCCAATGCAGTTAGTGTATTAATGCGCCGGTATTAATCGAAACTTTCATTTTCGATCAGAAATAGCATTCGTTGTTACAGATGAAAATGTTATTCACGTTTTTCTTTTAACAAAAATAATTTAAATTGAAGCTAGTACCATAATAATAATAATTCCGTGTGGCCGTAGTGACCTGGAGACGGTGTTTCTATTGGCTGCGCATTCCGCTCCTGTCGTAGCCGCCTTAACATAACCCGGCAGTCCTACCGGGTACAGGGGACCTACAGTTTAACGAGGAATCCGAAGCACGGAAGCTTTCTGGTGTACTTCACATTACACAGCAAGCTGTGCCAGAGGTGAAGGTCGGGTTAAGCGCCTTTGAAAATCCCTGCCGAAACAGGAATTCGAACAGGGAACCTTTCGATCTCGTCAGACGCGTTAACCACTAAACCACCAGGCCGCTCAGATAGTATTAAAAAATAAAATTGTAGAAAAGTTGTGTCTGTATATTAAATTTATTTCAAAATGGGTAACCGCTATGTTAACAACTAATGATTAAGATTAGTGATGCAACGTAAGTGTAATAACGGAAGTACAAACGGAAGTAGAAACGGAACAGATATCAAAAGGAAATCTTATCGGAAGTGGATACAGAAGCAAAATTGTAAACACTATGAAGAAAATGTAATATTTAAAAATATATATTTTTTATCCAATTAATATTCACAATAAAGTTGCTGAAATTTATATTTTATAAATAGTAGTTTTGCCGCTTTTACACTCTGCAAACTGTTCCGGTATTCTCCATATATTAGACCAGCTCCACTAAATAATTGTTCACTGGCTACGCTGCTAGGGGTAGCTGATAAATATTGGCGCACTACTGGCAAAGGATGATAGTATTTTTGTTCTCTTGATTTCCACCACATAAGGGGATTCTCATTGCGTATCTTTTTTGTACTCCCGAAGATGTGACTGTAACTCTAAAAGAAGTTTGTCACTATCGTCCGCTGTAATCGAGATTTGCTAGTCTTCGTTGATATTTAACATGGATTCCAATATTTGTAATGGTAACATAAGTTGGACTTTATTCTCCGGCTACTTTTTGGGGAAGGTCTGCTATCATCTGGAGTGGAATTTGTTGTATCTCTGGTTCTGCTATTTAGTAATTTAGACTCAACCTTATCTGTAGCGATACAAACGAAAAAAAAATGATATTTATATCGCGGATATAATTACGTTGCAATTACGTATTTGTAGCGTTTGGTCAGTTCTCCAAATCTTGCGCTTACATTCAGTTCATCGCGTAATATTCTCGTCAAATTGTTCTCAAATATCAGGTTTCGTCTCTTTTTGTGGTCATAAATACTTGAATCAAGGGTATGATTGATGAAATACTCGCTTGAGAACTATATCCATTCAATCTTGTGGAGAGATCATCGCGATTGGATTTGCGGTTAGGTACAAGACTCCTAAAAACAACAACAGAAAGACTTACGCGCATGCACTCACCTCACGGCGCATAATAAATTAAAAACAATATTTTTAAAACTCCGTTGCAACACGTGCCGTTCCGCTCCCGGCTATCTGGTTGCCTCGTTGTAAACTTCCGATTACATTTCCGTTAAAATGTTGTGGAAGCAGAAACAGAAACGAATGTGAAAAAGCGTGGGGAACTTCCGCACTTGCAGAAGCAGAGGTCTGTTGCATCCCTAATTAATATGCCAAAACTATAAAATTTTGTCTTACTGTATGTTTGCGTATCACGCACAAACTGATGAACAGATTTTAAGTAAACTAAACATAGCGATAGCATATGTCATCGATCAGGATACAGGACAGTTATCATCGTGAAATGTTACAAATTCATGATGATACGGAGTCCAAAACCTAAATTCAGAAGGGGGGAAAAAACTTGCTGTCATATCAAGCAGAAGCTAATGAATGGATTTCAACGAAACGTTACATACTAAAACCCTATGTCTACGATAATGATATAGAAAACTTTTTATCCTGATTAGAATATGCTTCCCCATGGTAAAGAGTTCAAAACCGTAAATTTTCAATTTTCGTCTATCTATTCGCGCTTCTCATAAAAACTGATGAACGAATTCCAACGAAATTTAGCAAGGTGATAGCATATGTAATTAGTAAACATATAGGATATTTTTTTATCCTGATTGGTAACATATTTCGTCCGTGATAGACGGGGAGGAAACCGTAAATGTTTTAATTTTTGTATATCCATTTAGTAGTATATCCATCTAACAACGTTTAATGAGCGGTCTGGAAATTAAGTTGGTTGAGGCACGTGAATATGGTACGAAATGTTTCCGGTCGCAATTCCCGACTCGGCTGCAATTTTTAAGGGCCTTGAAATTAATTTTCAATTCTGACAAAGTTTTGTTTTGCTAATGTAAAAATGCTCCTTGGTTACGTGCTGTGGCAAGCAGTCACAAATCTGTTTACTTTCTTGGCATTAATAATCGGTTCCTTCAGATACAGATCCCGCACAGCACAACAATACTCTAGATGGTGACGCAAAATGGCGTATCCAGAATCAGAGTTAGAGAGGGGCAAGATATGAGCTGGGGGGGGGGGGGGGCAACACATATTGGTTTCGATGAAGTGGGGTGGGGCTCTGAAACATGACGATTTCTTACAAAATGAAACTCAAACCTATTGCGGAAACTATTTTTTATTATTGATTAATATACTAATCCAACCACTTACTCTAAGGACCTAAGATCGTAACTCAGTTATAGTTTATGTAAACATTAATCGTCTCGGATTCTTATAAAATTTTTCAGTATCTTTGTTTCCCAATATCTCACAGTGTTCTTTCACGAAATTTTGATGCACATTCATCAGGCATAATCCAGTCAATCTTTCCTCTCACAAAGTGCTGCTGAGCCAGTTCTTCACTCGTCGAAGCGTACTGAAGGCAACTTAATTTTTCTTCTCCGGGGGAGGTAGGGGGGGGGGGGCAGCAGCCCTACGAACGGGTAGGAGGCCAGGCAAGCATACCGGTGTATAGGCCTACCTGAAGCCGAAGGGCGGCAAACCGTTCGCCGCAGGGGCTATCGGAGGGCTAGGTGGTGCCGTGTACCGGGGGCCCCAAGCCCAGGGGGCCCCAAGCTCAGGGGGCCCCCAAGCATAGACTTAGTAAAGCTAAAAAAAAATGTCATCCATCTGGCCTGAGCGCCCAAAATACTTTTTTGCGCCGCTACCCTTGTTAACTTAGCTACGTCACTGGCCGAACGCCATCGGGTACTTCAAAGGGAATTCGGGGTTGCGCCGCATGCTATGGGGCGCGGTATTTGCAGTCTTGCGTCTGCCTCCCTCCTTCACACTGCCACGGCGGCACTCAGTCATCGTTTAAGCACATAGTGCATTGAAATTAAATAAAACCACTATACTTTAGTTAAAAAGTTTTCCGTTATGTTTTTTTCTTTTGTTTCGACCATTTTTAATCATGAGTTGGGACAATGAAGAGGTACTCTCTTTTATTCAAGAGTATGAAAGGCGTTCCATATTGCAGAAGGACAATAAATTTTAACATAATACATTCAAAAAATAGGTTGCTTGGCGCGAAATAAGAGCACTTACTGGAGAAGAGGCTGATTTATATATATATATATATATATATAAAGTCTTCGAGCTCTCGCAGGAGAGATAAAAAAATCGAGTTCTTAGCGGTGTGAGAGTAGGCAAAAGTAAGTTAGTCCATAATATTCAGTATTTGAAACAATTTAGTTTTCTATAAATGAAAAGAAAGACAGCATATTAAAGCTTCATTTAGTTTTATTTTAATGTAGTCCAGAGTAATATTTAGAATAATTATTAATTAATCATTTAAGTGTAAATTTTTATGTATTTCCAAAGTTATTTTAAATAATTAAAGGAATTTATTTTCAGGTCGGAATCGTTTCTAAGTGATTCACTTGGGAAAGTCTAAAATTCTTAGACGATGCAGCTGATTTTCGAGAAATATCAACTGTAAGTGCAACTGAAGCACTAGGCACTATTAAATTGTTGCCGTGCTCCATATCCACGCTCTTACTTCACAGCACTGCCAACTCGTCAGAACAAACCAATGAACGTATACCTGCCTCGTTCGATGCCTCGGCGAACAGCGTTCGTGCAACCAAAGTGTACATACGTTCTGCCTCGCCTCGCCTCGCCTCAGTGCCGTTCGTGCCTTGCCTCGTACGGCTGTGTACCCGCCTTTACATATACGTCTCTTCAAAATGCGATCTAGAATTAGATTTGCCAACGATCAATGTTATGTTACTTTCATGTCTTGGAGTTCTGGATTCAGGCGCGTATTAATAACCAAAGAACTACAGCGCCTCGTCTTTGAGTGGTCTCCCCTCCTCATCGCACGCGGTGTCCAAAGGCCATGGAGGGAGAGGGAATGACTGGCAGTCGTCTTCACGCAGTCAGTGGAGTCGCAGCAACAGGTGGCTACAGGGAACCAGGAGCGGTACGTCCAATCCAACACACGAAAAACTGTTATCATGTGACAGCATAGCTCAACAACCAGTGTCTATTCCCTGTCAATATTTCCATTTTATTACCACACTTACATTTGGGAGCGTTCATAAACTAGGTACCACCATTTTGGCCTTCTCTGAACACCCCCTCCTCCCTTCGTAGCTTGACGTGGCTTTTGTCTCTACACCCCCTCCCCTCACCCCCCGCGTGGCACTTAGCTTCTTTCCCTTTTGATTCCAGAGACATTTTCTCTTTTCAGACTATCGTTAAAAACATATGTAGATAAATAAATGACGGAAATAAATATTCATATGCTCTTGTGTGTTCTGAATCTTATTTTAACTGTGACAAATAATATGAATGAAAAGCTACGTGACTTGCTCCGTAGTCTATGCACCCCACCCCTCCCCACGTAGTCAGCATAGCTTTTTACTCGACACCCCCCCCCCCTCCAAGTACCGAGTCACGTAGTTTATGGACGCTCCCAACGGCTAAAATTTTGTTTGAAAAAAATACCAACCGAATTTTGTTCAGGATCTTACGCTAGATTGATGACACTAAATTAATCACAGCTGAATGGATTTTGGTTATTTATTTAAATTAACAATGATATCGAATGAAGTAGATGGATGAATGTTAGTATTACCATATATATGTGCATACTTATAAACTTGCACACACATACGGGATTATTATAAATGATTGAAGCTATTTCACGCATATATTATTTGCAATATTGTCACAAAAGTTCACAGTCATATACAAAAACTCAAAAATTCTATGACCCGTTACAAGTGCTTTATACATTGAAGAGCCAGAGAAACTGGTACACCTGCCTTATATCATGTAGGACCCCGCAAGCACGCAGAAGTGCCGCAACACGACGAGGCATGGACTCGACTAATGTCTAAAGTAGTGCTACAGGGAACTGACACCATGCATCCTGCAGGGTTGTCCATAAATCCGTAACAGTACGAGGGGGTGGAGATCTCTCCTGAACGGCACGTTGCAAGGCATCCCGGCTATGCTGAATAATGTTCATGTCTGGGGAGTTTGGTGGCCAGCAAAACTTTTTAAACTCAGAACAATGTTCCTGGAGCCACTCTGTAGCAATTTTGGACCTGTGGGGAGTCGCATTGTCCAGCTGTAATTGCCGAAGTCAGTCGGAATGCACAATGGACATGAATGGATGCAGGTGATCAGCCAGGATGCTTACATATGTGCCACCTGTCAGAGTTGTATCTAGACGTATCAGGGATCCCAAGTCACTCCAACTGCACACGCCCCACACCATTACAGAGTCTGAAAAATGTTGTAAGAATACGTCATATAATATAACTACAGCAAATTTATGAAATCGCTTCAAACATTTATAATAACACTGTTCATACATACACCCGTGAGTGGTGTTTCTCCCTCCATGGGACCGTCGGAGAAGATGAAAATGGTGGTGATATTGTTGTATGTGTTATTGTAGTGTGTATGGTTGTGATAGTGTGTGTCTTGTGTAGAGTGTTATTTGTGTCGTGGTTAGTGTTGAAAAAAACGTTTTTTTTCTGACTTGAAAAAAACACATGAAAAAAACATGTTTTTTTGGGGGACACGTTATTATCATAACTACTAAATCTCAAATTTGTAAGGCATTTATAGTTTAATATGACTGTTTTAGAGTTTATACTAAGTACTTTTCTTAATTTTTAAATCTAAAATATTTTTCTGGTTCAGTTGAAAAGAAAATTATGAAAATATTGGCAATTTTACGAACGGGGACTTCCCGAAGAGGCTAGGTTGCGTGAGAAGGAATCCCCGTTCCTCGTTTTTTGGATTGATACTCGCTGTTTGAACTAGTGCTGCCAGCCCTACGAATTTATCTGTAGACCTACGGATCTTTTCAAAAAATTAGTAATTTTAAATTTATCTACGGATTTTTGCCTCTTTTTATTACTTAATTGTGCTTTCCTTATATTCGTATACTTCTTAAACTCTCAGCGTATAGTGATACCGAGTCATTAAATTGTCAGTAGGCCTAATTATGAATGGTTTCCTTGCAACTGTTGGCGTAAACCAACGATTGAAAAAGAAATAAAGCTCGTATTTTGTATGATAATAGATTTAAATTCAACCTTAAAAGACCGTAATACATAATTAACGGTGCAATTTGTATGCACAGTGTGTACTTTGCTCACAATTTAAAATTGCAATCTCAAAATCTTTTTCGTACAATACAAGATCAACCAGTAAAAGAAAATATAACTATTTCTGAAGTTGTGGATCAAGAGGAAACAGAAGAAGAAACAGAAAATTCCGACACCGACCGAACTAGTGTTGGTAGTGCTGATACTAGTGAATGTGGTACTGACATAGAGGATGAATAAAATTATGTTACGTATATAAATACATTTATGAATCATTATGTAAGACATTATATGATTCAGTAAGATTTAAAACACACATGTAACATATAAGTTCCGTAAATAAAACTATAATTTATCAAATATATTGTTTTCTGGAAAAAAAAAATTTAGAGAAAAGAACCAAGGGGGCTAAGTTTTTTTCATGTTTATTTCACAAAGCTGAAAAAAAACTTTTTTTTCAATTTTCAACACTAGTCGTGGCTGACAGATGAAAGAAGGCGGAGGATGAAAACCGATGCCCACCTATTCAGGCCTACTCTTTCGAAACACACCGAGAATTCCGTCAGGCTTAACGTCCCCATCACCGACCCCGGCAGCGTAGGGGATAGCGTGCTAGCCTCTCGTTGCAGGGGTCGCCGGTTCGAGTCCGGCCGAGGGCATGGGTGGTTTTAATTACGTGTTGTGTTTGTCTTGTGTCGTCTATACCACGGAGAATCTATAATACACTGAGTGATCCAATACATACTTGCAAACTACAAAATTATAGTGTTGGCTGTATGGTCGCGTAGCCAAATGCTATTAAAAAAAATAAAAAAATAAAAAACCGTCCTCATCCAACGGACGAATTACCATATCGATTGCGGAAAAGTCTGGGACTTAAGCCAGGACTTCACCACACAATCTGGTGATTAAGAATTATGCACCACCACCTCTGCTTCCAATGTCCTGATGATGAAAATTAGCTTCTACCACCAGGACTGGAACCAGATAAACCATGTGTCAGGCGCCGACCAGCATCACGTTGCCGCAAACAGCTGAGCTAACGGTACAGACCACTGATGATGTTAGAGTCAGAAAACTTCAGTTTATTATTTTCTAGTGAAACAACTAATGACCCAGCCGTCGTAGAAGACAATAGTAATGATCGTTGAGCTATTAACAAGACGTAATTGTGTTTATTACTAGTAAAACAGAACTTTTGTATTTTCAAGCATTGGCCTAAGATTCAGAAGAAAATGTCTAAAACCGTGTGTTTACAGCACAGCTATTAATGAAGAAGAACGTTTGAATCGAAAGAAAGTTGTAGCAGTAGATAGTGGAAAGCTCTGTCCAATCAACATATTATGAAATCTTTCTGGAGTACGCTTAATCAACCTCTGGGTCGCGCTACGGCCTTAGGGTCGTACGATAAGCGCTGCATCTAGTTCTGACGTTTCTTGTGTATTTCAGAGCCTTGTTATAAAAAATCGACGTATAAGTGTGTGAGCGGTCTGGTAGATCACTTGTTAAGTCGCTTGCTTTCAGAAGCAGCTGCTACTGTCACTGGTTCAAATCCCACTGTGTAGATAGATAGATAGATGGATAGATATGTTCACTTTGATCCCATGTGAGAATAATCTCGGGGATGTGGAACAGTACATACACTTATTAGTAATGTCAATATTACTATATAATTGATAATATTATTATATATTGACAAGAAGTTAGTTATGACCCATTAGTATAACCAATATTTCCTGTAATCTACAAATACAATCCCGAGTTAGTTAATACTTATTATGTGGAACAGTGTATAAACTTGTTACCAGCATCTAACAACCAGTTATTTTCTTACCAACCAGTTACCACAACTCATAAGCAGTCAATTACTTAAAAACCTGTTAGTATTATAATTTTTTACAGCAGTTTTTGAGTGCATGCTATCCCATGTTAGTTACAATATATGAGTGAAATTTTGTAAACAGTGTAATTACTTCATTTGTCAAAAGTTTCAACAGAAAGAAAAACCATATATCATTTTAGTAATTGTGGACAACTTTGTCACCTTTCCCTTCCATACACCATATATACGTTTATCAATCATTCTTAGTTACCAAATTCCAAGAAGAAAATTCTTTTACAGAGTAAAATGGATTCTGAAGCAGAAACTCTTTCAGTTTGGACTTAAAGTAGTTGGGTTTTTGTAGATAACATTTAATTTCTGTTGGTAAGACATTGAATAAGGAAGCTCCAGTAAATGTTAACCCTTTCTGTACAACTGACAGTAATTTGTAATCCTTGTGAATATTATATTTATTCCTAGTATTATGGCTATGTATGTCAGCATTAAGATTGAAGTGTTCAGGATTTTCCACTACAAATGATAGTACAGAGTATACATACTGTGCTGGCATTGTTAGTACACCCAGGTTTTTAAATAGATTTCTGCACGACGTCTGTGGGCTTGCTCCACAAATAGTTCTTATAGCACGTTTTTGCAATTTAAATACCCTCTGTGCTTGCGAAGAGTTTCCCCAGAATGAGATGCCATATGTGAGCAGGGAATGAAAATATGCAAAATATACTAACTTTCTGGTTTCTATATTAGCTATTCTAGATATTACCCTAAGTGAAAATGTTGCAGAATTCAGTTTTTTAAGAAGTTGTTGAATATGCTGTTTCCAGTTCAATTTGTTATCTATACATACACCCAGGAATTTTGTGAAATTACTTTCATTGATTGCTTTTCCTTCTGATATCACATTTTGGTGGAATATTTAAAAGCTATGCCAGGTTGTTCCGTCGTTCAGATTCCGCGTTAAGCTGTAGTTCCCAGTGGAACGGAACTGGCCATCCTACCCCTGGCACAATGGCTTAGTACGCAAAACAACCTTCGGGTTGTGGACTTGGTTTTTTAAGAGTATATGTACTTACTGGATAATGCCATACCTATAGTCATGCCGAGGGCATCCATAAATTAAGGGAGGTGAAATACGGTGGGGGGGGGGGGGCAACTTTAATCTCAGGTAAGGGTTTTGAAAAATTTTGTTGGACTGTAGAGCTAAAAAATAAAGGCCTACAAATGACGCGAAAGTCGATTTTAAGTGGGTATTTCGCCCAAAAGTGGGGGCGATTTCTAGGGGTGGGTCTGATGGACTAGATCTTACCAGAGGGGGGGGGGGCGGACCAGATCTCACGAAGTCTCACCAGAGAGGGGGGGGGCAGAAATCCGGAAAAACACCTCACGTAATTTATGGATGCCCCCTTAACCCGGCACTGTGTGCTGACTTTACGTCCAAATAGTCATTAGTTCGGCTCTGGTAGTGGAAAGAATTTTCACTACTCCTGGCTTGGGTGGCAGGGTAGGAATTATTAATCACCAGATACTGCGCCAGACTCTTGGATTAAGTCTCAAACTTGTCTGCAGTCCGTCTGGAAAGAGGGTATACGACTTTGTTGATGCTCTTTCACCTCTCCCATCGGGACGTTAAGCCCGAAGCCGCCTTCGGAAGATCTAAATGGTGCTCCTGGTGCCTTCTCCTATTAAAACAATGCAATATACAGTCATTTATAAACGTACAAATATTCTTAGGCACATGAAGGGAAGTACCCGATTGTAGTTCCTCTTATAAACAGTAACCTGTACCCTGTTCACTTTAGACTGGCGGCTCAAGATAAAGTAACCCTTGTCCCGTTCCTCACCGCACGTCCTCTCCCGTTGCCTATACTTCCGACCAGACCGCTTTGTCCAGGCAATTGGGTGGCAAATCTGTCAGAGGGCTCTGTATTCCCTCCTACACATGCAGGGTTACAATGGAGTGGGGACAGAACAAAGTGACCTTGAGCTGCTTCATTTAAGTTAATGCGTTATAGTATCCTTTTATTTGTGTGTTTATTTGATTGGCAGTCGATGAGTTAATATACAGCCGCCTAATACTAATCAAAAAGTCTCGTACATTTTTGTGTACATATGCAGGGTATCCCAAAATAAAGGCACAAGTAATAAGAGGATGTTCAGAATTGCATAGGGACTGATGACCGGAATCGTCACTGTAGATCGCTAGGCGGCACTGTTCATGAGAGAGCGTGGGCGTGATGGACAGGTTGTCTGGTCCCTTGCTTTCCAATTTTAAACAGCCTGGATTTTTTCTTTGGAGGGCACTGTAGTGTATGAAACACCTGTTGATTTCGAACTGAATCTGATTGAGAGAACAGTCTGTAATGCTGCTGGTATTCCCAAGAGTTTTAGACCTTGTCTGCTAGTCCATGGATTGGTGGTGTAACGAAAGCATCTAAATTAATGTTTAAAACTTCCAATATTGTGAAATAGAATGTTTTCGCCCTAATTTTTACCTTGTGCCCTTTCATTTATTCTATCTCCACTACCACGTTTTCGTGACGTGTATCTCTGTTTATGAGACACCATACCTTTGGTATAGTGTGATATTTGGTGTCTACCTGTTCAGTTTAGGAACATAGTATAATTTATTGCTCCGTCCACCGTTAACTTATAATTATAAAACATTCACAGTTTTCAAGTTTGACCCTAAGATGTAAGTGTTACTGTTTTATACCGATAACTGTGATGCGTTTGTTCTGTGTATGAATCAAGGATGAAGGAAGGAACCATCTATGTCGGAGGAACAGCATTAGGCCTCACCAGCAGCCGATTTATAGGCGCCAGAATCCGTCATTGGGGGTGCCCGAGAAACTCATACCCCTCAAGAATAATACTGTGGATATTAGGCTACTTCACTAAGGCCCCACCGCGGAATTGGGCTCTTCCGAATCACCCGCCATTACAGCAGGGATGGTGAGGCGGCACATTTCGCCACCCCTTATGGGTGCCCACGGGGAATTTCGCGGAATTAGCGCCTGCCACGAACCAGGCCGAAGATGTGAAGGAAAGCACAGCATACTCTTCCGAAAGACACCGCGGCTTCCGCCTCGTTTAACGTCACCATTCGACGTATAGATCACCATCAGCAGTGTAGTACGCTCTCACTTCACACGTTCTGTGAAGAGGTTTGGCGTTTAACCCAGGACATTTGTGCACAATCTGGAGATTAGGAATTTACACTACCACCTCTCCTACTTTGCCAATCAGTCCTCAGGATGGAAATTTCTTCAGCGAGCAGGACTCGAACCAGCTAACCCCGTGTCAGCCACCATACACCATAACAATGCCGCAATCACCTCAGCCTTGGTCACGCCATAGGAGGGATACACAACTTGCTGTGCTCCTCATGCGATAGTCCAACCAAACCTTCGGGTTGTTGACCAAATATACACCCAACATCGACATCTCACTGCAACGCATGTACGCTTTGTGCAGCTGTGTTGTCTTGGAGGCGGAGAGATATAACGGTCCCAGGATTCGGTTAAGTGATTACGGGAAACTGTCTAAAAATCGTAATGGACACATTTGGAACTCCAACCCACAAATCACACCTTGTCGTGTTAGCTTCGGTGACATTTTGATGTGTTTGGCCAAACAACACATTTGGGTTGGTTCCAAATGAAGGTCACAAGACACATGTACCAGGTTCCCGGCATTTGTTGAGGGATACGGGAACTCTGGTTGTAATCGAACTACGTGCCACTTGTTGCTAAATATCCACGAGTTTGGCGACATTGAAGACTGCTAATAACGTTATCTGCTGTAGAGTTCACGGTCAGCAAATTCGTTCGCGCAACTCTCGTTCTGATAGCAACACTAACGAGAAACCAACGCTTTAAAGTCTAAAAAGTCCTCAATTACTTTGGCAACTCTGTCCGGTGTCGATCATCAGTATTATTGTCACTACAGTTCAGTGTTGACCGAATCAAACCTAATTTTCTACTTTGTTCATATATTCTCCTCAAGGTATACGTACACGAAGGATTATTTTTCCTTCTATCTCCCCTACTCCTATTTCAAAGCCATAGTCCTCGAGTAGTGGTTCATTGGCAGTAGTCCAGTTTTGTTCTTCACTCGCAGGTAAATTTTCTACTGGTGAATTTTTTTGGGCGTGTTTCGGTATTATTTCGTAAAACCAAACCCATTCTGTATTTTTTAACGGATTTGTCTACTCTGGAACTCATTTACACAATATCTGCTGAGTATTCTGGATTTTATTGTTAGTGAAAAGTTTGCTGAACTACGTTTAATAGTTATTTTAATTTGTTAGCTATATTTACGCTCAGAAATTTATGTGCAGCTGCTGTCACTAATTGATTTTCCTTCAGAAACACATTGCAGCTTTTAAGTGTTTCATTTTTTTGCAATAGATTGAAGTAATGGTGTCTTATGTGCATTAATTTATTTATTCTAAACCGTCTAATTATTTTCTTTAGAAAACTATTTCGAGATTCTATACTGATGGGTCGTGCCAGTGTCATAAGAAAAGATCATCTTATTTGGAGAGACCATTTACATATTTTAGGAGCAATGGGGAACATAGAATTGATCCTTGAGGAAAAACGAATCTAACTACTCCCCATTTCGACAGCATAGCTTCATCTGTATTAACATTCCCATTGGTGAAAGATTATTGTTTTCATACGATTTAAACCAAACTTAGATCGCTCTGTTCCAGCTTATCCAAGGAAATTCAACACAAAAGTAAACGCAGACCTCACAAAGAGACTCCCTGGGTTTACTGATCATTACTTACAAATTGTTATTTATAGTGGCACAAATTGGAGCTTAAGCAGCTTTATTGTTCCAGTGTCAGCTGATATAGTCATTACCGTGATTGAGATACTTGCAGAACTAAGAAATGGCTGATCTTACTGGTTTAAGCCGCTTAAACCATTGCGTGTCAACTTAGCGAAGGAATCAGTAAAGCTGTTACCGTTATTGTCAGATATCACAATATGGCCCTTTGATTTGTTCATAATTAGATTGGTATGTATTTCAGCACAAGTTTCCAGGATTTTCTGCTATACCCTGTTCACCCCGAACTGGCGTCTCAAGGTCATGTTCCCTGGCCCCGCTCCTCACATCACCACCCCCTCCTGTTCCTGTAGCTCCCAACTGAGCACTGCGACCACGTAAACTTCCCCTTCTCACGTAGGGGTAAGGCCAGCGGAGAGAAGGGATGCTTCCTTCAAAAGGCCATGGCCGAATTCCTTCCAGTTCCTTGTGCCCAGGCCAATCACGTCTCTAATGATCGGACGTCGACGAGGCGTAAAACCAGGAGTAAAAAAAAAGGTAGCGGAGTGAGGATAGAGCAGACTGACCTTCAGCCGCCTCTGTTAACTAAACGAACTATGCAACAGGGAATCAACAGCCTTGGTATTATAAGTATATCCAAATATTTTAACAGAGTTCTATGGTCTGGCCACGTTATATGCACACCTGTCCCAGAATTCTTGTTGCGAAGAGCTTGTTTGCCAACGTCTGCAGTAGCTGAGATTTCGATATCAACCTACTTCAATTTAATGTATTTATCACTCAGTTGATAATACAGATCAATCGCTGTCTCTGTAGATAACATTTTTTTGTTCTTCAAGAGCGCGAATTAGCTGAGAGATCATCGCGACACCGTGATGGTGTCTTGTATGTGACACGGGGTTAGCTGGTTTCGAGTCCTGGTGGTATACAATTTCTAACCATCAGATTGTGCACGAAAGTCTTGGGTAAAATCCCAAACTACTCCCTAGTGCGTATGGCGTGGGGAGGGTATGTAACACTGTTGTTATGGATTCATCCGTCGATTACGGAAGCTATGCTTGGCGACCTCTTAGTTACTTTCGGAATACTAGGCCTGAATGGGTGGTCCCACCCACACCAATACCTTATATCACATCAACAACGATAAACACACACGCCATCACAGTCATCCAGACCTACAGAAACTCTTATGAACACTGTGACCCTGTGGAAGGCAACGGATAACCACCCCCGTTCATCTCGCCGCGACGATCTTAAGGTACGTTCCCACAGCGCGTCCCTCGGCGCGTGTTAGGGGACGCCTCTCATCTTTGCCGCATATACTAGCAGGGGCGGCGCGCCTCGACCCACCGCCATGCGGTAGAAGATGAAAGGCGCGTACTGGCACACCACGCGCCTTGGGAATGGGCCTTTACAGATGAGTTAGGGGACGTCCATTAATTACGTGAGCACAAATAAGGGGGGAGAATCCGGCGAAACACCACCTGATCTCACCAAGGGGGAAAGGGGGGTCCACAGAAATCTTACGTCAACATTTTATTTCAGATTGCCACCCTTCAAAGAACTGTAGAGCTAAAAAAAAAAGACTCACCAATGATTAACAAGGGGGGAGGGGACCATATTTGCAACAACAAAAAACTGCTCACGTAATTAATGGAGGCTCCCTTACACCCTCTGTAGTGAACGCCTACGCTACATTCTTCCCCCAGCAATCGCTTCACTGATTAATTAAACAATCTTCCATATCTTAAAACTAAACCCACTAACCTGTTTCTTATTTCTATAAAACGTTTCCGGAAACTCCTTTCCTCAAATTGATTTTGTAATTTGTCTGTGTAGTTAATTTTCAAAAACACGTTCAGTTTCTATTCTTTTTGACATCTTGTATTGCTTTTATAAAACTGATTTTACAAACTTCGTTATGAATTTTAGGTAAAAATTTCGAACTGATTTACGTTTCTTTATAAATCATTTTTCTGGTTTTGACACCGTTCTGAATTTTTTTTACTTATGGCTTTTACGCCTCGTCGACGTCGAGGTCATTAGAGGCGGGATGGGACTGGGGACGAGGAACGGGAAGGAATTCGGCTATATCCTTTTGAAGGAATCATCCCGGCATTCGCCTCGTGCGATTTGGGGATACCATGGAAAACCCGAATCTGGATGCCCAGAAGGGGATTCGAAGCGCCGTCCCTCCCGAATACAAGGCCAGAGCGTTAACCGTTCACCCACCACGCTCGATACCGCTCTTACTTGTGCAGTCCAATCTAATTTTAGTTCCTAAATAGCCAGTTAGGAGGCACCCGTTAATTATGTGAGGTGTTATTTTTTCGAAAATCTGAACCCCCCTCCCCTCAGTGATGAGATCTCGAGGGGACCCCCCCAACCTCCCCCCCCCCCCCTCCCCTGCTGACGACTTCGTAATTTCTGGAGACCTTTTTCACTTTTTCTCTCTCCTGGTTTCAGACTCTGCTGTTCTTCAAGGAATTAAAAAGACGAGGTTAGATTTCTGGCGAACCATCTCCCTTGGTGAGATTTCGCAGGGACCCCCCCCCCCCTCCCACCTCCTATTTCACCTCACGTATTTAATGGACAGCTTACCTCAGGAGAGGATACAACGGCTTTATGACACCATTCCCAACCAAATCAGTGCATACATCCAAGACAGAGGGGGTGCAACCTCATACTGACAAGTGGGCTCAAACTGCCAAGTTCTTTGTAAATTTGACTCGATCCTGTAATCACTGAAATAACATTGTATATCATTTCAACCCGTGAAGTTTCATTTCCTCATCCCCTCCTGGATGCTTCATACAGGGTTACTACAAAAGAATCATTCACTTTCAAAACCCGATTATTCCAAATATGATTGATATATGAAAATAACCACAAAAAATCCAAGTTTTATGCTCACTCTACAGATGTTCTATGTGTGCCCCCTTGGTTGCACGACACACGTCCAGGCGGTAGTACAATTCAGTGCACACATTTTGTAGCGTGATCGCGTCAATGTTCATCAATGCATCACTGATCCGTTTCTTCAGCTCTTCCATCGTGAGGTACGTAAACGATGTCCTTCATGTGTCCCCAAAGGAAGAAGTCATACAGCGTCAAATCCGGCGACCTGAGAGGCCAGGGTAAGAAAGCGAGGTCATTATCGCCAACACGGCCAGTCCAGCGATGCGAGAGTTCATGGTTCAGGTGAGCACGAACATCGTGGTTCCAATGAGGGAATGCCCCGTCTTGTTGCTAGATAAAATCCGTGGAATCTTCGGCTAATTGCGGAAACAACCATAATTGCAACATGTCTAAGTCGACTGGTGCTTTTACCTTTACATAAACAACCATTGTACTCAAATTGGCGATACCACCGCAAAATGCTTTGTTTAAAAGGCGGTTCTTTTCTGTACTGCCTTCTGACAGAACATTGCACTGCTATGACAGACGAACATTTCGCATATTCTAGGACGCAGAAACTCTTTTCTCGCGTTGCCTCCATTTCTGGTCCATGGTTTCCCCGAATCATTCTAGGCGAATGCCGGATGCTTCCTTCAAAAAGGCCACGGCCGAATTCCTTCCCGTTCCTTGTCCTTTTTTTGTGGCTTTACGCCTCGTCGACTGCCAAGGTCATTAGAGGCGGGAATTGGACTGAGGACAAGGAACGGAAAGGAATTCGGTAATGGCCTTTTGTAACCCTTGTCCTCAGTCCTATCCCGCCTCTAATGACCTTGGCTGTCGACGAGGCGTAAAGCCATATTTTTTAAAAAAAATCAATTTCTGGAAAATCTGAACTGAACTCATTATGGATAGTGAACTAGTGCTGCCACGCCACCTGGCGTACAAACTTGGACATTTTGTTGTTATTTTCGTATATCAATCATATTTGTAAGTGTAATACCTTTAAGTAAATCGAGTTTTGAAAGTGAATGATTCTTTTGTAATGACCCTATATTTTTGCTAGGCATCGAATGTTTTTTTACAACCTTTATACAACATTCATTTCCCCGACTGCCTTCTCTGCAGTCAAGTTGAATCTCAGTGGCGCAATATGCAGTCGTACCAACTTGACGATGTGAACTTACCTGTAACCTCGAGATCTGACAGGAAGGACTTAATGGTGGAGCGGTTGAATGGGCGAGCTCACGCGAAGGGCAGAGCATGTGGACCATCCGGAAAATTAGTCCTTAACGACCGAAACGCCCTTCAGTGCAATGACATAAGCGCTTTATTGCTGAGGTCGCCAAATTACAGTAACCGTGCCCTGAGGCGGACTCTACGTTAACGGGTTCGAATCCCGACGAAGGAAAAATCTCCTCGCGGTACTTGTCGAGTAGGACAGGTGATGTGAACTACTCCATATCACTAGACTGTGCACCAAAGATCTGGGTACATTTGAAATATTTTTTTGTTTGTTGAATCAGAAGAATATTACAAACAAGCAACAGCTAAAGAAAGAAGAACGAGTAGGAACAGTTGATAATACAAACTTTAGATGACTAACATTTGGTCAGCTGAAGTGATTTTGATGACGCCTGAACCAGGTATTCAGCTGTGAAACTGGTTGGACATAATTCGCACAAATTTTTTTCAGTGTTTATGGACCATCCATAAATTATGCTACGCATTAAAGTGGCGGAGAGGGGGGGGGATTTCTAACCAGGGCCGGCTTAAGGAATTGCGGGACCCACTGCGAAGTTTGATTTCGGGGCCCCCTACTACTTTTCGCGATGTACTTTTGCCTACACTTTTTGATAATTTTCTTGACTTTATATATATATATATATATATATACAGGGTGTTACAAAAAGGTACGGCCAAACTTTCAGGAAACAGTCCTCACACACAAACAAAGAAAATATGTTATGGGGACATGTGTCCGGAAACGCTTACTTTCCATGTTAGAGCTCATTTTATTACTTCTCTTCAAATCACATTAAACATGAAATGGAAACACACAGCAACACAACGTACCAGCGTGACTTCAAACACTTTGTTACAGGAAATGTTCAAAATGTCCTCCGTTAGCGAGGATACATGCATCCACCCTCCGTCGCATGGAATCCCTGATGCGCTGATGCAGCCCTGGAGAATGGTGTATTGTATCACAGCCGTCCACAATATGAGCTCTAACATGGAAAGTAAGCGTTTCCGGACACATGTCCACATAACATATTTTCTTTGTTTGTGTGTGACGAATGTTTCCTGAAAGTGTGGCCGTACCTTTTTGTAACAACCTGTGTGTGTGTGTGTGTGTGTGTGTGTGTAGAGCTGAAACAACGATTAAAGAGACGGACTGAGGTTTCTCTAAATCTGTGTACAAACGGGCCAGCAGTTTATTGAGTATTAGCTGAACGGGACCAACTTCGCCGAGTCTTTGGTGTTTTATCAATGCATCTCATATGGATCTCCCAACTACTGTCAACTTCATTTCTGGCTAAGCCCTGCTGCCCATTGTGTCAAATAAAATTGTTTTGTATTCTTTTTTTTTTAACTGCTTTACGTCTGTCAACAGCGAGGTTTTTAGAGACGGGAAAGGATGGGGGCAAGGAATAGGAAGGAATTCGGCCATGGCCTTTTTAAGGAAGCGTCCCTGCATTTGCCTGGAGTGATTTGGGAAACTATGGAAAACCCAAATCTGGATGCCCGGACGGGGATTCAAACCGCCGTCCTCCCGAATGCGAGGCCAGAACGCTAGCCGTTATACCACCACGCCCGGTGTTTTGCATTCAATCTTATAGCTATTATACTGTGTTTATAATACACTTTTTGTATACGACGTTTCTTTTCTTGACTTTCTTTGCTGGTACATATAGGTTTTTGGGGCCGGAGACACGTGAGCAGGCATACACATTTTAATTCAATAACTTTTTATATGAAACGTCAAAAGATGAATGAGTTTATTCGAACGAAATTACATGAATTGCTGAAACAGGTTCAGAGCAATACACACCTTTAAATATTTAGGCCTATTGTAATTACATCAGATACGACTTTCTCAAAACTGAATCTGATGAAGGACTTCTCGTGGAACTCCACGCCTCGGAAACGTCTATTGTGAACGCAGGTTGTTAACATTTTAAATTTGTAGATTACTTATTTTAGCAGGACATTGTTCGTTATGTAAGGACAAATTTTGAAGGGGATCATGGCGGGGCCCCCTCAAGCTTGGGGCCCCCCGCGACTGCGGTTCTTGCGGTAGCCTTAAACCGGCCCTGTTTCTAAGGTGTGATTAGGCGTAACAAGTGGGGATTTGGGTCGTATGGGAGCGTCCATAAACTACGTATCTTCATTTTGGGTCTCTTGTGAACTCCCCTCCTCCACCTCCACCCCCCCCCCCCCCCCCCACATAGCCCGATGTGGCTTTGCCTTCTACTGCCTCCCCCCTCTCCTGTGTAGCACGTAGCTTTTTCTCCTATTGATTCGAGAAGACATTTTGTACTGTTTTCTCTTGTTAGACTATCGTAAATTACATACAGTGATAATTAAATGCCGGAAATAAATATTCACATGCTGTTGTGTGTTCTGTAACTCATTTTAACTGCATAAAATATTATGAATGTAAAGCTATGTGACTGGCTCGGAATCCACTCCCCCACAACTTAGCCCAGCGTAGCTTTCCAGCCAACCCCTCCTCCCCCTAGACCGAACAACGTAGTTTATGGACAATCCCCAAGATTCGAAACATCGCGTTGGCCGTTCTTATTTAATGAAGTTCTAAATTTAAAATTGTAAAGTCGAAATGTTGCAGTGGGTAGCTGTGATTTTATTAATGGCTGAGGGCGCTAATGACCCTGTCGTCGACGCGCCCCTAAACCCTAATAATAACAACAAACAACATTAATGGCTGCTATGATATAACCGCATATTTTGTGAACTTATTATAACTATAAAGAATCCAATCCTTTTGTTTTCAACAGTTTTCAGTTTATTATACTAAAATTTGTATTTCTTTAGGAACTACATCGAACTTCTGTAGTATCCGAAGATGCAAAGTGCTTCAGCAATGAATGTTTTAAAAGCTACCGATCTGTCTCTGTGTTGTTATGTTGGAACTTCTGTAGTATACAAAGATGCAAAGTGCTTCAGCAATGAATTTTTTAAAAGCTACCGATATGTCACTATGTTGTTATGTTGTTAGCCTCTTAAGTCTTTCTTTATTTCTCATCTTTTTTTTCTAACTGCTTAACGTCTCTTAACAGCGAGGTCTTTAGAGACGGGAAAGGATGTGGGACAAGGAATGGGAAGGAATTCGGCTATGGCCTTTTGAAGGAAGCATCCCGGCATTTGCCTGGAGTGATTTGGGAAAACATGGAAAACCCAAATCTGGAGATTCGAACCGGCGTCCTCCCGAATGCGAGGCGAGAACGCTAACCGTTACACCACCATGCTCGGTATTTCTCATCTCCATAGCAACCTACACTTATTTTCTTTAAGAATAAATATATCGATTTTTTTCTACACTCAAGGAAAAAAAAATATAATTTTCTTATAGAATATTTTGTTATGTCACACTGTCTACCTCTTGTCCATTTCGAGATGATTAGACAATGGAGTGGATCGGGAGCAAAAGATTTGTAGGAATCCGGCCATCCCTTTTCTGAAGGACCCTGCATTCACCTGGAGTGATTTCTTGCAATCTGTAAAATCATAATCTGGATGGCTGGACAAGGATTTGAAACCACGTCCTCCCGTATGGCAGACCCGATAGTTACTGTTCACCCTACACGCTCAGTCGCTTCTTGGCAGCTTTGACTCCACACTTTGCATCTTGTAACTGCCTTCCAAGTCATCCATCACCCTCGCACCCACATGGGAGCTGTCCATCTGGTATCAACCACTGGTTCACACGCAGAGTTTTGTGCACCATCTTTAATTCTTGATTGTTGTGTTGATTGAGCAATCACCCCAGCAGACTTTCAAAAACTCGTTCTAGATCTGAGGCGTAGGCTTTTAGTCGATATCCAAATAGAAGACACGCTTGAGATGAAATCGCTTTGCTCTTCTTTGTAAATGGAGTGAGGGCATACGACAATGTTAGTTGTGATTTATTGGTCAAATGGGGAAGGTGGACTTAGCGGTATCCGTTGCTTCTTCCAGACGATTTGCCATCAAGTGATTCACGTGGTTCCATCGCGACCCTTCTTCAGCCTCATAAACAGAACACACACTCTTAAAAACCACCTAAACAATTACAGTCACAGTACACGTATGGAATGTCCTGGGCGAGGTAGAGGAGCAGGCACGGCATGTGGTAGGTAACGGGTTCGAATCCTCGTACGGCCATCCAGATTTTACTATTATATTGTTTCCCTAAATCAATCCAGATGGATGACGGGATTCGTTGACCCAAAATCGTATATCGTATTTAAAATTTTGTTCAATTATATTCTGTGCGGTTTTCATGAGAATAACGAGGTCGAAAAAATACTTTTTACTGCATTATCTGAGGTATAAATATTTATAGCTCAAGGCCCAACTGCCTCCTTTTAATGATGCTGATATGGAAACGACTTTTGTTCTCTCATTGTGTAACAACACCGGCAGTTTTGCAGTGAAAAATAGGCTTCTTAGCTTTATCACCTCTCTCCAGATAACATGAAGCGATAGGACACACCAAACTGAACTCAGTGGGCGTTGGTAATTAAGTGATAAGGTCTCTAGTGCTACACGTTGCAGATTTCTTTACCGTTCTTTGCCCCCATCTCCCCTCCCCCATCCTCTCCCGCATGTAATTACTTACTTCAAAGTCGACGAACATTCAAGACAGAACTAAAAAAAATCTTAAGATCGAAGTTTCTCTCGTCGTTGTGACTCGTAATGTGTAGCCAGCTGTTCTCCTCATTAATCGCAACTCAGCCGCCGTTAGTCTCCGTTCATCACCTTTGCGTAGTGTCCAGGCCTCGCTGCCATACAGTAGTGTAGGTTTAGCCAGGGTGTTATATAGCCTGATTCTTGTGTGCTGCTGAACAAGAGATGGTCCGAAGGTGCTACTTATTATTCCTGTAACTTTCGTGAAATTTGTGGTGTTTTGTTGCACATCGGTTTCTAGCGTATGTCTGAGGTTGTAACCTAGGTATTTAAATTCTGCTATTTGTTCTATTGAAATTTTGATTCCTTTGTGTGTTTTTTTTTTTCGATGTAGGCCATAACTTTGGTTTTATTGTGGGAATCTCCATGCTGTACACGTTTGCTGTCTTATGGAGGTTATATACCGATCTCTGCAGGTCATCTTCTGACTCAGCAAAAAGCACTTGGTCATCTGCAAACAGTAATATGTCCAGGTTGGTCTGTCTGCCTATTTTGATTCTGCCTTGGGGTTTTTGTCGCCAGTCACTAATGATTTTGTTTATATATATGCTGAATAAAAGTGGCGATGGGCAACACCCTTGTCTCACTCCCCGACGCGTGCTGTCCGGTTCTGACTTTTTCCTTGACTTAAGTAAGATGATTACCTCTCCTTTGTAATATTCTTTGTTCCTCTCCTCTTCTAACCTTATCAGCAACTGCTCAGTCTTCATTTATCATTTCTTTATTTGCCTCCACAGCCACATTTCAAAACTTTTTTTATTTCTTTTTGGCTCTCTATGTGTCTGATCCAAATCACACGAAACATTTATCGGACGTCATTCGTAATTCAGTCGCGATTTCTCTGCCTTGTTTTTTTCCTATAGAAATTCTGCCCTTTATTCCTTCCATACTGCTTCCGTTCCAAGTAATAATTGATAAAAATGAGATGGAGCGCCCGCTTCGGTGGCAATCTCCCTACACCCCCTCCCTTTCCCTTTCCAACCTACTTTTGCCCTCTACTAATTTTTATTTTAAATTCCTTCAGTGTTATTCATCACTTCTCTTGGCAATTTATTCCAGTCCCTCACTCCCTTTCCTACGAAACAAAATTTTCCCACACCCTTATGCCTGAAATCAAGTTCCAGCTTGTGATCATGGTCAACCTTACCCTTCCAAGCACCTCTCTTGATTTTCCCACCAATATTTTTGCATGCTTCATCACCAGTATAGGCTTTGTACACTCCCATGACTCTCTTCACCCTCCTTCTATCCTCCAATGAATCCCACTCCAGCTCCTTCATCATATTAGTTACCGATTGTGTTCTGCGGTAATTTCCAAAAACCCACTCCAACTTCTGTATTTGATACCCAAAATGTGGATACCAAACTACACCACCATATTCCAGCAGTGGTCTGACCAAAGTTTTGTACCCCGATTCCCTTACTTCTCTAGTACATTCCCTTTGCCCACTTGAATGGATTTGCTTCTATACACTTAATCTACACCCTGCCTTCATCCTTGCGAACCTCTCGTTACTTTAGGGATGACGGTGTTTATTTTCATTTTGAATTCCTCCATCATATCTGATTCTTTTGTTTATTAACTCTAATGCAGGTTATTCCATGTGGCCATTTCCTACACACCTATTTTTTATTACGAGAATTATTAATTTAAATTCTTTCCAGTTTTATGTAAATTGGTCGCCACGCACCTTGATACCTTATTTCAATCAATGACTACATCACCTGAAAATTAAAACTCTTTCACTTCCTCCTGCCTGAGATCAGAAACTATTCTATGATCATCATTAGAGTTCGGATCTTTATGACCAAAAAAATAGAGTAATATGCAGGCAAATATGACCTGTAAATATGACCTAAAACTAACAAATTATGACCAAACGTTTAAATTTGCTATACATCAAAACATGCTGAATTATACATCATTTATTTTATCTAGTAGTGTCACTTTCATGTAGGCTGCATGATTTGCTTCCTTGCACTCGCTGCACCATTGGGAAATTAAATTTTAAATCGTTTTGTTGATGTAACTTTAATTTCAGACAAATTACATAATAGAATTTAATTTGTACTAAAATACTCCTCTCTTAATTCCCTTATGTAACTTCCCACTTGCAGAAAATTTTATTTTAAGCATGGTGGTAGATTTACTCAATAATCCACTGCAGATTTAACGATGTCTGAGGATATTTCATTGAGATATTGATTCACGCTGATCGACACAGGCATGCTGCTGCTGCATTGTCGAGATTAAGAGGCGGGCGGAACATTACAGTTAGAGATTGACAATAATATATAACTTTAATTCTTTACTGGTGAATTCTGACCATAGTGAAAATTAGTTTTTCCCCAACCTGTATAGCAGAAGTACAGTTCTGTGAATAATTATCTTAATTTCTTTTCATCTAGTGAAATCCCGGTTCTATTAAAAAAACTACCAGATTTTTCCTCAAAATATGACCATATGACTATAAGTATTATCGGATTATGACCAAAATTAGGACAATGGTCTGAATATGCATTTATATGCTGTATAAAATCCATTTTAATACAATCTGAAACGTTGAATCAGTGTTTTAAACCAGCATTTCAGCTCAAAAAGAAGACAGGGAAAAATATGACTTCTCCTAAACATCCGAACCCTCATCATGATCATATTTCCATTTCCACATACTACTACTGATTCTTCTAATATCCATCCTGCCTCATTGCCAAAGTGTCCATCCGCATTCGATCTTTGAATGACTCGAAACCCATCTCATTTATCATAGCATTCTGACAGATGTTTGAAGATCTCTCGGGCGTGCAGCCGGGTCATTTGGTCGTAGATGTACGAATTTTCGATGGCGTACCGTGCCATCATCTTCAGGATTACACATTCTGACTGAGTTGAACAATAACAATAATTTTCCGTAAACAGATCTATTTTTTTGTTTATAGCTTTATGTCTCGAAATTATTATAGGCAGAAAAAGAGTGGGTTCAAGGAAAAGGAAGGAATTTTCCCATGGACTTTTGAAAGAACCATCTCGGCGTTCACCGGAAGTGACTGCAAACAAATCTAGCAACTCTGCTTTGCACTCTCTCTAACTAGTGTATTTGACACGCATAATGTGCTAAAAGTGTCACGGGGTTGGAATAAATCATTATTTATTAAAAACAATGAAGCAATTTAAAATTCTTAAACGATTAAAGTAGATGCGTGGGGAAATTTAACACTTAAAATACATAATGTAATAATAAGCAAATAAAAAATAATACGAAAGGGGTAATTAGGTGATTAGGTAAAATGATGCTCCGTTGCAATTAAAATCAATTAAAAATGTGGATCTCATACCATCTCATCATATTGAAGGAACGTCCCCAGCTATTATATAAGAATGATTAGGATTTTGAAGCTAAAATGATATATTCTTCCGATATTGATACCCAAAATGTTAATCCTGCAGGTGTTTAATTACTTCATTTCACAGGTTTATTGAACAAATGTTATACTAAAGGAACAAGGAATAGAATTTCGTTGATCTGTTTTTATTTGAAAGGAGATACTATGTTAAACAACATTTTAAAACTCCGAAATGTTGAGATCTGTTTCTGGAGGCGAGAACTTTTGAGAGCAGATAAAGGACTGACCACGGCTCAACTGGAGCGCTTGCAGTTGTTTTCCTCAGCGCCGGGACTTGGGCATATTTGTTGGAAACAGAACGGGAGCTGTGATAAGCCGACTCGATAAGGAACGTCTCTGACAACCAGCACCAAAATAGTCTGTTTAACAACTCATGTTGCAAGGTCACTCACTACAGCTATACCTCCTCGTACGGCTTGTTACGAAGTTGACGAATTTGTTACTTACAGATTCGTTTGATGAAGCAGTTTCGGTGAATTGGGTTCTTTATGGCTTTATAACTCGTCGATGTCGAGGTTATTAGAGCCGGGAGAAGATGAGGGGAAAGGAATTGGAATGAATTCGTCCATGATCTTGTTGGAGGAACCATTCCTAGATTCGCCTGGTGTTATTTCCAAAAACCGTAGAAAACCTGAATGGCTGGTTGAGATTTGACCCCCCTTCCTCCCGAATACATGTTCCTTGTCAGTAATCAATATAATTTCGTGATGCGTAAAAAAGATATTTAACCAGCTTCAGTATCTTGATTGGTTGTTATTATTAATTTTAATTGCGATGTAGCAAACGCTACCGTGCCAAGTGATCTAACTACCCCTTTTTATTTTTATTTTAAATTTTCTTTTATAATTGGATAGTTAAATTCCTCACCCATTCACTTTTCTGATTTATAAATTTTAATTTTAAATTCCTTAAGAGTTTTTCGTAAATTATACATCACTTCACTAGGTAATTTGTTCCAATCCCTGAAACCCTTACCAACAAAAGAAAATTTACCCACTCCCTTTTGCATGAAATCGACCACCAGCTTGTGGTCATGGTCGCCTTTCCCCTTCCATGGACTATTCCTAATTCTTTGACCAATATCTCTCCAAGCCCCATCACCAACATATGCCCTGTACATTCCCAGCACTCTCTTAACCCTCCTCCTTTCCTCCAATGAGTCCAAATCCAGCTCCTTTATCATATCAGTTACTGACTGGGTCCTAAGTTAATTTACACAAACAAATCTAGCTGCTCTTCTTTGCACACCCTCCAACTCCTGTATTTGATAACCAAAATGTGGGTCCCAAACTACACCACCAGAATTCAACAAATGGTCTGACCAAAGTTTTGTAACCCAACTCCCTAGGCCTAACCTCTCTGGTACATCCTCTTATCACCCTCTCCATTAAGTGAAGCATTTTGTAACCTTTTCCTACTGCCTGCCCAATGTGTTCTGCCCAGTTGAGTTTGTTGTCAAAGGTTATGCCAAGATATTTACACTTCAAGCCTTCAACAAGCAATTCTGACCCCATCCGACAATCATAATTAACCTTTAGCTTTTTTATCTGTGTACCTAATAAGCTGACTCTTCTCGGCATTAGTCTTCATTCCAAGTAGAGATATTATATTGAGGTCACCCTGCAGCTTTTCACAGTCTTCACCTGTTTTGATCCTATAATGTACCATTACATCATCTGCAAGAAATCTAAATTCTGACCGTAACATGGTTTAATGTAATCCTACATCTCTTTCCATCAACAGTTATCTCTTCGTCTTTAAATAGTTATTCTAAACTGTACCCTGTTCACTCACTACTGGCGGCTCAAGGTCATGCTCCTCATCCCATCACCCACTCACTCACTCCCTTCCTATCTCACCGAGCTGACCACTGTGTCCATGCAAACGAGTGGGAAATTCCCACTTCACATGTGGGGTTAAGAGCAGCGTAGTGAGTATAGAGCAGAATGATCTAGAACCGCCTTTGTTAACTGAACAGGCTCTAGGTCCTCCTTCCTATTCTAATCTTATTCTTCCAGTACAACCCTTCCATTCGTCCATTTGCTCCACTAACCAATGAAGCAATCCCGTTTGCCTTAAAATGTGACAATCAATTAAATCGGTTCTTTCCCAGCCTGTCACTTCCAGAACACGTTTATTTGATAACTAGCTGATACCCGCGACATCGTACGCATGGATTAAGAATTTATTTGCCAGAATTGAATACAGAAAGTTGTTGGTAACGAATGATTGGTCCCAAACAACACCGAGTCAGCATACTATAACAGGAAAGCTATCACTACATCATTCTACCGCCGAACCTGTCTCTTGAAAAGAAACAATTTCCAACATATTTATGGCACCATTCGATTAGTTCTCTAAATTACGTTACTACAACTGTAAATCATACCGGAAAAAATGTCCTTTGCCCTTCCTACAGATTTTCTTGTCAAATTCCATCAACATGGGTATAGCCATTTACTCGTCAAAACGTAACAAAAAGACATAGACTTACTTCCGCACTGCAGATCGCACTACCTACGATATGCCAGCATTGAACCCCAAAATTTGTGATATCTGCAGTTTAACATTCAATCAAAATAACCGATGGTCTAGGCGTTACTCTTAAGATCAAAAACATTTTTTTAAAAAATATTTGCGGCAACGGAGCTTTGAACCGAAGACCACGATCCAAACAGTAGTAAGCAATGGAATTTTTCGAAATTATAAGACAACATATATTATTTATACAGAAAATTTTCAACCAAATGTAGACAGTACTTTTCTCCTTGTTTCATAGCATAAGTGTGCAAACTTTCATCGAAATCGGATGAAAACTGTGGATTTGTATGAAGAGCAAACATACTCACATTAATCTTTATATATACAGATATATAGATTACTGCAGATCACACACACACTGATTACGAATCACCCCTGAGGTATAATTATAACGTAAAAAAGAGTACACCTACAGCATTGTAAGACTACCTAAGATTTGCCTCGCATTGCATCACCTCCCTTTGTGATATCTACAGTATAACATTCAATCCGAATAACCGACAGCCCAGGCGTGACTCTTACGATAAAAAACAATTTTTTAAAATCTTATCCTCCACGAAGATTTGAACCGGAGACCACGACCCAAACATCAGTAAACAATGCGCTTTAACCACTGAGCTAGCTGACAGCTACACGGAAAAACAGTGCAAAGAGCTCCACATCCAACGCGTCTGTCTATCTCCGTTTTCGAAATTATAAGACAACATGTATTTCAACCAAATATAGACAGTATGATTCTCCTTGTTGCAAACGATAAGTGTGCAAAGTTCCATCGATATCGGATGAAAACTGTGGATTTGTATGAAGAACAAACAACCCAACAAACAAACAAACAACCAAACATATATACATTCATCTTTATATATACAGGGTGTTACAAAAAGGTACGGCCAAACTTTCAGGAAACATTCCTCACACACAAACAAAGAAAATATGTTATGTGGACATGTGTTCGGAAACGCTTACTTTCCATGTTAGAGCTCATTTTATTACTTCTCTTCAAATCACATTAAACATGGAATGGAAACACATAGCAACAGAACGTACCAGCGTGACTTCAAACACTTTGTTACAGGAAATGTTCAAAGTGTCCTCCGTTAGCGAGGATACATGCATCCACCCTCCGTCGCATGGAATCCCTGATGCGCTTATGCAACCCTGGAGAATGGCGTATTGTATCACAGCCGTCCACAATACGAGCACGAAGAGTCTCCACATTTGGTACCGGGGTTGCGTAGACAAGGGCTTTCAAATGCCCCCATAAATGGAAGTCAAGAGGGTTGAGGTCAGGAGAGCGTGGGGGCCATGGAATGAGCTCTAACATGGAAAGTAAGCGTTTCCGGACACATGTCCACATAACATATTTTCTTTGTTTGTGTGTGAGAAATGTTTCCTGAAAGTTTGGCCGTACCTTTTTGTAACACCCTGTATAGATTTATACGCACTGTTGTTTCAAGTGAATGGAACGCAGCAAAAAATCAGACAAAGCCAGAGGAAGGCTGGTGATCGAGCCTAATGCTTTCCGTTGTGAGGAATCTGTGGATCACGCACGACGTTCCGCAGTATCGGATACAACGAATGAAAGCGCAAGCACCTACCAAGCGATTTCGCAAAGTTGCAAAAAATGAACCAAACAAAAATTAATCAAGTCCTCCTATACCACCGATTGCCATGTTTCCACCCAGTGCACTGGCATAGCTAGGTCAAGAAGGGCCCCGGTGCAAAAAATTTATTTTGGGCCCTCAGGCCAGATGGGCGACCTTTTTTTTGTTTTGTGTTGCTGGTAGGAGCCCCCTGAGCTGATGCTGGAGGCCCCCCTGAGCAGTGAGGGGCTCCCTGTGTCTCAGGGGCTCCCTTAGACGACCGTAGAGCTATTAAAAAAAAGGCCGTGGGCCCTCTGAACTGCGCTTGGGGGTTCTCTGAGGTACGCTTGGGGGTCCCCTGAGCGTAGGGGCCCCCTGAGCGTAGGGGCCCCGGTGCACTGCACCGCCTAGCTCTATGGTAGCTACGCCCCTGTTTCCACCCTACTATTATTACTAATGTTGCCACCTTAGCGATCTTGTCGCTAGTTTATTGAATTTTCAAGCGATATTTTTAAATTTGTTAATGCAAAAAAAATATTTGGTGATTTTTAGTGATATTCAACCTCGAAGCGTTTCGAAAAACTTGATTGGAATTGGAACAGGTAATGCCTCTGTCATGACTCGTATACATAATGGCGTACATAATATACTGAAAACGGAATACGGCTTACCCAATACAAGAGGCTGCTGGGATATACCTTTTTGGTGTTATCTGATTTAGTCATATGCCGCAGTAGAGAGGATTTTCAGTACAATGAACATTCTTAAGAACAATTTGACAAATAAGAAAGCTGTAAATAGCTAATTCTTTTTATCAGGAATCGGTTAAAAATTGTGAAAAAACTGCTACAGTTACGAGCTTCCGGCTGATGTGATTGGTAAAGATGCTGAACACTCTTTTAAATCTAAGATTGACGATTCATCTCATCCTTCCAGATCTGCAAGTTCTACAACTCCAACGATAGACCAAGACGATAAAGAAGAAATACCGATTGAAGAATTTGATGTTGATTTATAATTCAATGTTATGCTTAATTTAATGAAAATACTCATTAATAATATATTTTTATATCACTTACCTTACCACTTCCCTTTATTTTATTTAGCGATTTCTAGCGAATCTTTTAGCTCTAAATATCCCGCAGTGAGTTTTTAGACCCGGTCTAGTGACTTTTGTTTTCGTAAGGTGGCAACACTGGTTATTACTCTTTGAGGAAAAAAATAAGGCCTAATTAATATATGGCACTTCTTTAAGTGAGTTCAGACATCTGCGGTTACCGCCAACATTTGGAGAATACTCTCTCCATCGACATTGTAAGGAACAAATAACGGAGTAATTCTTCCTTTGCCTTCGCTGTTCGTCAACTGCTCGAGGATAGTGTAAACTACATATGGTCTGTGGGATTATTGTTAATCTGCTCTTTCATTTTGCAATTTTGGGGGTTGGACATCGTTCCATGCTAAATTTCCACTCGATGATTACGAAAAACTGCCTAATACGCAAGTGCCTGGATTGAACTCAGGACTGTGTTGTACCTCATGGAGTCCAGTACTGGGGAAGTTTTAAAGCGAACGGCCAAGATAGAAGCTACAGTTGACACTTAAACATTATAAATGTGGCAGATGTAAGCCTACGGCATGTTCCATGTTTTATGTATGGTCACGAATCTAGAATAGTTCCCAGGTGGAAGCCACGTTCAGATAGGTAAATACCTTCTTTGTCCAGGATCTGCCCTTGAGACTTGTTATTTTTCAAGACAACATTACTGGGAACTGCTTCCTTTTAGTTTGAAAAGGAAGGTGACCTCCTCTTTCGTGTGTTCGGAAGATTATGCGTGGAATAAATACAACTTCACTCTAGGCAGACTTACTCAGCACTTTGGAAAGACTCAAGTTAAAGCCTTTTTAGGGACAAAAAACTAACGTTTAGGATAAAAGGTTATGAACGTGTGATTGATCTGATCTATTTCTTGAGTCTGATCATTGTTGGTCGTTATAAACAAAAAAAATCATTGCACAAAGTCTAAGAGTGTCCAAAAAATGAGATTTTAGTGTCTAAAGTCAAGAATGCGTGACATAAGCTAACAGAAATTCGAAATTGATCTGTATTTGACCCTGAAAATTCGCTCTTCCAAATTTGTTTTCTTTTTTTTTTTTTTTTAGTCTAAAGGGATTAGATGTATTAAAAAGGGAGAGAGATACGCTATTGCTAGAGAAGAAGGTCCAAGGACAGGCTAGGGACTAAATATAGGCTACTTTTTTAATCCTTTTTTCAATCCTTTGATTTTGGAAAACTAAAACTGGTTATTGACGTTTCAGACTCTCATATCACCTTCATGATTGTTTATAGAAGCAAGTGACATCACAATTATCCATATTGAGCGACCAGGAAAATCACATGGGCCAAAATAAAAGTGGTAGCCCGTATTTGTGCCTTCTCCTCTATGTAGTAGAAGATCTGAAACAGGCTTATGCAGGCAAATTATCATCACTTTTTTTAAGGATAGCTGAATAATGTTATGCTCATAGTGAAAATTAACTGCTGCCAAGTTTTAATTTTTTGTGATCATGTTTTATTGTTTTGTTTCAGATACCAGACGTCGAGTATTTATCTCCACTTGGAACGCACGTCAAGTTTCCAAAGATTGGTCCAACCTGAGTGACTGAAAAAATGTAAATCCAACGAATTCTACATCAAAATCAACTACAGGTTTTCACGTCATTCTCATAAAGCATGATTGTCATCACTGAAGAACTGTGATATATTATTTCCTGTGTGATCCATTAGTGAAGAGGTTCTAGTTAGTAAACGAATGCGTCGCGTGTGTTTGGTCAAGATCACCAGTCGACGCAAACCTCTTGGAATAGTTTCGGTCTAAAGATAAGTGCACAGTAGTTTCGATCATGCTAGGGCGCAGCATCTTCAGGTCTGCGTCACTGCTATCAAGGAGGGCGACGGCGGCGACTCCGACGTTCGCTCGCGGTGTCTTCAACGCTGCTTCGGCCAACGAGATCAAGTCACCATACGGAGATATCGAGGTGCCCAGGCTGCAGCTGTATGAGTGGGCATGGCAGAATGTCGATAAGTACGCCGACAGGGTTGCCACAGTAAGCTATCCCACTTCTGACACCATTTTACAACTTCTAAATGTCTTTAATATAATTAGCATAAGATACTTAACTTTTACTACCCTACTTACGTAATCTATTTATGAAACTACAGTTAATTCGTGTCGATATGAAGAGTCATGTGAAAGAACTTGTTAGGGAATAATAGGATATATTTTTGGTCATGCCGCAACGACAGTCGACATCCAAATCTCTGTCTGTTAGGCGACTGATTCAAGTTAGACAATTCACCTGAAACAATGTCCAGCAACAAAGGCATTAAACAGTAAATAATATTTATTATTTAAATAATAGCATTTATTGTCACTTGGTTTTCTAAAATAAATCTAACATTGGAACAAACTAAGTAACAACTATTTCTGCAATATCTGTCGAACAAAAGTCCTTATTTTTCGCAATCATACAATATTTTATATGCTCGCCTCGCAAAAGAAATAATTCTTTTTATCTATTCCAATTATATCACTAAAACAATGGCCCTAACTGTTCTTTAATACGTGTCTTCTTTTACTCTGATTGACGCTGCCGAAATCTTTCTTATTACACTTTACGAATCTTCAGCGCTTGATACACCGACATTCACTAACCATATAAACTTAATGAAACCATACATAAGCTAGTAAATAAGGAATAAAACTGTTGGAGTGGATAAAGAAGTGATTTATTTGGTAAGAATTCTTAAAAGGTAGAAAACAAAAAGTTAGGGTAGGAAATATAGTATCAAAGGAACCGGAAGTGAAAATGTGAGTGCCACAGGGTGGCGTATTGGGACCATTGCTATTCATCATTCTAATAAATGATTGTGTGGGTAGATGACTATCAGAAGTTAGGTTGTTTGCAGATGATATAACGCTTTATAACGGGATCAAACTGGTAGAAGACTGTGTACAGATGCAGGGTGGTCTGAACAGGATATAACTTGGGTCAACATGGGATGAAGGTAAATGCAAAGAAGAGTCAGCTTATTAAGTACACAGATAAAAAAAAAGATTGTTTGTGGTTATAAGGTAGGGAAAGAATAGCTTGTTGAGGATTTGAAATTTAAACACCTTGGCAGAACATCTGATAACAAACTCAACTGCCCAGGACACATTTACCAAAAACGCTGAAGGAATTTAAAATTAATTTTTTTATATCGCGAAAACAGATGGGTGAGTAACTTAACAATCAAATTATATAAAATAATAAAATAAAAAAAAGTAATTAGTAGTAAGGGAATTGCCACCGGAACGAATGCTCCTTCGCAATTAAAATTAATAGTAATGAACTGTATGGGGGAAGCCTGACAACTTTTCACAGAGAAATTTAATTTTTACTAAAAATTATACATGATAAATGATTCGACTCTTTGTTTGTTTTGTAAATATTTCCTCTTAATCTTCTGGTAACCAGATCCGACAATACTGCAAATCACTTCAGTGTCACTGTTTTCAATAGTAGTTTTGACTCATTCAGTCATTGTGTACTTCTGAAACGGTAGACTAGCGCTGGAATTGTAAACGGTGGTAGAATGAATGGCGGACAACAACGTGTGGTAAATTTCTGGTCCGAGATAATTCAAGGAACATTGCTACGCGGTATATGAAACCATCTATTTGCAAATGTCTCTAATAAGAGTTTGTGTGGAGGTTTTTTTGATTTTTTTATAGTTTTTTTTTTTTTTTTTTTTTTTTTTTTTTTGCAGTCGTCAATTTTTTCGACTGGTTTGATGCAATCCTCCAGCCCTTCCTATCCTGTGCTAACCTCTTCATCTCTAGATATCCCTGTTCTGAGTTCTAGATTAATATTTGAAACTAAAACATTTCTCTTTTTCACGAAGGCTCTTTTTGCTAGTGCTATTCTGCTTTTAACATCATTCCTGCTTCGGTCATCGGTTATAATTTTGCTTCTCAAGTAACAGAATTCACTTACTTCTCTTATTGCCTCCGATCCTATTTTTATATTTAATCTTCTAGTATTGGTATCATTTCTGCTACATTTAATCACTTTAGTCTTGCTCTGATTTATATTCAGTCCAAAATCTTCCCTCAGTATATTGTTCATGCCATTCAGTAACTTCCCAATATCCTCAGCCCTTTCTGCTAATAAGACAATGTCATCAGAAAATCGTAGCATACTGATTTTTTCTCCCTGAACACTCTATGCCACATGGAAATTTTCTTTTACTTTCTTTATTGCTTGTTCCACATACAAGTTGAGTATTAACGGGGATAGACTACAACTTTGTCTCACTTCCTTTTTAACGGATGCATGTCTCTCATGATTCTCTACTTTTATTATAGCCACTTGATTCTTATATAGTTTATAGAGTATTCTTCTACTTCGATACTTTAGACCTGACTTATTTAAAATTTTGAACATCTTGTCCCACCTAACATTATCAAAAGCTTTTTCTAAATCAACAAACGCCATAAAAGTATCTTTGTTTTTCTTGATTCGCCCTTCAAATATTAATCTAAAAGACAGAATTGCTTCCCTTGTACTGCGATTTTTCCCAAACTCAAACTGATCTTCACCTACTATCTCTTCTACTACACTTTCCATCCTTCTGTATATTATTCTGGTCAGAAATTTTGAAGCATGTGATGTTAGACTAATGGTGCGATAGTTCTCACATTTGTCGATTTGTGCTTTCTTCGGAAGTATGAAGATGATATTTTTATTAAAATCAGTTGGAATTTCTCCTGTTTCATAACTCCTAGGGATTTAATAAGTTCTGCAGGATCTCATCAATTCCAATTGCCTTATTTGCTTTCAAGTCATTCAGAGCTTTATTAAATTTTGTCCTCAAAACAGGATCTCCTCTGATTATATGCTATCTGTTTTCTAATGCTCGGTCATTGACACATATTTCAGGAGTGTGCGGTGACGGGTCGCAGCTACAAGTACGGTGAGGCGAGGGTGGCTTCACAGAACCTGGCAGCCGCGCTGGTGAGGGCGGGACTCGAACCCGGCGCCGTGGTGGCGATCATGCTGCCCAACTGTCCCGAGTACCCCATCGTCGTGCTCGCCATCAACGAAGCCGGCCTCGTCGCCACTACCTGTAACATCAAGTACAAAGCAGGTACGACATTAGCCGCGTTCCCACGATCTCTTGTAACGGAGGCGAGGCGGGACGGGTCGAATACTCAACAACACGCCATGGGAACAGGGCCGCCTCTGCTAGCGGGGACGAGACGCAGCTACCCACTCTGTGTCGGTCAACATCACAGGCGTGTGTAGTGGTGCGCTGTTGCCATCGGTTTGCAGCAGCGGTGCGCATCCCTTCTGTTGCTGTAAAGTGCTCTGTGCCAAACGACACTAGGCAACGTGATGGTGAAGTGGCGGCGAGGTAAGCGAGGGCTAACCTGCGACGCGCGCTCGTCCCTACACTTTGGCTAATGAGGTCCCGTCCCGTCCCGCCTTCGTTACAAGTGGTCGTGGGAACGCGGCTTAAGGCCTGGTCAAACAGAAATCATTATCCTAGTCAAATGCGGCCTGCCGCGTGGCGGTTCTGTGTCAGGTTGTGAATTCCACAGAGTTCGCGGCGAACAATGTCAGACGAGGCGGAGAATCTCATTCAATGCACGCGGAGGACGTATTGTTATATGACATGCGACATTCTGAGTATAAGAAGGTTATTAAAAAAAGATGAAACGAGGAATATTGGTGAAAGACTCAATCCTACTAATAAGTATATACAGGGCTAGTCAAAATTATTGCAGTGATTTCAGCAAATTACTACAGATTTATTATTTGACATATACTTACAAGATTACACAGATATATAAACAAACTGTGAAGGTTTTTCTGAGTGCCTGCAGATGCTCAATATGTGCACCTTCAGTGACTCTGCACACATCAAGTTTATACTCGATTTCTTCCCATACCCGATGCAGCATGTCTCTGTCAATGAGAGAACATGCATTGGTGATGCGAACCCGCAGGTCTGGCAGATCAACTGGTACTGGTGGCACGAACACTGTGTCTTTCACGAAACCCCAAACAAAGAAGTCGCAGGGCGTTAGGTCAGGGGAACGAGGAGGCCATGACATCTGCTGACGATCGGCATCCCCAGCACGACCAATCCATCTGTTTGGAATCCTGTTGTTTAGGAAATTACGGACAACTAGACAAAAATGGGATGGAGCACCGTTCTGCTGGAAAATGAATTCTTCACTGTCAGCTTCCAGAAGTGGCATGAGCCAATTCTGCAACATTTGCAGATAGATTTTCCCTGTGATCGTCACCTCATTAAATAAATAGGGCCCCATAAAGTTTCATTCGTGAGATCGCGCAAAACACGTTCACTTCGGGAGAGTCACGAACGTGCTGCACATAAGCATGGGGGGTTTCGATCCCCCAAATGCGCACATTGTGCCTGTTCACTTTTCCACTCACATAAGGGTTCGCATCACCAATGCATTTGCTCTCATTGACAGAGACATGCTGCATCGGGTATGGGAAGAACTCGATTATAGACTTGATGTGTTCAGAATCACTAAAGGTGCACATATTGAGCAAAAAAAAAAAAAAAAAAAAAAAAAAACTTTCGCAGTTTGTTTATATGGCCAAATTATTATACTCAATAGGTCATAAAGCAAAAAAAGTCATGATGTTTTTAAAAGACGAAAAAATAACCCTCTTGGATTGGCCTGGAAATTCGCCAGACCTTAACCCTATTGAGAATGTCTGGGCGGCGCTAAAAAAAGAAATTTGCAAGGATAAAATTATTACTAATAAAAAAGAATTAATAGAAAATATTATTACAGCATGGCACAGAACACCTGAATTACAAGAAATTTCCAAAAAGTGCATTGCCAGCATGCCGCAGCATCTACAAAACGTGATTGCTCAAAAGGGAGGATTCACTAAATATTGATTAATATTTTTTTCTATTAATATAACATAATTCCTATGCTAAATTATGTTTTATTTATTTTTCCTTAATTCATTAAACCTATAAAGATAACAATAAAAACGATATCATAGGTCTATTAGTAGATTAAATGTATAATAACACACGAAACAATGTTTTTTTTTTTCAAACGAGTATAATAATTTGGCCACCTACTGTATATCTGTGTAATCTTGTTAGTACATGTCGAATAATAAATCTGTAGTAATTTTCTGAAATCACTGCAATAATTTTGACTAGCCCTGTATTTATTTTTTTATTTTACGCAACGTCTGATCTTTTCCATCACTCATAAGGTACAATGATATAATAGTATAATTATTATGGATTTAATCGATTAATGAATTCAGTTTTTGGAAGGAATTTAGAAAATGATTTCGTACAGCAAAGGCAGCATGATGTTGATTTTCTGTCAGTCGATTTGCAGTTCAGAAACCATTGGCGGGTTTATTTGTATTATAGTTTCATCTTCTACTTCAGTAAACTGTTTTAGAAATTGTGAAGTCAACATGTAGCTTTGATAACATGAACTGCACTATCTACATCCAGCTCTATAGGCCTAAACAATATACGCCACTTCTGAGATAAAACTGCCAAAGGCATTTTACACAACACTCAAATTGCTAACCTTTCCTTCCTCCCGATAAGCCTTTTCCTGTCAATTGTCAGGTTGGATATTTCTGATTGTATCAGACTATATAGGAAACAGATCTTCAAATTATTGTTGCGACATTCGAGAGTAAACATAAAAAAAGATCTTCTAAAGAATTTATATCAATGTACAGTTTGTGAAATTCCCCTAACTTATTTTTTTTTCCCCATTAATTTCGTGTCTATTTTCTTTTTCGCCTTGAACTAATCAAAGCGAGTAGCAGAAATAATTTTTCTTCGTCGGAGGAACTGGTGAACATGTTAATAAGATGGGGTGTGGGGCAAAAATGAATTACGCCTTGCTTCGTCCACAACTGCTTCAACAATGTTCCGCCGTTTAGTTGGCCGCGCTCTGTTCGACTATTACAGCTTCGTCGGAACGCCGTGTTATGTTCGTGCAGACAGTCCGCTTTCTGTTTGACTGAGCCTTTAAGGCCGGGCAACACCACATAGATATAAATGATGATGCATTGGGCCGACAAGTCACTGCGCCAACAGCCGGCCTAGTGACGGCTCGCCCTCTCGTGTTTAAATCTGCCCGTAGCTCGTCCGTGTGAATCTTCAGTCTCCTTAAGCATTTTTAAAGAAACTAGTGTTCAAAGATTTTCGTAACAATAAGCTGGAGGTCACAACATCTAATGAATTACGAAACGAAATTTTGAAAATATTTTAGAATGACACAACCTTCATTTCACGATCTTCTGATGAAGTTGAAAGTGAGGTGACAAAAATGACACGTCATTGAAGCAATCAATAAGACCAAAACAACGTTTCTTCTATTAGCCTCTCCACGTGCACCAAGCCGACACCACACCGTCAGAAAGAAAAACAAACTGATCGGCCTCGGTATCGGTGGATTGCCGGTGGCTGATGTTTGGATAAAATTCAGTCGATTGAGCGCCAATAATATTGCAGTAGCAATGACGTGTCGGTAAAGTGTTGGCGGACCTTCATTCAAACCATGGCATGATTTATTATTACTATTGCGTTCCGCGAACTATGATGTTCAGTAATGTCTGAAACATATACCATGGATTTTTACTTTTTATTAACTACTGAAATATATTTGATTATTGTAGGCTATTTCTTCCACAGTTGTTTGTTGAATTAATAATTATTCTTTAATAATTAATTACTTAATTAATAATAACAATTTAATCATTCAACTATTGCCGAACATCTCTTGGAAAATAACCATTTTCCCACTAACATAAATACAGACATGAAAATCCTAAAACAAGCAACACAAAACACAATATTCTAACCCTTCAAGAAAATTATCAAATTCAAAAAACAATACTCTCAGGAAAATACGTACTCAATGACCATATAAACTTAACCAATCAACCTTTATTCAAGCTAATAATCATCGAAACTGACAGATAACAGCATTACACACTCAAATTCACCAAAACATTAATTTAACACCACATTGCATTTCCCCCATCCACAACACATACACATTTTGGCTAAAACAAAGCAAAACACACACACACTAAATGTAATTACGAAATTTCAAATTCTCCGCTCACGCCACTTCCGACAGAGCACCGCCGGAAAAACAGCTGAACAACAGCAGCGCGCACACAAAAACTGAAGTTTGACAATGTTGTGCACAAAAACTGTGCTTCAAAGTGAATTCATAAGATACCAATTTTGTACAAACCGTGTAAATACGTAAAATAGTGTAAAAAAGCATGCTGGTTGAGGTCACAGGCGACCAACAACCACACCTTAAAACAGAAATGTAAAATGTAAGTGATAACATGAATCTACGTTATTACACCTATGTAAACAAGAGGTTCTGCTTGATAATTAAAAACTGATATGTAAATATAAGTCATTTTTGTGCTTCCTATATATAAAAAATTTCGTTATATGTAATAAAACCATTATGTTAAAATATCACAAATTACAGAAAATATTGTACGCTGAAGATACCTCGACGAAAGGCGAAACGTATTTGAATTAAGAGCCGAGTTCTGCTTAGGTTACTCCTCGAACTCACTGAGGGGTATTGGCACGCGGCTCTTCAAGTGCGTGGTATTCCCCCTTCATAATAAAACTAATTGGTTATGTTTTCAATTCCAACGAGTTTTCTTATACTTCAGATTACTAGGTATTATAAATGAAAAACCCAGAAAGGAAAATGGGGTCAAGAGGAACTTCATAAGGGTCTCGATGCCACAAAATCAGGAAGAAAAATAAGAGAAGTATGGGATTCACGAAACTACTCTGCAAACAAGAATGAAAGCGAAAAATACCAAGGGAAAGATGGAGAACTAGGGTGCCGATGTGTTTCAGGTATTAGGTGGAGTCATGAAGAATGTAGTGACTGGAACATTTCAAAGCATTACAAGTGTGACGTTTGCTATACAAGAAAACGTACTCTTTTCACGTCTGTACTTTTTTTTTTCTTCCTTTTTTTGCAAAATATCATTATTTTCTTCATTAATGTACTGTTTACTACATGTAATTAATAAATTAAACTAATAGAAAATAAAAATAGCATGTATTGTCCATTTTTATGCATTGTTTGTTTTGCGTGTTATTAACCCATATCGTACGTGTCATTACCTAAGGGGTGGAGAATACCACGCATTTGCACTTTTCTTTATTTTAATCCAAAAAATTAAGATAATATTCATAACTATTTTCCATCGTTTGGAATATGTCGAGAAATGTCCATAGTAAGGTACACACTTGTTTTGGTAGCTACTTAATAATGTAATGAACAATTTAAATCGGTTTTTCCTTAGGTGCGTGTGTTTCCCCCAATCTCCCATAATGACACTAATTTTTCGATATTTGGTGTTTTTTTGGGATTCCCCGTCAGGCCAGATGGACGACCTTTTTCTTTTTACCCCTACTCCTGCCCCGGACGGAATCACTAGTCTGCAAAGGTCTCACTTCCTACTCGGATACATGGAGGAAAGAAATATATGGAGACGACGCAAGGGACCTTCACCACGAATTGTAGTGACGCCGGGGGAAGAGGAGTGGGGAGGCGTGGCCGACAAATTACCTATCCATACAGACACGGGAAATATGAGCAAAAACCTCAAAGGGACTCCAGGATAAACGTGACGCCGCAATCTCATGATGGATTATTATGTAACTCGATGAGACAAAAAATTAAGAATAACATTTTTTGATATCCTGCTTAGTTTTCGAGATATTCTGTCTCAAATATGAGATGTTTCTCGTTGAAATTAGGAAAAAAATTGGTGAAAGTCAAATTTGATGAAGGATTCTTATTTAAAAAGACGAGACAAATAAAGAATAAAAATTTTCGATATCTTGCATAGTTCTCGAGATATACTGTCTCAAAAGTAAGTTGAAATGCAGAAGAAACATTTCGCAAAAAGTCAAATTTGATGATGGATTATTATGTAACACATCGAAAATAAACATTAACATTTTTCGATATCTTGCTTAGTTTTCGGGATATACTGTCTCTAAAAAGCAATTGTATGGATACGTAATATGGCCGCCACCGCGCATGCGCAGTATCAGTTGAGAGTTTAGAGGCGGCGTCACAGAATAAGCGGTATTTCCTCTCCATATATTTCTTTCCTCCATGCTCGGACACCAAACTCAGCGAGGTCATGTGGTCTCACTCCTCTTACACCTTTCACAGTTTTTATTGCCCTGGTGTCTGAACATTAATGTTTGGAAAATGGGAATTTTATTCGATGTCGAAGCAGTGAAATTTTGGTTAATTTCCACAATTTTTTGAAATCACACCGGGCAAGTGCCGGTATGGATCCTTCACTAAAGAATGAGTAATTTCTTTTAAATTCTTTTTGTCCAAATCTTCTCCCAACTCTAATGACCCCGACTTCGACAAACAGTAAAAAAGCCATGTCACATGTGAAAGAAAATGATGAGGAAATCGGTCAATACACCATAAAAATCCAAATAAAGAATGGCAAACTGTCAACAATCCGGTTTTTAAGGTTTGATGACTCGTCGAGGGGAAGGGTATAATGTCAAGTAACGGAAGGATATTCGCTCTTTTGAAGGAACCATCACGGCATTCGTATGGAGTGATTAATGGAAACTGGAATCAGGATGGCTGGAAGGGCATTCAAATCCGCATCCTTCCGGGTATGACCGCTCACCGAACATGCTTGATGAATCTGCCTGAGAAATCTGACATATAAATTGATGATAAAAGTGCAATCAGTGATGTAACTGATAAAGGGATAGCTAACAAAAGGTTGTTCCTTCAATTACCACATTCATATTTATTACTTTATCATTGTTGACTTTTCCAGAGGAGATCAGAAAACAAATGGCTGACTGCCACCCTGAAGCCATCGTGACGACGCCAGAACTCCACCCCACAATCACCGAGGCGTTCCGTCTGGCTCAACTGCCGCCACCACGAATCACCATCACCTTACGCACAACGCCCGACTCGCCTGCCACTCCGTCAGGGACGGCAGATCTCCATCAGCTCATACAGGTACAAACCACTTTACTTTGTCAAAGAAGTTACTGGAGAACAGAATGCCACTAGAAATGCGAGAAAGATGACATTTGTAACTTCACACATCAGCCAGTCTCGTAATAGAAAAGAAACTATAAAAATAGATTAATTCAAATCCCCCTAATTGCTGTATGAAAATTATTATTGCTGGAGGGATCATACAACCAATCATGTGATTGATAAATTACAAAAGTTCTTTCTGGGCTTCAACATCTTTCTTTTTTTTTCATTTTAATTTGATGAACGAAACTATTTATAAGTTTTCTTTTCACTGAGGCATCACATTATTTTTCCACAAAATAGGCAAGTAAAGAAATTGCTCTAGGGTAAATGCTACTTTGCAGTTGCATTTAAATTATAACATAGCATCAACCTTTTTCTATTTTAAGCCTCAAAAACAGATATAAATTTCAGTTCTTAATACTTGAGTCTATATGCTGACCACATGATGTTAGAAGTGTTTTAATCTGCAAGGATGGCAGTTATGCGGAATTTTAAATATCATCTTTGTTTCCGTTAAGTGGTATCGTGTGCTTGGGTTTACCCAAGTTTTATTTTCAGAATAGGATCATAATGGGGAAGTTACAATGTTATTTGTGAGTTTTGTTGTGTTTTACTATTTTTTGGAAACTCTGATAAGTCTGGAAATTATCATCAGATTTAGTAATTTGGTGTTTAAGAAACATTTCAAATTATTTTGGAGTGCAGTGTAATTAACTTGTGATATTAACTGGCAACATTATATATATTTTTGAATAAAAATCCGTCTTCTAACAACTGTTTTTATTTTTAACTTTCATCTACCAGACGCGTTTCGCCCTTCTGGAGTGGGGCATCGTCAGTGGCTATTTATAGCCACTGACGATGCCCCACTCCAGAAGGGCGAAACGCGTCTGGTAGATGAAAGTTAAAAATAAAAACAGTTGTTAGAAGACGGATTTTTATTCAAAAATATTTATGCAACAACTGTGGAACATGGCCTACAACAAAGTTAACTGGCAACATTATTATTGTTAATTATTTGCGATGGAGTTCATGCTTAGGTGTCAATGTCGGTTAACTGCAGATCACGATTTTCCTCCTAGAGTCATCGCAAGATGTATTGTGTTCAAGCATTACTTAAATTGTAGTCACCTCTGGACCATTCTAGCGATGCAGGGAAAATTACAACATTAGTAATGCTTGAAAATAATACGTCTTATGATTGACTGTCACATTTTCACAACATGCGGAGGAATGTAATTATAGCGGACTGGCAATCTTCAAGTAGCCCTCCCTTCACATTTACTTCTGCATTTCACAAATTTTTGGTATAAAAACTTTAAGTTTCTGGAAAAATATTAACAAATCTCTTGGTAATTTATTCTAGCCTCTGATTCCCTTACCAGGTAAAGAAACTTTTCACACTCTCTTCAGTTTGAAATTAAGTGCTAGCTTGATGGATATGTTAATTTAGGTATGAAGGGAAAAAATTACCATGACCACAAGCTGGCACTAGATTTCACACATAAGGGTGTGTGAAGATTTTCTTTCTTAGCTAGAGGTATCAGGGATTGGAGTAAATTACCAAGAGAGATGAATAATTTACCAAAAACTCTGAAAGAAATTAAAGTTGAAATTTGTAGAGTGGAAAAGTAGGGGGCTACAGGAAATGGGGCTAATGGGTTTGTAGGGAAATTGTCACCAGAGTGTATGCTCCATCGCAATTAAATTGAACAGTAAACAAATTATAAGAAAGTGGTAGTTAGATTATTAGGAAAATTTTCAGAGATTGTGCACTTCATCTCAATTCTATTCAATTTCCTCCCTTCCACATACTACAGGTCTATACCAAAAGTAGTAGGACTGATTTTTTTAAAAAATTTTTTATTGAAGATATCTTTACAATTCCTTAATCCTCTTCGAAATACACTCTTGGGCAGCTACACACTTAGAATTACGCTGCTGCCATTGACCGTACGGCTTCTGTAAGTCAGATTCGGGGACGCTGTTGAGAGCCCTCGTCAATGCTGCTTGAACATCCTGGATCGAGTCAAACCGCTGTCCCTTCAGCTGCCTTTTCATCTGTGTGATTAAAAACAGTCAAATGGAGCCAAATCAGGACTGTAGGCGGGGTGCAGCAATGCGGCAAATCGGGCCAACAGTTGTCTGATGACGGTGCGCCTTGGCACAGCGCATTGTCGTGATGCAGAGTCCAGTTGGCAGAGATGACTGGTCAGACGTGATTCACTCGGTCTCGCAGGCTGTCACTTGCACGTAAAAGTTTGAATTGACAGTTTCCCCGCGACGGTCAAAAAACACGATCAGCATTGTCTTGATCTTTGATTTGCTCATGCAAGCCTTCGTTGGATGGGAGAACATGGAAGGCAACTGTTGGCCTGATTCGGCGTTGCCATGTTGCTGCACCCCGCCTACAGTCCCAATCTGGCTCCAAATGTCTTTTTTTTTTTTAATTCCCACGGATGAAAAGGCAGCTGAAGGGACAGCGGTTTGACGTTCAAGCAGTATCGACGAGGGCTCTCAACAGTGTCCCCGAAACTGACTTCCAGAAGGCGGATGGCCAATGGCAGCAGCGTAATTCTAGGTGTGTAGCTGCCCAAGGGTGCTATTTCGAAGAGGATCTTCAATAATTTTTTTAAAAAACAGTCAGTCCTACTACTTTTGGTATACGCCTTGCATTCATGATTCTTCTATAAATATGCATCCAGGCCACCAGAGGTGGATCCAGAATTTTGATTTGGGAGGGGCTTGAGCGGATTTTGGTTTGGTGGGGGGACCTTGAGTGGACTTTGGTTTGGGGGGGGGGGGCGGGGCCAAAGTTTTTATAGCCTCCAAAATTACCTACGATGTCGGGGTGGACCTAGATACTTTGGGGGGGGGGGTGCTTGAGCCCCATAGTCACCCCCCCCCACTGGATCTGCCCCTTCAGGCCACATCACCATTAAGCTCCTTAGACACTCTGAGCACTTTCTTAAGTCTTCCAATGGCCACCACTCCAGTTTCTTTATCATACAATTTTATTTGTTTTGAATGAAGACATTGTACTGTTAAATATCTCCAAGCCTATTCTAATATTGGATCAAATCAAAGACATTTAATGTAATACACTTAAGTGACCTAGAAATTTGACTTGTAAAAACGTTTGCATAGTACAGTGATAAGTTCTTCATGAAATGTCATCCCAAATATGGCACTCTTGTAGATAAATGAGACAAGATAAGATGAATTAGCACATATAATTGAGGCAGCTTGCATACTGTCTTATTCTTTAATCTCATTCATTACAGGACAGCCATTATTAATACTATTTGCAGTGCAGCTTATTTGTGGTTCCCAATTTCCTGAAGCACCTACTTTTCCACTAAGGAAATTATTACTTTACAGTCTTTTAATGTTTGAGATATATTGATCAACACTTCTCTCGACAGCTGATGCTAGTAATTGACACCCTTACCCAAAAAAAAAACTTGCCCACCTCCTTTTAATTTAAGTCAACAGTTATCTTAATTTTTTTTTTTTTAAATAAATAAAATAGTGGGTAGTTTAATTTAATTATTATAGAAGCACACTCCAGTTTCAGTTTCCCCTTTCTTGATCCAGCCTATTTTTGCACCCTATGAATTTTAAATTATTTCAGCATTTTTGGTCGATTATTCATTACTTCCCGTGATAGTATTTTCCAATTCCTGACTTCCTTTACCTAGGAAAGCAGCTTTTCCCACACTCTTATGCCTGAAATCGAGTGCCAGCTTGTGGTCATGATCACTTCAAGACATTGAAGAAGAAAAATAAAGATATTTTTTTTTCAACATCTTAAACAGTTATTAAAAAATAAACAAAAAGTTCATAGTATTATAAGCAGTGTAGTTAACTCAAATATACAGTTCTATTTATCAGAATAATAGAAAAAATAAAGAAATACCTGAAATAGCGAGACTATAGTTCCAAATTTTTGTAAGGAATAATAACATATGAACAGAAGATAGCATATGGAACAGTACTTTGTGGTTATTAAAACTATCATATGGAATAGACAACCCCCTAAAATGCAAAATGTAATATGTGAACAATTTTAGTGATGATTGTTAGATATGTAAGTAATAAAGAAATGAGATGTGAGCAAAACTTGGCTTTCTGTATGAGATTTCTCAGCAGTCTCTATTAGCCATTAAAAGGAATAGGATAAGATGTTATGAAATTCTAGAACACAGGGATATTAAATATAGAATGAATTATGGGAGAATCAACATGAGAACTGAGAAGGAAGACTGCCAAAAAAAGATACAGAATCGGAGAAAGAACACTTGCAAGTAAGAGGGACAGATAAGATACAGATTACTAATAGGAGCAGTGGCGTAGCTAGGTCAACAAGGGCCCCGGTGCAAAAAATTTATTTTGGGCCCTCAGGCCACATGGGCGACCTTTTTTTTGCTTTGTGTGCTGGTAGGGGCCCCCTGAACTGAGGATGGGGGTCCTTGAACTGTTCTTTAGGGGCCCCTGAGCAGTGGTTGGGGCCCCCGCTTCAGCAGTGAGGGCCCTTAGTGAGGGGCCCCTTAGACAACGGTAGAGGTAAAAAAAAAAAAAAAAAAAAAAAGTTTGCCAGTTTGCGTCAGTTTGCACTGCACCGCCTAGCCCCATAGTGGCTACGCCCCTGAATAGGAGTAATGAGTTGTAAGGACAGAGAGGATGAAAATGGTTGGAAACCGAAGAGGAAAAATTTTGGGTGGACAGAATTTTTTTTTTAAAAAGCTTTATTTCATAATTTCTCTGCAAGAGGTTGTCTGTGCAGTAAAGATATAATACAGTAAATGGAAGTTTCCAAAGTGAATTGTAAATGTTTAAATATTTCTATCATGTAACCTATTATCGGAAAATAAAAAGGTTTTTCCTCAAATTGAAACATGTTTTCATCTCCAAGGATATTGATTACTCTATCCCTTCACATCGTTTAAAATTCAGATAACATTTAAAAAAGACTAATTTTTAATGAACATCTGATATTCTTCAGTGTGCAAACATTTTCAGTTTATAGTGGTTCTTAAAATATAACCAATTCTTAGAAACAAAATCTTTAAATTGGAGTTTTAATGGATTGGGTTGGATTCTGGATTAAAATGTAGGTCACAGAGGAGAAATAAACTGACCCCTCCCCCCCCCATGTGTGATAGACTCTTTCAGTAGTTTCCAGCCAATCTACACATTGTGAACTACATTCTTTTGAAACTTATAACCAGATTGATCAACAGTTTTGATCGTTTTCAGTCATCAGGGTCTATGATGTCAAGTCTGTATGATTTCAGGCTTCATCTGGTGCCGACCTGCCGAGACGAGAGCGCAATCCAGAGGACGTGGCCCTATTGCCGTACTCGAGTGGCACGACGGGTCTGCCCAAGGGTGTCATGTTGACGAATAGGAACCTGGTGGCCAACATGGTGCAAGGCCGGGAATTAAAGCAGCAGGTCTCCAACACCATTGAAGGTGAGAAAAATGTAGTAGATATACATTAACACTAAACCTGTTGTCAGCCATTGTCCTAAAATCTTGTCTTGTGAACTATGTTAATATTAACACATGCTGTTACAATTGCCTTTAATTTAATTTAATTTAATTGCAATGGAGCACAGGCTCCGGTGGCAATTTCCCTACACACCCATCTTCCCCCTATCCTGCACCTACCTACATTTGCCCTCTACAAATTTTATCTTTAAATTCTTTCAAAGTTTTTGGTAAATTATTCATCATTTCTCTTGGTAACTCATTCCAATCCCTGACACCCTTACCTAAAAAAGAGAATCTTCCCACACCCTTGTTCCTGAAATCGAGTGCCAGCTTGTGGTCATAGTCATCTTTTCCCTTCCATGCACTACTTTTCATACCTATTGCAATATCTTTCCATGCCTCATCACCAGTATATGCCCTGTACACTCCCATGACCCTCCTCATCCTCCTCCTGTCTTGCAATGAATCCCATTCCAGCTCCTTTATCATATCCGTCACTGATTGCATTCTGCGATAATTTCCAGAAACAAATCTAGCAGCCCTTTTTTTGCACCCTCTCCAACTCCTGTATTTGATACTCCAAATGTGGGTCCCATACTACACTACCATATTCGAGCAATGGTCTGACCAAAGTTTTGTAACCCAATTCCTTGACTTCTCTCGTACATCCCCTCATCACTCTCTCCAACAAGTGCAGAACTTTGAAACCTTTTCCTACCACCTGTCCTATGTGTCCTACCCACTTAAGTTTGTTATCAAAAGTAATTCCAAGATATTTACATTTCAAGTCTTCAGCAATCAATTCTTTCCCCACCTTATATTCATAATTAACCTTTTGTTTTTTATTTGTGTATCTAATAAGCTGACTCTTCTTTGCATTTATCTTCATTCCATGTTTACCAACCCAATTAGATTTCCTGTCCAGATCCCCTAGCAACTGTTTACAATCCTCTATTGTTTTGATTCTTTTATACAGCATTATGTCATCTGCAAACAATCTAATTTCAGATAGTAAACAATTCATTAGAATAATTCTTTCTATCATCTATTGAAAAGCCTTTTTTTGGATGTTTGAAAGCTATGAACAAAATATTTCATAATTTTAGCTAAACATTCTGTATACTACATAAGTTTTGCATTTTTCCTTAGGTATTCAACAATGGAAAGGTAAAATGAGAAGAAAAGTAAAAATGTAAGTGACACAGGGTAGCATATTGGGCCCATTCCTATTCATTATTCTAAAGAATAATTGTGTTGATTGTTTACTATTTAAAATTAGATTGTTTGCATATGACATAATGCTACATAAAAGGATCAAAATCATAGAGGACTGTAAACAGTTGCAGGGTGATCTGGACAGGATATCTAGTTGGGTTTGTAAACATGGGATGAAGATAAATGCAAAGAAGAGTCAGCTTATTAGATACACAAATAAAAAACAAAAGGTTAATTATGAATATAAGGTGGGGAAAGAATTACTTGCTGAAGACTTGAAATGAAAATATCTTGGCATAACATTTGATAAGAAGCTTAACTGGGAAGGACACATTGGACAGGTGGTAGAAAAAGGTTTCAAAATTTTGTACTTGTTGGAGAGAGTGATGAGGGGATGTACGATGAAAGTAAAGGAATTGGGTTGCGAAACTTTGGCCAGACCATTGCTCAAATATGGTAGTGTAGTATGGGACCCACATTTTATGTATCAAATACAGGATTTGGACAGGGTGCAAAAAAGGGCTGCTAGATTTGTACTGGATGATTAGGGGAATTGCCACCTGAGTGTGTGTGCTCCATCACAATTAAATTAAGCTATCATCATAATTTAAACAATTAATGACAAAAGACTATTGAAGTTAAAGTCTCTACTTTCTGATGTTTTATATTGCAAAAACTCAAGAATCCTTTTGATCCCAAAATATGTAGGATTTCAAAATCTACCTTGGTGATGAAAAATAGAAAGAAACTTTCATGTAATAAGTTTAACTGGAAATAATAGGAGCTAATTAGCGAATGGATTTACAAAAAATAGGGATAGCGAAATAAACCACCACTTTACTTACCGTAGATGATAGTATCATGGGGTGAACACATAAATAAGCACAAAACACAGGAAAAACAATGAATATTTTGAGACTTGGCTCTTTGTCAACAGGAGAAAATCAAGGAGGGAGGGTGGGTGGGAGACTTTTTCACACAGATGACCGTAAGTCAGGAACATGGTGGGAGTAAATTCAAACAGAGGACAGGGAGAGGGGGACAGTGAATTGGAGCTAGTACCTGAGAATGCAAAATGTTACAAAAATGGAGAAAAATATATTAAAATGTTCATAACATAAATTTGAGAAAGTAAATAAGTGAACAAAATAAAATTTAAAAAATATAATGATAATAATAATAAAAGAATCTATGTAGTTAAACATCACCTCTGGTATGTGGTTCAATATTCTGTAGACACCACCTTCTGATTCAGAGGAGCTGCTGTTGTTTGCGAGGACTCTGATAACACGGACTGTGAAACGAGAATTGAAATTACTAGTGTCATGGGAGATGGCATGGATAGATACTGGATGTTTTGGATTCCGAGTGTAAACTGTCTGAGGTGACCATTCTTTCAGAGTCTTTTGAGTCACAATCAGTCAATTTCTAATTGACTTCTTTGATTGGTTAGACCAATTTGCAAATACTAATTATTCTCTAATGAGATAAAAACCCGTTCTTGTCGTGATAATAAATTTTATTTGAGAATCATGAATGTCAAAAAATAAAGAGACAAAATTAAGCTAATGCGATGTACAAATTAAAATATTTGCTTTATATTTCACCTATCATTCCTTGCAAAAATAAATCTTTATTTATGTTGGTCAATGATAACACTGAATAAATTAACAGAAACAATGAGATGCTAATAACAATGGAATTTGTGTATGTAACACATTAGTCAGCAGAGAGGATTGAAAATTTCTGTATAGCTCATGTTCTGCTAATCTCATTGTTGCTATGCCTTTGTCACTCCATGCCAGAGTGCATAATGGTTAGTGATGGTTCATATCCATGTAACTATTTAAATTAACTGTCTCTACTGACAATTCAAATCCAAAGAAATTCATTTATTTATTTATTTAAAAAAAAAAAAAAAAAAGAAATTATTTCCAAAGTGATAAGAAAATATCAAAGGTAACACCAATAGTTCATATTAAGGATAAAGACAAGTCACAGGTATAATTAAATCAAAAGGTGGCATGAACTTGCTGTTATATCAAAGACTATATCTGTTAGATACAGCAAACAAATAGTGAAATCTGTCTCTTCTTTTTTTTTTATCTAGGAGGTGCAATATGCACAGAAGAGGAAGTGTATCCAATGGTACTTCCCATGTTTCACATCTACGGAATTTCTGTAGTCATGTTGCAGAAATTTTCAATGGGAGCCAAGCTTGTCACAATGCCAAAATTTGAGCCCCAGTTTTTCCTCGATACAGTCGCCAAAAGCAAGGTTGGTTCAGGAAACAAATATAATCTGTTTCAGTTTTAGGAAATAACTAAAAATGCATAATTTCTGATAAACATATAGATATTTGGTAACATTTGTTTGTTTTCTCTTAACATAAATCATGTGAGGAGAAGCTGTAGCAAAGAAAAATCTGAATTTTAAAAATTGAGAGTTCACATACGGTAGGCCTAATTGAATCAGTTGTACCAAACAGATGTATGTATTTATTGTGTCTTTTCTAGGATTATGAATTAATGTTTTAGCTTAATTTAAAAATATCACACGAACTATTTGTTTACAGTGCAAACTAAGGCTGCAGTTTTTGTAGTCTTTTGTGTAGTAAGATTCGATGGGGTACCCAAAAGAAATTGAACTGATGTTGTAGAGGGCGTAGTTTTTGTAGTACCAGTTTTTGCCACTTTGAGCATGTCGTCCTTCTGACCATGGAGTCACTATACCAATTGTCATCAAGATTGGCCAGTGTTAATTTTTTTGTGTCTGCTGTTTTTGCGATGACTGATTCTTGTGAACAGTGCACGGCTATGAAGCTTTGCTTCCTGCTCAGAAAAACTGGCGCATAAACTCTTGAAATATTGAAAATGGTGTTCAATAATGGTGCTATGGGAAAACCCAAGTGTTTGAACGGTTTTCCTGTTTCAAAAGGGATGAAATGTCAATTGATAAACAACCTCACTCTGAATGGCCTTCAACAGTCAAACCTAATGAAAATGTCACAAAAATTTCCAAAACCATCCTAAAAGATTGACAACATACAATCGAAGAAGTTGAGGAGTGTCAATTTAGTGCATTTTAAGTGGGTATGAGAAGGGTAGCTCCCAAATTCACGTCTTAACTGCTGACAGCACAGCAAAAACAAAGGAAGAGCTCTGAAGCAATCAAAACTTTTTCATCAAGTCACAGGTGATGAATCGGGGGGGAAATGTATTGATCTATAGATTGGACAAGCACATCAGTTACAGTGGAGAGTGCTTTGAAGAGGGTTGATTGTATGTTGATTGTATTTTCTTTAAACAAAAAATTAAAACATGAATTAAAAAGAAAATAGTTTGGTTCCTTTGGTTAGCCTCTTGTATATTCTACTGTTCTGTTCAACTTGTATTATTGTGATTTTCAAGGACCGGAATTTCACAGTTTTATAAGTCATTAATTGGTTTTTAATATCCCAAAAAATTAATCAGCTGAGTATCAAAAGGTTTTAAATCATGAGTGTTCCAATACTTTACATATTGAATCTACTGCAGTATGGTATAGGAGATAATCAGTGGCTGTAAGTTATTGCTGAGCATATTGTTAGTATTGTGGCAAATTTGAATTATATTACGAAATGGAAAGATAAAGTTGACCTGTCAATCACCAAAGCTTGCAACGAGGAGGGCTGCAGCAACAAAAAGAATATCTTTGTTGACTTTTGTTGTCCTGTGCAAGCTCAGCCACACGTTTCCTTTTTCATGAGTAAGGGCATAGCCTAAAATATTGTGTTTTTTATGTTTGTGCAGCATTTTTTGTCACTGCTGCCCTTCCTCCTTCAACCTTGGTGAGTGCAAGATCTCCTTTATCTTTCCAGTCCACATTAACATCACCTCATTGCATTTATTCCTTTTTTGTGTATTGGAATTTACCAACATTATTGATCTGTTCCACAGGAAAGTAAATATTTCAGGAAAAAAAAGTTGTTAGGAGACAACATTAATTTAGAGTAAAACAACTGTTGTCAAAGTTGTGAGCATAGATTTATTACCGGTATTCTTAAAAACAGGCAACAATTCTGTTTGTGGTGCCACCAATCCTGCTGTTCCTGGGTGGACACCCATCCGTGACAAAGCGCCACCTGGAGACAGTCAGGTTTCTGGTGACTGGTGCTGCTCCGGCGGGTCAGATGGACATCGACCGCTTCCTCGAGAAGGCTCCGCAGAATGCCCGCGTCTTACAGGGTGAGCAACCGATATTGAAAAGTGTCAAAAGTTTTATTCTGTGTATGATATTATAGGAATGAAATTGTATATGAAATATATGGGCTTTAATATGGAAAGGAAATATAAAATAATCCCATCTTTGCCAAATGTTAATGTTAGGTGGGCTGCAGTGGAAAAAACACTATACTAAACAAAATATTTCATGCCGTGCCCTAACGTATGTAGATAGAAACATATTGCTGAGCTCATGCGGATACCCTCAGTTAACAAAGCCAAATACATGATGATTTAATATTCTATAAGAAAAATTATGTAAAAGATAGATAAAAATATTAAAAATAATTTAAATAAATAAAATAAACTAATGAAACCAGAAGGTATTTATGCCTCTTAATGGTTTTTTTTTTTTTTTTTTTTTTTTTTTTTTTTTTAAAGTGCTCTACAATGAAAACCAAGGGCCGCGCTGTCTTAATCCAGCCCTGAGGAGTATAAAGAAAGATATGATTGAGATAGGAATAACAGAAGATTTAATACAAGATAGAGCAACTTTTAGGAGACTGATCCAAAATTTCAAGGGTTTCAGGGAGAAGAGGTGATGTAGTAACATATGGACAGAAGAAAGGAGGAAACATCAAAGTGAAAGGATGAAGAACTATTGGAAGTCAAGAAAAGAAAGATCCAAATGAATGCACAGGGTTACATTTTGTGGTCCTTAGATGGCCAATATGAAAGAGAAGAAGTAATGAAAGAAACTCACTAATTATGTGTTCACCAGGCTGGGAAGTTGAGTATTACCTGGAAAGGGAGGTATCTGGTATTCAGAACATGGTATCCAAAGCTCATATAGGGATGTGGCTTCACTGGTATTGTTTTACCTCTGTTCTGATCATAACAGTTGAAATCATCATTCGTGTAGTAGTTTTGATGACACAAAAACTTAGCCATATGTTTCTATCTTCATGAATAAGGGCATAACCTGAAGGTCCAGTATCATCACGCATTCCTAATTCATGATTTAACTTATAACTTGAGCCTTGCATCAATGGTTTATAGTGTTCGTGTTGGGTTTTAATTGGTCATTCATAATCTTAACAGTTATCATTGGCTCCAAATCATGCAATACTTAAATCAGTATCACACGTCTGAAGGGGACTTAGTTCCATTATTGTTGATACCATATTGGTACATCTGGGAGCTACTGCGCGTGTTATTCCTCCCATCATAACTTAGTTCGAAATGCGGACACATGTATTATGTCGGTATCTAAGAATAAATACTCTCATTCAATCCACTCTTCTGGTGTTCCCAAATCATTTATCAGTCATTAGAGTAAGATACCCAGTTGTTTTAGATATAATATAAATGATGTGAGTAATATGTCACCAAGGTAAGAAGTACATGTTCATCTATTGCTAAGAGTAATGTTAGCCTTCATTGACTACTAATTAACGCAGTTGGCGAATCTGCTTCACTAAACTCGCCTGGTGTCAGACTGACAATTACATGTAATTCTTTATTAATCCGCCCACTTGATAGTTGCTCAATGTAATAATATCATAAAATGCCCACAAAGTGAAAGACCACTACAAACACGGCTAATCCTTTACACTGCACCTTTGACACTGCAGCCCTCTTCCTTAATTTTTTATAACTTATGGGTTTATTTTATTTTATGCTTTCAATGCCATTTCTTTCTGTCCCATTTTTGCTGAGATGTAGATTTTAAGTTTTCATTAAATGTATGATTTTGAGAATAAACTAAGTTGTTTTGAGTATTGTTAATATTCTTTCTATTTTATTGTTACTGATCTCTAAGAATGCAATGATTACATCCAATAATCAGAATAACATTCTTCATTTATTTGTTTTCTTATAAAAACCTTGGCTTAATCTGATTTTGAACATTTTGATTTAATTTTTAAATGATTTTAATTGTGATGGAGCACTTGCTCTGGTGGCAATTTCCCTTGTTATCTGTTTTCTCATTTTTTGTTATTACTTTTATCATCATCTTATACTCTTTGAGTGTTAATTTCCCTAATCTACTTTTTCTATTTACATATTTTAATTCTTTCAGCATTTTGGTTAATTATTTATCATTTCCATTGATAATGTATTCCAATCTCTGACTCCGTTGCCAGTGGCGGATCTATGAATTTTCAGAACCAGGGCAAAAATGAAATTGCCGTCCCTTCAAAAGTTATTTTGCCACCCCCATTGTTGTCACTCAGAGCTAAAAAAAGGTTGCCTGCTGCAACTTACACTTACCTAGATCTGGCACTGTCCGTTACCTACAAAAGAAAATTTTCCAACTTCCTTATGCATTGAAATATTAGCTACTGCAGATCAAATATGGATGCCTGACGATTGAAAGCTGGATAGATAAACCAGTTGAGAGAAGAATGTGATCACTTTGAGTATTTGATTACTGCCATACCGACTGTGCTGCGTAAGCGGTAACACTCTGGTCTCGCATTTGGGAGGACATGGATGCAAAATCCCCGTCTGGCCATTTAGAGTTTGGTTTATTCATAGTGAATGCTGAGACAGTTCCTTCAAAAAGCCCATGGCTGATTTCATTCCTGTTCCTTGTCCCCATCCTTTCCCATCTATAATGACATCATTGTTGACAAGGGGTGAAACCAGAAGCAAAAAAAGAGGGAAAACTATTTATGTTTTCTGAGTCAGAACCTGCTGCTTGTATTTTATGTAGCATTTAAACCACAAATTCCTATCACCTGTTGATTTGTTTTCAAAATATCCCTGATGAATTTTGTAACAATTTCAGCCATTTTTATTATCTAGATTACAGAGCACATAAAGTAAAATGATTCCATGGGGAGAACTGCTCATTTTTAAGTGCCTGTGTGTTGTGTTAACGGGCATATGTCTGACTTCTGGTTTGATCATGAATCCAAATCAGGGACTATTCATAGCAAACTTCACATAAACAGAGAAAATTTTCTCACAGGTTATAGTACTTATAAATATTCTATACTGGTATGACAGTCAAAATTGGGGTGTATGGCTTTCATGGTGGGTGGCAAACATATTAATTTTCTGTTTTTGCTAATAACTTTATCTTAAAATCATTCTAATTTTTAAACTCAATACAAAAAAGAAATGAAAATGTGTGCCTTCTTCACCAATGTAATATACCACCAATGTAATATACCAGCTTCCTACATGTGTTTGACTGTCACTCAACAAATCCACAAGAATTAATGGTCATAGACAAACGGTATTCACCCAGAATGCAGACCACCCAGTAACTGCATATTCCGTCTCCCACGACACCAATTCTTGCTTCACCCCCAAACAACAAAAATCCCTCTTAACTCAGAAGGTTGGAGCATGCCTACCAATACAAGCTGAGCAATTACTGGAGCGTCTTTGTTTCTTTCTACAGCCTATGGTCTGACAGAGACATCTCCCATGCTTCTACACCCAGAACGCAACTCCACTAACCAGACAACTGTCGGTAGACCCGTACCAGCTTCCACTATAAAGGTCGTTGACGTGCAAACTGGTGGAACTTTAGGACCTAACCAACCTGGAGAAATATGTTGCAAAGGACCACAGGTATGTAGTCTCAGTCCTGTTGCCAACTCAGCATTATCAAGCTATAGAAACATGAAGTAGTGAAATGATCAAATTATTGGTTTCAATATTTAAGTGTACTTAACAGTTTGAGGTCTCTTTAAAACATATTGCTCATTTTCAGCATGATGTGTCAATTCCTCCTTCCAAATCTATATACAACAACCTTAAATACTATTAAATCTAAACCTTAATTTCCACAATAGCCTCTGCTGCAGATACTCATGTTAGAATCGCCATGCATCTTGTGTACTCTCTCAAGTGATTTGGAAGGACAATGTTTCAATCCCAGGTTTTGCAGTTCAAATTTCATCAAATGCCAGAATGGCTCCTTCAAAAGGCCATGGCCAAATTCCTCCCCTCTTGTTCTTCCCATTCCTTTCCTGGCTCTTATTACCTTAGCCATTCTTTAGCCATTAGGGCTTAAAAAACTTAAGGGTAAAAAAAGATTTTTTTAGCTTGTTATTACCATCTTATTTTTTTAATAGCCCCTTGATGTCAGCCTTGATTTGTGATAGGTTCTTTTTTTCTGTCCTGTACAAAATCATAATTCATATTCAGTTAATATGAATTGGCAGCAAAATAATACTAGGTTAACATAGGTGTGTAGCCAGTTAAAAGTTGATTTTCTTTTGGACAAGATCGTATCTCACATTGTTCTAAGTCAGTAATGAATCTACATTCCACTTACCAGTAATTTCTGTACTTTTTTTAAAACATTTAATTAATATTGTCAGCTGTGCATTTCAAAACATCACTGTCATGATATGCAATAATTGGCACTGTATAAGTAATATTAGGGACCATTTTTTATTATACGTGAAATTGTTGCCTCATATGGGCACCCTTTCTTGAGTTCATCTTTGCTACTTGCTGGATTGTATTCCGATTCAGCCAACCAAAAACAAACAGTTTTTACTAAAGGAACATATCTAACTTAGCTTTTAAACAAACTGTAGATTTCTTAATCTGGTAACAGGACATATTTCCACAATTGTTGAAAAATAATTTTATAAATAATTCCGCTAAAAACTTCTTCTTTCAAACATGAAAGTTCACGAAAGCATGAATCTCTTTTCGGTCCATATTTATAAAACTCCTCACAGTATCTTCATTTGCAAATGCAGAAACAAAACATACACAGAAATGGAATTTATCTGAAGTACAGTGTGGAATAGTATAATGTTTATATTCATTACCTTACCATGTTGCCAACAGATCAAAAATATGAATTACAGAGATATAAATGTAATTGGCATATTTACCACAACTGAAATTTGTTTATGCATTCATTGGAGAATAAGTATTACTGAATTTCCTTCTATTGCAGGATGTACATTCATTTTCAACATCAGTTTAATCCCAAACCAGATTTTTATCCATGAATTAATCATAAAAAAACATGACTGATTCTAGTGAAAAATCAGTAATACATAAGGACACATCTTTATTCAGACATGAAAGAAGTGTGATGAGGAAACAAACAAAATCACAACATATCAAAAGCAGTTTAGCGAATAAACACCAAAGACGTGAACGTAACAAACACTTACATCCTAGAATATTTGTGAATTGATGCTACATTCTTGAATAGAATTTCCCTTCACCAGTGTATAGTTTATACACCCTGCTCACATAATTTTTTAAATGACAAAACTGTTTCTCCATTTTTAATCACCCTAGAATTATTCCACTGATTCTTGAGTTTTAAACACGAAAACCAATTAATGTCGCTAACATAGTTTGTTAATGCAGGTAATGTCTGGGTATTACAACAACCCAAAAGCAACGGCTGAAGCAATTGACCGAGATGGCTGGCTGCACACTGGAGACATCGGCTACTTTGACACCAACCTGGATTTCTACATCGTTGACAGGTTGAAGGAACTCATCAAGGTGAAAGGTTTTCAGGTATGTCAGTGTGCAGTGCCTATTAACCACATTGTTATGGAAACAGAAGCTCAGATACTGGTTGCTGGTTTGTTATGATAGGAATGAAATGATTGTAGAACAGACATATCTTTGCCTAAGTCTCAGATGTACAGAAAATCATTCCAAATGGAGCTTCTGATTGAACAGACTTGGCTTGTTCTACCTTGCTGTGTACCTGCATATTTCAAAGTTCCTTGAAGCTGCAATATTACTTTGCCCATGACAGTAAGTCTAAGAAGTACCACATCTTGTACCAGCAGAAACGTTATCTATGTGAACACTGTCAATTTTTGTTTAAAACATGCATTTTCTTCTATTATATGGTTACCCTATCAATCTTGTAATAGATCTGAGCCTGTCTATAAGATTACTCTGAAATTAATTTGCTGGACTACAGTCATGGGAAAGGAAATAAAATATTTTTTTCCACAGTACACTCATCTCCAGTTGTTGGAACAAAGAGAGTAGTAAAAAAGATAAATTTTTATATTATTATCTTCTGGAGACACCAAAGGGTAGTGTAAGTAGTAGCAGTTTGAGTAGTTGATAATCCTTCTGGTTTAATGAGGCTTGGATGGATATTATTAGAAGAATTAGGAGAAGTACATGGGAGAGGAAGAGGATAGTAATCATAAGCTGGCACTTGTTTCCCGGTGTTTGGGAGTGGAGAAATTTTCTTTTGTTGGTAAGGGGCTCAGGGATTAGAAGAAATTGCAAGGAAATTGATGAAAAATTTATCAGAAACACTAAAAGAATTTAAAATTCATTAAGGGGTCAATAGGGTAATAGTTCTCAAAGAATTTAGCAGTTTGAAAAATCTTGAAATGGAAAAGTAGATGCATAGGAAAACTGACTAGTGGCATTTGTTCCATTGAAATGAAACTAAACCTACAGTTTAATATCTCTAATGCACTTCCTATGGAACAAATCAATTTCAAAAGAGATGTGAAGGGTCTGTTAAAAATTCTGATCTTGGCCAGGACCTCTTGATATCCATTCAGATTTCATTATTACTTAGCCACTAGATGCCTCCCCCCCCCTTTTTTCCCCTTCCCTTCCGAGGGATGGTTAGAAGAGTCATGACTGTCATAGCATTCCTTAGATGTATTTATAAAATAAGGACAAATAAGAACTATCACTTATCACAGGTGACAGTAAAATGGTGCAGAGCCATAAAAACACACATACATAATTTTTTTTTTTGAATTTGTAAGCTTAAACCCTTTATTAGCAGTACTGCCTCTAATTCTCAATCTGTGCAAAGCCCAGAAAATATTCTCTGTTTGTATTATTTTATGGCTCTGAACTATCCAGCCATCAACTGTATCAGATTCGAACAAAGTTCTTTTGGTCCTTTATAAATCTATTTATGAAATATTTTTTCATCATTACATTTATAAAAATGAATCAACTGTAACACATTATATAAAACCAATAGTATCATAACAAACTGCTAGGAGAGCATGTGAACGTAAGAAATCAAAACAGACCAAGTGATCTATCACAATTTTAGATAATAAATTTAAAATCAAGTCTAGCATTCCATTTTTGTGGTTAATGATTTTGATATCAGCATTTTCAAGAATTTTAACATTATTTAAGTAGAAGCTATTTTAATGCACTTATAATAGTTGGGGAATATCTTTTTAATGTTCTTCTGTTACTTTTTGGTATATTACCATTTTACCTCAGGTATTTGATAGAAACTCTTCCTGTAATTCAGCCCTTGAGATCAAGATACCACTCTTAATTTAATACTTTTAAGATATTATGGAAAAATATTGCTGAAGATAGTGCCCCAGTAAAAATTGAAACTGCAAGTCAAGTTGCTGTCGAAAATTCATTCTGGACATTTTCAGGTATCATAAATTTTATAACTGCGTAACAACATTTGTTCTCAGAACCACGAGATAGATTGATTACAATTGCATATCATTTTTTAAAGTCAGTTACCATGTTATCTCAAGCTAGAAATCAGGTCTTAATCAGGTTTTAAGATAAAATTTTCTGTTGCATCAGCCTTAAGCATTCACCTGGAGGAGTTTATAGAAAAATTAATAATAAATCAAAGAAAGTAGTTAGAAAAAGTTACAGAATTTTTCATAAAGAAAAAAGTTGAAACTTTTTATAAATGTTGCTACTCTCAAAATTTCAGAGTGATAGAATTATTTTAATTGTCAAGGCCGGATATTTGATGCAAGCTTACAGGCGTGATATACGAATCTGATCAGTTTTCCAGCATATTCTCATGAGAGACCAGAAAGTCCGATGTTCCCACGGTCAGATTCTATAAATATTAGCCCAGAATTTTCCTCATCCTTCCACAATCAGCCAGCCAGTTTCGTTTAGAGCACTACGGTGCTACCATGTTGGCACTATGTAGCCTCGTTCAGTCGGCGAGATACAGTGTGAGCATAACCACGCTCTGTGACGTGTTATTTTTGGCACGATGTAGGCTCGCTTAGTATTTCAAATTCAGCTAGAACATAACAATGCAGTTTTGAAGCAGTATTCTATGCGATGTGGTGCGTCAGTATAACCTAAGTGTCGGTCGTCGGCAAACAAGGTGTAACCCATTAGAAGCATGTAATTAACTTTTCTCTACTTTCATGTGATGAATAAAAAAACAAAAGGTTAATTATGAATATGATATGATAAAGGAGCTGGAATGGGATTCACTGCAAGACAGGAGGAGGATGAGGAGGGTCATGGGAGTGTACAGGGCATATACTGGCGATGAGGCGTGGAAAGATATTGCAATAGGTATAAAAAGTAGTGCATGGAAGGGAAAAGATGACCATGACCACAAGCTGGCACTCGATTTCAGGCACAAGGGTGTGGGAAGAGTCTCTTTTTTTAGGTAAGGGTGTCAGGGATTGGAATGAGTTACCAAGAGAAATGATGAATAATTTACCAAAAACATTGAAATAATTTAAAGATAAAATTTGTAGAGGTCAAATGTAGGTGGGTGCAGGATAGGGGGAAGATGGGGGTGTAGGGAAATTGCCACCGGAGCCTGTGCTCCATTGCTATTAAATTAAATTGGTTGGACTTTGAATAATGGGGTTTGGTCTGGCTCGAAATGGTTAATCAAATTTGCAACCTTGTCTTTGGAAAATTTGTCTGATACCAGTTCAGTTTTTGACTTTGCTAAAGTTTGAAGAATGTAATAATTTTTACCAGCAATAGACTTGTGACTAAGTGGAGACCAAGTTACATTTACAAAGCTAAAGCTGAAAATGTCCACGGCTATCCATGGTCGTAGCTGAGACTAAAGGTTTATACAGCCACCCCAGTGCAAACTAGCATCTCACAACATGAAGATTTTGTGAAGTGATTAAAAGTTTTCTTATTCCTAGGTACCACCAGCAGAGTTGGAGGAGATTCTGCGCAGCCACCCTGACATTGAGGATGCAGGAGTGGTGGGAGTGCCACACGAAAGACACGGCGAGGTACCGAAGGCATATGTTGTGCTCAAACAGAATGCCAAGAACGTCACTGAACAGCAAGTAGCCAAGTTTTTGGAAACAAGGGTGAGGCCAAAATACAGTACGGAATACAATCTATTACCTATACAACATGGTTTCTGTTCTGTATCTACATTTTTTAGTATAACATAAGGTTACATTATGGTTTAAAATGATCTTTTGAAAATAAACTGATGATCAATTCTCTCATACAAGTAGAATTATTTGTAACTGATTTGCCTTTTTTATTCAGCTGGAATATTTGTCTTCATTAATAAGACCAGTTGGTTGACTGGTTCTTTCATAGCATCACATTTAGACTAACGAATCATTCAATGTAAGTTCAGTTTTCTCCTTTCAGATTATTAATTGCAGTTCCACAGACTGTAGTCTTTTCAGCATTATCTAAACAATTAATAGATATTTAATTATTTTGGACCACTATTCATGCTTATTAGACATAAATTTTGATTTTATACCTTCCTTTCAGTTCCTTTACCATCTACACAATATGGCTTGACATATTAATTAGAAACTGGAGGAGTGATATCAGACTCCATGACTATAAAATAAAAAAGGTTTTCTAAGAAGCTTGTGGTTCTCATCATGGTTTTCTTTCTATAGTCCATTTAAGTTTACCATTAAATGCCTCATTCCCTGCCTAATAGATGCCCACATTCCATCGATAATCCATGCCCCCTGTCCCTGATTTATATCATCATATTAGCTGTAAACTTGCAGTATCAAAATTACCACAAACTTATCTAGAGCTGCCTTCCTTTGTAATGCCTTCAGTTCCCTAGCATTGTACTCTTCATATGGGATAAATAGTAGAGCAAGGGTCTGACCACCCACATACCCTTCTTTCCCTATGCAAGATATTCTGCTCAGCTTTACTCATTAATCAATGAAATTTATATTATTATAAAAGTACGAATGTTCATGATCTAAGAATACATGCAGAGGGAATGTAAAATAGTATTTACTTATGTCAGCAGCCAGGTAAAGAACGTAGAAACCAAAGTACTCAGCCCTATGATCCCCTGTTGTCTCTATTTGCCACCTACATTTTCTCTGATAATTAGAAATTTTATGTCACCCACAATTAATGTATCCAACCTGCAAATGCCATTCTGGTTTAAAGAGAAAATAACTTTTTATTATATCTGTGTACACATTTGAATCTCTATGCAGTTACTTCTTGATTATTTTCCTTCGCCTGCTTAGATATCTCCTCAACACAAAAACCCTTCTGTAGCTTTCACATCAGTTCGTAATACAGACACTCAGTATTTTCGCTCGCATCTCAACAGATACTACAATGAATGCACACTTATACGTCACCAAGATGGAGTAGGACACTGTGATGTCTTATTTTATTGATGATCAATGTAGTTTGTCTCAAATGGCATTTTTCTAGTGGAAATTGTTGTTGTACTCTGTGAACTGTGTGTTCCGATATTGAAACATTTATATTCATGTGGCCTTCCCTGTAAACAGATTTTAAGCTAGGAAATGTGAGAAGAGACATAACTTACGCAGGTCCTAGTCAGTATCTGATATGATGGAGCTGGACTGGGAGTCATTAGAAGACAGGAGTACTGGAAGCATACAAAGTGTATTTTTGTGATGATTTTTGGTGGGGTATTGGTAAAGCAATTAGGAGTAGTGAATTGAAGGGAAAAGATGACTATGAACACTATCTGGCACTCAATTTCATGCATGAGGGAAAAGGAAAATTTTCTTTTGTATGTAAGGGAACCAGGAAATGGAATAAATTACCAAGAGAAGTGATGAATAGTTCCCAAAAATGATTAAAGAATTTAAAATTAAAATTTGGAAACGGTAAAAGTAGACAGGTGATGAAATTTACACTCAAAGTATATAAGATAAAAATAATAAGAAAGAGAGAAATAGGTAACTAGATAAATTACCCCTGGAGATTGTGCTTAATCATATTCAATTCAATTTTGCAGTAATGCACAGTTTTACAAGCTACCTGTACGATACTTGTTATCATGTTAATAAATAACGAACAATTATCAGAAATGACTATCACTCACCAAAGTTGAAGGTTGCGATGAGTGAAAAACATGTGATGAATAAACACACATACAATATTTCAGTTTCACACCTGATTCATGTGAGCAATATGGTTCGGGAGGTGTGGACACGCTGAAGTTTACCACATGACTAGTTGGGCAGCAGAAGACAGTGGGAAATGGTGAAGGTGAACTGTTAAGAAGTGAACTATTGATGTGTCAGACTAAGATGAATATATATTTAAACCTCAAGCAAGCAAAGGTTAGGTCAACATCATGAAATAAAGTCACTGCTATTGTTTCAAAGTCAAAATTCACTATATTCTCGTAAATAATTTACACGTGAATTACAGTTGATGACTATCATAAACTTCTTGACCAAGTAATATGATTGCTGGAAATTAAAATCAACCACACCAGACCGAACCCTGTATTAAAGTTACATTGTTTGCTATTAAAGTTCACTAATCTGTCAAAAATAGAAAATGGCTGCCGCAAAGCATGGTGTTCCGGCTACCACTTCGTGCTGGCGCACCACGCTCTACATGTCCTACCACATCTAGTGCTCATAGACATATGACCGAAAGTTAAAGAAGGCTGCCGTACTAGTTCTATTTATATGCTCGTAAGGCCTTGGCGTAGGGTTACACTGACTGCGCAACAAAGTTCTCCGATTTCAGCTAATACTGTTTCTAGTGTTCTGAAAATCATTTAATAGATAGATTTTCTTATACCTGACATTTTATAGCCTTATGAATTTTTCTGTGGGTTTAACAGATTCACCGTAAAAAGTAAATAAGTGATTTTAAATAATGTGACTCAATTGTCAATAACTCTACAAATTTAGGCAATAGAGAGTTCAAACCAAGCTCAGATGGTTTCTAAGAAAAATAGCTTTTGTTTAATACCAAACACTGCCAATTTCTTCATCTGTATATAAACAAAAGGCTTAAACATGCTGTCTGTGATGTCATAACAAATTTTCAAGTGTGGAAATATTATCCTGTTAGCTTTAAAACAATTTGTAAATGATTCTCCAGGTTTTCAACTGCTCAAAAAGCATTTAATCTCGCCTGTAGCTGCTGTATTTGCTTTTTAAAGATCTCATTGGGTCTCATCATGACATAGCCGCCATAGGCAAAAATTCACTATTTTCTATTATTATAATTACTGTACTATCGGTTACTCAAGGATTCTTACCAAATTTGATTTAAACATTCCTATTTCATTTACTGAAGGTTATTTCTTTTACTGAATTTACGTGGCTGGCTTCCAATTTTTAAAAGTTTCTATGACCATGAGGAGACTCTATTGCCTTTTATTCGAAAACAATCTTTAAACTGTCTAACTGTATAAGTCTTTCTAGAATTTTAGTATGTTACACTGAAGTCTGTTAAGTTAGTCTAATACTATCAACCGACTGTTAATATTGCTTTGAACATATCGTTTCATGAAGTTTTATAGTGCAAATTTACATGATAAATTATATTACCGGCTTTTTATGCTTTAAATAACTTTAAGCTCTTTATTATGGTTTCTTTTAAACAGCATTTATTAACTTTAGGCTGTTTATTATTGTGAAGAGTTCGTAAAGTGTCAAAAAGTGTTGTGTTAAAGTGAAATTACACCGTAAGAAAATATTGCATTTATAGTGATGGATTATATTTTGCTACAGCAGTTTAGTTATGTTTAAAGCTTGATTTTTACTATTTAAAGTTGATTTAGTAACAGTATTGACTGTTTAGTAAACTTTTTGGCTTTACTTTACTGCATAATTGGCTTTAAGGCTGTGGTATCAGGTCTTTTATCTTTGTCCATTCTACTGTAAACAAACTTTGTTTTTAGAATTTGCAAAATTCTAAGGTAACTTACAGTTGATCAGTACTAATGTACATTCTTATTATTTCAGGTGGCTGAATACAAGAAGCTAGCTGGTGGTGTCGAGTTTGTTAGTTCAATTCCCAAAAACCCCTCGGGTAAAATACTGCGCCGAGTTCTGAAGCAACAGGCTACTGGATGAATGATGTAGCTGACTCAGAATACTTTAAGGGAAACTCGGGATGAAGGTGCAGGAAGGACAAAGTTGGAAAGATCACAGCGTCGTCTAAGGAAAACGCGAAAATGAGGTAGCTTCCAACATCAATCACAGTGGTGGACAATTCAAAGTGACATGAAAGCCAAAGTTTGATAACAGAGTTATTTTGTGCAGCATTAACTTGTATGTAATTCCACACGAGCATTGTGAAACTAGAAATGGAATCATGAGGATGTATTTAAAAACAACTTTATATGTAATGAGCTGTAATAAAACATATCCTTCAAAATTACAATGATAAAAAATGAGATGTTTATTCCTACACTCATAAGTATTCACACTAGAATTTAATACCTAATTTGTTTCACTAAAGGCAGTACACCCCTTGCCAAACGGCTCAATCCTACTGGTATAAATGGGGTTTTAAACTGAAATATTGTAAGGTGTGTTCATGTTTGTCTCAATGTCTTGCCTTCAAGTGACAGGTTATTTTGCCTATCCTTTCTTATTTGTACTGCCTAACAGCACTTTCATCCTCACTATTATCCAAAAGATGTAATATGTATTATTTCTAAGACTTGTCAAATCTGAAAGAAATGTAAGACTGATCAAACAATACAATTAAAATATTTATGTCAGTAGAACTTTACTACCTAGTTTACTAAAACATGGCATGCATAGTGACTAAGTTACTAGATTTCTTTAGAAAAGAAAAAAATGATCTCAATATGGAAAGGAAAGAGAAATTATACCTAACACTCACCAAAATTGAAGGGAGTAGGGAAGCAGCAACACAAAATAATACACAAACAAATAATTTCTTTCTACTCCATTGTTACTGAAAATGATCTCAATGTTACACAAAGAGAAACTATTCTGTTTCAGAAAATGAAGTGGATATACAGTGTAGAGGGTAGTCTAGGTTCTGAACTAGATCTCTTAACTTTTTGTCACTAAACAACCACAAAACAAGACTTGGTCCGATTTTTACAAGAATTATTTATGTGGAATTTTGTTTCTTTTTGTAAGTTGATCGCATATTCTAAATTGTTCCTCAAATGTAAAGGTTCCATTTGAAAATCCATAGATAAGAACATTTCCGGGCTCAAGTCTTGTCAATATACACGTGTCCAATATCAACAGTGTGTATCCTCTTTGCAAACAATGGGTGTGTCTCATGGGTGAACGATGCCAGTTGCTGTAGATTTAATTGTAATCATAAGTAAACTCCAAATAAATTTAAACTAAGCATAGGAACAAAACAAAATTTAATACATTGGTTAAGCTTGCTGATCTCTATGCATAACAGAAATATGAGGCATGTACCATCATCCAGAGCAAAGCAATTAACAAACAAATATGTGCCAAAACATTTCATATTTGAGGTTGCTACCTGAACAACTTACAAAAAGAAAATTCCACAAAAATAATTCTTGTAAAAATAGGACCAAAATCGGACATTTCTTACGGGATGAGGTTGAAATCAGATATGTGTACCAATTCACCTGTTTTTAGGATCATGGAAAATATAATGGAGAGTCGTAGTTTGTTGAGAACTAAGAATTTCACTAACCTCCAAACTAACGAAAAGAGTGAACTAAAATTTAACATACGGTACTAGTTAAATTTAGAAAGCTCTGTTTATAATGAAAATCTAGGGAGTATGAAGTTATTAGGGTTGAAAGAAACTTCACATTTGGGGTAAATAAAGTGTAAATATATGATAATTTTCCAATTTAATACTTTTCTTACAGTTTGGAAGTAAAACCATACCTGTGTAAAAAAACTTCAGCTTTCTATGACTACAGGAAGTTTAAAGCTTTGATGACCATCATTCAGTGAATGACAAAATGGTTAAATCTGCACTTTATGAATATCTTCCAAACTAAGGACAGAAACGAAACATTTAATGCATAACACATTCTCAGGCCTCCCACTACGGGAGTGAGTTCAATTTGATGCGACGTTTCGAAGACGCACCAAATTGGTGTGCTCCTCTGGTAGGAGGTCCAGAAACACTTTATGTAGTTGATACACTGGGAAAGCCTTCAGTCATTAATGTGTTTGCTAAGCTGATATATATGCATAAGAAATTTGAGACACGTAGTGTCTTTCAGACCGAAGATATTAAGGTACAAAACTTCTCCAAATTGCTTCAAGAAAAGGGTAAGCAGTGCCACAGTTCACTCGACGCATTGAAGTAGCAGAAAGATCCAATTTCTTGGCACAGAAGGAGGGATCTACATAACGACAGCATACATTCATTGTCTGTTACTACAGTTTCATTACTGATAAAGGACCTTACATGACAAGTTTACTTTTCATTTACACCTTGTCAATGACGATCTCTTTAATAGCTATGAAAGGAATGGGACCAAGAAACGAATAGTTCCAGATATTACTGATCAGGTACCCGGACTTGACAGTTTTCTCTCTCTTTTCTCAATCCTTCCTTATTTTCATTGCCTACAAGCATTTTTCCTGTCATTATTATTGTATTTTTTTTGCCTAATAGCCTCCTGTTTTTGGCCTGCTTGATCTTGCTCAATTTTTTTCATCACTTTTTGTTTTGTCTCTTTTTTTAGTCCTTTCCTTGTATCTATATGAATAAGGTTTTATGCCAAACTATTATAAAGAGTATTATTCTTTGTGCATTTGTTACTGTAAATCCATCACTTAAAATAAATACTAACCATCTGCCTTTATCCATGGTAAGTGATGAATTTACTTTCCCTTTCACACTTATTACTCTCTTTTTTTGTCAAATATTACATTATTTCAATTCCATCATTTCTTCTACTTGCATTAGGAAAAAAAATCTGGTAAATATTAGTTTTTTCTATTGATCAGTGTCAGTTATCAGGATACTGGTACCTTTACATATCTTGGGCAAATTTGTATGCTTCGAGCCTTCCTCGATTAACTATATTTCACTTCAGTCAGTCTACCATTCCTTCCTCCTCCACCGTCACCTATCCACTGTTGCCTAGTCCCTCTGAGTGCCTATGTTACAGCAAATGCATTGTTACCAAATGAATGTCACAAACCAAAAATATTACTATATATGTCATGTCCTCAGAAGCTTTGCCATCATGCATGTTTGGCCAGTTTACAGATACCTTTTGAGAAAACGGAATTAATGACCAACATCAAGGATGCTCCATCAAAACTTCAAAACAAATCCGGAGACATGAACAGAGTGGAAAAATTTAAGTACTTGGTGAGATCATCATGAAAAACAGATTGGACAAAGAAGCTATTTGGGAAAGGATTCACAAACTAGAAATAGCCTATCAAACTTCGCAAGAGGTCTACAATAAAAAAGGTTTTTCACAAAATACTAAGATAGGTCATTATGAAACAGTTCTGAAACAAGTAGTTTTGTATGCAGCTGAAACCTTGTTCCTGAATGCCATTAAAGGACTCTTGGGAGAATTGGAGAAAAAAATAGAAAAATTATTAGAGGAATTCTGGGTTCCAACTTCAAGAATGGTGTCCATCAAAAGAGACCCAACAAATAAATCTACAGCAAAATAGAGAAAATCACCGAAACAATCCGCCAAAGGCACGGTTCTATGGCCACCTCAAACGGATGGAGGAGAAGAGACTAACCAAAAAAAAAAATCTTTAATTTATTTGATTCAAGACCCACAACTGTAATGCCCTGGTTCGTAAATATTAAAGATACCTTCATTTTATGGGACTAGAACTAAAAGATGCATTCAACAGATTTTTTTCAAAAGAAATTAATGACAAATGGGACAAGCCGAGACGAACATGCCAAAAGGAGATGCGGTACACTCTGGACAGAGGAGCACAAACAGGCGCATTAAAAACGAATTAAGAAGTTCTGGGCCCAGAAGAAGATGAAACTCGCTGCCAAATGCACAAAGGCTTAACGTGGTCCTAGTTGGCCTCAACGAATATAAATACACAGACGGAAAAAAAAATCCCAACACCAAGAAAAAATTATTGTAGAGTAATGAAATTTGGACAATGCATTTGTCAAGTTAACATGTTTAATTGATTAAATTTTCAAGATCACAGGTTAATTTAAGCTCAAGAAAATGCATTTCAAATGTGAAATACTGTTAAATTAATAGCCGGTGTAACCTCCAGAATTTTGAATGCAAGCCTGCAAACGTGAATGCATTGTGTCATACAGGTTTCGAATGTCACTTTGTGGTATGGAGTTCCATGCTTGTTGTACTTGTGCTGTCAATACTGGGACGGTCAGTGCTGGCTGTGGATGATGCTGGAGTTGTCGTCCAATGATATCCCATACGTGTTCAATTGGAGACAGATCTGGTGATCTCGCAGGCCAAGGTAACATGTCGACACTCTGTAGAGCACGTTGCGAGACAACAGCGGTATGAGGGCGAGCGTTATCCTGTTGAAAAACTCCCCCTTGAATGCTGTTCATGAATGGCAGCACTACAGGTTGAATTACCAGACTGACGTACAAATTTGCAGTCAGTGTGTTTGGTATAACCACAAGAGTGCTCCTGCTGTCATAGGAAATTGCTCCCCAGACCATGACTCCAGGTGTAGGTCCAGTGTGTCTAGGCCGCAGACAGTTTGGTTGCAGGCGTTCCCCTGGCCTCCTTCTGACCAACACTCGGCCATCACTGGCACCAAGGCAGAACCTGCTTTCATCAGAAAACACAACAGATCTCCACTCCGTCCTCCAATGAGCTCTGGCTTGACACCACTGGAGTCGCAAACGGCGATGGCTTGTAGTCAGTGGAATGCACGCTACAGGGCGCCTGGCTCGGAGCTGTCCTTGAAGTAACCGATTTCTAACAGTTCGTTGTGTCACTGTGGTACCAACTGCAGCTCGAATTTCTGCCGCAGACGCAGTACGATGCGCCACAGCTGTACGCCGAATACGGCGGTCTTCCCTCTCAGTAGTGCCACGTGGCCTCCCGGAACCCGGTCTTCTTGAGGCAGTACCATCCCTTGACCACTGCACCCAACAATCATGCACAGTGGATACATTCCGGCCAAGTCTTTCTGCAATATCGCGAAAAGAAAATCCACCTTCTCGTAGCCCTATTACACGACCTCGTTCAAACTCGGTGAGCTGTTGATAATGGCTTCTTCGTCTTCTTAAAGGCATTCTTGGCTAACATCAACTCACTATGTCAAATCTCAGCGGTAAATAACGTTCACAAACTTTACAGCGCGTATTTAAAGCAAACCTGATTTGCAAGCTCTGAGTAGCGCTACTAGCGCCACACTTATGCGCGAAGCGCGAAATTTGAATCGATGTCATCTTTCAGATGTATAAACACGCCTACCAAATTTCGTTTATCTAACACAAGTCTTTCTTGGTGTTGGGATTTTTTTTTCCGTCTGTGTATATGTCATGTCTGTTTCACTGTGGCTGCACCTTCTGATATGGTATATGATGGTGTTTTAGCTACATAACATAATTAATTACTGCTCATAGTTTTACTTTCCATCTGAAAAAATATCAAAGGCAACCATTAATCAAAGTGTTTAATGGATTCAACAGATAATTAAAAAAATTCAGAACAGTTAACAATAAATATATTTATTCTTTACAACAGCAACAAAAATAAAGAACTCTCTTTTTAAAACTTTATAAAATATGTATGTATTGTAACTAAGCAATTATTAGGTCTACGGTTTTAAGATATATTTTCTACTATGCAGAAAAATTGATAAAACACATCTTAATATAATTTACATATATAAACATATAAAAGTGCATTTGGTTATGCCTCCAAATATTTAATTACCAGCTTTTGGCCTCTCTTTTAAAAAAATAATATTGCTAACATAAACAGAGAAGGAAATGTATACAGTTACACAGGTCTTTAATTTAGACAGACTGCAGATTCTTCATACAGTGGGCAAAGAATATAATTTCCAAATTAATTTAAGACTGTAGTATGATACAATAAATTTGTAGGAGCACCATTAACATCTCACATTTTGTATGGCCTTTGACATGAAAATAAAATAAAAAATAATCACTACCACATTAGAAGACAACCAGTGATACACACTACAAAAATCAAGTGCTTCTCTTTTCACTAAAATCTACTATGGCGATATCTAGGTATTTCAACATAACTTTTCATACGAGCTTATTATCAATTACGTTTCTGTGCATAAGTTTAACAACTTACTGTTCTTCTGTTGGTGTCATGTACTTTACCCCATCAGTTCAAGAACGATGGGGAAAAAAAAAAAGGTTTTGGGAGGATTGCAACAACCAGAAACGAGGTTAACACACAAATATTGTATATTTGTGTTTGTCATTTCTGGTTGTTCCATATCTCGTTTGGCTTCATAACCGCCCCTAATTTTGTCATAATTTATATTTATCATTATCATATGAAATAAGTTTCAATATATGGCAAGATCTTATGTTTCCATAAATAAGGAAAAATAGCTGCCATGATTTAGAATATCTTACGCCATTTTTTTAATGCTTCAACCTTATTTTTAGAGACAGACCATGATTTTTATTTAAATACTGTAAAATAATCAAAACTCAGTTTTTAAATACAGAAACTAACAGAAACATGAAACCTGCCACACAGAAATCATGTTTCAATTTTTAAAAAATATGTACACATACTAATTATTGAAATGTTTGATTTTGTGCATTAATTAAATTAACATATAACTACTCTGATACTACAATTTTTATGGTACATGTCCAACATTTTGATACTGTATAATCTTTTAATACATTCCATCTATTTTTGTACTTAAGTGTATACACGAAAAGTTCATATTCACAAACTGTTCAAGTATTGACGAACACCTTTTACATTTTCAGAATTTTACAAATAATATCGACACAAAATAAGTAGATACAACTCACAAAAATCCATACATATTGTCAGATTTTATTGGTCAACAACTATGAGCTGGCTCACATTTTGTACTTAAAAAGTGATGTTGGTTAAAATTGAATTTAACGAACTATGGATATTCAGTCTATTTAAATGTCAAGACCGAGATAAAAATTTCAGTTGAGTTTTTTATATATATTTTGTTCAAAGTACAACTCAATGTGTCTGTATGAAATTACATATGTCAGTTTGCAAATGTCTGGTGTTGAATAAGTTTCCTAAAGGTTCCATCTTGAATTGTCACCAAATCTTCATAGCTTCCCTGCTCCACAACCTTTCCATTAAGCAGTACAGCTATTTGGTCTGAAACAGAGAAGTCATTCTTTACTCACTTTAACAACAACCCTTTCAGTGAGAAATTTTGTCAATAGTTCAAATAATAGTGATAGTAGAAATAGTAGTAGTATTTTTTTTATCCTTTAAATATTATAATGTACTTTATACATAATGAAATGAGACACATCAATTATAAAATACAATTTACATTAAATTGTTTACATTTACATTACATTATTTACATTAAATTAATTCATATAATTCAAACAATCTTCTACAGAGTAAAAGGAGTGGTATTGAAGGTATGACATCAACAATTTCTCAAAAATTCCCCTTTCTGATGTTGCTTTTACTTTATGCGGTAATTTATTGAAAAGCTTAATCCCTATGTGAAATGTTCCATTTTGATATATTTTTGTTTTTGTATGCACAATATGCAAATCTGATTGTTTCCTTGTGAAATGATCATGTACCTTGTTATTTGTTTAAAGAGCTGCATCTTTACCTATGACATTATTTCTAAAAAACATAATGGTTTCAAAGATGTAAATGCTTGTTAGTGGGAGAATACTCATATATTTAAATAAGGGTCTACAAGATTCCCATGATTTGTGATTTGTCATTATTCTTATTGCTCTCTTCTGAATTTTGAAAGTACTTAGTGCATCTGATGATAACCCCCAGAATATAATTACATACTTTATTTGTGAGTGAAAAAGGGCAAAGTATGCATTTTTAAAAGTTTGTTTACTAGTGGTTAATTTTAAGATACGTAATGCCTAACAGATTTGATTTAATTTAGAGTTCAAATATTGAATATGACTATTCCAATTAAGATCAGATTGAATCCATAAACCTAGAAATTTTGAATCTAATTTGTTTGCTAAAGACTGATTGTTCAAAACAATATTTGGGTTGGCAGGATTCCTGTTTTGAGCAGTATGGAAATTTAATGCAATGGTTTTTTCACAATTTATTATTAAATGATTGTTTTTGGACCATTCAGATAGCTGTTTAGTGGTTTTATTAATACTTTGCTGAAGAACTTCTTCACTTTCATCTTTCATTATATGTGTTGTGTCATCTGCGAAGAGAATATTATCATCTGACTCAACATCTTCATTAATGTCATTGATACACAAAAGAAACAGGAGCGGTCCAAGAACTGAACCCTGTGGAATACTTCTATGTCTGATACATGCTCTCTGATTATTTCACTTTCTGTGTCCTTACAGTAATGTGTCAATAGATATTGAACAATAAATATGTTAATGAATTCATACCAAACAATTTATACAACATTTTCAAGTTAGAATAAAAAAAATGAAAACAACTGTGAATTTACTCTCTCATGAAACACTCATAGTACTTTCAATAAAACATTCTTAGGGAATCCATCAGGTAAGTGTGTCAATTAGATTCAATGTTTCAAAACCATTCTCCAACTTAATCTTCTCTAAAAAGTAATGAAATTGGAGACCAGGTCCAAGGTCGCCATGAAACGCGCTTCGCTGTTATCTTCTTTCTTTAACCATTATTTTAGAACCAGAAATAATTCATATAATTATCTTCAATGAAGGAAGGCTCATTTTATAATAATTCAATTTTAATAACAACGATTCCTAAAGCTAAACCAACACCCATCATACAATCTACTTGGGTTGTTGTTTAAGACTTCCTTTCCGCAAAATTGCGGGTTCATGAATTGGTAATCTGATCTCACGAAGCGATGTCTACTTGTCAAGAAGTTTTGAGTTCATCTGTTTGTTGATAGTTACCAGCGAGTTGTAATGGGAAATTCAAAGAACGTATATTTAATATTCTCCATGGAATTTTGATCTTTCATTGAACTTTATTGAACGCTAAATAATTTTATTAAGTTATCGCTTTTTTGGTATAAATCAGCCCCGTTATAAGGAGCTCTGGTCAGCCAAAGAGGAGTATTTTGGGTGGTCAGATGGTAAAAGGATGGAAAAGAAACTCCTGCCAACTTTTAAAATATTTTGAGTGTATATTCCAGTACATGACTAATCTTCACTGTACCTGCATTCCTGATAGTGGACAGCCTGTGTGCTATCGTTAGTACAGTCCGACCCTTCATAACACGTTCCAGAGCTTCTTGAACCAAGTGCTCACTTTCAGCATCCAAAGCACTGTGGAACAGATTGCATGGTATGTTAATTGTATTTAGAAACTTTCCTACAAAATATCCAAATAATAAAAACAATACGGAAAAATAACGCACCTAGTAGCTTCATCGAGTACCAAAATCCGAGGATTCTGAAACAAAACAGATAGTTGTTTTATTATTGAGCTAATCAACCAAAATATAGCACATAAATTTTATATTTAACTATTAAATTAAGAGCAGCCAGAAGCTAGTGACTCCCGTTTTCATCTCATTAAATTATTTATAAAAGAAAAAGTTTGGAAGCTAGCACAGTTCCTTAAAAATTCTTGTAATTCAAGAACAAAACATTTCATGACTTTATAAATTTAAAAAATTATCTCGGCCTTTCCACCGCGTAAATATGTCACTTTACTGACACGTTTCGAGAGAATCAATCTCATTGGCATAGCAGGTACCACCCAAACAAACAATCACTATGCCAGGACATTTGCAGTTGATTGGAAATGAGGGCAGAAATTGATTCCCTTAAAATTTTTAGGATTAATCTTCAGTATAATTTAATAATCAACAAAGTGAAAATAATTGTTATTGTGGCATAAGGGTTCAGAGAGAAACTATCCCCAAACTACAATCTTCTGCTGATGTTCTGTCAACAGTGAAAAATTACTGAACAGCATGAACAAAATACTTAGGAAAAAACTTGAGCTGTATATAAACAAAATCAAGACAAAAATCACGAAATATTTTAGAAACTATAACAATGGCAGTAGATTATTTAATTTAATTTAATTGCAATGGAGCACATGCTCCGGTGGAAATTTCCCTAAACACCCATATTCCCCCTTTCCTGCAACCACCTATATTTGCCTCTACAAATTTTAACTTTAAATTCTTCCAACGTTTTTGGTCAATTATTCATCGCTTCTGTTGGGTAACTTATTCTGATCCCTGACACCCTTACCTAAAAAAAGAGAATTTTCCCACACCCTTGTGACTGAAATCAAGTGCCAGCTTGTGGTCATGGTCATCTTTTCCCTTCCATGCTCTACTTTTCATACCTACACCAATATCTTCGCATGCCTCATCACCAGTATATGCCTTGTACACTCCCATGATCCTCTTCACCCGCCTCCTGTCTTGCAATGAATCCCATTCCAGCTCTTTTATCATTTCTGTTACTGATTGCATTCTGCGATAATTTCCAGAAACAAATCTAGCAGCCCTTTTTTGCACCCTTTCCAACTCCTGTATTTGATACTCAAAATGTGGGTCCCATACTACACTACCATATTCAAGAAATGGTCTGACCAAAGTTTCGTAACCCAATTCCTTTACTTCCCTCGTACATCCCCTCATCACTCTCTCCAACAAGTGCAGAATTTTGAAACCATTTCCAGTGGTGTAGCTAGGTCAACAAGGGCCCCGGTACAACACATATATTTTGGGCTCTCACGCAAGATGGGCGACCTTTTTTTTTGCTTTATGTTGCTGGTAGGGGCCCCCTCAGCTGAGGCTGGGGGCTCCTGAGTTGTGCTTGGGGGCCCTCCGGTAGAGCTAAAAAAATACAAAAAAGTTCACCAGTTTGCCGTGAAGGCCCGTGGGCCTTGTGAACTGCGCTTAGGGGGCCCCCTGAGCGTAGGGGCCCCAGTGCACTGCACCGCCTAGCCCCATAGTAGCTACGCCCCTGACCATTTCCTACCACCTGTCCAATTTGTCCTGCCCAGTTAAGCTTATCAAATGTAATGCCAAGATATTTACATTTCAAGTGTTCAGTAAGCAATTCTTTCCTCACCTTATAATCATAATCAACCTTTTGTTTTTTATTTGTGTATCTAATAAGCTGACTCTTCTTTGCATTTATCTTCATCCCATGTTTACCAACCTAGCTAGATATCCTGTCCAGATCACCCTACAACTGTTTACAGTCTTCTACTGTTTTGATCTTTGTATATAGCATTATGTCATCTGCAAACAATCTATTTCAGATAGTAAACAATCAACACAATTATTCACTAGAATAATGAATAACATTGGTCCCAATATGCTAACCTGCAGCACTCCCATTTTTACTACCACTTCTTTTGATACTGCATTTCCTACCCTAACTTTCTGTTTTCTACCTTTCAAAAATTCTTCTATCCAGCAAATCACTTTCTCGTCCACTCCAATAGTTTATACCTTATTTACTACCATTTTATGGCTCACTCTGTCAAAAGCCTTTGGAAGATCTAGTGCTACACTATCAATTTGGCCTCCCTTGTCCATTTCATATGAAATATCTTTCATGTATCCATCCAACTGAGATTCACATGAATATCCTTGCCTAAAGACATGTTGCCTACTTGAAAACCACTTACATTTCTCACATATATTTCTGTTGTGGTTGCATATCAATTTTTCCAATAATTTACCTACCACTGATGTCAAACTGATTGGCTTATAATTTTTTACTCTATTTCTCACCCCTCCTTTATGTACCGGCACTACTATCGCACTTTTCCAGTCCTCTGGTAAGCAGCAAGTATCCCAACTCAATTTAAATAATATTTCAAGATAAGGTACAATGTCACATCTGGCTATCTTATTAAAAATATCTGTAGTAATATTATCTACACCACCCCCTTTATTTTTTTTCAGCTTTCTTATTTCCTTCATGATATCCTCAGGATGAATTTCAAATTTTTTTGCATCTTCATTTCTAATTGTGTTGTTAAGCTCATTCTCTGAATTAGGCCTTCCCGTTTCTGATTCATTGTCCCTAATGCTCTCACTAAACCAGTTACTTAAAATCTCTGCCTTTCTCAAATCCTCAGTAACTTCTTCTCCATCCTTATCTACAAGGGTCTCAACACCCTCCCTTCCCCTCAATTTGCTAACATAGCCATAGAAATTTCTAGCTGCATTAGTCAATGGTCCTCCTGCACTGACAATACTCTTCATAAACCCATCTTTAGCCACTTTCTTTGCTGTTATTAAGTCCTTGTTTAGTTGTTTTAAATATTCCCTACTACCCTGCTGTCTCTTAACTCTGTTATGTTCTTTTCTTATCAACCTCTTTAACCTCCTCACTTCCTTATTATAGTACCTAGGTTCTCTACTTCTTTTTATTTTCTGCCTAGAAATAAATTTTTATTCCCCATTTCTTATTATCTCCTTGAACTCTTCCCACCATGACTCTACTGTACTTGTACCTTCCTTCCATTTGCTGAAACGTTCTCTGAAATATCTCTTCAAATTTGAAATCTGTGCCTTTTTATAATTGTACCTATTTCCCACTTCAGTTTTGGCTGCTGGTTCACTGACTCCTCTAATATCCATCAGAACTGCTTCGTGATCACTTGTTCCTTCAGTTACTTATACCCTACAAGGTCATTGGGCTTTATTAGGAATATATCCAAAATATTTTGTCCCCTAGTGTTTTGCTCTACCACTTGTGTAAATTCTCCTTCCCTTATTAAGGTATTTGCAAATCTCTGTTCCCTTGTGTTATTAATCTTATTTCCTACCCACTTTACACCTGGTAAATTTAAATGCCCACCAGTAATGACCATTCTATTCTCACCTCTGAAATCCGAGTATGAATTTAATTTCTCCCCATCTGTCATTCTTCCACTGCGATAAGCAGCCAACACCCTGATTTTTTTTCTTTTTTACTACCCCAACTAACTCATGGTCTTGATCTATGAACACTGTGTACTGTGGTAGTTTTTGCTAACTAGTATGAAAACTCTTCCGCCAATTGCTCCTCTATCTCTGCGGTACAATTTGTAACCATCAGGAAAAACCTCACTGTCTAATACTTCTTCTTTTAACCAACTTTCTACCCCAATTATTACTTGTGGTTCGTGTATTTCTATTAAGTTTGCAAATTCGATTACTTTGTTGATTATACTTTTACAGTACACCATTAACACCCTTATTACTGGCTTTATATTTTCAGCATTAACCTCCTCTTTCCCCGTTCTACCCCAGTCATTTGACGTTTCAGCAACTTCATCTATTTCTTTAACATCTGTGACTGTGCCCAACGTGGATCTGCAATCAGTATCACTTTGATCATCTATTTTCATCCCTTCACCAGCAGCCCCTAACCTAAAAAAGACACAGTCTTGATCCCATTATCACTGGAAATGGGCTCCCTTACTGCTTTAGCTAACAAGTCAGACAGTACTCCTTGCCCCTACTATTTAGGTGTAGGCCACGCCTAGTGAAACACACAGAACAGACATAGAAGACGAAGTAAGCACATTCTGTTATTGAGGCAGTCAATTATATATGATCTTACTTCAAAATCAGAATAAGATTGACAAAAATAACTTTCTTTGGAAACAGAAATATTTCAGTTTTAAACCTACAGCGAGAACTCAGAGGGAACTTCCTAAGAGTGTACATATGGAGAACAAGTGAAACTTGAAATTTAGAGATTCAAGGAAAATTAAAGTTTAAATCTGATGTTATAGAAGGATATAGACACATGGAAATAACAGGTGGATAAAGCTGCTTATGGAACATTCACTCCTGACAGTAAGAAATAGGGACAAGTGAAGGGAAGAACTATAAAAGAAGACAAAGATTAGACTGCAAAGCAAATAAAAGAGGATGTACATTGTAATTGATACACTGAGGTGAAGAAGGTAGACAAGGATAGAAGAAGAAAAAAGGAGGATTGCATCTAACTAATTGAGAGCGTAAAAACACCAAAAGCACGTTGTTTAAACTAATCAGGTCTTGAGGTTATGAAGGATGTTTCTCTAAATTTTTTGACAATATGTCATCAGTTACATGGTATTATGTACAACTTGTAGTTTAGGCTTTTGGACAATAAACTGTGTTCAGAAATTCTGTGATATAAAGTAAGTCCTCAATCGATAATCAGATTAAGAACACATACAACTCTTTTGATTGCCACGCAGTTGCCTCCCAGCATTAAACATAATTTTGCCTAATTCCTCTTGGGAAATAATCCCACAATACATCTCTTTCCCACACAAAATATTGTCCTGATGTCAGAATAACTATCATGTAATTAGCAATCCACAGAACATCGAGGAAGCCACCTTCGATTAGGTCAAAGGTAGGAAGTGAAATGATAGTTTAAACTTTTATCTTGCATTTTATACAAGGATTCAGGATAGAATTGGTCAAAATCCATCAATAGCTTAATGACATAAGACACCACAAAAAACTAATATAATTCGGTGAAGTTGTTTCTAACCTTGATGAGAGCCCTGGCAATCGCAACCCTCTGTTTCTGTCCACCGGACAGAGCCACTCCGCGCTCGCCGACCAGTGTGTCGAAGCCCTGAGGCAGCTGGTTGCGGATGAACGACAGAGCGTTTGCCTCCTTTGCTGCCCACTCCAGCTGTTCCTCTGTGACTGAGGACGGGTCATTTGCGCCGTACAGAATGTTGTCCCTGATGCTGCATGAGAAGAGTACCGGCTCCTGCAAAAACAGTAGAAGTTTAAAAATTTATTTATGGTTTTGATTAATGTGAAACATATACAGCAAAGTATATGAAACTTTAGCCACAAACATATTTAGATGGATCTGACCTTAGCTTCTGAGGTGATGTAGAAAAAAATTAGATTTCATTTGATTACAAAATTCCTAAGCCATTATTTACATCTGCCATTCATTTACCAAGGATATACATACACTTATAATTACACTAAAAATTTTTTTTTACTTTTTCTGTGTAAATCCATCATTTGTTATGATTGCTATTTCATTTCAGGCATGCAGTTGTAGACCCACCTCTCATTCATAGTAATAAATCGGTACACAAAATTGGTAGGGTACATTTTAACAGTCTGAACAGTATGAGAAATTCGTTTTCATATTTGTTTTTGGTCAGCATTCAACAAATGTGGCCCACATCCTTACACAAGGCATTCTTTTTTAAAAAAATTCTTCATGTAAAATGTAATTTACTCATTCTGATATGCCTACAATACCATATTGCACTCCTTCTCAATGTTCACACCTGTAGACGCAGTTTTTGTAATATTACCATATTTAAATCAAGCAGCTCATTTCTTTACTATTTGAAATGACAGAGCAGAGTCCTTATAAATCTTTACCACCTTTGATGCCAATAACTGTCCAAAAGGAAAAATTTTATGATGGCATTAAATTAGTGTTTACACAATGCTATGAGACATACAAAATATATCTGCTTTAAAAAACCACATATAAAAATAAAAACTATTTCAAAGGTAAAGTTGAAATTTGTCATTCATTACTGCAACATGCATACAAACATCACAATGAAAAATTCATTGACTGTAATACCACCTCTGATAACTTTTGACCTTATCCCCAAATTGTTAATGCTCACTTTACTGCCAAGGTATTCATCCCTCACACTTAATTGCCAGCATGTTGGATGGGCTTCAGGTCATTCAAAAAATATGCTTCTGAAGACTTTAGTATCAAGCTTGCAGTCAATTGTTATATAGCAACCACCCAGTTATTAAATAACATAATTAAAAATGTGGTGACGGGCATTTTAGTTCTTATATGTGGATCTAGTGACCACAAATATATTTTGATTCCTCTGATCAGTCAAGAATATTGTTACTAATTTCTGAGACTGGTGAAGTTTCAAACGAAAAAAATGGGGGGTGGGCAAAATGAAACATCAGCTACAGGATCTGGTCACATTTCATTTGTTTATAATTGGGTACCAATATTACCTGACTGACAGTGCCAATATGTGAACGCAACCAACGCGGATCCAACTCTCGCACATCATTCCCGTCGAGAGTAATACATCCTCTGTCTGGATCGTACAGCCTAAGCAACAATGCCGCAACGGTGCTCTTGCCAGAGCCACTGGATCCCACCAGGGCCGTGATACAGCCTGCTGGCACGCGCAGACTCAGCCCATCAAAAATAGGAGTCCCCTCACGCGTGGGATACGTAAAGCGCACGTCCTCAAACAAGATGTTGCCGTGGGGTGGTAACTGTGGAATCAGTCCTCCTGTAAAGAAAGGTATCTTACTACATTAAGAATAAAAATATTCTATAAAGAAAAACAATTTTTAAAACATTGAAGGATATGGAATGAATAACCTTACTTGCAAAGATGTAAACAGGATCAAAGCAATGACAATCAAACACACACAAACAAATCACCACTTCTTTGGTTGTGCAGAATACTAAGAATTAAGTGAGAATGAAACTTTTCATGGCACTGTAAATAATAAAACTGCTCTCCGGCTTCCAGCCGCATATGAGAATCACATTCCTGGGACGTTTTGTGTGAGTCCGTCTCTGTCCTCAAAACGTCCCAGAAGCCCTAGAGCAGTTTATTTTTTTACTGTATCATTGCTGTATTTGCTTTCATCTATTCTTTTAGTTTTCTTACTGTCTTATAACAATTTCCTTTTCATTATTATGATAATAAGACATATGATTCTATAAAACCCCTTATAATGCTGGGCTTCCTGATTGTGTTGTTAAACATTTAAGCATTTAAGTTTGAATGACTTGAGTTCGAATGAAAGTAATTTTCTGATTCAAGAAGAGCATGGGAAGATTATTTGTGGAAAGATGATATTTAAAGGGTAAAATGTTGAGGGAAATTTGAGGCTTTTATTAGTAAAGTCATAAATTTGTTCAAAAAATTATGTTTAGATCACATTGTTGCAACTGCGACGATTTTACTCAGCTGCTTCTTCACAAACAGAAAGCTGGTGCCATTGCCAAGATTACCTTGATTCTTCTCTTCTGAAGAGTATTAGATGAGATCTACGGTACCTGTCACTGGTATGGCAGGTTTCCTGTCGATTATCTCCCAGAGGCGAGTGGTGGCACCGAGGCCACGGCTGAGTTCTGAGTAGAACCCAGTGAGGCCTCCCATCGAGACGGCAGTGTAGGCTGCGTACAGTAGGAACGCGGACAACTCTCCGACAGACAACGAACTCTGGCCAACCATAACTCCTCCGTAGTACAGCACTGACAGGATTATGATGTTACCGGAGAGGCCTGTCTGCACAGAAAACAAAACATGTTTCACTCAATTTTTAAAAGCACAAGTTTAAAGTATATAGCTGACAAAACCTAAAAAAAACAATACACACCAACAAAAACATGTAGATAATGCACAACAGTAACAACTTCCCAAAGATTACAGCATTAAAGCAAACATGTGAAAAAATTCATTACCTTCCACAAATGCAAAAAGTATAGATGCAATCACGTAGCACCGTCCAGCCTGGAGCTAGAGAGAATACGATATCTACAAATCAGAACACAGAGAATTGTGAAGAAAGAGGATGGGGGAAAATCAGAAGAAGAAAAGAGAAAAAATACAGATGAAAGCAAAACCATGATACTAACACAGGCTAAATCAATAAAAGAAATTTAGATTGCTAAAATTTATTACTGGAAAGTGAAAGCAATAAATTAAAATTTTAAATTAACATATGGAGGTGAATGTCACTACCAAATTTGAAGATAAAATGCAACAGGATCAAAAAACAAGTAAAAAATGCAGAAACTTCCAGCATGAAGATTCTTAATTCATTAGATTCTTGTCTCAGACTCTCCTTTTTTTTTTTTAGTTCTTTCTTAATGTGTATTGTAACAATGAAAGGAAAGAAATGCCGCGAGGCAATATTTACATGGAAAAGAAAGGGAAAATACACCCAACACTCACCAAAGTTGAAGGGAGGAGGGCAGCAGCAACACAGCACAACACACAAACAAAGAAAAAACAATATTTCGGGTGACAATCCACTTTCTCAAGTTAACAGAGAGGTGACTGGTCTTGCGCAAGACTTGCGTAGGACGCAGCCACTCATAGAACGCAATGAGTGGCTGCGTCCTACGCAAGTCTTGCGCAAGACCAGCCACCTCTCTGTTAACTTGAAAAAGTGGATTTTCACCCGAAATATTGTTTTTTCTTTGTTTGTGTGTTGTGCTGTGCTGCCCTCCTCCCTTCAACTTTGGTGAGTTTTGGGTGTATTTTCCCTTTCTTTTCCATGTTAATGTGTATTGTGTTCTTCTTTTGTTATATATCTCATTTTGGTTAAAATCATGGAAAATTGCAGCTGAAAAATATACTGTGCCATTACACATGCAAAGGATCAAGTTCTATGAACCTTGATATCAGCAGTATACATATTACTCTAAATTAGTGAATAGGTAATAACTCAACACACATGAACAGAAACTTATAATCCAGTTGGCTGGGGAGAAATAATGAACTAAGAAAATTCAAGATTTGAGAATATAAAAACAATATTGCCAAAATAGAAGTTTAAAAAATAATATTCACATTTTTATTAATAACAAAGGATAGGGAAAAATGACTCATCACTCACCAAAGTTGAAGGTTGTGACAAGTGAAAAATCATATGTGATGAACAAAAACATAAACAATATTTCTGTTTTACGCCTTATTCATGCGATAGGGAATGAACCATAAGGTTCGGGAAGTGTGCACACACGAAAAAGGTGTAAACCGAACTGTTGTTAATGTTTTTGTTCGTCACATATGTTTTTCACATGTTGTACCCTTCCAACTTTCGTGAGTGATGAGTCATTTTCCCTATTCCTTGTTATTTATATTGCCTAAAAGCAGTTTCCTTTTTCCTTAGTATCATTCATGTTTTTATATAATGTGTTAATAAAGGAATTTGCCTGCAATTGTAATTTTCAAGGTTGTTTCATAAAAGAAGTTCTTTATAACTACAAAGACCAAACAAAATAACATGATTAATTGTTGTGACATGCAACCATTAAATTTTAAACTGCAGCATTCTTTAATATTTCTAGTCATATTATTAGTCGATTCTTATCAATTTCTGGCCTCCAGTTCAATTCACCAATAACACCGTAAATCTGAAATAAAATACTATGACACATTTCTAACACTGTGCCATATTACTTCACATCACGTCACTGTTACCCAAACACATCCATAACACGTTATCTTTATTTTAAAGCAATGCTGTCAAATAGTTTGGTATGCCCACCTAGTAATAATTAATTTCTAACGATGAATGACTCACAATTCCAAAGAAGACTCCTCTGATGAAAGACTCCCTGTAGGCAAGCTCCAACACTTGCTGTAGCTTCGAGTTGTACGCTTTACACTCCGACTCCTCCTGGCTGAATGCCTTGACAGTGCGGATGGCACTTATCCGCTCTTCAGCGACCTGTGTGGCCGACGCAAGTGCATCCTGCATTTAAGGAAGGGAAACATCAGTACGGGCTTAATTTTTTGTAATGATATACCTAATATACACCACAAGGAAACTAAAGATATTGAGTACCAAAATTAAAATTAGGGAAGGGCAATAAACACTGTTTTCTACACATGGAGGTGGGACAGGGTCAACAACAAAACATGAGCACACATGTTAGGTGTGTACACTTCATAATGAGAAGAACTTGGTGTGCATATGGAGGGAATAAAGTTAAAAATCACTGACTGATGAAGGGTATACACCGTTAGTTACAATAGTTGTTGTGTGTTTACAGTTTCATATGGCAATGCCATTCTATGAACATCTGTGGTATGCAATATGTATAAGATATCAGTTGTAGATAACTTTTTGAATATTGAAACATGTTGTACAAAGTGCATTGTACTTCAAAATACATATTGTCGCTATACATGGTCATAATACAGAAGAGTGTAAGTACGAAACAACCACAAATTGTAGATCTGCACTAAGATGCAAACATTAAGGGTGCAATGAAGGGTTAGCAAGTACAGCATGTGGACCACACAGAGAAAAAGAATAATTTAATTTTTATTAAAAAATGCTTGATCACGCACAGCCCTTGGACAGTCTACGATGAGACAAAAGGACAAAGTACAAGGAGATGTAATATGCATGAACGATTTGGACATATGTTGAAAGATGGCAACAAAAGCAAATAAAATTGCAAAAAAATGCTAATTTAATCACTAAAAATAATAAATATTGCATTTTGAAAGGCAACCTGAAAATTCTGATTCACCAGTAATAAATTAGCATCATGTGTTAAAAAGAATCTTTTGTAAGCAAAAAAACAATACAGAAAAATAAAAATAGATAAATCATTTACAGGGCACTATTGCTGCAAAATTATAAATTTGACATTTTCATCACATGGTAGTAACCGATTTTAAAAGAACCAAATACACCTTTAGATAGGAGTTGAGATCCTCACCTGAACAGCTTTGGTGATTTGTCGTACAAATCGTCCGTACACTATGGCAATGCCAGCCAGTGGTGGTACAACACCCAGCCCCACAAGAGCGAGATGGGGCGACATATAGAACTAGAACAAAACACTATGATAGGACTTCAAACTGGTGGTGCATCCAGAAATAATTGTGATTAGTATTTTTACATGAACAGAAAGACACTGATTAAAAACGTGGATTAGAAAGAAAGATTATAGTAGGGCCTTGTAAGGACAAAGACCGATACCGGGGTAGAGTATCGCCTATGTGCCTTAACTTACTCTCTTGATCACACCTCCAAGTCCGATGAAAACTTGTTGAGTACTTTAATTTAATTTGACCATGTTGCCAGGACACAACTAGAACGCTACAGGTCGCCACAATATTTGAAGACCCCAAATATTGAAAAGGTATTACAGCAGCTACAGAAATAAAACAGTTCACTTCTCCAAAATTCTCAGAGTTTATTTAGAATGAAATTCAAAGTTCAAACAGCATTCTTAAGTTGCTTAGGCAATCGAACAATCGTTCCAAAAATCACAGATTATGGAGAGAAGTAGAGCCCGACCAAACCCCAGTTGAAAATTAAAAGTTCATGTTAAGTAAACAAAGCCACGCCACAACCATGATGGCCGAACCCGGTAGTGCCAACTGAAGACCTGAGCTACCAACATAAGTCGGAGTTGCCAACCTACCAACGCACACACGCTTAAATCATCTTGTTAGCACGACTTCAAACCCGGAAAAAGACACCTGAGTCACCACCGCGTCCTGTGATTTATACCTTCGCTGACGTCAGAGCCAAAACACAACTTTCTGCTAACACTTCTACGATTTAGATCTGAAATATCTCAGTAACTAAGCGGTTATCCAAAACTTAGAGTGTGACAGTGTTTCGACATATTTAATTGTGAAATAATGGATATTTAGTGAATAATTTTAAGCAACTGGTTTAAAAGTTGTAAGGGTAGGAGTGGACTATTTCTCTACTTTGGGGAAGTACTATTGTTCTCGAAACTTCTACATTTCGTCATTTTCTTAAAGCCACAATTTACATAAATATTATTATTATTATCGTTTTCTACTAAAATTCCTGAGTTTATTGGTGTAATTTTTATTAAGATTGGTGCAGGGAAAGTTTAACTACGACGTAACCAAAGTGCAATTTCAGTTTTAATTTTATAACTTTATTTCTATTACTTTTATCGCAAATATAAAATTCTCTGAATTAAATTACGTATTCTGAAAGTTATCTCATCTCTGTATCTACTTTAGGTCGGCTGGAAAATATTTCTAAGTTGACCTCATGGTCGTGATGAAAAATAAATTTCAAGATCTCTATAAGATCGGTTCTATTACTTGGAATTACTTGAAATTATTATATGTGATATTAGATTTTTAGTTCTTTCCGGAAATCTACTTTTTATTTCGGATGTTCTCTAGGATTTTGAGATAAAAAATTATTAAAAGTGCAGAGTATCTGACGAAGTATAAAAATTGATTTAAGTTATTTGAACGTTCAGAAACTACGAAATTTTAGTGAATTTATATTTTAATTGCATGATTACTTCCCTACAATTACTTTATTTTGTTCGAAAGTGTGTGAAAACAGTGAAATGCCAAATATTAGAAATTGCTTGTGTACTAAACTGGATTATTTTGGATTATCATATTTAAGGTTAGTAAAAGGTGTTAATATCATTACAGAAAATTAGTATAGTTGGATTATTAAGTATGGAGTTGCTTTCTTGCTCCTAAATTGGTTTAAAATGACAAAATGCTCCCCAGTTATAAGTTCATAATCACAAAGTTGGATTACTGATGATTATTTAATTTTCAGTTGATTTAAAGTTTATTTATTATCATTCAAAGTTTATATTCGGCGTTTAGCAACTACTGAAGGTCTTTACTGCATTCAAATTGGTTTAGAAACTACAAAGTTAACCTATATCAAAATCTATTATTTGAAATTGAACTTGTGGGATTTAATCTATTTCCTCCCAAACTGATGTCTTCTTTTTGTTATCAAAGGTTTATTTAGAGCATTTATTTAATTTTGAATACTTTTATTATCCCTAAAGGGTTTTATTTAGTGTGTTTGGTTACTGTGTCTCTATGCTACATAAAGCTTTACTCCCATAAACTGTACATGAACTGAAAACTGTCTTTTACTACCGAATAAGCTTTACCCCTGATGCCTAGAGGTGAGAGGCTAGAATTTACTCAAAATTCTAAGATGCTTACAGCCTACAGCAAATCTGATGACAGCAAGGCAACAAATGGACACGTGATAGGTAGGATGTGAGAAAGGCTTTAATAACTTATCCATAAAGATGCAAATCCAAACTATTGATACAAATGCAATGCTATATAATGTAATCATCACAGGTGTCCAGCCAGATGGTGTTGTGAAAAAATTGTCGACCACGCAGTCGTAGCAGGCTTACAACTATCGGGAAGTGAAGTGGCACCTCATGCAGACAGCAGAGCCAGCTGTCAAAATGTTGTGTTTTCACAACACTATCCCGCTGGACACCCATGAAAATTACATTGCAACAATTTGCAGGCAAGTCTCCACTCACATATATTGATACAAACTGTGACAGAACAGAAACATTTCATAAGAAAACCATATTTTTGTGCCATGAAATTAAACAAAAATCGATATATTTACTCCTATAGCAAGGAAATGTAAGTTGCCATGGCGATAAAAAATCAAGAGATAGCTGGAGGTTAGCGACATAAAGACCGAACGGTTGCTTTGAAACCATTTCACTGCTGAAGAACCTTGCATTCTTCGAATACTATAAGTCCGATGTAGTTCCTAGAGGAATATGAGTTGTGAACAATAAATGTAAATCTGTTGAAAGTGAAAGAACTGAGTTATTTATAATTATAACCAGTCGCACGATAAAACGTTTATATATTAAACGTTAGGATAGGATAAAACCCACTGCTTACCATAGAAGAGGATTCCTGCAGAATTGGTACACGAAAAAAACACACAAACACACATAGAATATGATTCTTAAGACTTCTGCGGCCGTCTTTGAACATGATTTATAGCTTTACAGGCTATGCCGCATCATTTACTGGATTATCTAAGCTATCGGCTTCTTCAGAGATACTGTTTATATTTATGTTCACATAGCAACAGTCACCAAGCATCACAGAGCAAAAGGCCGCTATCTTCGTTGATGTTGTTGGAATCCTTTAAGATTTCTGCTGCCTCTTTCACACGTCGAGGCCACCACTGGTCTTCTCTCCACAGTAGTCACGTGTCTTAAAATTTTATTTCATGCCCGGTGTTAATAGCATGGCGAACGACGGCAGATTTATCGTTATTGTTATATTTGTAGTGGCGGCTATGTTCTTTAAGTCTCTCCACCACTGTGTGACCTGTCTCACCGATGTATACACTGCCACAGCTGCAGGGGATTTCGTAAACACCCGTAAGCTGGTGTGGGTGTAATCTGTCTTTTACCCTGGATAATGACTGGACACGTTTGCTGTGAGCTTTATACACGATTCGCACCTCCACCCGATAAACAGTTTCCCAATCCGGTCAGTGATACCACGTATATATGGAAGACAGGCGAATTTTCTTGGCACATTGGTATCATGAGATAAGTTGACGTCTTTCATGGGTTTGTTAGGTCTGAAAACCCTGCTGATGTCTGATTCACTATAGGCGTTGGCTCGGAATGTTTTTGTAAGATTCTTTATTTCTTCCTTCAGACTTTCCGAGTCACATACTGTCCTCACTCTTAAATTCAGTGATGGTAATACGCCTCTCTTCGTTGCCGGGTGATGGTGCGATATGGCGTCCAGATATCTGTTGGTGTGGGTCGCCTTGCGGTACACCGTATGACCCAAATTTCAAGACACGAGGCTACTGTGGAGAGCTTTGTGGATGTAGCCATTCATGAGGGAAAGGTCGGCACCCACCAGGAAAGTGGCCTGTGTATGGGAGTAAGTCCATGTGAATTTCAGGGAGCTGACGGTATTAAGTTTATTGCGGAAACTGAGTAGGTTGTCTTCCCCGTGGTTCCAGATTATGAAAATATCATCAATGAATCTGACCCACAAGAGGATGATTGTTCCGGCAGCTTAGGTAGAGGTTAGCATAAGAGGGCGCCAAACGAGTGCCCATGGCAGTGCCGCTAACTTGGTGATAAATTTTCCCATGTAGCTTAAGAAAAGCTGCTAACTGTGACCACAAGCATCATAGTTTAACTAAGTCAGAAGACATACACCTCACAAATTTTCAGATACTGTAAGATACTGCACAATTAACTCGAAATCAAGACACCCTAAACTCCAACGCATGTGAAGTAATACTGTGCCCAATTCTTATAACAAATTGTTTGATCCTTTGGCTACAGAGCCGTCTAATTGGATTTTGGGCACACAGATTCATTAATAAAATGGAATATGTGATGACAAAGGTTGGAATAATTATTAATAGTAGAGTTCCGTTCACATTTATACTGTGAAAGGGAAAGTAGTCAGCAAGCACACATTTCAGGGAACTAGAATTAGTGTTACAAACACAAGATTTAGATGGCTGTATGAAGATTAAAATAAGAATTATGTGAAGTCAAATCCAATAAAATTAATAACAATCCACTTTCTTCAAAAAAAAAAAATGGTTTGAAAAACTTAAAACGTTGTAAGAGCAAATAACAACAAGACACTAGAATGGACTATCAGATAAAAGACCCAGACAAATATCAAGATAGAAAGATCAGATGAATAAAATAAATAAATAAATAGGATACTGATTGAAATTAATAGTTAAGGGAAAAAATAAAAAAAACTGATTAAATTAAAAAAAGACTCCATGATGCTCTGGAATAAATTTACAGGAGAAATTTTAAGACCACTTGGCACAATAACCATCTAATGTAAATAGAGAATAAAGCTGTGGGATGTATTTATGGGAAACACTACACCAAGCCCCAAATTTCTGACGAATTTATTATCAGTTTATTGTATTGTATATCAAAAACTGACATATCCCAACAGAAGTAAGGAAGCCACCAACCTACCCCATCAGCAATAAGGAAACAAGTAGCAACAAAATTACTTTTATAATATGATGCTTTACAATGTAATACACCATGGTTATGATTTCAAATGCTAAAATGTCCAAAGAATAATGTTTGCTTCTGCAACTCAGCAGGCAGCAAGGTCTGGCAGTCAGTTTATCATATGGCCTTGAATCTGTTATCATCACTTACCAAAAAAAAAAGCCTGAGTCTTTAACTTTTCAAACTTAAACATTCCACCAACAATACCTATGAAATAGTAACCAAGAGGTTCCAGATTATACCCTAATACAAAAAGCTGTATTTTTCTAAGTGCAAATATTATTTTAGCTTTTGTTCACATTGTTGTTCCACTATAAATAATTTTATATCTTATTAATCCTTGTCTTTGGTAATTACACACAAAATAAGCATTAATGACACTATGCACAATTTGAAGGCTAGAGTAATCAAACGGAATAAAATACATCTGTTTTATTCATAATTAAATTTGTTAACTAACTCACAGTGAGGTAGCATTCCACTTCATTTTATTACAGTCACTACGGATTGTTAATGCCAAGGTCATTAGAGCCAAGCGAGGACTGCGAACAAGGAAGGGGAATGAATTCGGGAAGGTCTTTTTAAAGGAACCATCCCAGAATTCTCCTGGAGTGATTTCAGAAAACTATGGAACACCGAAATCTGGATGGTCAGATGGGCATTTAAACCTGCGTCCTGCCGAATGCCAGACCCGAGTGTTACCACTCAATCATCAGGCTCGGTTTCATGTACTTCCAGTTTCTTCGACTAATGAGGGGTATTATTTTTTTTTATTCTTGGTGGGTTGATATTTTATTGTCTTCTTCACTGCCATTTCCCAACACTTTGCAATCACCTGCCTTCAATGAGTTTTATTCATCGTTCGCATAGGTAAATTTAAAGTTAAGGTTTTACATCCACCTGCCCAATCTGACACAAAGCATTTACATCTACTGCCAGATGGTACTAAATATTCATTGAGGACAGAAGTATTGCCATTTGTCTGTGAAATGTGTAACTATGTTCAGAACATATAAGTGTACTTTTTTTGTGTCAAATGTGCAGGTTACGAGGCAGAGATTGGGGAACGTGCCCGCATTAGCCTTGATGGCTGCAAAAAAAACTGCCTAAAACCCACAGTCAGGATAGTTCAGTATGTGGGGAGGGCTCGTGCTGGGTCCGTTGTACCTCCCCGATCCACTGTGCGGCACCTCAGTGCACTGAGTCACACTGGTGGGTGTGTGTTGATATTCAGTGCTTTCTCGTTATCAGAATCTCATTACTAGCACCATAAATTCTCCCACATTACTTGTCATTAATTGTTGCATTCATATATAATAAATTTAACAACAAAAATAAACCATCAAAAACAGGATGGTTGTGACCAGTAATTTTTTTTTTTATCTGTGGTACAAATATTGCTGCTGTAATAATAATAGCACATCAGACAAATAAAGCACACAAGAAGATCTGTGTATCATGTTGAACTTAAATACCAATAATATTACAGACAGCGATGTCAACCTCATAAAATGATAATCCTTAAACCATGTGTAATGTACTGAAAGTAAATAATTATTTACATATAACAAGAAAATAAGAGAGAAATTAAAAAATAAAAATACGAATAGATATGGGAAAACACTTACCCTAATTTAATTATTTGTTGAAATTAATGACTAGTACTCACATTAATTGCATACTTTGAGGAGAAAATCAAGCATAATAAGTTTTAGTATCAGCTACATGTAAATTTTCTATACAAATCCATAATATTGTGTTACTGATGTATAAAATTATGGTGGAATTATTTTTAAGTATACAATCAAAATATCAAAGTTAAAACCTGAGAAATCTACATTTTAGAGAGTTGTTACAAAAATTCTCAGTTTAAGACAATTATAGAACTAAGTGAGACATTCAACATGGTCTTAGCATTTGCAGTCCTGGACCAAAATATTTTTGGATATAGCAAACACAGTGTGTTAATGCTTCACAGCTAAATATGTTCTTAGATAGTAGTACCACAAACACTTGTAAATATATGAAAATCTACCTACCATCATTGATACACCTGCAGTAGCCATAGCAGTAGATCGGAGACCATCAGAAACATTCGATGTTACAGAATAGCTGACAACAGATGTATCTGATGAAAGTCTGTTTACGAGCTCTCCTGTCTTGTGGCGGTCAAAAAATGCTACCTCCTGCCTCACCACTGAACCAAATACACGTTGACGCAGAGCCTGTGTGATACGGTGTCCTATGGACAAAAACAGATTGGTTTTGAAGATGCGAAATTTCAACTTGTAACGAGCCGCGCTGTCGCCACGTTACAAGGTGCATTTTTATTATATATGTAATAATATAAGAGTAATTTACATAAATCTTGGGCGACCACGTGAATAGATTTTTGTTGTAATTTTATAAAGTACGCAAGATTCCAAGTGAGGACTGTAATGAAATGGTGAACTTATACAGTGTATCGTAGCAAAGCGAATATTAAAGAGTTATTGAGCTATGTAGGCTAGAAGCTAATCTTGGTCTTTCCGAGCCATGGGGACAGGACGTCGCGGATTTGGGATTTGCCAGACCACACACACTGCTCCCTGGGGATGGGTCACTCACCGAGCGGGAAAAGCCTGCCGTCAGAAACCCGAATGTTCTCTCGCCCCGGCGAACTTAGCCGAATATGTCCGACTTCTGTTGGATTCTTTGGCCAAATCACATATCGAGGATATCACGTGACATTAGGTGCCGACCTGAAGGTCCAATCAAAATGAGCGTATAACTCAAAATCCTGGGAATTTTTGTTGTATGTGAGCTTCGAGACTACAAATGGGCGGAGCAAGAAGTTTCCTCGTGGACCGAAGAGCGAGGAGCTGACATTCTAACTTCGATCGCACCAGTCTGAGGTTGACTTGGAAAGTTGACTTCTTTCGCTAACCGCAGCTTGCCTTGCTGGAGCAAGGTTATCACCGCAACACAGCCGGTAATGCGATGATGCGCATTGCCAGACCAGAGATGCCTATAGCCGACTTGTGAGATAATCTCACATATCGTGGGTCCGCTACACTCATCACAGACATCAGACGCAGAACTACAATGGTAATTTATTACGACCAAGCCATGTGATTGTGCATTCCGTGAAACAGAACCCGTAAGCGACTTTGAGAGGATAGGTCCATGTTCTCACTTTGTAATTGTAAAAACCCCTGAGCTAGCGGCATAATTTGCCAGAACTAGTTATTTTCGAATGATATATTGTTCATTCTGGCGCCCATGATTTTCTTTTTTAACTGTAAAGTCACAGTATTATGATGCCTTTGTCTGAGGTAGTCATAACTTGTATTTTTCATTGTTTCCAGTTGTCATTATTTCTTGCATTTTGATTCTGAGATATTTAAAAGTAAATATACAATTGTTTGCTTGCTCATGACGGCTAATTGTAAATCTGAGCGTTGCTTTTATGACTTTGCAAATTTGTGTTAATGTTAACGGTAAATTCGCTCGGACTTGTAATCGCCAGTGATAAGAAAATAAATGTCATATTGTGACAATTTTCCTGAATTCCAACTAACGTCGAAATTCTTGCAAAATTAATAAATTTTCACTCCTTCATAAAAATTAAAATTAAAATCCACAATTATTAATCATAAAGGTATGAAAGATAATTGTAACGTGGTTTGCCCACCAAGGCACCCACCACATAATGTCGCCCAACGCTGGTGCCAGATGATACATTACTTCTTAATGTCTGCGAATTGGTATTTGGTGGCACTAATTCAAATTATAAGTTTGAGCCCAAATTCGGAAAGTTTCATGGAATGTTGCACATGGTTTTTGGCTGTTTTATCATTCTTGTAGTCAATAGATATTCATACAAGATTTTATTTTGATGTTTCACTTATATTTTAATGCATAAAGTTCATTTTGTTTCAATGCATAAAATTTATTTTGTTTCAACGCATTAAAAAGAAGTTCATTTGTGTATTTCAATTGAGATGCAATACACTTTGTATTGTAACAATTTTGTGATCAGTTTAAAAAATTTTAAATGAGTAACTTCAGTGTTGATTTCTTAATGCATGGTAGCTGCTAAGAAAATTAAAGACACGCATTTTTTGCCCATGTGTTTGAAAGTAAGTCTGCTTTCATGGTGTTGTGTTGCATGATTCATCGTTGCTTTTCTCTTGCTGTATTTTGGAGGGGTATATTTATTTGTGTGTATTGAAATTCGCGGTATTTTGTTGCTAATGAATCTAGATTTCGTCATTGCACAATTGCGGTGTAAATTCATTGTTTGTGTATTCATATGAAGCTGCGATCCCGTACAATAAAAGGTTTCGATATGGAAGATCAGTCTGATAGGCAAAAATCTCCCGAAATCATGAACGATCAGGTTCAGTTAACGGAACAAAGCGGAATATTGGCTGCAGGCGAGGGGCACGTAATTTCTGAAGTTCCGACCCACTCATGTAGTTCGCAATCTACTTTGTCGCCACATGAAGACATGGAAAGTTTTCCGTCACCTGTAGGTGAAATGACACAGAATACGCCCGCACATTCAGAACAGACGCAACAAATGACACAAATTCCTGTAGAAGCACACCCCTCTCATCACAGCAGGTATTAACTGCAATAGAGCAATCGACTCAACAACTAATACAGCAATTTAAGTCACAAACACAGGAAGTAACCAAGCTTTTTGATTCACAGAGGGAACAATTGAATACACTATTTGATTCACAAAGGGAAGACTTTAATGAGGAATTTAATTCACCATTTGATTCCTTAGCAAGCATATTGATGCACGATTTAATTCCCAAGAGAAGTTGATGAATAATATGCTTAATAACTTGAGTGGGCCAGTTGATCCACAAAAGGAGGGATTAAAGAAAAAATTCTGAGTCACAAAAACACACAAGAAGTATCAACTGCCGCGATTACCGATGAATGGATCGAAATTGCACAAGTAGAGCCAACCCAAAATACAGACCAACAGCTGGTAAACTCTGAGGAATGCGGGCATTCCACCATTACGTCTGTCGATTGTATGGTCGAAGCAGTTCCGGAAATACAAATTTTCAATCGGACACTGCTCGAAGACGTGACAGTGACGCGGCAGATTACTGAGCATAGTGTCAGCAAAGCGTTGATACAGTGCAAAAAGTCACTGCAGATCGCAGTTGTGAGTACGGAATGCGTCTGGTCAGACGCGCAGAATTCCGGAAAACTTGTGTAAAGCGTTTCGGTTTGAGTATCCATGGAACAGAAAGGCATGATAGCATATACACCGCCATGATCGAAAAGCAACGGGAAATTTTTCTGTGCCCGTTCAGGTCAAAAGACAAGTATTTTGCTGCAGAACTAAATTCTGGCGGATCAATGAAATCAGCTGGAAGGGAAGACAGACGAGAATGTTATGTAAGCCAGGTACCTGGTCGTCAGCTGAGCCCATTAGCAAGGCTAAGGGATCCGCTAGCACAATGCGTGTTCCGAGAATTTTGTTAGGGAACGCAGATGTTGGACTTAGGGTCATCACTGAGTGCCAAACGTTTCTCGCCTCGCATCAGCGTTTTATCGCATTCAATAAATATGCGATGAGCGTGTATTCCGAAAGGAATTATGTGATAAAAAGAATCCATGGACGTCTCAAATTCGCCTTGTAGGCATTGTTCAACAGTTGTGTAGCGTGCCAAATACGATGATGAAAAGAATGACTATTAAATTGTCAGATATGGATCATTAAAAAAAAAAAAAAAAATGTACAGTACAGTATACATTCTTTAAGGTTAGATGCCTTACCGAAATTAATGATGCTTGAAAAACGCCGATGCCAGTTCCGCTAGTCTAAACCGTCTGTTTGCTGGAAAGATTAGATAACGGAAAATTAAACAAAATTCAAGTTGCACTTATAGTTAAAGCTACTTAGGATATTTCCATATTCGGAATTTTAATGCTTATTTCGCTATTCCGAACTTTATATTTTGTCCACGTGAAATATTAATAGTCACTTTTGACTTTCACGCTGTTAATGGATGATTTGATAAAAATCCTGAAATATTAAATGTTTTCCTGAGCCAGATAAATTGATACGCACCGCGGAAAATGAAGCGCCATTAGCAAACACAATTTCTTGTCTTCGCAATCACAATGAATCTGACAGCGATACAAATATTGTGATATGCTTTCTAAGATGTATTTGTGACATAAACGAAAAGGGTTTCAACATTTTGTGATGCATGAGTTCGATGTAACGTTTTACCTTAGGTAGTTGCATTCTATCTTTTCTGAGCAGAAGTGTACAGCGAGCGTAATATCGCTTTGTCTGTGTTGATCGAAGATCGCAAGTTATCTCGTCAACGAACTTTACTTCTTTGTTTGTGTGTATCTGTAAAGGGTGGCTAACGTGCCATAGATAATGCCCTATAGAACACGAAACCTTGCCAGAAAGATTTGTTTAAATTGAGTTGGTCATCACAGAAATTAGGAATCTTAAGTTGGATTACAGATATAAAGGAGAGTTTTCACAATACCTTGCTGTTATTTTGCTAACGATAGAGGGAGGTCGAAGAGCAAAAAAGTTAAAGGCGACTGCGTTTGTAAAGGCTAAAGGGGAAAAACTTTATTTACGGGATATATTCAATAATTCAGCTAACTTTGCAAGTTAAGGTAATTATATTTGATGCTAACTTCAATTAAAAGGGAATTTTGTATATGATAATTGCACAGATGGTGAAGACGTGAACAATAAGATTATTGGTGATATCGAAGTTTTTCATGCTATATCATTTCATACTAAGTAACGGTATCGAGGGAGCTGGGGACAGTTACCCTCGAACAGCTGAGCTCATTAGTGCAGGTAAGCAGTGGCTCAACCGGCAGTTTCCGAGAATTAGCAGGTAGCGAATACCCCAGGATGAATGAGAAGGGAAACAAGTCGTTCCACGCCTCGTTCTAGCGGTATTTCGCGTACCCTTACTGTAAATTGTATAGTATTCCGTAAATTAGATTAAAACTATTGTTGGACAGTATACATTTAGCTCAGAATTGTGTGTACTCACCGAAAATAATTGCAATGTTTATATTTTTGCTTTATATAGATTTGTAGTGTTCTGCTAGCGTGAAATCTCAAAATTGCTTTGTATTGGCAAAAGGAACACCTGAGATCGGACCTTTCTATGCACAAAGCTTATAACCTTTTTCATACAAGCTAAAGAAGCATAAGTGTATAAAAGGAAAATATTCGCTAACTGGGATGGATTTTCGGCTTAAAACGTGGAGTAAACGATATGTTAAAACGGTTATAATAACTCCTAAATAAAGAGAAATATTATATTCTTTGAATGTCAAGATAATCTCGAGTCATCAATAGACCCGTTGTGAAGGAATCGTAATGTTACTGAGGAATGATAGTTACGCTATTCATTATCCTTTCATTTATGTGCGGAGTGGTTATGTGCAGGGTTCGCTTGTATGCAAAGATGCTACAACGACTTTGGTTGACGATGAAAGTTCACGTCAAACCGCATAATGTGTATAATGTCTCATATGGGAATGGTAAATTTTATAGAAATTCCATTACATATACCCATGAGCAAATACAGGTACCTTTCGCCATAAAATTCGCAATCACTTCACAGACGGTATAAAAGTTAGAGATGTCGACACATGAGACTAATTAGGAGACCACCTAACATTCAACCAGTAAGGTTCATAATTTACGTAACAAACGAAAACATGTACTTACATCGTTCATTCCACACCACGTTGAATTATAAGTAAATGCCACGTCATTAAAATCTAAGATTACAGTTAGTGATATTGACCATGAACACGAACACATCTCTCTCTGAAATGCTTTGAATTAACCGTCGGTCATGACGAAAATCACGTCACCGAATCCGACTAAACTATTCCGTTGTTTTGAGATTAAAAACCGCGCAATGTAATGAGATATTTTACGCTCACCTTTGTTGAAGGCAGAATTATTTTTATGCACATGAGTAAAACATCACGCTAAATTGTAAATACAATGTATAGTTCAACCACTTTCTGCATAAGTGTTCTGACAATGTTTTGTTTTATTAATGTGTTTCATTTTAGTGATTTAATGATAAGATTTGATACAAGATTATTATTATTTAAACATGTATGTAAATAATTTCTTTTCATGTATATTTTAGTATTGTGTTTAATATAACTTTGTATTTGGGAAGGCTACCTGAATTCACGTGCTTCTGTTTGTAAAGAATTGTAAGACGGCCAAAAGGACATATGCTCCCGTTATATATTCACCTTACAAGGCAGGAATACCGATGGTTATTGGAATCACATTTAAAATTAATGTAATTATAAAAATGCTTAAGTTTTTGTTGAGTCACAATGGAGATAGAATTAGGTAGTTAAAAATAAAATTATTGTACCATAATTTCATTTTTCACCAACGGCCGGCCATATTGTAACGAGCCGCGCTGTCGCCACGTTACAAGGTGCATTTTTATTATATATGTAATAATATAAGAGTAATTTACATAAATCTTGGGCGACCACGTGAATAGATTTTTGTTGTAATTTTATAAAGTACGCAAGATTCCAAGTGAGGACTGTAATGAAATGGTGAACTTATACAGTGTATCGTAGCAAAGCGAATATTAAAGAGTTATTGAGCTATGTAGGCTTGAAGCTAATCTTGGTTTCCGAGCCATGGCGACAGGACGTCGGATTTGGGATTTGCCAGACCACACACACTGCTCCCTGGGGATGCGCGGTCAACGACGTAACTCACCGAGCGGGAAAAGCCTGCCGTCCGAAACCCGAATGTTCTCTCGTCCCGGCGAACTTAGCCGAATATGTCCGACCTCTGTTGGATTCTTTGGCCAAATCACATATCGAGGATATCACGTGACATTAGGTGCCGACCTGAAGGTCCAATCAAAATGAGCGTATAACTCAAAATCCTGGGAATTTTTGTTGTATGTGAGCTTCGAGACTACAAATGGGCGGAGCAAGAAGTTTCCTCGTGGACCGAAGAGCGAGGAGCTGACATTCTAACTTCGATCGCACCAGTCTGAGGTTGACTTGGAAAGTTGACTTCTTTCGCTAACCGCAGCTTGCCTTGCTGGAGCAAGGTTATCACCGCAACACAGCCGGTAATGCGATGATGCGCATTGCCAGACCAGAGATGCCTATAGCCGACTTGTGAGATAATCTCACATATCGTGGGTCCGCTACACTCATCACAGACATCAGACGCAGAACTACAATGGTAATTGATTACGACCAAGCCATGTGATTGTGCATTCCGTGAAACAGAACCCGTAAGCGACTTTGAGAGGATAGGTCCATGTTCTCACTTTGTAATTGTAAAAACCCCTGAGCTAGCGGCATAATTTGCCAGAACTAGTTATTTTCGAATGATATATTGTTCATTCTGGCGCCCATGATTTTCTTTTTAACTGTAAAGTCACAGTATTATGATGCCTTTGTCTGAGGTAGTCATAACTTGTATTTTTCATTGTTTCCAGTTGTCATTATTTCTTGCATTTTGATTCTGAGATATTTAAAAGTAAATATACAATTGTTTGCTTGCCATGACGGCTAATTGTAACTCTGAGCGTTGCTTTTATGATTTTGCCAATTTGTGTTAATGTTAACGGTAAATTCGCTCAGACTTGTAATCGCCAGTGATAAGAAATAAATGTCATATTGTGACAATTTTTCCTAAATTCCAACCAACGTCGAGATTCTTGCTAAATTAATAAATTTCCATCCTTCAAAAATTAAAATTAAAAATCCACAATTATTAATCATAAAGGTATGAAAGATAATTGTAATGTGGTTTGCCCACCAAGGCATCCACCCACAGACTATAGACTTCTGGATCTACGTGTGAATGTGACGCTGTCTTTAGTGTCATAGCTGAATTGCCGAAGGACCAATTAAGATTAAATTCTTTTGGTTGCTGTTGGTTAGGGTGTTGTAACTATTTCAATATTTTTGCATATGTTGAATACAGCTGTTAGAGAATAATTCATACATATCTGCACGGTAGTCATTGTTCTCGGTGTAATTTTCGTTGCAAATGGTTTGGTTGTGCGCATCAGCATTAAAGATAAAGTTTCTAACAAATTGTAATATAACTGTACTTTACAACAAGTTTATGAGAAAGTAACGTTCACTTCATTTGGGTACCGTCATGCGAAATGAATATATTACACAAAATGAAAAGTTCATATTGAGCAGTCATGAATCTGTAGTATGATTTGTTTCATAACATTTGGTAATCTTGCGAAATAGTCGATCAGAGGTTTCAGATTTTGTATGTAAATAGCGAAAAGAAAAGCAAATTCCATGTCCTCTGTTCCAGCGGAGATTGCTGACTAGATTGTCTGCGTTATCTGTGATGATCATGCAACATTCTCCGGTTTTCTGTCTGCAGTGATCGAGAGCTGCACACAGATTTCTTGAAAGCTTGTATTGAGCTGTTCATTTCGTTTGGGATAATGATTTGCAATATTGGACAAACAGACTTTGTGGAATTGGAATGTTTGGAAATGGGTGTGCAATTCAAGCTACTTGCTCGCCGAAGATGGTAATTTCAGTGTGTCAACGTCCAGGTTTCGATGAGAGCCGTGTCTGGGTATCTGTTACCTTTTTCCATTTCCATTGCGTTTATTATCATTGTGTGTGCTGTCAGAATGGAGTAACCTCTACATGGGGAGGGAGGGGATGTGTCCATCGGCACAATATCAGACTTGATATATTGAATGAAAACGCTAGAAACTACAGCTTCGTTCAGAGTGGCCATGACGGTAAATGCTGAGAGAAGCTGTGAAGCGAAGTCGTCTCGTACGCGGCGCGACTCGATACAGTGCTTTATGCTAGCGCCCGCTTGTAACAAAACTAACGAGTAACGATTCGATAGTAACGAGTACTGGTTGGTTTAGTAACGAATACACACGGTTACTCAATTTCTCGTTACTTTTACAGCTCTAGTAAATTTATAACTGACGACCGAAGCAGGAATGATATTAAAGGCGAAAAGAGACTTCTTCAAAAAGAGAAACCTTTTAGTGTCAAATATTGATCTTGGAATAAGAAGAGACTCCTTAAATCTCTGTGTGTGGACTTTAGGAATACCAGAAAGAAGGACAACTGAAGGATTTGAATGTGTGCTACAGAGGATGATGAAAATTAAGAGAACAGATAAAGTACGAAATGAAGGAGTTTTGGAAATGATTGGTGAGGAAAGAAGTTTGTGGAAGAGTCTTACAGAAAGATGAGACAGGATGGTAGGTCATATTTTGAGACATGAATGATTGGTTAATTTTTAGTGGGGAACAGTCGAGGGTAAAGCCGGCCACACACAGAACCGGGCGGGGCAGGGCGGGGCGGGGCGCGACGAGTCGCCTGACTTGCCCTGTCGTGCTGCTGTCTCACACAGAACGAGGCGGGGCACGACAAGTCAAACATTTAGAAAATTTTCATCATTGCCCCAGTCACAGGGGCGGATCCAGGGGGGGTGGGGCTAGGGGGTTCAAGCCCTCCCCCCAAACGCATCTAGGTCCACCCCTGACATTGTAGTTTTGATACTTTTTTTTTTGCTCTACGGATTTGAGGCCCGAGGAGGCTATAAATACTACCTTTTTCCCGACTCAAGCCCCCAAAACCAAAATCCACTGAACGCAAGCCCTCTGAACCAAAATTCACTCAAGCCAAGCCCCCCCAAACAAAGTCCGCTCAAGCCCCCCCCCCACCCCAAACAAAATCCTGGTTCCGCCCCTGCCCAGTCACCTGTCAGTGAACTCAGTGGGAGCATACTGGTGTGTAGTGTATCATTTTGAAATGGATGAAGATGAGGAGACCGTTTTGTTAATTTGGAACTATCTGCAGCTCTTGGACCACAATGTTAACAACAGAGAGATGTGGGTACAAACCTGAAAAGGAATATAGGAAGTTTTATTTCTGAGCTTCGAGCCGACCCAGACAAGTTTTTTTAATTATTGTCGCATGTCAATTTCGACATTCGACTTTGTACTTGAGAGCATTCGGAGCAGAATAGAAAAGCAAAATACCAACTGAGAACAGCCATACCCCCAGAGGAGCGGCTTTTGATAACCTTAAGGTATGTATGTTGGTCCTCTTTTTCCTCAGCATTAGTTATTCACCATATAATAAAACTGTATAGTCATATAAATTTTAAATCTTACAGTCATACATGGCACACATACAAATCAGTCGAATATTCGAAACACAACACAACCACGTGTTCAACACAACCAGACCGCGAGATAGTGGAGCCCGGGGGAGGGAGGGTGGGTCCCGTGACAGCGCATGCGCAGAACGTTCTGCCCGGCAGCGACTTGCCCGGGGCATAATTTGTTCAGCTTCGCATTTTGCCCCGGGGCGTCTTTTCGACGTGCCCTGCCCCGCCCGGTCCTGTGTGTGATGCTCCATAGGCACCTGTGCGTTTCCCGTCGCACAAGACGCCCCGGGGCAAAATGCCCTGCTCCGCCCTGCCCCGCCCGTTCTGTGTGTGGCCGGCCTAAGAACTATAGAGGAAGACAGAGATTAGAATATTTGGAAGAAGCAGGTAACGTGAGTTGTAAGGGTTATGTAGAGATGAAGAGGTTGGCGCAAAATAGGAAGGAATGGAGGATTACATCAAACAGTCGAGAGACTGATGACAGAAAGAATATGAGGCAGCTGATACTAATCTCTTAGCGCTCTATGTTTCTTCTTCTCCACTCATCTCCCTCTTTAACTGGACCAAAATTCGTCTGAGAATCCATTTTAAAATGTCATTAAATCGAAATGTTTTTGGTCTGTGTTACACTTTAATAGCTTATAAGGAACTTACGACTAATTTACAACTGGAATACCAAACTTATT